>JAODJU010000043.1:14685393-14702474 GCA_026776725.1 Gnathonemus echidnorhynchus
TGGGGCTGGGGGGGCGGCTGCGGAGGCTGGGCGGGCTGCGGCTGCTGGGACGCCTGGAAGTAAGACGGGCTGGCTGCATAGCAGCTGGGGTCGTAGCTGGAGTAGCTGACGGCTGCAGGAGAGAACAGAGGCTCCGCGTCACTGGCTCCGCCCCCCCCATCGCATATAGCGCCTTTCCCAGAGCAGCCCCGAGGCTCACCTGAGTAGGCCGGCGCTGCGCTGGAGCTATAGGACGAGCTGGGAGCGTAGGAGCAGATGGAGCTGCTGGAGGGGGGGTAGACACCATAGCTGACGGCGACGGAGCTGGCGGGAGCCACCGGCTTCAGTGCCGTCACCTGCCTCTGGGGGGCAGGCTGGCTGTACGCACTCTTTGCCACTGGGGGCAGAGACAGCCAATCAGGGGCAAGCGTGCAGAGGGACACGCCCACAAACAGTCCGAAGGGATGGATCACCTGTCTGGTAGTAGGTGTCAGCAGCGGTGCGCTGGACGGGGGCCGGACCGGCGCTCGCCTGGTAGTACTGCTTGCTCTCATAGGCTCCCGCTGATGCCGCTCGCCCATAGCTGTAGCTGTCCTGGGGTTTGATGCACATTCCTGTGTTACTCATCATTATTCTATATCAGTGTTTCTCAACCCAGTCCTCAGGAACCCCCAGACAGTCCACATATTTGCTCCATCCCAGCTCCCTGCACCAGGTATTCTGTGCACTTGATTGGCTGGGAGCTGGGAGTGAGCAAAAATGTGGACTGTCTGGGGGTCCCTGAGGACTGGGTTGAGAAACCGTTGCGAATCCATTTGATAAAGCTGACAATGAAACAGGACTGGAAATCAGCACCTGTTAAGGGCAGGTGGTATGAATAAAAATTATAAGATAAAATAAAAATAAACTGAAAACACTTAAAAAAAAAACACTAAAATCCCGATTTATTGGCTTCTAAGAAATACTCTAACTACTAGTATCATCCCATCATCTTGTGTTTAGTACAGCACCTTAATCACTCTGCCACCTGGTGGCCAGTGTACATATTACCTGGTATGTCTGTGGCGCTGTCGTGGGCTGGGAGGCTGACTCCGGCTGCCGGGCCCCGTAGCCGTAATCGGGGGCAGGGTGTATCTGGTATCCGGGATACGCTGCTGAGCCGATGGGCCGCCCGGTCTGGACGGTGGCCGGGGCATAGGAGGCGGTTACGGCGTGGGCCACGCTGGGGCCGGGCTGGATGGCGTAGCTGCCCGTAGTGGGGTGGGAATAGGCTGCGGGGGGCTGGGCGCTGCAGCAGGAAGGACGGGATCCGGGGGGCGATGTCACCCAACGGCAATACCGCAAACGATTTCAACACCAGCGCGGAAGAGAACGAGATGCCAGGTGGAAGGGCTGCGACGGCGGGCACTGCCAACCCGGAGCGAACTGCTCCCAGGACTGCTGCTCAGGGCGGGCCGGGAACGCCAGGGGGGAGGGCGAGGACACCAGCCAGGCGCGAGCAATGACAGCGTGACGAGAGGACAGCCGGCAGCCCGGGGTTACCCCTGCCTGAATTTTTATTAGGGGCTTTAGATCATCACGTGAGGTGCTTAATTAGGCAGGCGAGGGGCAGTCAGGGAAGCGGGGAGGGGGGGGGTTATAAATAGAGCGCAGGGGACGCGTGCGGGGGGCCTGATCCCCCTGCCAGCCCATGAACGGTACAGGCTGGACCTTCACACTCTGACTCTTTATTTTGGCACCTAACCTGTGCAGACGAACCCTTTTCCTCACACTGCTGAACAAACAGGGAAGTTTCGATAGGCTGTAAATCTCCGGAATTCCTGGGACAGACGCGCTCCAGATGCTAAATTTAGCCAAGCCAGCCCGGCATATGTCTGTGTCTAAAGTGTCCGGAAGAGCGCCCTTCCGGCTCGACCGTGGCGGGCGTCCCCTTGGGGGGGGGCGGGATTAAAGGCTGTGACATGACTCTCCTCTATCCAGGTTTCTCTGAGGTCTGTGTGTGACACCTGTAGCCTGTGCTAGTCTGTAAGACATCGGCAGGAATGCAGACAGATCTGTTTGTTTTTATTGGTCTAAAGTGACAGGAAGGGGACCTTAATCACCATGCCCCCTGCTGGCTGAATATAAGGACAACACCCCTCTTTAGTGGAAGCATGTTAAAACTTGCCCACAGGTTAAATGGTATCTGAATGGAGCATGGATGAGCAGTAAAGGATCATTACATGCATGTGAATAAGGTTCATTCCAGGAAAGGTGCTTGCTGTAAAGAGCTGTAAGTAAATAAAGTTTGTGGGTGACACGACGAGTCACATCCACGGGGGGCGGGGGGTACCCTATCACCGCCATCTTGCCAGTCGCCCCACCGGGGAAGGGCGCTTATTCTACGGCCGGTTCGTTGCTCGACAGGAAAAGTTTCAGTGTTAAAATGGGCAACCCCTCCCACCTGAAAACACCGCATATGCAGCGGGGACGCCGCCGCTACAGATGCGCAAAACCCGCAAGCCCACCTGCCTTCATCATTGCCGTACAGTGCGCTAAATTAACCAGGAGAGCTGGAAGCGAGGCGGCGGAGGAGATCAAGCATGATTTTAAACCAAGGAGACCGGATCTCGGGGTGCCGGCTACCCCGTCAGACGGGTCTGCACTTCTCCGCTCGGTATTTCAGGATGGTGCCGTATCGCAGTTGGCACATGCATGCACGATGACCTGCCATCGGCCCCGGGCTATGCAGACAACTCTGACATTTCAATCCTAATAATAATTATTATTATTATTGATAACCGTTCCCCAGAATGGCCTCTACACGCAGCCCACCCTGCGCCCTGCGGCCGCCCGGAGCCCGACAATGGCCGCGATCTGGCTACGCCCCCAGCCGTCCTGTGCGGGCCAGGGCCGTGCATCCCCCGGACAGGCTGCACAACCGAGCGGCAGCGGCGTCCTTTACCTGTACTGCGGACCGGCGCCATGCGCGAACCCGTAGTAGTTGCTCGCCGCCATCTTGACGTCTGCTGGGCGAGCGCGAGCGAGGAGGGGGGCGGCGGCGGCGGACGCATTGTCACGTGACCAAGCGTCGCCGGCTCATGTGCCGCGAGTTCACTCGGGTTCCATAATTCGGGTTCGCTCCGATGTCTCCAAAATCCTTTGGAAAACTCCTATTTGTATGCAGATGTTTAGCAAAACACGAACTTTAATGCAACCTTCTCCCCGTTATAATTCGTTTATTTTTTATTGTAATTTAACATTAACGTTTAACTAACATTCATTGTTTGGTGTGCGTATGTTGTTGGGTTAACGGTTGGAAATGCTGGATTTCTCTTTGCGTTTTGTTTAACAATTATATGTATATATATGATGAATGTATCAGTACTTTTAAAAGACATTGGAATTTGGAGACAGCCGCTTTGAGAAAATGTGCTTTTATTTTACTCGGCACAAATTAACTACTGCTATATACGAAAAGCATTTAAATGGTAACTCGGGTAACCTGCCGTGTCTCGTTTAAACTCAGCTCTGAAACAGAATCAGAAATTTCAAGCACAGGGGATTTGTTTTGGTGCAGGCGACGGCATGAAATGTAGAATCGAGACAAAAACAATATCAAAAAGTGAAACGAAGGTTTACATAACGACGTGCAAATAATAAACATGTACACATATAAATAAAGGTTAGCAAAACAATTTGGGAGTATGCAATGAAACTTATAGGTTAGAAGTTCTAGCGTTCTCATGCGCGTCTTTATTTAGCAAATGCTATTGCCCTCCTGAATAAAGATCCATGAGAATCAGGTAGCACGCTGGAACTTGAAAACTTAATTGCTCACACCCCAAAGCTGCGTACGTGTACCCTACATCGTGTTGTCTCTCCTTTATATGTCTATATATTTGTTTGCACACCTTCATATTTTCTATCTCTACTATACTTGTAGCCTACTGGCACCTGGTTCCGTACATTTACCGTGTCCTGATCGCGTATTCCCAAAAAACACCAAAGACATCCGAACAACACCGTGCACGCTGACTGACCAGTGCAGGAATGAATTTGCTACGGTTTAGTTTTTCTCCGGTTCTCAGTATGTTATGCCTATGACAGAGGAATATAATCTCATCGGAGAAACTCTCACTCCAACTAACTTCCAGTCCAACTCGTCTGGCGAAATATGCAAGAGCCATGTGGAGACATCACTCGATTCCTATGTCAGATCTTCCAAAAATAACTGTGGGAATTACATCGCCGCCGTAGGTTAGGGCAACAGGAGGTATGAGGATTAAATCCGGGCGATTGCCGTATAGTGGGAACGTATGGCTGGATGATGCCGCTCTGTGGGTCGACGTTCAAGAGGATAGAAAGGGCAGAGGGGAGATATACTGCTGCTCTACATCTGCGCTTGTTCGAAACCAAAGACCAAGTCCAACTGTTTAAGGGAGTGTCGGCATGATGTCACCAGAGAGAGGGAAATGGGGGGGATCGAGAGCGAGTGAGAGAGGCTGGGATGCTGTTGCCTGGGAACAGAAACGACCAAGAAACGCGTGTATGCAGGAAAACAGCACATGCGCAGGAGTCTCTGCGCAAAAAAAAACGGGTCGATCGGAGCGTTTGTACTGGATGCAATGCCGCCTCCCCCTTTAAGGGGAGAAGGGTATGATCTACACCCACGACGCTGATAAAAAACAAAAAAAACCGCGAGGTTTAAGCGGGACGACTGGGCTCACTGGACTGAGATTTCTGAAAGTGGTCGTCGATGGACCGGGAGGCGGGATTTGACGCGAGATCTGCGTGGACCGCAGACGGAGAAGCGCATTCCTGATGTCTGATGGAGACCAGGTCCCGTGGCAGCGGCGGGACTGAAATGGGGGTCTAGCAGGCAGCAGCGGGACGCGGTATCATCGACATCGGTGGGGAGGAGGGGCGCCTTTGTTTACCTGTCAGCCCGTGGATACACCTACCCCGGATCGGGCAATGCAAGACATGAATCTTTTGTCCCACGCACACTGAAGACCACCGAGCCGGTAGGAGAGGTACGATCAGGGGAGGATACAGCGGTCCGTGGGTGAGTGCCATGTCCCCCTTTAACTCGGGCTACGTTAGGGAACAGCACCTCCACCATCTGCACGTCCTCCCCGGGCGCTAAAGCATTGACACACTTATTGTGCGTAGTACAGATTAGGTAACATTTCGTATTCCGTTAAGCGTCTCCGCCCAGGGATTAAAGATGGAAAGCCGGACTGTTGCCATCTCACGGGGTGCAGAATGATTTCGGACACTGCTTCGTTTCGTGAAGTCAACAGAAGGAGGGTAGTTGTTGTGATTTATGCCGTTTAAAGGTAGATGCATCTGAAAATACATTAAATACGTGACTGAGAGTAGGTGGTGCGTGTGATTCTGGCATGATATGGATACAGCGGGCGTCTGCTTTCTGAGGTATAGGAACGGTTCTCAAACCTCAGATGCGAGGTGTGAAAGGGCAGTGACTGCGCTCCAGAGGTTCAAATAAACGCATTATGCGCTCAGTCACCTTGACTAAGACCAGAAAAAGGACATGGCTTCTGAGAAGCAGTCCTGCAAATATAACGCGCCGTCTCGCCCGACAATTAACTCACGGCCTCTCGAATTAGACTGGGAGGTATTGCAGAAGATTCCCACATGCTGATTGGCTGGTGACGGATGTCGCCACATCTGACCTGAATTCGCAAACTCCTTTTAAAATTGTCCTTGCTTGAAAATCTTTCGGGACACCAGGGGGCGTGACAGCTAAGGATGAGCAGCAACCCTATTCTGTTGAATGGTTGTTGTACTTCTGAGTGAGGCTTCTTTGTACCTTTGTTCCCAAACTACAACACCCAAAATAGCAGCGCAAGGGTCCCCTAGGTTGATTTCTCTGACTAATAGGGTTGCCTGGCAAGATTTCGCCGATTATTTTTACTTTTTTTAAAATTTTTACTTACAAACTCTGCAAAGAATCTCATGACCCCTCTGCCAGTAGCCGCATGTGGTGCTGAATCTATACCATGAAATACCGTAGGGACAGTGTGGTAATATTTTGGCTGCACAAGTCATTTTGGATGGATAAATATTGTGGTGAAGTAATTGGTCGTTTGCATAAAGGCTGCCTTTCTCCTTTCAAAGGGGGCATTCGTGCGCGTGTCTTGCCTTGGTTCCCACTCACTCCCCTGGGGTGGGGGAGACACCGTGAAGACTACATATGGAAAACATGGAGGTGAAGGACGAGTGGCAGGATGAAGACTTTCCAAGGTACATCCATGAGCAGCATGCAGTATGGGACATGTGGCATCCTGGAGTGTGCCCCCTCCTGGGGGGCGTTAGGGTGTTTTCTCGCCAGTATATTTGTGGCTTGTGGGAGTTTTACTTACACAAAAATGTTCTGAGGGCATAGCTCAAGATGATTGGTTCAGTGAAATAACCAATCAGATTGTAAAGGAGGTTGGTCCAAGCAACTAGAAGAGGCGGGACCAAGACATCTGATTGGTCTCTCCCCCCTCCTCTATTTGCTTGGACCCACCTCCTGTACAGTCTGATTGCTTATCTCTGAACCAATCATTTTTTTTCTTCTGCCCTCAGAACATTTCTGTGTAAGTAAAAGTCCCATGAGTGTATTTGTGCCATGTTGGTGTGAGTGCGCTGTGTTTGTGTAGCTGTGTTGTGTTTCTGCTCCGTCGGTGCATTTGTGTTTGTCTTTGGAGCCATTAAACTTGCTTTCTTTCCCATAATGCACTGCAGGCCATGAAAGGTCATTAAAAACAGGCCAGACAATGAAAGGACAGGAGCACAAGTTTTTCCAATGTTCAGTAGTTGATGAAAAAAGAGGGATAAACAGACGAGAGCTTTTAATCTGTCAGTGAAGGAAGGAAGCAAGCACTCTGCTTAAGTGTAAATGAAGTGTCATGTGACCATTCCACAACACAGCCTCTCTTATGATAATGAAGCAGTCATGTGACCCAATCCATAACAGAGCATCATTTCACTTATGATAATGAAGTAGTCATGTGACCCTCTGCATAACACAGCATTATTGGAGGTTTACACAGAAGCTGGGCCCCCCCTTCATGCCAGCTCACTGTCTGAGAAACTGGTCTGGACACATTAATGGACTCCGTAGCTTTGTATAGCTTATACAAGTCTGAATGGTGAAACTGATCCAGGGCCAGTTACTGAGTGCTGAGTGCAGTATATAACTGTTCTGTCCTGCAGGCCTCTTCCTGAGGATGGTGAGGACTGTTCCTATGGGCTCTCCGAGCAGAGAACATGTGAGTAGTGCCACACCCCCTCCTGAGCCAATAGGAGTCTATCCTTACAGTGACGTTATCTATTGAGCGGCTTATCGCGCACAGCACCTGGGATTTGGCTAAGTGACACCCAGTTTACGTCTGCAAACTTCCTGCTTAACCTGGTCAGTTTTCCCCTTTAGCTCCACCTGCTTTCCTGAATGTGGGCGGGGATGCCGGGGCGGCAGCCAATCGGAAACGCCGCACGTTGGCGGCCCCCGAAATGAGCCTGTCGCTAGATCGAGGCGAGGGGTCACCACCGTCCGACGACTTCCTGGGTACGCCCGATGACCTCGACATCAACGTGGATGACATCGAGACTCCAGATGAGACAGACTCCCTCGAGTTCGTTACCAGCGGCAACGAGCTGGAATGGGAAGGTCAGAGGTCGTGGGGTTAAGGGGAGGGGCCTAAAAGGCTTCACTAAATACTCCTGACATGAAATACGGTTCCCTCATGAGGAGTGTGATGTCGCATGTCCTAGATGACACCCCAGTGGCCAGTGCCAAGGCTACACCCTGTGAGGGGGCGGGGCCAGGCGGTGAGGGCGGAGCCGACGGGCGCCTGTGGCGGACGGTGATCATTGGCGAACAGGAGCACCGGATCGACATGCAGGTCATCCGGCCGTATCTACGCGTGGTGACGCACGGCGGTGAGTCCACCGGCCCTCATCTCCGAGTCCACCTCCTGACTCCACATCATCTCACGCAAGGCTGCTCCTACTCACAGGTTACTATGGCGAGGGGCTGAACGCCATCATCGTGTTTGCAGCCTGCTACCTGCCAGACAGCAGCTGCCCGAACTACCAGTACATCATGGAAAACCTCTTCCTGTGAGTGACTGTTCGAGAGTTAAATGTGCAACATCTGAAACAGCGTGAAAGCTGAATACTGAACGCTGAATACTGAACGCTGAATACTGAACTCAGCTGTCCCTGATAAGCAACCGTACCCCCCCACCCTAGATATGTGGTAAGCAGCCTGGAGCTGCTGGTGGCTGAGGACTACATGATTATCTACATGAACGGAGCCACGCCCAGAAGGAAAATGCCAGGCATTGGTTGGCTTAAGAAATGCTATCAGATGATTGACAGGAGGTACGAACTTATTACTGGCTGAAACATCTACTGACTGTTTGTACTGGGGTGGTCCTTCATCCATTCATTTTTGTTTACTGTTTATTTTTGTGCAGGTTGAGGAAGAATCTGAAATCGTTGATAATTGCCCACCCTTCTTGGTTTATTCGCACTGTACTGGCCATCTCCAGGCCATTCATTAGGTGAGGAAGGGATGTCATCTTTACAGATGTGTATTTATAGACCTGCTCACTGATTAGTAACTATATATAGAAAGTTAATTTAAAGGGTCCTGGTTTTAAAATAAGCCTTGAAGATAGGAGGAGGAAATATGAGTGTGCATGGCCACTTGACACCACTTGTGTTTTTAACAGTGTGAAATTCATGGAGAAAATCCGCTACGTAAACAGTTTGGAGGAGCTGGCCCAGATCGTACCAATGGAACACGTGAACGTCCCGGAGTGCGTGGTGCAGTAAGTGCGCATCGCCATTAGAGGCCGCTGTTGGATCATGGACGCTGAAGAAACTACGTTTTCCTTTAGGGCTCAGGTGTCCAACTCCAGTCCTACAGGGCCGGAGCCCTGCACATTTTTGGATTTCCCCTCATTTAACACACCAGATTAAACTACTTGTGCTAATTACCACACAGCTCTTGAGCTAAATCATTTGTGGTGGAACAGGGAAAGAACTAAGCTAACCAGGTCTCCGGCCCCCCAGGACTGCAGTTTGACACCCCTGCTTTAGGGGAATTAAGGATTACATAAGCAAAACTAGCAGTATTTTAAGAAGAAAAGTGGACTCTGGATCCATAAAAATGAATAAAATTGCAAATATTGTTACAGTGTCCACAGTAATTTTTGAAGGTGAGGTTGGTCAGATTCCACAATCTCACTGCTGACACATTTTGCCCCAGGTTTGAGGAGGAGAGGCTTAAAGCACAAATGGAAAGGTAAGCGACAGTTCCCTGCAGGGATTAACGGATAAAGGGTATTGTGTTTGTAAAATCTCACAAATTAATTTTTCCTGCTTTCAGGATGGAACAGGAACAGGAGCGAGTGCAGGAGCAGGAACAGGAGCGGCTGCAGGAGCAGGACGGAGCAGGTCAGCCCCAGCCAGGGCCCTCAGAGCACCCACACAGGTGACAGTCTATGATGCCCATGGGGGCTGTATTTCCATACTGTACAGCTAACAGATAAGGCTGCTCGATTAGCTTTGGACAAACTCAGACCATGACTGATAAAATGTGATGTGTTTTCAGGCCTGCGCCGATAGTCGAGGAGCCAGGCCAGTAATGCTGAGCATTAGGTAAGAGCTCTGTCAAATTGGACACAGCTGATTGGCTGGGGCATCAAACTGGATACAGTTGATTGGCTGAGGCATTAAACTTGAAACAGTAGAACATACCTAGATCCTAATTCTTGATAAAATAGATGTTTATTGTTGTTATTTTTCTTGTTTATATAATTTATTTATTGCAGGGTGAAGCCTGGGCACAGAAAGAGGGAGGGGGTTCAGCCGTGCAAAGGAAAAATCAGTTGTGCTTGAAAAACTATCAGGTTGAGGGTGTAAGACTTCACCAGTCATTATGGCTCAGGTTTTGAGATACTCCTACAGCCAAGAGCCCCCCTCCTGCCCCCAAGGAGCACTCCGACAGAACCTCAGTGATGCTTCAGGACAAATGACCTGAGAAAGCAAAGCATTGCTGGGTGGTTTTTTTTTTTTTAAGTCACGTTTTCTGTAGATTACTGTCTTCCAGCTACGTAGACTGCCATTCTTCAGCTTATCCTTACAAAGGTTTGTGGTGGGTTCTTAGTCCTCTCCATTGTAATAGTAAGCAATTGTGATAACTGACATCTTTAAGGTTTAGTAATGACAAGCATCCCATGGAGTCTATGGCCCTTTCGCGGCCCGGATGGAACCGGAACCGCAGGCATGACCGCGATGCCATCGCTCGGGTCATGTGGTTTAAACTAGCCGTAAATGTCTCCTGCTGTAACTCAACGTAACTGATAAATCTGGACATACGCCTCCGCCGTCCTTGTAAAATGCTGTGAAGTTAGTAAACATTGCGATGGGGGTGTTCATTACCAATAAGGACTTCCAAAAAATAAAAGAAATGTTTGTATATTTGGTAATATAGAATGAATGCGTTCGTAAGTGTTTTTTTCTGGTATAGATAATAGCTGTGTGTGACTCCAGTGTCAATGTATACCGCAATATCAACATCGCTGCTTATTAACCTTTTGTAAATAATGGTTAGCTAGCTGATATTTCTCAACAAAATCTTTTTTAACCATGTTAAATGAATGCCTCCTACTGTAGAGGGTGTTTCTATTTGTGTGTCATGTTTTTCTGTGGGAATAAACTTGAGGACACCTCCCACGGTGGTCGGCATCTCTGTGAATTAGAATATCTGTGTGAAAAACGTTCCCTGGGGTCTGTGACTCAGTTTTCAGTTCAGTCCCAGCACTGTTCACTAATTTTTTTTCTTGCTGAAATCTGTGCGTGACAATGGATCTGGCAGTTGGCCTTGCAGATTCCCAGAGAGCCATCAGTTTGGTAGCCGAGACACACAGAGATGCTGTCTTTCTCATCAGATTCCATCTGTTTGTCAACCAGACGGCTATAAATCGCCTTTGGGTTGGGTATGTTGTGCACCTCAATCTTTACTGGAGCACGAGAGCACAAAATGCACAAACCACCGAATGCACGCTGGAAATTTCCGCCCCTCTGTGAATTTAATGTGTGTTAGTGATTTTCCCTACTGCGAGATGAAAGTGACGACCTTGTTTCCTCAAGCTAATGACGTTTCCTCAAGCGAGGCAGAGAGCACATCGCAAGCATACAGCTGTCAAGGAGCCAGCTTAGGTGTAAGTGCTGCTTGGAATACAGATGTGTAAGACATGCTTGGGGCAGGTGAACTTAGATTTCAACTCACATCTGCCTCCCATCTTTTAAAAAAACACAGTATATAGACAGACAGTAGACAGTGCTCCCCACGCTATTTGAGAACCACGTCTGGACCACAGGCATTGCGGACATTGATGGGCTGTGAGTAATCCTTACACCGAGTGTGTGTGGGGGGACGCTGTGTTCTGTACCATGGTAAACAGCCACTGTCCTTCACAAGTGGCCCATGCCATCTCACCCTGTGACCTAGCTGGGCTCCCGCTCTGGGTGTTGCTCAGACATTCAGAAAATAAGCGGAGGATTCGTATTGGGCCAGCGCGTATTGGTTTGTGCTGCCATCATGTGGACAAATAATGATATTACCTGGATTTATTTAATTTGCACTTGTATCCAGGGGCGTCGTTGCGGTAAGGATGCCCTGGCAGGTTCAGGGGGGCTACTACTTGACAGAGGGGCTTGAATGCATAAAATTATATGTGAAATTGCCCAAGGTGACATTTTGTCAGGGGGCCTATAATTTCTAGGTACGCCAATAAATCGTTTAACAAAAAAATAATAATATTTTTTAAATCAGTTATAGAATTCCACTTATATTAGAAATGTGTTAGGCCTGTATAAATTCACTATGGAAGCTTTGAACTGTATGAAAAGGATTCGGGTAGATATTGGGTAAGTGGGATCAAGGCTAAACTGGGACGTTTATATGTTTGATACTCTATATCTTTACGCTGCTGTGGTCTGTAAATTTAAACTCAGTTCTTGAGCTTTCAATAATACTTTTATGTTTAAATATTTATAATCATCATCCTTCCATCATACTTTTAAAGTAAATATGTCCTTGTTTGTCAATATCCATCTTCTGTGTATTTAAACATAATACTCTAAACCTAAATTAAATTGCAAAATGTATTAAAATACTACGGCATAAATGACGGAATTTGGTGACACGCGCCCAGGGACGCACTAGGCAAACGCGAACAAGTCGATGGGCGTAACTCGCCCAGCAGCGGCGACGGGGTTAATCCGGTCTGAGTCCCCTGATGCAGCCCCCTTGTGTGCATGCGTGGGCAAACTGGTTATAATAAAAGTGGCCGTCATGGGTGCCCCGTACGCACTGCCGGGTGCTGGATGAGGACATGCTGCGTGATTGCAGGAGCAGTTCCGCACTTTCCATTCCTTCGCAACGGCGCCTTGCAGAATAACCACCCATTTATTCGTCGGTGATTTATTTATTACTCATTTTGTTGCGATGGCTAGTACTAAACTGTTATTCTACGTGGTGCAAAGTTTGGTTCACTTTATCGGCGCACAGCACCAGTTGCGCGGCCGTACGGGACCGTGGACGCAGAGGATTCAGTGGGAGAATAACGGCCAGGTGTACAGTCTGGTGAGCACCGGGTCCGAGTATCATACGCCGGAACAGAGCCGGAGGGGGTCTCAGGTGTACCTGAGTACCGTAAGGGAAGGTGCCGGCCGTCCTCCGATCGGACATCATCAGATTCGATCGGCTACCGCCAGGGCATTTGAATATGGCGCACCGGGGCGCAACCAGGTACGAGCAAATTCACCAGAGCCCGAGGGCTTTGGAGGGGACGGTGAGCGCTATATTTCCCCCGGTGAACGCCTTTCTGGTGCCAGATACCAGCAGCCCGTACCCCCTCCTCGATCTGGAGCTGTCGGTTATCCCGGCGCTCGGCGCTCTCCATCGGGCGCCCCTGGCACAGCCAACACGTCCCCTTCGGGGGTTTACCCTGAATTCTCTGGAAGCGGAGTCCCCAGAGGACGGAGTAACGCCACCCTTCACCGCAGCGTCGCCGCCCAGCAGTCGGGGAGCGGATCAGTCAGCCAGGGAGAAGGGGACACGGTCACTTGGAGTCCCGCACGAAACAACGCAGAAGACTCGGAGTACGAAGAAGCGAGAAGCCTGGAGGTCATGACCAGCGACGACCCGCGGAATCCGTTAAAAATCCACCGAAACACAGTTTTCTATAACGTCTACCCGTCCAGCGGCAGATCTGTGACCCGCAGACGGCGTCCTCAAGGCTCCGGCTACGGTACCAGGTATTTTCACCACGGTGAGGGGCGACGCGACGCTGAACCTGCTTCCGATTGATGGCTGCGATCTGCGTACCTGCGGCTCACATGGTGACCGGAGTGCGCTCTCCGTTGCAGGACTCCCGGACCTCATCCCGGACCCTTATTACATACAGGCGTCCACCTACGTGCAGCGCATGCAGATGTACGCGCTACGCTGCGCCGCAGAGGAGAACTGCCTGGCCAGGTAACGAAGAACTGCTGGATTAACTTAATGACTTAAAAGTTTCAAGGCGTTTGTGCTTCTGAGCGCCAGGCTACTATACTAGCTGGGGAAGGAGCGCTTCATAAGTTTGCTTTTATACAAACCCTCTCTGGTCGATACTCTGGGGAATCTCCACAGCTTTCGCTGAATCTTTAATAGCTTTAAATGAAGCTGCATGTTGGGCGAAACAAAAGGATGCTTTTCACATTTTCCTCCTCCAAGGTCGGCTTACAGACCTGGCGTGAGTGACATCAGCCAGAGGGTGCTGCTGCGGTTCCCTCAGAGGGTGAAGAACCAGGGCACATCTGACTTCCTGCCCTTCAAACCCAGGCACCAGTGGGAGTGGCACAGCTGTCACCAGTGAGTATGCACTGGGCAGGGTGTGACCTCATACTACTCTCTTTTACGCGACTCGTTCAGGCGCGGATCGCCATGATTCCACTGCACCTGGATCACCTGATGCCGTTGGGGGGGGGGGTACTGTGAAACACTCACATCCCATTTTTCTCCAATTCTGTGACCCCCCACCCCACCCTAGGCACTACCACAGCATGGATGCCTTCAGTAACTATGACTTGCTGGAAGTCTCCACTGGCCGTAAGGTGGCAGAGGGACACAAAGCCAGCTTTTGTCTGGAGGACACATCCTGTGACCCCGGCACCCGACGTCGCTACGCCTGCACAGCCCACACGCAGGTAGGGGGATCAGAACAGCTACACCCACCCTACACACACAAGTAGGGGGACCAGAACAGCTACACCCACCCTACACACACAAGTAGGGGGACCAGAACAGCTACACCCACCCCTCACACACAAGTAGGGGGATCAGAACAGCTACACCCACCCTGTTCATTACCTCTGAATGTTCACAGTTGGTTAAAAGAGGAGACAGGTGGTCATTTTGATGCAGTTGAGCTTTTTCCACCTACATCTTTACTGGCACAGGGACTGAGCCCTGGTTGCTATGACACCTACAATGCCAACATCGACTGCCAGTGGATAGACATCACCGACGTCCCCCCTGGGAGTTACATCCTGAAGGTAACCCAGCGGCGTGTCCATTCAGGGCAGAGAGAGGAGTTCATTCTCTGCTTGCTTCTCCCCCTCACTGACCTGCTGGCCGTCTCCCGCTAGGTGACCGTCAACCCCACCTTCCAAGTCCCGGAGTCAGATTTCTCCAACAACGTGGTGAGGTGTGACATCATCTATACAGGCTCCTACGTCCAGACCCACAACTGCAGGATAACAGGGTAAGAACCACTCAGTAGAGGAGGGGGGCGTGTTATTCCTGACCATTAAACACTCATCATTTTCTCTTCATTAATCTTTCATGTTTTCCAACAGGAGTTAAAAGGACTGTTATGATTTTCCAGTCATATTTTCACAAGGATGGGCACCAAGAAAGATGGCTGAACGAAGGTCCTCATGGATAAATACAGCAGTTTTTAAATGTTATTTTATACTTTAGTACTGTATAAGAAACCTTTCCAGTGTGCTAAGAACCCTGGCGTGAGAGTTGTTGCCAGAGTCGTTTCAGGATTGGGTCACAGTTGACCACGGGATTTCACATTAGGGACACAGAGAAAAAACGACAGAGCTGTTAGCGGTCTATGTTTATAATTATATGGCTTATTTATTGTGTTTTCTGTGCATGGCATATTGGACCTGAAATTATGTAGGTTATATATGTGTTTTTTGTTCCCTATGAATAAACCACTCTTTGACCGTGAGACATTTCCCTGTTTTTGATCTGCCTGTTCTGTATGCACGACCGTTTGTCTTTATTTATGGATTATCACACTCTACCCTTTAAGAACTTGAAATCACACTGTCAGAAGAATCCCTTTCCCAGCCTGATGTGGGATTTAGCCTGTCCCTGCTTTATCTCACCATTTTATTTCTTTACGTAAACATTACAAATAATGGGAAAATGTGCAAATCTTAATGTTCTTCTTATATTTAATATAAAAGTGAAATCATATCTTGTGTTACGTGTGTTTTTTTTTGTAAACACCCCCAATCTGAATAGTTCAGCTAAACAGTGAGACAGGAATGCTAGTTTAATGGGGGGCAGACTTTACCCAGAGCTGCTTGTAACGGCTCATGGACTGGTGTTGCTCCAAAGATGATCTTAAATAAGCAGGAAGCCTTTGGGAATGTGGTCCCCATTTAAGCAGCTAAGCTGTTCCTGGCCCATGAACAGACAGTGAGCTAAACTGAAGCTATTAGCCAAACATTGGGACCCGTCAACAGGCACCCAGCCTGAACACCCGCGGGCTGCTGATCAGCCGCCTTCATCTGCTCTATACTTGTCTCCGGATGTGGCGGGAGATTGTCTGTCTTAAATGCCCAAAGTAGCTGCTAGCCCAGCTGCTACCATAGCCTCCATTATGAATCTCCCACTCAGGGGCAGTGCCTAGGCAAATGTAGCCTTTATGAAGTGTTAGCTTCCATTCAGCTTTAGCTTCCATTTAGCCATCTACCAATGAATGTCAGCTTCCACTTAGCGTTAGCGTTAGCCAAATCTGTTCAGCCTCGATCAAAGGAGACTAAGGGGGGACATGATCCAAGTATATAAGATTCTAACGGGTCTTTATGCTGTTCAGTCAAATAGTTACTTCAACATTCGTTTAAATACCAGAACTCGTGGCCATAAGTGAAAATTAGCCAGAGAACATTTTAAATTGCATTTGAGAAAGCACTTCTTTACACAGCATGTAGTTAGAGTATAGAATATTCTTCCCGTTAGTGTAGTGCAAGCTAAAATCCTGGGTTCCTTTAAATCAGAGCTAGATAAGATTTTAACAACTCTGAGTTATTAGTTGAGTTCTCCTCAAACGAGCTTAATGAGCCGAATGGCCTCCTCTGGTTTGTAAAATTCTTATGTTCAGTGTTCCACTCACGATAATGCTGAAAAAATCAGCTTGACCATCTTAAACTGGTTAAGCTGGCTGACCACTTTATAATAGTTGATCAGCTTAAGGTAGCCTGGAGTGGTGACTCCTGGAAGCTGAGCAAACAATCAGAAGGTTGCTGGTTTGAATCCTGTAAATGCCAAGAGTGATCTTACTCTGTCGGGCCCTTGAGCAAGGCCCTTAACCTGCAATTGCTTTGTGCTGCGTATGACATTATGCCATATGACGTTAATCTACATCCAGCCCTATAAGGAGGTCCTCCAGCTCACAGGGAAAAACTTGGGGGTTGGTGGCAGGATTGGCCCTCCAGTCACTGGAAGAAACTCACACTGGTCTATTCAGACTAGCATGGTGCTGAGGTATCGCCCGCCACATGGCTGCGCTCAGGTTCACCTCCCTGAGGCGGTTTGTCATGTGGTGGGTGTGGCAATGCGCTGTAATCAGTGCACGCTCCTCCTTACCTTTTAAGGTATGCTTTTGCATGACGGTTTGGCTACAGTAGTTATGCCAGCTTATGATTGTCATTATAGCTGGTGTGTAATCATATGGAGGGAAATCCCGGACATTTTTCAAAAGGAATTGCAAATTGCATTTGCAATTGCGTTTTCCATATGTGGACGC
>JAODJU010000043.1:14702574-14723044 GCA_026776725.1 Gnathonemus echidnorhynchus
GATAAATCTATACAAATATCACCTGCATGCACATTACTTCTTTTCCAATAACCAACTCCTGATCCAAACTGTTAGCAATGGAAAAAAATAAACTACTGTGTGTAGTGGTCCTGGGTAAAAAGATAGCTGCCAGGAAGAAGATCAAATACATGCAATTGTATTTGAATTATGTCACACTTTATGTGTCCACATATGGAAAACGCAATTGCAAATGCAATTTGCAATTCCTTTTGAAAAATGTCCGGGATTTCCCTCCATATAATCATACCCAACCAGCTAAACCATCAAAAAGCAGCAAGTGCTGGGACATGACTATCTTAGACCAGCCAAAATGAGGTACCAGCATAAGATGGGTTTTAGGCACTTTTTTAGGCTGGGAAACCACATAGTGTTAGTTGCCAGTTGATGATGGCTTCCACCCAAACACTCCCCTTGCCTTCCACTTCTCTTCTTTGTTAGCTGTATGGACATATCCTGTGAATCTGGAGCTTCAGGACATTAAGAAGGCTTCCTGTGTTTGCCCAGACCCCGTAAACCCCAGCAAACATGAATGTGTACCTTCTCGGTCGCCTGTAAACACCGGTCGCTAATGGGGTGTGGGTGGGGGGGGGTCAGCCCCGCATCTCTTGACGCAAGTAGTGTGTCTTTGGCTACAGCATCGCGATGCTCCAGCTGGCGCCACTCTTTAAATCACCAGCACACGGACACTTCTTTTTAATTACAGTGAAACCAGTAGGATTTCTGTAAGTCATCAAGCCTATTCTGTCTTTATATATACGCCTTAAGTACATGACCTTTGGGATAAAGTCCAGCAAGGAGGTTCTTGACTGTAACTGTTATCACAACATCGAGCGCCCACACCCTCCCCCACAAATGCCAGGGGCCGGCATTTCTGTAACCAACGGATTCTTTATTTCCAGAGGTTTACTCTGGACCTCGAGAAGGTTCTAGTTTGCCAGATTAACTTCAGTCATGTTATTGAAGCCGTCTGGAAAGAGCCCCCACCTCCCATCTCCTGGGCACCCCCATTCCGGTCTGTCTAGGAATCTCAGCCCTTGTTTACCTGCTAAAGCAAAGTTAAGACTTACAGGTGTTTATTTGGAATCTAGTCTAGCGACTTTCTCTAATTCCACAGGCCCACTGGCCGGAGAGACACGTCATCAGAATGGCTATCCCCAATCCCCCACTGCCCCTGCACACTTGATGCACGTACAACATGAAGGTAGAAGTCAAAAGGGACGTGTCTCAGGGCCAGAGCCACACTGAGGAACTTTGGCTATTCCGGCAATTTCTACTACGTCATGGCAGATGGGTCAGACCAGCTGTTTGCTCAGCTGTGCTGAAGACTGGCCGTTCCCGTCTCTCGCCGATGGGCAGGATGCCATCATCAGTGGATCCCAGCGACGGAACCCTGACCTAAAATCAGGTTCATTCCCCCCCCCACCCCCGATGGTGTCCCAAACCAGCCTGACTCCGGCTCCTCAAGCTAACAATCAGCTCATTTCACCACAAGTCTCGCTATGCCAAAGTAGTTTAATGCTTTTTCATTTAAACATAATGGAGCTTCTGTTGCTGGTACAAATTATTCAAAATGGGTGCAATTTAGCTGCTCACTTTTAGGACAAAGTAATGAGAGGGAGGGGGCAGCCTGGGTCTCAGGGAGCCCCAGGGTGAGCTGGTAACGGCTCACCCTCCATAACCGTTTGGATACCAGCTGTGTTCATCCAAGGTTTCAGCTGTCAGCTTGGTGAATGATAACACACCTTGTCTAAGAGCCACAGCGACCCCTCCCTGCATCTCCCCCGTGTAAGACGGACCTGCAGCAAAGCCGTCAACCTTGGGCTCGGCCCTAGGTGTTTGCTCTGGGGGCTGAACGCGCGACACAGTGGCCCCGCTGCGATGACAGGGTGCAGTGAAATTCCACAGCTCGCCTGTTAGTCAGGGAAGCGAAACAGAGCTGACCTCAGCACATGGGCCCCCAGCTTAACACACAGCACCCCTGGGGCATGTATATACACCCAAGGGCCTCCTCCAGACAACAGGGGTGTCTCACTTTGAATAAACACCAGCACTATGGAAATGTTGTATTTTTATTAACTTAAATCATTCTTGCCTCTATAAAGGAAGCCTTATGGTTCTCCACATTCTGTCAATTAATATGGTAAATTATATTGGGCAAATATGGAACTTTTATGGGGTTCATTTACTTTCCTGTCAACCGTGAAATTGGTGTTCATCTGACATTTAATAGTTCCACTCTGTTAAGTGTGTAAAATAGGTTACTTCAGATTGCAAACATCCTCATCTCCATCAGTCGTTTGTGCTGGTGGCTTTGGAGTCGGAAAACCATTTCTGACTCATTACTTTGCAGGTACACAGCAAAAACTGTGGTGAAAGAGTCGCACTGTTTCATACTGAATTATTAGCGCTTATGGCCATGCAATGTCGACTTTTCCCCGGTAACTCCAAATGTCGCTAACCAAAAATATGATTAATCAGGCAACTTGTTTTAAACACTGCTATTTATTTCCTATTATCTTTTTCAATATTTTGCTGTCGTCGCCCATGTTTTTTATAGAAAAGAGAGAAATATTTACTCGGGCTGAACAAAAGTGGTGCTTAGCCTGTTTGCGCTCGGAAATCCCGCTTTGAAAGGGTAGCCTTGTGCTTCCAAAAGCGGTGCGGCGCTTTCCGCTTAATGGCGACCACTGCGCAGCCCGGAGTCTCTTAAGTCCCTGGATACTTTAATAGTCAAGTCGGATCCTGTTATTTTACTGTTTCGGGTGTGATTAGAAAGAGACACTCGCTAGACTGTTGCTTGTTGCTTCTGGAGCCTGTGGAAGCATCAGCCAGCGTCCCTTCTGTGTCGGATACGCTGATGTACGCATGTCGGCACAATGGCTCATTCCAAATCCCTGCTAATAAGAAATACAAGTTCACGTTTATCTGAAGGATTTCACAAGACTGCAATGTTACATGAAAAAAAAATATCCCTAAGCCTATAGCAAAACTACAGATGAACCCGGACACCGGGCCGATAAGCACAGTTTGGAGCATATTGAGGAATGACGAGAGGGTGAACCCACGGGAGAGTTACACAATGGTGTATATGTGTGGTAACAAGAGGGTCTGTATGGCTGAAGTGATAAAAATGTCAGACAGGTCTTAAACAAACAGAGACAGACAACCTCCCGCCAGGGCCGGAGAATGTTACATTAAATAAAGACAGCTCTCCCGAGACATACTTGGCAAACCACGGCTTTCCGACCTTTAAATATGTTTAAAAGCAAAAATAAGAATAAAAAAGCTATTATTTTCTATTGTGAGGCTTGCATCGGACTGGTCGTGTGCAGATGCCCGTTACCCAGATGGGAGGATGGAGGTTGTACCTTTTTTTTTTTCGGGGGGGTTGTAAACAATTAAACCAGCCAATAAACCGCCTTCAATTAGTAGAGACCTCAGAGCCCTTCATGCTCAAACCAAATGCCCTTGGATACCAAAGAAAGCCGGAGACACTGGGATAAGCGGTGACTGTTCAGTACAACAATACAGGGACACGAAACAAAACTGCTGTTGGCGAAGGAGCCTTAATAATGGACGACAGGTGTATCGCCTGACCTCACCTAACTCCGGAACGTCCATGCTCTCCCCCATCTCACGCAAATTTTAAAAAAGCAGTTCCGATTTTATTCAAATAATTTGTGTTAGAATAATTAATCGATATGCGGTCTGGAAAGACGCTGAAATCATTAAGGACGTTAATTCATACGAGATCGTTTGGCTGAATAGACTGCGAAGGCGTTCTTATCGATACCGTTCCAGTCCTGCCAAATTAAACTATTCTGTCCTCTTATCATGTGAATGTGTCACGGAATGCAAACTAATGATTTAATCGTACATATATTTTTTTATTCAACTTAAGGTGGCTGTTCAATTCATCCTAGAAAATCACTGGAAACACCAGCGTGTCTCGTTAAGAATAATTATCCACGTACCGCACTTACTGTGCATGTGTTATTTTAATGACCGTAAATTCAACAGTGCGTACGTAAAATTTTCTGAAAACTTATCTATATAGTCGGTCCATGCATCCACTCCATTTATAACCACTTATCCATGCAATACGGAGTCACAGTAAAACTACCCCAAGAAACAGACACACGGCAAGGGCACCCTGGGTGAGATTCCAGTGCATCGCAGCACACATTATGAACAATTGAGAAATTCTAATTCATTTATTCGGATATTTCTGGATAGTGAAAAATGTCGCAACAACGAACTTAAATGTTTTTTTTATGGTATTGTTTCTCATTTAAGGGAAGCTTAAAGTCCCTGCTTTGTTAGAAGTTCTGTAGCTCCTGCTCCAATACTGCTTACACTTGTACCTATAGGACTTCACTGGAAGCTCAGCCTAGCTGCAGCTCGACTCCTTGCCAGCCGTATGTCTGTAATGTGCTATTTTCCTCACTTGTACGTCGCGTTGGACAATAGCGTGTGCTAAATATGTAAGATGTAAATAATCTAAATTATAGTATTTTGGAACTTTTAATATTTTTATGTGTATTGTTCTATTATTTTTCGCAACAAAATATATCTTTCGGTCAAAGTCACTTATTCCGGAGATGGATTGTATATTTTTTTGCATTCTGTTACCGATTAAAAAGAGCAGTCGTGAAAACCGTAAACTCTGGTGATGGCCAGAAATTTTCTTTGGTCAGGACCGATAATTTCCGGGAGCTCGTATTATGGCAAATACGGAACGTCCCTTGCAAGCGGTTCCGCCTTTCCAATATGGCTACTTCCAACAGCCACGGTTTTGGTTCTCTGTCCTGCTTTCCGACTATTAAAGTTTTGCTGATATGCTTGTCCACGGCCGTGCTGGTCTCTTCTTCCAAGGAACGAACTAAAACAGCGGATTTCAACGTAAAACCGGGAGGAGTTGTGCACACGTTCTCGGAAAAAATAGTGAGTAACGGTGGAGGCAAGACGAGCAATTAGCAAATGCATATAATAGTTATTATAAATTATAAATTGATGTATTTAACCACGCTTGCTTGTACCTATGTACCGGCACAATATGACGTGCACAGAAGAGCTTAGGTAGGTCTTGCATGCGGAATTCGGCGATCAGTGTAGTGTAGCTATATGTTCCTAACTCTCTAACCATCTTGGAACTGTGTTTAAAATGCCCAGTAGCGTAAGGAAGGAGAGCTGTAAAGTAAAATCCGTAAAGGAGCAGCATTCAATGCATAGTGAACTGTTTGTATTTATCGCTTTTTAACCTATATAACTGACACGTCAGTACTTTTATGAATGAAGACCTTGTAAGCTGTGTCCCATAACCCTGCTTTGTGCATCTTTTTTCGCAGAGAGACTACGAGTGTTCTTTCACCTATGCGTCGCAGGGTGGAACCAATGAGGTGAGTGCGTTTCAGGCTTCAGCCAATCAGAATCTAACGCGCTGTCAACGCTCAGTGGACGGCCTGATGAGGGCAGCCATTGGACGCGGCGTTCCGCTATGACGTTAACGCCTCGCTTGAATGAATTTGTTTAAATTTTATTTACAGCAATGGCAAATGAGCGTGGGACTCAGTGATGATGACAAGCTGTTTTCCTGCTCTGTGTGGAGGTATGTGCTCGTGCGTTTTGTCTCCTGCATCTTGGACCCAGTTGTGGACACACTCAGCTCTTAAATAAATTGTTATAAATGTATGGAATGTTACTTTATGATTTGTGCGTAAACTGTGGGGGGAAAAAACTGTGTGACTGCAGCATGCGGCTCAGTGAGCTAAGATTCTGCGCCTGTGGTCAGAAGGTTGCAGGTTCAAGCCTGGCTTCAGCAAAATAGTCACATGTCCGTAGGCCCTTTAGTAAGGCCCTTAATACCCCCACTGCCTGGGCGCCACTGTAGATGGCTGCGCTCAGCTGCATGTGTGTTTGTGTGTCATGGAGAACAAGATAGGGTAGGTAAAAAGAGAGTTTACCTGCAGGGATCAATAAAAGTGTTAAGAGTAGTAATAATTACAATAATAATAGTTGAAACAGCAATTTCTTTCTAATTATGTCAGTTGTTTCTCTTACATGTCTTGATAGACCCCAGGGGAAGTCCTACCTGTTTTTCACCCAATTTAAGGCTGAGGTTAAAGGAGCCAAGATCGAATATGCCAGTGCATTTGTGAGTATTGTGTTTTTGTCTCATTATGCTTTTAATACCCTGGCAGCAAGCCAGTTAAGAGGCAAATTCTCTGCAATTCTACACAATCCAGTCACTTTGTTTATGTTCTGCTTCCCGGCTTTTTCCTGATCCTGTTTTATGGCACATTTGTAAACATCATCTCCCTTTAAAGTCTCAGACAGGTGTTGGAGGACAAAAAGATGTACCTTTGAAAGAGGAGGAGTACGTAATTGGAGAGTCGGCAGGTACGGCAGCATTGCTTGTAATACCAGATGCGATGCTTCTTTCTCATTTCTACAGATGGGAGTCTAGTGTGTGACAAAACCTACAGGGTAACTTACTAAGCATTAAGTGCATGCTTATGTGGATCAATGCATTATGATGTTACTCTGCAATGCAAAACGTAAACGGGTCCAGGATTAAATCACTTACAAGAAAAAGCAAGATTCGTAGTGTGGACATTGTTCTCCTGTTTACTAATTGACTGTATGCCAATCCACATATTTGCAGAGTTGTGTAAATACAATATTCTTCTCATACCCCTCCAGTGACCCAAAAGGATGGGAAGTTTCGTGCTGAGCTCTCCAAACTGATCATCATCGCCCGAACACAACACGACGAGCTCTGATCGTGTGGGACAAGTGTAACTTGAAGTGACCAGAATTATTGTGGTGGAGGGAACGTGCTGCAGATTTCCTAGGACTGTAGCTGCTAATCTGTATTGGGGGGTGGGTGCTGGGTTTGGGAGAAAATGCAGTCTTGTTCACTGAAACCCTGCCAACCACTATTGATGATTAAACGGTTACTGGCAGAGTAGATTTGTGTTACTTGGAGTGATTGGGATGAGAAATGTAAGTTTAGAAGGTTGGGTGTTTCAACAGCTGTGGACTTGGGGTATTTATCTCCCATTTCCTCACAGCTTATTGACAACAATTCAAACGCCAACCATGAGGAGTGCTGCACACCATACTAGAAATTGTATAATAGGTGAACTGTTTATATTCTCTTTCAATTTTACTACGAACAGATATATCAATAAACGAAGAAAATGATTGACAGAGGTGTGATTCTGAATTTCTTTCATCTTTATGGTAACTACGCTCCCGTGTGTTTTATTAATATGAATGCAAACGGTTTCATTACGATTTACGCATATAATTTCCGCAAATTACAATTAATTGGACTTGAAACAAATTCAATTAATACAACACTGCAATTTCCCGCAACACAACCAAAGCCCCATTCCGCGTGTGCGCAGATGCCGTCCCGTAAATGCGCATGCTCGGAAGTGACGACACATACGCTACGTGGTCAGGAAGACGGTGAATTCTGTCAACATGGCGTCGCAGCAGGGAGAAGTAGACGAGTTATTCGACGTGAAAAATGCTTATTATATCGGAAGTTATCAGCAATGCATCAATGAAGCGCAGAAAGTTAAGGTATACAATCATAAGAACGGCGATCTGATTTCAAGAGACTCTATGAACATGCCGTAATCTCAGTCATGCTCATCACATACAATATTTTTTTCTTTAATATTTCGCATTTTATGCATTTTACATCTGATTTACGCTTTAAATCACGGTTTCTCTCCGCTGTGATTGATGTTGACTGTCGATCCGGCGTCAATAGTCGCGATGTGAAAATGTAAACAGTACCGTATCTTACCTCTTTTCAGCCGTCGAGCCCAGAGAAGGAGATCGAAAGAGACACGTTTCTGTACCGAGCTTATATAGCCCAGGCAAGTTAACCCGTTTAAGTTAACCGCTTACCTAAGTCCCCTTTTTCTAACATTTGTCTGAGTATCAGTGTTGTTAACGGCTGACTCGTCCATCATTAGCTGTGAAAAGACCCGTGGGGGGGGGGTGCAAAAATCAAACAATAATTGGGTAGTTGAACGGGTCAGTATGTTTTTATAAATGTGTCAGAATTTCTCCAGGTCCCTGTGATCCCGCTCATTCTTTTTCAGAGGAAGTATGGCGTGGTTCTGGAAGATGTGAAGCTGAGCTCCCCCGTCGAGCTGCAGGCTGTCCGGATGTATGCTGAATACTTGTCTGCCGAGGGCAAGAGGTCAGCGGGTATATTTAATGTAATAATAGGTTAATGTGGATCATGAGCTCTTAGCGTTGAAAGTTCAGACTGAGCAGCAGGTGGCGTGGTGGTGTAGGGTGCAGCTCAAAGTGCAGTGCCTTGGTAACAAAACCATGTCTGTGTCTTTCTAAAGGGACGCCATCGTGGCCGATCTCGACAAGAAGATGGCCAAGAGCGTGGATGCGGCAAACACAACCTTCCTGCTCATGGCCGCTTCCATATACTTCCAGGAGATGAACACTGACATGGCACTGCGCACCCTGCACCAGGGCGACAGCTTGGAGTGGTAGGAGCTGGGGGCGGAGCCAGGCTGTGGGGGCGGGTCTGCAGCAGTGGGAGGTGGGGTTACGGGGGTCTTCCACAAAGCAGGATTTCTTGCTTTGCCGGATAACTTTTCGGATTTAAGGTAGTTTGGGCTAAATGTATGTGAACATGTATGAAGTTCATTTAGCCCAAACTACCTTAAATCCAACAAGTTATCTGGCTAAGAAAGAAATCCTGCTTTGTGGAACACCCCCCCAGGTCACAGAAGAGACTGTTTTATCCACAATCTGTGGCTTTTACTTGATATCAGGGGCATGTATTACAAAGCAAGATAACTTGTCAGATTTAAGGTCCCCCAAATACAGTGCACATTATCTTTGTTCACTTACATTTAGCTCCTACTACTTTAAATCTGACATTATGTTGCTAACCCAATAATCTAGCTTCGTGATATAGCGCCCAGGTACTTAACACTTTCTTTCCTCCTCTACAGTATGGGCATGACTATTCAGGTCCTGCTGAAGCTGGATCGACTGGATCTGGCCAGGTATGGTTCCTAAATGTTATTAAAGGTGTACGTAGCAACTTGAGGAACGAGCCGTAAAGAGTCAAGTGCTTCTCTGGGAATGATGTCGTTCTGCATCCTGTGATTTTGACATCTGGAGACCCCTGCTGGTTCTCAGGGGGCACAGCAGCGGTCCCTGATATTTTTCTTTTCTTTTGCCGGGTTCCTGCGCAGGAAAGAGCTGAAGAAGATGCAGGAGCGGGATGAGGATGCCACACTGACCCAGCTGGCCACCGCCTGGGTCAACCTGGCCGTGGTGAGCGTCGCTCACACTCCCAGCATCCTCTTGTGTACGGGAGGTCCGCTCCTTTGCCGGGAGACATACGTCTTTTAAAATCGTGTTCCCTGTGGAATAGGGTGGCGAGAAACTGCAGGACGCCTACTACATCTTCCAAGAAATGTCAGACAAATACTCGGCGACGCTGCTCCTGCTGAACGGTCAGGCGGCGTGTCACATGGCACAGAACAAGTGGGAGGAAGCCGAGGGGGTACTGCAGGAGGCCCTGGACAAGGTGAGGCCACTGGGGACTAACGCAGCCCTCTGGCACTGCCTCTGGCCAGCCTGTAGGTGGTGGTAAATGCCCTTTGCATTATGCAGCACACCCTGGCATTTGATTGGTGACCTTACCCCCCCAGTTCTGGGGGTCCTGACCATCATAGTGTGTCACCTCTGTGCTATAACAGGACAGCAGCCACCCTGAGACGCTGATTAACCTCATCGTTTTGACACAGCACCTGGGAAAAGTTCCAGAGGTGAGACCAACTTCTGTTGGCTCCTTTGTTCTGGTCCCTCTGAGCCTCGTGTCCATCATGGTCTCAATACAGTCCCCCCCCCCCCTTTAATCTCTCTATAAACAATGATATTGTAATTTGTTTATAGGCTTAACATTTCAAAATATTCAAAGTTTTGTTTCCAAAATATATTTTCTTACTGTGTGCTGAAGATGATGATGATGATGATTGATTTCTTTGTGTAGGTAACAAACCGCTACTTGTCTCAGATGAAGGACGCACACAGGACACACCCTTTCATTAAGGACTATTTCATCAAGGTGCGATATTCAGTATTCTGTTTCCAGGCCTCCTGCGTTTCTCACCACGTCCTCAGTTAAATGCTCCATCTATCTCTCTTTCAGGAGAATGAGTTTGACCGTCTGGCCATGCAGTACGCCCCCGGCGTTTAGGATGCTGGCTCAGCCCGGAAAAAGTCTTCATACCTGGCAAATGCGACACGCTGGAGTTTATAACTTAGATCTATTTTCACTTCATGTCTTTCCTTCCAGTCCCCTATATGTCATGTAGATAATGTAAAGCATTCCAGTTTGGCATAAATAAAATCTCATCTCCTGTAGATGGCGCTGCTGTGTCGTGTTTCTTTGTAAAAGGTGTTGATTGGAACCTGTGACGTTTCTTTTTTTACCGTTTGGGGTCACACACACATCCTCTACGCGTATTAATACGATAGCAGGCTGGGTGACATGGGACTTGATGGAAGAAAATTGAGATTAAGGCGCTAGGGCAAGAAAAACGCTATATAGAGAGGCGCCAATAGTGCGGGACTGGCCCTTTAAATGGAAGCGGCTCAAAATAAGACCATGCGGACGTCACCCCGACGAGATTGTCTTCGCTTCACCCCGATAGACGATCAGGCGACTCCAGGACCCCGATAAGCGGCTCATTTTTCGTGAAGACCATTTTCATAAACCCCACAGGCGATGCGTCGCCATGCTTGCGCTCTCCGGCTGCTGACCGAGGATACGTGACGCTCAGAAACACGCGTCCGCCGGGTTTTTCATTTCAGGTCCCCCGCCCCCCAATCCGCTCCCCCTGATCCAAGCGCGTTACCCCCTATGGATCCTTGTCGTGGATATTATATAACACCAGGGGGGCGCTGATCGGGCCCGGAGGGGGAGCAGGCGGTACGCATTTTAAGGCGCAAACCCGGAGACGTGTGTGTGGCTACGCGGAGCGCAAAATGCGAGATGAGAAGCGAGGCATCTGGCCGCGGGTGTATCCGAGCTGACCGTCTCCCGGCGCATTGCTTTCGTCCCTCGTCATGACTCGTGCGGACTTTCCTTGCGTGCATTTTATCCGGAAACGCGTCTGATGGTGCATCTTCCCTGCGGACGCTGCTGGAGCGCGTGGATGACAAACCGGTGTCTCTTGGACAAAGATTGAAGGTTTAAAGAGACTGACAGACGGCTCTGATCGGGAGGGATCTAGTACGAGTCAGCGTTATAATCACTGTAGTAATAATAATAATAAGGACAGCGGTAAACTGAACGTTTGAAGAAACGCGTGATGGAGCGCCATAACGAGGACGGCCGCATCCTCCTAAGTGAAGGGGAGCCTATGCCAGGATACGCGGAGCTCATTAGCCGCGGATACGCCGTCATGCTGGCCGCCCTGAAGGACTGCACTGACTGCGGGTGGCAGTTGTCCCGGAAGACGCTCATGACCAATGCCCACATCACCTGGGCTGAGCTGGCACTCTTTCTTCTGTGCACCGTGTTCTGGACGGCGATGCGCAGGGGGATGACAGCTTACGTCTTTCAGGTACATCGGTGTGTGTGTGTGTGTGTGTGTGAGAGAGAGAGGCTCGGGGCTGACTATGACCCAGCTTCTTTTGTCCTTTTTAAAGTCTAACTTTTAACTTTTTCAAAATCCAGATCGACTGGTTTACTGTTTTTTTTTTCTTTCTGATTTTCTTTCTTTTTTATAGTTCTAGATTTTCTGTCTTTGCCAACAATGTCATCATCCCCAATCCTAGTTTTCAGGGTGGGACCCGTTACCCCTCCTAGGGATCGTTATTCCAATCAATAATTCTGGCTTCCAACCAGGTCTCTGGTAACCCGAAAAGATTCTGCAGATGAGACACATGTTTACACTCACTGGCAGACGTCCCGGATGGGTTAGGCTGCTCAGTTAGATGTCATGTTACCGTGTGTCTGCGTTCTCATTGCCATTAAATCTGTTCTCTTCCCTCAGTTCCCCAGGTCGTCAGTGTTTGTCACTACGTATGAGGACAGTCTGGATTTTTTTTTTTTTTTTGGGTTCCCCCTCCCTAGCAGCCATATGTCTGCATTCTGTATACAGTCGTAGGGCCAGTCACAGCTAATCTTCCGTAGCTTAGAGGATCATGGGAAAATGAGTCCAGTGACAAACTGTGTGTGAGAATATCATAACAGTAATAGATGCTTTATTGATCCCTGTTGGGAAATTGTCTTTATGCCTCCCCTAACTTGCTTTTTGTAGAATAAGCTGGCTGTGAAGGGCAGCCACCTGTTGTGGTGGCACCCAGGGAGCTGGGGGGGGGTTAGGGACCTTGCTCAAGGACCTGCAGAAGTGCTGAGGTTGGGTTTGACCTACTGACCTTCTTATTACAGGCACACAGGCTTAGCACACTCAGCCACATGGTGCCCACCATGTGGGAATTTCTTCTATCTCAGCCTGCCTATTATCAGGGTCATCCCCCCCGCCCCCGCCCCCCTATTCCCTACACTCTAGGGGTCACCCGTCTCAGTACCAGAGTGATGGTGATGGACAGCAAGCTATGGATCCTCGTCAGAGTACAGCAGCGTCTCCGCCACACATAAGCCTCTGTGGGCTTGGGTTTTCTGGCATTTTCTCCGGGGGGGGGGGGGGGGGGTGCTGGCTCTGATGTGGCTGGCTTTTGAATACACTTCTTTTTGGACCTGCCTGGTTATGTAATGGACTCCACACTGCCAGCTCAGGGGCAAAGGAAGCAGGACGTCCCACCGAGAGCCCCTGACCTACATTACTCCTTTCACAGATCCATCCGGGTTGGAGGACGGCATTTCGCTGTCGTCCAGAGGGGGGCTCCGTGGTTCATGGCTGTCCTGGGGCACTTTCATGCATGTGCTTACTCAGGCTAAAACCCGGGGGATTCAGCTAACCTTGCTTAATAAAAATTTAAACCTAGAGTTGCCACCTATATTTTACAGGATCTTTTAGTGTTGAAAAATAAAATGCCGTGTCCCATTTTAAACCAATAAGAGATTCGATTTGTCCTGTATTTTCATGTCCGGACCAAAATAGAGTTTAATCCGGACCGATTCCCCTTCAATTTAGCAGTAGAAGGGCGCCTGCTGACTGGGTTACTGTGCCTCTGTGGACGTCCATGATGTCCCTTCTCTTCTTTGTCCCTGGACTCTTGTTGGCTGGATTTTCAGCGGCACGGGGAAGCTGGGAAACATACACAAATTAACTGCACAAAACAAAATGGTCGGCTAAACCCCTTAACCCACATCTCTGATGAACATTTTTAGGTGGACAAACACAGGTTATGTTACATTTAGTGTAATTTGGGCTGCTGGTCCAAGTTCCCAGGGGGACTGGCTGTTGTACCTTTGTGCAAGGCGCTGTGCTTGTGGGTCAGATTTCCAGGCAGCCAAAAGGGGCAAAGGACCAGAACGACGGTGGTGGTGCAGGTAATAATAATTCCGGGGGCTTAGCCCCATCGACCCCCCACCCGATCCATGGCTCAGCCCAGAGGACAAGCAGACCATTGTATGAAACCTGGGGAGAAGGTTGACAACATCGCCACAGGACACACCATCAATCACAAGCTGCCATCTGTCCCAGTTGATGTTCCCCATGATTCCCGGCTGCTGGATTTGTGTCCCTCCCTCCTCCGGACACTGGTGCCCGTGTGACCCGCTGTGAGCTGGGATTTGGCTGTGCCCTTTGCCGCTGTCCTCTCAGCCACCGGAACGAGGCGTCCGAGGTCAGTTCTGACAGGCTGGCCCTGCCTGCTTCCCCCCTTCCATCCCTCTGAGCCGCCCAGAGATCCTCCAATGGTGCAGCAAACACCACGACGAGCTGGATGGAAGGTTGAGCTGAAATTCTTCCTGTGTTCCAGTGAACAGCTGAGTACTCTGTAACTGTGACTCTTTATGCTCAACTGGTTGGTTGAAACTAAATCACGGTCTGGATTTGTACTTTCTGGACCTGAAATTTCCACCTCTGCTGAAGAGATACAGGGTAGAATCCCAGGACATCTTGGCTATTGTGGGAAAAACTACTGAGCAGGAATCGGCTCAGACTGGACCATCAAGACCTCCTCTGCCATGGTTCCTGTTGACACACCTGGCGGGTGGTATTCTGGGGTGGGGTTGGGTGGCCATGTCTGTACCCCTGCAGGCAGATATATTTACCTGTATTAATACAGTGACCCTGCACTGGATTTTAATATAAATCACTACATTAGCTTTATTTTGCACTTATTTGGTCTGTGGTCTGTGCGTGTTTGTGTATTTTTTTTTCACTCTGCCTCCTTATAAAATATTGCGCGAGACACGGGGGTGGGATGGGGGGGACAGGATATGATCTGAAGCTGAGGAGCGACCGAGTGCAGCCAGCAAACATGGAAAGAATGCCTCACACTCACCATGGCGACGCAGGCTGCTGTTACCATGGAGACCTTTGGAAAAATAAGAATTTACGAGGAGTCCGTTGTGCCTGCTGGGCCGTCAGCCACAAACTTCCGGATCGTTCGTTTAGGGTGAAAGTGATACACGGGGCAGACGTGGCCATTTGTGATCGGCTGGCCCACAATGAGCGGACTGTTCTTGAATAATATGAGGATGTGTTGGGGACTGGACACCATTTCCTCTGTCCGTTGTGCCTGTCTGGGTCATACTGGGAAACACCAAGCTCCTGGACAGCTGTGTGTGTGTGTCTGACTGCCTGTCTGACTGTCTGTCTGTGTCCCTGATCATCTGACTGACTGCCTGTCTGACTGTCTGTCTGTGTCCCTGACCATCTGACTGACTGCCTGTCTGACTGTCTGTCTGTGTCCCTGACCATCTGACTGACTGCCTGTCTGTCTGACTGCCTGTCTGACTGTTTGTCTGACTGTTTGTCTGACTGTCTAACTGTATGTCTGACCATGTCTCTGACCGACTGTCTGTCTGACAGTCTTTGACTGAGTTCCTGACCATCTGTCTGACCATATCTCTGTCTGTCCGACTGCCTGTCTGTCTGACTATGTCTCTGACCATCGTTGCCCTCTTTCTTCCCCATTCAGCCTCTCGCTCGCTGGTCTCGCCTGCAGCCCAAAGATGCGACCAAGATGCCAGAGAGTGCCTGGAAGCTGACCTTCTACACATTGGCCTGGTCCTACAGCGCCTACCTGCTGTTCTTCGCTGGATACTCCTTCTTCCAGGACCCCGGGTCTGCCTTCCGTGGTATGAAAGAGCCCTCCAAGTATCCCCCTTGGTACAGTGTACCATTCAATGACAAAGTTCATGTCAAACACCTACATAAGAGTATTCCTGTTACTGTGGGTGGAATTCGGTTGAGGTCCTTGTTGACTGCGCCCCCTGGTGGCTTGCTTGTTCTGGCTAGGCTGGCAGAGCGGCATGCCGGTGCCCCGTGACATTGCCATCGCCTACCTGATCCAGGGCAGCTTCTATGGCCACTCGGTATACGGCACCCTGTACATGGATGCCTGGAGGCGGGACTCCGTCGTCATGCTGGCCCATCACCTCATCACGTTGGCACTCATCACATTCTCCTACGCCTTCAGGTGGGGGCGCTCTCACCCTCCGAAACCCCAGGGGTTAGGCTTACAAAAAAACATATCGGCCAGGTAAGTGGCCAGAAAATCTACTGATCCACAGAGGTGGATAGTTCAGGTCCAGAAAATAAAAATCCAGACCAAGATTTTGTTTCAATCAATCATTTGAGTGTAAAGAGACACAATCACAGAGTACTTAGCTGGTTGGTTGAAACAGAATCTTGATTTGGATTTTTACTTTCTGGACCTCAACTATCTACTCATGCCAATCCGATTTATTTCACTGATCGTCCAGTAACCAGGTTCCAGATCCCAGGTTACCCGTGTAGCTCCAGGCTCTTGTTAGGGTGATTTAAGGTGTTAGTTGTCCAGACTTGTCCAGGGGGGGGCACTGGGGTGGGTCACCAGCTAAGTCACAGCGCTGATGTTCACCACAAATGGCCTTGAGCTCGGGAACGGCGATGTAACCAGAGCCGACGCCCTCTGAACGGGCACGAGGCAGCCCGGGCCTGCGTTCGTCCTGACGACCTTTGGCCCCCTGCTCCACAGGTACCACAACGTGGGTGTCCTGGTCCTCTTCCTCCATGACATCAGCGACGTGCAGCTGGAGCTCACCAAGCTCAACGTCTACTTCAAGAGCCGTGGTGGAGGGCGCCACCTCATCAACGAGGTTGTCTCCAACCTGGGCTGCGTCAGCTTCAGCTTCAGCTGGTGAGGCCCCTGCCCGTCTGGTGTAGTTTGCGCCCCCTGGTGTCGCCGCCAAAGCTCACCCCCCTGACACGTCCCCCGACAGGTTCTGGTTTCGTCTTTACTGGTTCCCGCTCAAAGTGCTCTACGCCACCTGCATCACCAGCTTGGAAGCCGTCCCCAACATCCCTTTGTACTTCTTCTTCAACTTCCTCCTATTCCTGCTGCTTCTAATGAACATCTACTGGTTCCTGGTGAGTTGGTCTGCAACTCCATAGCTCATGGGTGGATGATGAGCAGATGATGGGTGGGTGAGCCCACCACTGAGACTGAAACATCAGACACAGCTTCAGAACCCCTCATAGAACCTCCTCTCCCCAAGCGGTGGGTGTGTCTTATGTTGGGAAGCCCTGTAACTTGCTTCCCCCAGCCCTCCTCACCCCCTGTCTGCACCCCTTCGCAGTTCATCCTGCTGTTTGTGGCGAAGGTGCTCACAGGAAAGATGCAGGAGCTCAGCGATGTGAGGGAGTACGAGGAGGAGGGCGAGCCGAGGAAGGTGTCGTTTGTCAGCGAGCCGGACGCAAATGGGTGAGTGCTGCATTGTGGGTAATCGTACATGAAGGGTACAGCCTGACCCAAAACATCGAGCTGTTTCTTTGATTGCTCCTCTTACAGTTCGTTGGCTGACTTGTTTCCATACATGTTTTACAGGAAGTATATGCAGAACGGTGCAGCGAAGGACAAGAATCTCTGAGAGCATCGCTATCGCCTCCTGTTGCACTTAGCTGTAACTGCAAGATGGCAGCTTGGTGGAAATCTTTTGTAACAGGCATTATTAGTAGCTGGATTTGCAAAAAAAAACGTTAGGCTATGAAACATTTGCATAATTGTTTTATTTAATTGTATTTACTAGCACTGTGAATGTGGTTTTAAGTGAATTATGCCCAAAGGGACTGACAAGGGATCATAGTGACCAACGGTGGATAGTTCAAGTCCAGAAACTAAAAATCTGGATCAAGATTTTGTTTCAACCAACCAGTTGAGCGTCACAGTAAAGAGTCACAGTAACAGAGTACTCAGCTGGTTGGTTAGAACAAAATCTTGGTCTGTATTTTTGCTTTCTGGACCTGGGCTGTACAGCTGTGATAGTGACTGTCATGGGGATGGGTTAACTTGATCCTGAATCAGTCGTTAAGGGGAGTATTAAGGGCTGTGTGGTATTTCAGATGGCTTTTTATCTCAAGGAAGTTATGTGGTCATGGAGCAATTCTGAGCCTTGGACTGACAGCCAGCAACAGTGAGACGGCCATAATGTCCATCAGAGAGAAGCACAGACAGGCTGCACTGTCAAGGAGACCTGTCAGGCCTCCACAGAGCAGTGGCCAAGAAATACATAAGACCATACCTTCTGTTAAAGGGAACCGTAAGGTCAGCATACCATTCACCACGGCGCGACAGGTAACTGGCAGACGAACATACCCTCTAAGCGAATCAAGTAACAGCTGTGCCCTCCGTGAGAGAGACTTGCCAGCTGGCCCCGCCCTCTCCCATGGCACCCAGAGATCCTCTGGGTGTTTCTCAATACCAAGAATGCAAACGTCGTATTTGGTCTTGGTCTTGGCAAGAGTGATCTTACTAGCTTGCCTACCAAGAATGAACTTGGTGTGCAATGAATCATGGGATTGGTCTTGTCCTGAGATTTTTACCATCCTCTGTACTTCTGTTCTTAGTATTGGAACTGGTCTTCGACAGTGGAAGGTGACGTGAAACAGTTACGCGACAACAAAAGTACGGTTAGATACACATTTTGAGAAACACCTTGTATCTGCCGCTCTTATTTGCCGGAGGGTGCACATAGACAGGAAATGTCACAACGACACACACCTGTTTGGACAGGACTGGATGCATGTCAGACTGAAGTAGTTTGTTTTATAGTTATTTGTATTTAATTTTAATTTGATTATCAGGTGTATACAGATTTAAACGTCATTTAACAGGTGTGTTAATGGGAAGAAGATGTTTTTATTAAGGACTGATCCATGAGTGTCTGAAGACACAATGACAGTCTTAGGTACAGCTGTGGATTTTACAGGAAAATCTGGCCTGGGTTTGCTTGTTTTAATAGTATTACTGAAGATTGTGGAGAGTCAGGGATAACCATAAGCGCTTAGATAAATTCATAGGTACTGAGGTTTTATAAATGTGTTTTACTGTTTTAGTTTTGTGCAAAAATCTCCAAACTCAGTTCAGTGACTTATTGTAGGTGTGAGGATTATATTTGTCATCATTGTAAGGATCACTAAATCTCCAACCAGGGGCACACAGGTTTAATCCGGGGGGGGGGGGGGGGGGGGGGGGGGGTCTGATATGTGTCATGATGAAATCAGAAATGAGTGTTAGAAGTAAAAAGGGGCAGATCTCCTGCTCAGGTCCCACATTTTCTTGGATGTCCCCTCCAGACCATCTAACCCAGAGCGTGGCATCACGTCCGCGTCGTGGTTGGTTTGTGTTTCACGTTTGTTCACATGCGGTTTGGCCAGGTATGGCTTAGGTGTCTGTTGGACATTGGCTTGTGTTCTTTGCTTTTGTTGGTCTTGGAGTTTCCGGCTGGACGTGGCTGCATGCCCTTGTGCATGGCACTTTTCCCATGTCGTGGGCCTGCAAACTCCTCGGCCCAGTTAGACGTAATTCCCAGTGTCCTGCACACATGACGCTTTTTTGGGGTCTGATCCATAAGGGGTCACTGTACCGAACTCAGAAACCCCACGTTTCAGGGTCGTCTACTGAAGAGTAAATCGTATTTTCTAACAATGTTATATTTCAGTATCAGGCTTGTGCCAAAACCCATATTCCCCCATAATGCACTAGGAGAGCAGATCTGAATAGAATAGTAGGGTGTTTTCCTATAGGGAGCTGTATCATCTACCCTCAACCTTTCTACCCTCCTTGTTTGGTGAAAATTACCAGGTACTAAAATATTTTTTTGTAATAAAACGATTTTAACATGCACCAAGTGTGTTGTGTAGTTATCTCCATTGTGTAGAAAACTGTAAGCCTCTAACTCACACCATGATGTCCATAGACTCATGGCCAAGCCTGTCAGGAATTCAGTACAATGTTAACAAGCTCATAGCACTACAGCAAATAACAGTCCCACCATACAAGTGCCCATATGCTGCAGTACCATTTTAAAGCTGAAGGGGGCACAGATGTCACACAGTTGCTAGAAATTCAACTTGGCACACAATTACAATAATTCTATAATGACGTTATTGCAGATTTTATTAATTACCCAGGGAGGCTTGGTGGCTTATTCAGTTAAGATGACAGTAATCGGAAGTAATCCCTACAACAGATGAGTGAGTACGGTCATAATAAGGTACAGTGTGGTTCTTACAACACTCTGTCATGGATATACAACCTCATGCATTTAGGTAAATGTCCATAATCTGACCAGTAAAGAGATAAAGAGACCCTAATGACAGCGGATGGAGGGGGTTATACATTTTAATGTCATTATGACGTAGCCCTGGGGTCCGTCAAAGTGCAGCCCTAATCGCCTCCGGAACAGTCAGAGACTAGCCTGCCTTAACAGACCAGACATGCTGTTTGTTTCATCTTCAGACCCAGCCAGCAAGCACAGCTAACATTCGAGACTGGACGGGAGTCACGTGCAGGAAATACAGGTGGTGTGTGTAGGCCTGTGATTGGCTAGGGGCGGTACAGCGGATGTGTGGATGTTGATGGGCCTTAATGGGAGGGTAGGGGCAGGCAGAGCCGACGTCCCATTAAATCCGAGTTAATGCGTCTGGGAGGCTGGCACGCCCCTCATCACATCCTGTTACATTTCAGTTCTGGGCCACCAGGGGGCATCATGTAGACACCTGCTGGAGGTGGAGGGGCATAGGGACCACGGTTACCCTGAGCGCCCTTTGCGGCCCCTGCGTCTCGATGTTCCCGTCTTGTGTATCTATGGTAATCGCATTTCCTGACGCCGAGTACAAACCCCTCCGATCAAATGACAGCGCAAACGAGTTTACTGGCAACAGAATCCATGGGCTAACTTGCACCAGGACTGAACGTTACAGGCTCAGTGCGCTGCCATAGAGCCCCCCCCCCCCCCCCCCCCCCCCCCCCCCCCCCCCCC
>JAODJU010000043.1:14723054-14740633 GCA_026776725.1 Gnathonemus echidnorhynchus
GGAGTCCCGGCGTCTCTCTGCTGCATGTCTCCAGCCAGGCAGATACATTAGGCTGATGCTGCGGTCTGGGGTGGCTGAGTGAGCGCATTAATGTCCATTGTCTGAGTTCGTTTAGAGGCCCGTTTGCCAAGATGTTCTCCGAGGTATGCTGAGCTTCAGCCTAGAGAAGCACAGGGCCCCGGCAGGACGGTCTATCCAAACTTAAACAACACAAAACAGGATGAAGCTGCCTGACTGGCTTTAGTTAAACAGGGCCATGATCATACAGTCAGTTTCAGTCATATGTTCTTTATCATATAGTCTCTGTCATACGCTCTTGATCATAAGATCTTGATTGTACAGTGTCAATCATACAGTCTTGATTGTACAGTCTTGGTCATATGTTTTGATCACGCAGTCTTCCTCGTAAGGTCTTGATTGTATATTCTCATCATAAAGTCATGATCATACGGTCTTTTGTCATATATTGTTGATTGTACAGTGTTACATGGTCTTGATTACACAGTCTTGGTCATACAGTCTGGGTCATACAGTGTCAGTCATGTGATCTTGATCATACAGTCTCAGTGTTGCGGTCTTGAGTGTTTGATCCAGGTCATCTTAAGCTTTGTTGCCATCTACGGCCATGGCAACATGTCGCAGCCAGAAGAAGCAAGACCCCATAACTGGTCTGCCACTTCTCTTCTCTGATGTGGTTTGGTTCAATCCCCCACCCCTAGCCCCAGACCCCACAGCACAGACAGCAGCTGGGAGCACAAGGTCAGAAGTTGAAGTACCAAAAAGCCACATCACCATTAGTGTGGGTGAGAGCCCCAAACCCCTGGGGCACTGCAGAAGACCAACCACTGCCTCCCCCCCATATTTGGAGGAATGTGTATGACTACAATGAGAACCTTGCATACTTTATCTTCAACATGTGAGGATATTCAGTGGATTCATCAGCAGAAGATGTCGGAAGCAGCTGGTGCTCATCCAACACCACCCCCACCTGCTCAAACGTGGACCCCAGTCCTTTCAGGAGCCCCTAGAAACCGCTTGTGCTGAACTGTATCCAGTACCCACAAACTGACGTAATCCACAGGAGTCACTGAGGACCTGGAGGCTCTGGGTGCTCTTGCTGCCCCTGAATGAGTCAGGTGCACTCACTGACCCCAGGAAACTATATTCACTTAAATACAGAGTGCAAACTGGACCACAGAGTCAAAGGGGAACGGAAAACACCGCGAGGAATTTGATTGTGCTCTGAAAGCTCGGGGTGAAGCAGGGAAATGACAACTGGGCCATTTTCACTCCATACTGATCTGGCTCCTACCAGACCTGGTTTTGATCTTCCAGTGCTCCGTCGGGGGGGCGGGGACGCCTGCGCAGTTACCAAATCAACAACAGAGATAATGTCATTTCCTTGATTAAGGAGAAGAGACGCACTGCCTGCACACGAGAGAGGACGCCTGCCTGGGGACAGCTGGGAAAATGTGTCAACTTCTCCTTCTGTGTTGCAGCGTGGCCATGAATGAAAATGCAGATGATCTGTAATACGTTTATAAAATAATCCGTCAAATCATGTGAGTGTAATCCTGGATAAACCATAGTGGAATAATAGTGAATAGTGGACAATTCAAATGAGTAATAATGCAATTATTATGACATTTAAATGGTTGTAAGAGGGACTGTGATTTACTTATACGGCCAGCATGTTATCTACAATTTCGAAGCGATGCCACAAGCAATGTCCAAACACAGTAAATGTCCAAAAAACACTCTTTTTGGATTGAAACCCATCAGAGACGTTGAAACAGTGGATAATGTGATGAATTTAGACTGGATTTCTGAGACAGTCTGGGTCTTTTAACCATGGGCGCCCTACAGACGCGCGCAACTTTACAATACTCTCCACTTCGTGTTCGGCTTTGGCAGATCCGTCCCTTTCCTTATGAGGCTATCGGGCCAGAGGGGAATTTGTTAAACACGTGCCATTTAACCTGCAGGGCGCAGTGGTGCGTACTGACATCACTTCTTTTCGGGGATCCGGTGCAATTACTCACGCATTACTTAGACAAATTAAGACACGGTTTTATGAATGCATAAACCTGCCGGCATGTGCTGTTTTAGATACAAGTGTTTTAAGCAGGTAAATAAATAATATCCTGTATGGTTGCGTGCATGGGGGCGGGGGGTATGCATTAGAGCCATTGCTCTCTGACTGAGAGCTAATGCAATTGCTGTGCTGAAAAAAGTCTCAGCGGAGTATATGAGACAGAAAAAAACAGAGAGAGTAAATGAGAGAGAAAGCAGCGCCGCGTCCAGTAATCGCAGTACTTCCTATGGACAGTGATTCCCCTGGGACTACCAGCTAAAAGTCTCCTCTCCCCCTCCTCCATCTCCTCCCTCTCTCTTTCTTTCTTTCCTTCCCTCCCCCTCTCCCTGTGTTTACGGATCGCCGGGGCGCACTGCGGGGCTGACTCGCCCTGCTGAGGAGGTAAACTCCAGGAGCGCACGGCTGCGGTACCCGGGAGCAGCGCCGGCGCTTGTTTGAAACTCCCCGGCTTGGCTCGTAAACCCTCCTCCGGTCCCAGTTCAGAATCGGGTAAGTAGGACTATAGTCGCTGCTTTTTTTAATCCAATATCTCGTCTTTCAGTTTCCAGTCTCGATTCTCTGATACTTTTAGATAGTCACTGCATAGCGGAATTTATTGAAATGTTTCAACTCTCCAACTTGCGGTACGCAATTATCGCGCAAAATAGCGGATGAAAGAAAGAGTCCGTTTACTGCCCGGCTGGTTGGTGGCTACAAGCGGGCGAAACGGACTAAAAAGTCTCCCGGGCATCCACCCGTCCCGTGAGGGTTCGGCTGCAAATGGATCTGCGTCGGCACCTTCTCCTCAGAAGCGTGAGCGCTGACGGTCGCGGATAGTAGGATTTCTGCAAATATGAAAAACATGCCGGACACACGCCGCTCCTCAGGCACATTTTTTTAAAAAGTACTTCTGGGTTTTGGCACAATGTCTGCACCTGGTACTCTGATGTCCCACCATGCCGGAGGGTGGCTCCTTTCCAGATGGAGCTCCTACGACCCACGATCCCATAGAAATGCCCTAGAAGATCCGGAGGGAGGGGGGCAGTTGAAGAATTTCACCCTTGTCTGTTGTTGTTTAAAGATGTTTTTATGGTGAAAAACAGGTGACCCCCACTGCCCCCTACCCTAGCAAGTATAAATCTTCTGAGGTGTGACGCTGGTTACAGCTGATTATAATCATAGCTTTTAAAATACTTTAATGGTGGGGTTGTTATTATTATTATTATTATTATTATTATTATTATTTGGGTATTTGGAACATGAAGCGGGGTTACTGAACCTGGGTGGGGTCGTCAGTGCGCTTTGGCTCTGCGCAAGAGCGCCTCCGTTTGCGGCCGGACTGGAAAGACAGCAGGTGGGTCTTACCGGATGGCCGGAGGGCTGCGAGCTTGCCCCCGCCCCCAGGCCGTAACCACGCTAGGCTAGGCTGTCGAGAAGTAAAATATTACCGAAGGAGAGCAATTAGCTCATTTTTGTTGTTCACGATTGACCGAAGTAGTAAAATGCTTTACAGTCTGTGCTGCAGCACTGGAAGAACATCCAGGCGCAGTCACGCAAGGCTGTTGCGGGCAGGGTGACCGCTAGGAGGCGCTTTGATTAAGGCGATTAAAAATATCCCACGTGTCATGCTTGCACTGCCAGTTTACTTCCGAGTGCATCGTATTTAACCTACGTTATGTGACCATTACGTTTATATGAGTAACTATTAGAAACTCGTGGGGAGTTAATCACCTGTTTTTGAATACCAATACAACGGGACATGGCAGTCTGCTTTTTTACAGACCAAAAACTGTATGAATTCGTTTCAACTTTTAATAATATGATTTTTAAATATGATCGGCTTTAATTGAGGGTGTCTGAAGCGCAGACGGGACAATCAAAAAAAAAATCAAATAGCCGGGATTTATACTGTACATGGCGTCGGTGCATTTTGCCAGCAAGATGTGTGGCGCTCTCGTCAGCTTGGTGCGGCCGGGCGGGGCGAGCAGCCCGGGACACGCCGCGCTCCTCCGCAGACACGGCATCTTAAAGCCCGCAGCTGTTTCCACTTGTCTCTGCGAGGGTGGGGAGAAAATGACGTAATGAGATTTGGTAGCGAGTAAGTGAAGTTTTACAACAGATGTGTACAGACTGTGGGCTGCTTCATCCGCTTTTACGCAGAGGACGCTGAGCCCTCACAAGACACGCAGGACGGAGTTCTAGTGATATCTAGTCCTTTTTTTGTATTAACTGTAATTCAGTTGTGCTTCGAAAGTTAATGTCATACCAGGCAGTTAACATGAGAACAATAAATACTATTTCATAATCCAGATAATATGGGCTGACATATATTTTATGTACGGTTTTGTTTGACATAAAGGTGACTAGATTGGAGTGTTTGTCAGTGGGTGAGTGAACACCATGTACCAGCCGTGGGTTAATGGCAGAGTGATTTCTCAGTTGTTTTTACTGCAATCAGTCCTTGATGGGGGCTCTCAAATTCAAAAGCCCCCCCCCCCCCCCACACACATAAGGAAAGGGGCTTGTGGCCGGGGGGTTTGGGTTCACGCCCCCAGTTTTTTAACTGGTGGATGCAGCTCTTTGATATAAAGGCTTACTGGAGTGTGGGGGAGTTTTTGCTTTGGCTGGTGGGATGGTGGGGGGGCAGGGTAGCCAGCTTCCGAGGGTCATAAACCTGCCCCAAACCTGTCCCCTGTCGGGCACTGCCTCGCACCCACTACCGCTCTCGTACTTCTGCCCCTATTTTCATGCCATTTTGTGAGTGAGTAGCCAAGTCTACAGTCAAGAATCAAGAATTTTTATTGTCATCGTGTAGAACAGTGTTTCCCCATCTGGTCCGCAGGGACTTACAGACCACAGTTTTCCTCCCTCCCATGTCAAGGTCCCTGAGGACTGGATTGGGAAACACTGGCGTAAGGCAGTGAGACACAGCAGCACCTTTCAACAGCGTAATATATAATCAATAAATAAAATGTGAGGTAAAGAGTGGCAAAAATACAAAAACAGTATAAATGTATCTATATATCTGCATCCAGCAGTCTCATGTAAGCGGCCTTGGTGAGTGTGTAGATGTGTAGATGGCTACAGGAGTGACGTGTGATGGAGTGATGCGAAGCTGAAAACCTAAACGACACTGGCACTGGGTTCTGGGTGCCACAAAGTCCAGGGGGATGAATGGCACAGTTGAGAGACGAGGCCAAAAATCTGTCAGTAGATCAGTGGGGTATGGATGCCTCCAGAGCACTGAGGAACCCTTCTGCAGTCCCCAATTCCCACGTGAAAAGTGAACACCAGCATTGTTTAGGAGAGAAACTCTGTCTTGGAAGCAGAAGAGCCACACCTATAGGGGCAAGGGAGGGAGATGAGCTGGCGTGAGAAACAGGAGTCCGACCCTGAGGGGCTCCGCCCACCTCCTGGGCCAGTGGGTGTGGCCACATATGATCACTCAGGCACCTGGATGAAAAGACTTACTTTAGGGAGATTTAAACAGTTAAGGCCTGGAGCTGTTTGTGCTGCTGAATACGGGTGAGAATGTGTTTGTTAGCAGAGATAAAGCTGTACAGAGCAGCTGGGTGTGTCAGGGTGTCCTGCGGACGCCAGGCTCACGGGAGGGAGGCGTCGACCCAGACGCGTTGCCAGTAATTAGTGTGTGTGAAACGCCTGTCACCAGCGGTCTGAGTCAGTCTCTCTCTCTCTCTCTCTCTCTCTCTCTCTCTCCTCTCTCACAGGGTCGAGCCGTCGGAGGTCGCAGCTGGAGAACATCTGGAAGGGGGGGGGAGCTACCAGGCTGGCTGCGGCGAGGAGGGTTCCTGGCACGGTGATTTGATATGAAGACTAACAAAAATCACATTGCCAGGGATTTCCGCTTGGCCGCCGCCCCTCACAGCCCCCGTCAGGCCCCGAACTGCGGTCTCAGCAGACCTCGGAGCTCCTTCGGAAAAGGATGCGGCCGATCTCTGACTCTGACACTCCCACAGCCTGGGGGTTGGGGGGGGGGGGGACGACAAAGACACATAACCTTTGTGTTTCTCTGTTCCTGCTTCGTAGGACCCGCTTTAGTTTAATCACCGCGCGGCTCTTCATGAAGTAAACGCTCTCTGAATTGGGTTTGTCCCAGTTCCCGCGGTTTGATGAAATGGCGGATGTGACTAATAGCCGCGCGGGAGGTAGGATCTGCAGAACGAAGGTCAGTCACCGCCAGTTACCTGACATCACTGACCTCCCCAGCCTCTGATTCCAGTTCAGTGTCAGGTCTAAGGTGCCCCATGGGTCCCTCCCTCTGAAGCCAGGGACCTACCTGCAGGGTAGCGCCACCTGCTGGTCGCCGGAGGCACAGAGCTTAGCTAATTGGCGAGCACTGTTTCCGTACACATGGTGTTCACAGTGGCTAAGTTCAGTACTTCAGCGAATCTGCAACCCTCCTGCCTCCTCATCCCTTGCCCGGATGCTCGTATGGGATGGGGGTGACGTGCTGCTCGGGGCTGTGACCTCGTGTGCCTACTGAACTGGTATCAGTGTGCCTCTGAAGTACTGGCTCAGTTCAGCAGGAACGTGAGTGGAGCTCCTGTCTGTGACGTCAGCCATCCACCGTCCAATCAGCACGCAGCAAGCCAGCCTGGTCTTTCTGAGTTTAAACCAATGTGTTCCTATATGTTAATAGTAACAATTGATAACTGTTAATTCTGTAAATAAATAAAAATATTGCTTGTGCACACATACACACGTCATGGTCGATGCACACTGTATGTGACATTATTGCAGACCATCAGGAATTCTCCTGCCTTATGGAAGGTGTGTTGTGGCAGAAAGAAGGTTGGCAAACTTTGCTCTAGAACTCTGATGGGAATCATGCAGGTTAAGGGACTGAATCTGCCCTGTTTCTGTAACCTCAGGGTTGCCAGGTCATGGCTGTATGTGTGGGGGAGGGGGGATCTCAGCTGGTACTGGGGGAGGACAGAGGAAGCAATTGGCCTCGTTGGAAGAGCTAGCGTGTCTGAGGGATCACAGCTGGGCAGGGGGGTCCCAAAGGAGCCACGATGCCCCCCCACCCACGCACCCACACACACACACACACACACACACACATTGAGCTAGGAGAGCCAACCTGTGTTTGATGCAGGAACACAATTACACTGTTTGTGGGGGAGAGGGCTGTGATTTCTTGCTTTCTTGCCAAGCGAGCCCCTGGCACCCCCAGCATAATCCGAGCTGTATGGGGGGTGTGTGTCCCCTCACCGTGACACCCTCCATATGACACAAAGTCATCAGTTGGCACAAATAGCACGTGATGCAGTGCGCTGTGAGGACCCCTGCTGGATGGAAACCAAACTAGCGCACATCTATTCCCACTGGCTGATTCATAGTTACTTTGTGCAGGTTATCACACCTGAGCGTGGCCAACTCTCCCGGGTCAGAGACAGTCTGAACCATGAACAAAACCTCTTCTAAACTAAATGAATTAGGAGGTTCTTACCTCACAATGCACTTTTCAATGACCTTCTTAGGTATGTCAGTATTTATGCACGGTGAAATGTACCTGGTGGAAAACTGGAGCCTAAGCTAGCCCAAACAACAGCCAGACTGGTGTGAAGTGCTTACAACAATAGGATCATGGCTGCCAAAAACTGGAAAGGGGGGGCCGATTCTGACTGTGGACAACTGGGAGATTTTCAGGAGAAATGGTAAATCATTAGGGCAGAAGGAAGAGGGTTAGAAAATCAGGAGAAACTCGAGGAAATGGGGAGTGCTGGCCGATCTGGAGGGGCCGCATGGTGGTACAGTGGTTAGCACTGTTACCTCACATAGGTACAGGGTGGGGTGGACTGGGGGTGGACACATCCCCCCCAGTTATATGGGGACCCTGATCCCCCCCCCCCCCCACACACAAACACTTTTGAGGGGAAACATAACAAAACTTTGATAAATAGCATCCCTAAATAGGTTTGGATACCGTGATGTTTGAACCCCTCAAACTGTATCGACCATCACATAAATAAACACACAGAATAGACCCACACAAGGCAGCTGGAACGGATGACATACCTGGTCATGTCCTAAAGGCCTGTGCAGAGAAGCTCAAGGATGTCCTCACGGACATCTTTAACATCTCCCTGAGCCAAGTGACTGTTCCCACGTGTTTCAAAGCCTCCACAATAATACCGATTCCGAAGAAGCCCCACCCATCCAGCTTTGATGATTATCAGCCTGTTGCACTGACATCCACCATCATGAAGTGCTTCGAGCATCATCAAGTTCGTCCTCCCCTCCTCCCACGACCCGATGCAGTTTGCATACAGGTCAAACAGGTCCAGAGATGATGCCATCTCCACTGCTTGATATCCAGCCCTCACACACCTCGACTCAAAGAACTCATATGTACGAATGCTGTTCCTCGACTTCAGTTCAGCATTCAATACTGTCGTTCCCCAGCAGCTTACTCACAAACTTGGACAATTGGGACTCAAAACATCCCTCTGTAACTGGGTGTTGGACTTCCTAACAAGGAGGACACAAAAAGTACGGGTCGGCTGCAACACCTCCAGGACCAGGATGCTCAGCACAGGGGTTCCACAGGGGTGTGTGCTAAGTCCACTACTCTTTACACTACTGACACACGACTGTGTGCCAACCTACAGCACGAACCACTTTGTCAAGAACGCGGAAGATCACAACTGTAGTGGGCCTCATAAACACCAACGAGGAAACCAACTATAGAAGTGAGGTGAGCTACCTGGTCCAATGGTGTAAGGCGAATGATCTCTTCCTCAATGTGAGGAAGACCAAAGAAATGGTTATAGATTTCAGGAGAAGACCTCCTCAGCATGCCCCACTGACCATCGACGGCGTTGCTGTGGAGAGGGTGACAACAACCAAATTTCTGGGGGTGCATATCTCTGAGGATCTCTCCTGGACCAATAACACCACATCACTGACCACGAAGGCACAACCATGCATCTACTTCCTCCGCAAACTAAGGAGGGCGAAAGTTCCACCCCCCATCATGCTCTCTTTTTACAGAGGCACCATTGAGACTATCATCACTGGCTGTATCGCTGTGTGCCGTAAGGCTCTGCAATGGGTAGTGAATACAGCCAGCAAGATCATCAGCACCTCCCTGCCCCCTCTCACGGACACTAATCCATTCCCTCCTCACCAGCAGCGCCATCAGCATTGCTGGAGTCTCCTCCCATTTCGGTTCTCATGTATGTCTTGCACATAAAATGTTAATTTACAATAAAATATCTTTGATCTTTGATTTGACTCATAGCATGTGTTAGGTAGGAGTCCCCTCACACGCGCGCATCCCCGTGCCTGTACACACTCGCTCTCACTGTCTCCTTTTAGTGGTAGGTAGATTAAAATGCACGCATTCCTATTAACTTATACACGGCTTTAAAAAAAAATGCAGTTCCACGATGACCTACAGATCTAACGAAGGATAAATACTGCAAACACGGATGTAATTTTATATTCAAAAACATCGACATGACGCATTTGTGACTCGCGCATTCTGTTTGTACTCCGCCGTGGTGGGTTTCGGGTCCTGAACAAGTTGAGAACTAAGCTGCCTTAAATTGTGCCGGATGCAAAAAAGCAACCCGGAAAAAAACAAACATGTCACAGTGTTCTTTCAAATAGCAAGTAAGTAAGCAGACATAAATTCTATATAGGCTTAATCCATACCATACTATGTTGAATTCGACTGTCAGCATAATTTTCCCATATCTGATAGCCTATTTTATTATTATTATTATTGTTACTGTAACAAAGAAAACGACTTCATCCGAGTTTGACCTAACGTTAAATAATGTCTGTTAGAATAAAGCTGTAAATCTATGAATATGTCCTCACATAATATATAACATTACAGTATACTGGGGCTCAGTAAATTTAAACTTGCCACAAATAGAGAAACCTGTTGTTTATGGTACTGTCTAATAGGCCATTTTTGGGTGATTGGCAATTCCATACCAGATAACAGTGTAATATTGTACGTGTGTTGGCCAGTGTCAATCAAAATGTTTAGTATATAAAATCACGCCGAATGCCTCAACAATCATGGCTGGGTAAGCTTAAGAGTTGAGACATTTTGCCCACTGTTTGGTCACTTCTACTTCAAAAATCTCCCCTGTGGCCCTGGTTTGACACCTCTAGGACTTGCTGTGGCTCCGTCTGTGTAGAGTTTGCATGTTCTCCCCGTGTCATCGTGGGGTTTCCTCTGGGTACTCCAGTTTCCCCCCACAGTCCAAAAACATGCTGAGGCTAATTGGAGTTGCCCATATAGGTTTCAGTGATTGGTGTGTGAGTGTGTCATGTGATGGGTTGGCACCCCATCATAGGTTGTTCAATGCTTTGCACCTCCAGGATAGGTTCCGGACCTTCCATAACCCTGAATTGAATAAGTGGTTACAAAAAAATGGTTGATTGGATGGCAGGAGTGAACAGGGTGCACGGAGAGCATGCAATGTTTGGCTTAGCGTGTTCCTGAAATTTACAGTCTTAAATGATGCAGGTTTCAGGCGAGGACATGTGCATCTAGAGAGAGACCGAAAAAGATCAAAGAGGATCAGAAACCACTGCTTTAGGGACTTGAAGCTTAGCACACTCAGAATGTAGAAAATTACCAAATATGGCAAAACCATAGTACACAGTCATACACAAACACACACAATTGGTGTGGCACCGCAGACTCTTCAAAATAAACTTTAATTACAGTAATTATATTTTGCTTGATGATTAAACACTGAGCGCCCATTGAATGCGTATTGAGTAGGTCTACCTATTCAATGGCACGAACAGCGGCTCCCCCTTGTGGCAACTCAGTGCAGTTCATTTAAGCTGGCGGGAAAACCCAAAGGTTTACGTAGTCGTTGTAAATACCCGATTTACCATTTGTTCTATAATTTATTCACAAGACATTTTTAATGTGTGTAGCATAATTAAAATCTCTGCAAGTAATTAACACGTTTTTTTTTTTTTTGCAAATTTTAAACTCGTATCTCTATAGTTAATGGTGCACGTCAGCGTACGCCTCAAATGGTACAGATAGCTACATAAATCATCACCTTATAATCAAATCAGCAGGCAGGCAAAAGCAACATTTCTTGATGTCAGATGTCAGACTCCTAATGACAGAAAAAAGGCATAGAAAATTAATTACTGGTGATGTTATTTAGATAATCGTAGAAAGAACATAAAATGAAAATACAAGGAAATTTAGTATCCATCAATCTCCCACCTGCCTAGCTTGGGAATATATGCATCAGTAAGACATACGGTAGTCTCAGGTAAATTCGTTTGTCCACTCCATGCTATCGATTCTGCCGCGATGCGCTCATCATGCTATGGGGGGCGCTAGTAGCCTATAATCGATTGTTTGTCTATCGAGTGTTGCTTTTCTCTTCGTATTTTACACGCACGCCGTTCTGATTGGTCAATAGTAAACAGGTGACGTATATTTGCCAATTATGGTTGAAGGCGCTTTCGCCTCGGAGAGGAAACTTTTTCTCCGTACAACGCGTCTTAACCCTGCCCATCCCCATCGGCGAGAAAAACAGAAAGGAAGTAATTAGAGACGGACCAGGACGGGTGGCGATCCAGATGCGCCCTGAAAGCGACTGAAAGTTTTACATTTTGACCGCTGAGCCTTTCGAGCTCGTCGCGTTCACGGACGGCGGAGTGCACGTTAAAGCTGTCAGGCGGAGGCGCGCAGCCTGCGGTCAGGGCCGGTGTCACTAGGGCGAGGGGGCGCCCGAACCCGGTGGACGGTGACGGAGCTGAGCCCTGTTCCGCGTCGACTTCGCATGAAGACCTGGCAAGGTAATGAGAAGGAGCGCTGCTGAAGCTGAGTGACGGGGACATGATCAGGAAGTCCGGTGGCGTCTCAGGCAGGTTCGGCTCGGTTAGTGACAGGAGGCGCTGCGCCGCGTATGATCCGCAGGTCCCACTGCAGTGCCACTTCCCGGGGGATTACCGCTGAGGGGTGTGGGTCGGGACCACCCGCCCCCTTGGGAACCATTCCGAAAGCAGCAACTTTCCCCGCCGCAGTATCAAGGCGCTTCTCGCAGTTTCTTAGTCACCAATTACACCACTGCGCAGGTGAGCAGTTCGTTAATATCGTATTTATTAGTCATTGATCTTTATAACTTTTTATTCCGGAGTTACATACATATAGGTAAGGACAGTATGTAGATTAATGGAAGGAGAGAGCCGCGTCCTCTTGGCCGTGCCCCGACGCAGATTCTTTCTCTGTGTTTTCCATGGATATCCAGGTGGAGGTGTTGTCCTCCATGTTAGCAGGGCAGGTGGAGGCTTGCCCAGCAGGTTGCTGGATTCCCCGCGCACGTCCTGTTTGGAGGAATTCTGGTTTGGGCTGGTTGGGGAGTGTGTGAATATGGTTTGTGTTCGGTTTGAGTTGTTCAGATTTGCTAACAGATAGTGATCAGATTTTTCTGTCAAATGTTTTTCTTTCTTTCTTTCACGTATGATGTACCAGAAACTTTGCGTGGCACTGGGAATGCGCCTGTCTTCTGTAGTGTGACTTGCCTGGGTGAGGCTTTTCGAGAAAACGCTGTGTGTGTGTGTGTGTGGGGCGGGATTGAACAGCGAGCCAGCGACTGGTCATGTGGAAGTCTCAGCTCACATTTGGTCCTAATTAGTAATATAATAATAATTGACTTCATAAGCAAATTATCACCCATCCATTTGTACTGGTGTACTGATCCATTTTGGGTCCAGTAGTGTACGCCCCCCCCCCCAGCTCTGCCTGAGAGATACTGTCACCTGAATCACTCTGATGATTCAGCCTTTTAGAAATGGTACAGGTGTCTGGGTTTAGGCACCAAGCCTGACATGAAACGGATGAAAGCAGTCATCCTTCCTAAGAAGTGGAGAACCTGCAGGATGGCCTCATGCCTAAAATGGGCATGAGTTAAGCTTCACGGATGCTCCCATTCCTCTGGCAAGGGGCTGTCTGCCAGTGGGGGCTGGGGACTGTGCGCTCTGTAGACTTGTCTGTTCTGTAGCCCCCCGAGGAATAGACCACCTTGCCAGGGTAGGTGACTTCCAGTTCCCCCCGCATGGACCTTTCTCACCTGTCCCCTTCTATGTCCAGGTGACCGTGCTGAACCCCATCTGGGATACACGTTATGCTGAGGGACGTACCCGCAGGCCACCATGAACGTCACCAATGGGGATGAGAGGACCTTCTTCCTCCAGGTTTACCCCAGCCTGGAGGAAGCGGGGGGCTCCTGCTGCACTATGCGGGTCGCCCGGCAGGTCACGGCGGAGGTGGTGGTACGTCGTGTGGTGGAGAAGCTGGGGGCCGACCCCTCTGCAAGGTACCAGCTAGCGGAGGTGCGGCAAGACGGAGGGGAGGAGTTGCTGCTGGAGCCCGCTGACTCACCGGCTGAGAGGGTCCGGCTATGGCCAGAGAGGGTGCAAGAGCGCCACCCACAGGCTGCAGGCTACTACTTTGCGCTCTGGAAGTGCGACGAAGTGGACGACCTGTGCGACCTGCCGGTGCTGTCGGAGACCACTATCCTGGCGGCACTGCGCACGCGTTTCCGTCAGCAGAAGATTTACACCTATGCTGGCAGCATGCTGGTGGCTGTCAACCCTTTCAAGTTCCTGCCCATCTACAACCCCAAGTCCGTGAAGGAGTATGAGGGCCGAGCGCTGGGCGAGCTGGAGCCCCACGTGTTCGCCGTGGCCGATGTTGCGTACCGGGCCATGCTCCAGCGGCGCCGCAACCAGTGCGTGCTCATCTCCGGCGAGAGCGGCTCGGGCAAGACGCAGAGCACCAATTTCTTGATCCACTGCTTGACTGCGCTCAGCCAGAGGGGTGCTCTCAGCCAGATGGTGCAGACCATCCTGGGGGCGGGGCCAGTGCTGGAGGTACTGCTCCTGCTTTTTTTTGTTTGTTTTTTTTTGTTTGATTTAGCGCCTCCTACAGGTTAAGGAGCAACAATGTTATTACAAAGAAAAAAGTGATAAAATGTATAAAAGCAATAATATAAAAAATGGGGAACACTTCAGGGACTGGGGGAGGGGTCAGCCAGGGGAAGGACTGAGGCAGTGTGGGAGGACTGGAGGAACAGGGTCACTCATCTCTTTAGGGCCAGTCACATGACATTTGAGCTCATGGTAGCGATGCTCTGACATCACTCGCACAGAAAGCCGAAGTGAAAGCAAAGACAGGATGTGTGACTCGTGCGAGCTCGGAGAGCAGCGTCGCAGGCCATCTTTAAAAAGAATGAATAGCAGAGGGGCAGGGGCCCGCTGTGGTTGGTTGGATGCTGAAAGGGGTGTGGCCCCGTAGTGTCTGCGAATGTACCCACTGGGTTGGTCATGTGGTATGGCAGGCAGGCTCGCTTTTAAGAAGTGATATTCCTCACAGGACTGGCCCAAGGGGCGGGGACTTCAGAGATGCTTGAGATGATAGGAACCAGGTATATAGCCGGCACATAGTAATTGTACCGTGTGGATGGGGCTTGTGTGTGTCTCGGGACTCATGGGAACTGTAGTCGCCTGTAGCTACTTTTGACAAGGCTATCTGCTCAAAAATCCTGTCTGGTATCTTTTTCTGATAATGGGCATGTTATGAGGATCTTGTTTGGGCCTCTCCTGCATCACTAACCCACAGATGGGACTCCAGTGTTTGTCCATCATAGAAATGAAACACTGCCTGTTTCCAGGAGTGCAGGAAATGCAGCTTCCATTTTCCAGCACGGTGCCGATTTCCCCTGCTTTAACGCTCCTCTATACTCCAGTGCTGCTGTGTTCACGAGCCGCCTTTTGTGTGCATGTGTGGCTGCAGGGTGTGGTCACATGCCCCGGGCGGCCTTTCCCATTGGCTGGCACAGCGGATGGGCCCACCCCACAGTGTCCTATTGGGCTTGAATAAGGAAAGCGATAGAGCAGGTTTGGCAGGTCCTCTGGTATTTTACTGCAAGGATGTGCAAGTGGGGGCTGGGGCCCTCGAGGTTCAGGGAAGAGGATCTGTGGGAACCCGAGGATTTTCCCGAACCCAAAGGTCCAAAGTCAGAACATGACTAGCTGGCTGCCGGTGGCCTGGGAGCTCGGTCATACCAACGCGGCCGTACGCAAGGCCTTATGGGTGAATAGCATGGTGCTGTGGGGGCCTTATCACAACAAGCGGGAATGTCTGCATGCCAGCGTGTCTTGGCCTGTGGCTGCATGCCGGCATCTTTCATGTGCAAGCTGGAACATTTTTGGGGTGAGGAACAGAGATAGAATCACTATGTGCACCGGATAACACTCTGGAAGAGAGGGTCTCCTCCTCTTATCTGGGATAGAATGTCTCCTCCTTTTATCTGGGAAGGAGGGCTTCCTCCTCTCTGTGAGTGAGGGTCAATGCAGTGGTAGGTGGGGCAACACCTTGAGGTAATGAGCATGCACTGATTACAGTGCGCTGCCACACCCAACACACGACAAACCACCTTGGGAATGAAAACCAGCCATGCGGCAGGCGATACCTCAGCACCACACTAGTCCAAAATGGAGCAGTGTGAGTTCTTTTCCAGTGGCTGGAGTGCCAATCCTTCTACCAACCGAATTTTCCCTGTATGTTGGAGGACCTGCTCCCAGGGCTGGATGTAGATTAACATCATGCCCAGGATGAAGGAATTGTAGGTCAAGGGCCCAATGGAGTAGAATTACTCTGGGGGTTCACGGGATTTGAACCAGTAACCTTCCAGTTGCTGGTACAGATCTCTACTCAGAGCCACCACTGTGCCCACAACACACAGGGCTTTTTATCTGCTGTGACATCTGATGACATCTGTGAGTCTGATGTCACAACTTTATTAGTTTACATCCTGGGGGTGCCCTTGGAGGATCTGCCATACACCCCTGCTGGCGTGTGGCTCCCTGTATGTCTGTATGGGGGGGTCCTGATGCCTTACCAATAAGCTTGAGCTTAGTGGTCACTGATCACCTGCTTGCCATTGCAATTCAGTTAAGGGAAATGCCAGTAGCAGGACCCGTAGTGGTGCTAAGGATTATCGTTTATTCTGTGTTTTCACTCCTGACACTGCACCCCCTACTGGTAATATACTATTCATATGTGTTTTGGTTTTACCGACCTTAAAGTAAACCAGTAAATCATGTAATTAGAATTTGTGATGAAACTCATACCGCCTGCAATGAGGAGAAGCTCTGTGCTTGGTGCTGTCAGGATGGCATCCTGATTGAGCTCTGAAATGAAATGTGGGTTCCATCTCCATCCGTTGTTAAATGGCGAATAACCACATGGCGTCTCTCCCTCACCGCATCAACAGGCGTTCGGCAACGCGAGGACCGCTTACAACAACAACTCCAGCCGCTTTGGGAAGTACATTCAGCTGAACTATCTGGAGAGCGGTGTAATGCGAGGGTAAGTGCCACAGGGTGGGGGATGGTTGGGGTGGCAGCTGGAGAGCAGATAGAGAGATAGACATGTCTGTTTTGGCTCTGCATTTATAATCACAACAGGAACCGCCATCTTTGGGCAGATTGCACAAGCACTGAGCCTGGGATGAGGAAGCATTGCATTATGGGAATGATACGTTTCATCATTTGTGTGGGGATGTGTGTTTTGTCTATCTGCCCTCTGTCAGTTTTCAGTGGTTTTGTTTTTGTTAGGGTTCCTGAATTGCAGATATAGCTGAATGTAATTTTCTTCTAGGGCGGTGGTCCAGAAGTACCTTCTGGAGAAGTCTCGACTCGTGTCCAGGGAGAAGAACGAGAGGTAAGGAGCAGTGAGTAGGCCAGGCTGTGTGGAGCAAGGCTGTGAGGCCTTTAAACCAAACCAGTCCCCCGCCCCTGCCAATAGGAACTACCATGTGTTCTACTACCTCCTGGCCGGGGCATCTGAAGAGAAACGGCGGAACTTCAAACTCCTGAACCCCAAAGACTACGTCTACCTCAAGCAGGTACGCAAGTCCCGAGGGAGGTTCTGGATCTCAAGCCGGTCCCGGCATGAGCTCAGGGCGTCACGGTCTCTCTGCGTTTCCCCCGCAGGAGAGCATTTTCACAGAGGATGAGGTGGACCTCCGTAACGAGTTCAGGAGGCTGCAGCAGGCAATGGAGATGGTGGGGTTCCTGCCCCCCACCAAGAGGCAGTGAGTGGCTGGTTCCTCACTTGGGCTCTGCCGTGGCCACTGTCTGCAGGGGGAAGGGGCAGGGCCGCTGCTGGCCAAATGGGTGCCCTAAGCAGAAATTTACTTTTGTGCCCCCTCCCCCAAATGTTACGCAAGTAAAAATAAAATAATTAAAAAAACACCTACTATAGGGGCCAAAATAGAACTTTATTCAAATACAATTTATTTATGTATTTACTTTTATCATTTATAAATTGCAATTGTAGCTCTACAGCAAAAAATACAAACTAAAATTACACTTTAAATAAAACATTTATAATAAATAAAAAACAATAATAAACTGAAATAAAATCTTGTATTCATATTAAGAAAGATGCGTTAGTTGTGAAATTATTACCGACATT
>JAODJU010000043.1:14740733-14764594 GCA_026776725.1 Gnathonemus echidnorhynchus
ATGCAATATATACGTTTATATTTTTGTTTATTTGTATATGTATATTATTAATATTAATTTATTATTATTATTATTATATATAACGATTTTTTTGAGCAGCTGGGATGGTGCCCCCCTGGGAGTTGGGGCCCTACGCAGACTGCGTACTCTGCGTATAGGGAGCGGCGGTACTGGGAAGGGGTCAAACACTCTTGGGAAATGTGGGAGAGGGCAGTCTTCCTTAAGGCTCTCAGTGGCTGGCCTCAGAGCCATGGAACGAGCTGGAGAAACAGCCTGGAATGTGTACTCAGAATACATGTATGGGTCTGTATATGTGAGACTGTTTTTATAACCGTAGAATCTTCACAATGCTCTCTGCCATCCTGTACCTGGGAAATGTGACCTACCAGCGGAAGGGAGCAGAACGAGATGAGGGATTGGAAGTGGGCCCCCCCGAAGTGCTCGAGATCCTGTCCGATCTCCTCCAGGTGGGTGCTAGGTGACCTCCTTGCTACCTTAATGGGATAAGGGGGCAACGTGTGCAGCTGAGCAGAGCTGCTGTGCCCTTCCTACAGGTGAAGCAGGACCTACTGGTGAAGGCCCTCACCCAGAGGAAATCTGTGACAGCCAACGACACACTGATCCTGCCCTACAGCATTGCTGAGGTGCGTGACCACCACCTGCACCTGGAACTATGATATCCAGACACTAGGCCCAGGAGTCCTGGCTTGTGTTCCTTGACTGATGGATGTGGCTAACTACGGCTAACCGAGTGTGACTGGGCATGGCTAACGGTGGCTAACGATATAGCGCTGAGGCTCTCACTCCCCTTTCAGGCCATCACCGCCCGGGACTCCATGGCCAAGTCCTTGTACAGCGCCTTGTTTGACTGGATAGTCTTACGCATCAATCACGCACTACTCAACAAGAAGGATCTGGAAGAGTCTGTAAGGAGCTGCAGTGGGCCAAACCAGGTTTCTTGCAGTCCATATGATAACTTCTTCACTTTTATGAGAATACTTTCCTTTTTCTTGCAGCACTTGTCAGTTGGAATCTTGGATATATTTGGATTCGAGGACTTCGAGAACAACAGTTTTGAGCAGTTCTGCATAAACTACGCAAATGAGCAGCTTCAATACTACTTCACCCAACACCTCTTCAAACTAGAGCAGGTGATCTTTTGGTTTGGCCTGTCAGGGAGGTGGTGGTTCTCCAGGGGCATCACATGGATATTGTTTGGTTTGGCCTCCCAAAGAGGTGATAGCGCGCCTGGAGCTCCATCTGGGGATCGTTTGCTTTACCCTGTAATGAAGGTTTAATGTTTCGGCCATTGGCTATGTGTGCCTGCAGGAAGAGTATCAAGCAGAGAGAATTTCCTGGAGCAACATTGACTACACTGACAATGTGGGCTGCATCAATCTGATTAGCAAGAAGCCCACTGGCCTCTTCCATCTACTGGACGAAGAGAGCATGTGAGTCTCTCAGGGCCTGCCTTCCACTTACAGAACCTGGCTCAGCAAGGGTGTCTGCTGTTGTACCCTTGAGCCTCTGATGATCCATAATGATCTTGCCCTCTCTGGTCTTCAGCTTCTCTCACGCCACTGACAAAACACTGCTGGCCAAGTTCAAACAGCAGCATCAAGGCAACCCCTACTTCATCCCCACGCCGGTGCTGGAGCCTGCCTTTGTCGTTCGGCACTTCGCCGGGAATGTCAAATACCAGCTGAAGGTTAGGATGGTGGGGGGCGTGGGGTACTAGAGAAAAAACTCTAGGGTACTGTCAGGGCTTGGAAGGTGTGGAGCACCTGTACTTGTTCTGGCTGTCTTGTGACCATGCTTTGACCACTGTCTGACCATGTTGTTGGCTGTTCTTCTCGGCCTCGGCCTTGTGCCCCCCCCCCCCGCTCCCCAGGACTTCCGGGAGAAGAACATGGATCACATGAGAGCAGACATCATGTCGCTCCTGCGCAGCAGCGACCGTGCCTACGTTCGCCAGCTGATAGCCGCCTCCCCGGCCGCTGTGTTCCGCTGGGGGGTCCTGCGTGCCGCTATCTACAGCCTAGCCGTCTTCAACAACGCTGCCCGCCGTCGGGCCACCAAGACAGCAGGTATGTCGGGTCCCTGTGTTGAGCTGTCCTGAGCAGATCCTTTTCCACCCCCCTAATGATTCTCATGTCTGCCGTCCATCAGAGTTGTTCCGGCGAAACTCTCGCACCAAGCTCGGGGAGATGCGTTCTCCAATGACCCCCCTGGAGAGGCTATACAGGTGAGAAAACATTCAGGGCAGCGCGTGTTAACAGTACCATGGCAGACTCAGCTCTGTAGCTTCTGCTTTTCTGAGGTCAGGTGACTCAACACCACAAGCCAACTTTAGGCACAGGGGCGTGCAGCTTACGTTTCTTCCACTGGAAGTTATGTCATGTCTGTCTGTCAGCTTTGGCTTGCTGTGGCCAGCTAAGCATGTGGCATGATATCACTTTCCCTTTCTACCTCCTCAGTACCCAGACCCCGTTGGTTGAGTTCTCCTTCGATCGCTCGATGGAGCACCCTCTTGAGGTGTTTGAAGACATCTTCGCCAGCTTTGAGAGCAGGAAGTAAGTGATCCACTGGGGCCTGCCCACACTCCTCTCTGCATGCTCACAGCTACTGGAGCCACTCCTGCCTGGGGTTTTTGCAGTAATGCCACATGCTTAAAATGAGGATAGGTAGCTGATATACCAGTGCACCAGTGTGGATGGCACCGGCCCCCTAGTCTCCAGGACCAGCCACCCTGACCCTGGCAGGCTGGAGGGCTTATCACATGGAATCCATTCCTCACTATAACAGCAAAAACAGTAGCATGCATGACACACACACAGACACCCTCAACTCAGCTTTGCCTCACTGAAACCTGTCCCCATTCCCGCAGGAACAGCAAGACCGCTCGCCATAAGCAGATCATCCCCAAGGTAACCAAGCCACCTGGGGTGGTTGGGGTGGGGGTGGGGGGTTTACTGAGTGTGTCTGAGGGCTTCAGGCTGCTCAAAGCTTACCCATCGCTGTGTCTGTGTGTGTGTGTCACGGCCCCTCTGTGCCTCTCTGCCCCCCCCCAGAACCTGCTTACCTCCTCCTCACTGAAAATGATTGTCAGCCTCACTCTACATGACCGCTCCACCTGGGCTCTCCTCCACCAGAACAAGAAAAAGAAGCCCCCCAGCATCGGGGCTCAGTTCCAGGTATCCCTGGGCCCGTCATGCCCTCCAGCCCCCACAAAGTGACCTTTTAACCCTTCAGCTCTGCCTTCTGCTCTGCAGGCCTCCTTAAATAAGCTGATGGAGTCACTGGGGAAGGCTGAGCCTTTCTTCATCAGCTGCATCCGCTCCAACGCCAATAAGGTGGGTGGTTCAGTGGTGTTCTCACTGTTCCTGTTTACTACTGTTTTACTCGTTTAATCAGTGCAATTATTTGCGCTCGACTGACCTTAGTAGTTGACTAGTTTAATCTGCCTGGAAGTAACAGTGCAGCAGTCCATGTTGGGATCCCTCGCTATAGTATACCCAGCGATTCCTCTCTAGGTTAACCCTGCTAATCCTTTCCGGTCTACGGGCTCAGCCTCGTAGCTATCGGCGTGTCCGGCATGTCTTTGTGGAGTTCTCCTGACCGCCAGCTCTTGCCCGGTCCTTCCAGATGGAGATGTGCTTTGACGAAACATTGGTGCTTCAGCAGCTACGCTACACGGGCATGCTGGAGACGGTGCGAATCCAGCGCTCTGGATATAGTGCCAAGTATACCTTCCAGGTAGGCGGAGCCAGCTGGCCTGCTTCGGCGGGGGCGGCACGCACTTCAGTATCTTAAAGTTACAATGAACAGAAGACTATCTATCCTGATGTGATATTTTTGGGTCCACCACAAAAGGAATTTGCCAGCTATTTCCGGCTGCTGCTTCCGAAGACCATGATATTGCCGCAGAGGAACATCGCCAACCTGCTGCAGAAGATGGGCCTGAATCCCAACACCTACCAGATTGGGAGAACCAAGGTCTAGCCCCCATCTGTGTCACTTGCAATGGTCTTGCGCGAGGCTGTGTCAGCCTGACCGAGGGTACCTTTATTCCGTGTCCAGGTATTCATGAAGGAGCCGGAACGCCAGAAGCTTCAGGATGCTCTTAACCACAAGGTTCTGGACAAGATCATTTATGTGCAGCACTTCTTCCGCACCCAACAAGAGAGAAGGCAGAGACAAGCGGCTGCTATTGCAATCCAGGTAAGGACAGAGAGTGATGGTCAGGGGTCTCTGAGAAGACTTCGCCTGACATAATGACGATGGCCCACTTCTCTCTGCTGCAGCGCTGTTGGCGTAGGTACCAGGAGGAGAAGTGCTACAGGGCAGCTATCATGATCCAGGCGCTATGGAGGGGTTCCACCCAAAGGAAGCAGTACCTACGAAAGCTGGAAAGCTTCCGGAACATGCAGATGCTGGCCAGGGGTAGACAGCAGAGGTAGGTCAGCGCTACACTCATACCTACAGCCGTTCACCCTGCTGTCATCGTGAAGGCCCTGATGTGAGTGTCGAACGTGTGGCTAGTGTTGTAAGGTTGGGCATTACGAGAGTCTAGGAGACGTCTGACTAAACTGTGGTTCTCAGGTTCCAGCAACAGCAAGACAAGGACAAGAATCTAGAAGAACAACAAGCCCTGCAGTCCAGGGAGGGTGAACAGAACTCCACAGAGAGGAGGTCAAGTGAGAAAAGGGTGGAGAGCAGAGAGGGAGAGGAGTTTCTGAGGAGAGGCGGGTCAGAGGTTTCTCCTGGAGGACAGAAGCGGGAGGCTGACCTAGGTACACCTTCTGGGGGAAGGGACATTACAAAAAACACGTTATCTGGCACCCAGGACTTACAGAGTAAGAGGGGTCAGTCAGGCCTGGACCGGGGTCAGCAAGGGAACCAGGAGACCAGCACAGCCTGCTGGGAGCAGCCTGCATCGCGTGTGATCATCGGAGGTGTGCAGCCGGATGAGCCACCCTCCACGCTTCTTACTGGAAAGGAGGAAGCAGGAAGACAGGAGATCAAGCGTTCACCCTGTGTGCAAGAACGGCCCAACTCCCTGCACCTGGACACTGCTGGCACACTGCAGAGGTATAGCAAACACACCCTGCTGAAAGACAAGGCGGAGAAGTGGAAAGAACGTAGGAGTGACAGCAAACTTCAGGACAACGGCAACGTGCAGCCGCAAAACCCAATCCTCGACATGGACAAGGGCTCCCTGTATGCTGTTTTCTACCTGCCATTGCATGCTTCTGCCTAAAACCTTCCCCTCGTGCAGTTCCTCGGGTTCCTTCTGTCATGCGTCCTTCATCCTCAACTCGCAGCAAAACACTTTTCTGATCAGCAGGTGTTCTGATGCATCTTTTTGCTGTTTCAGAAGCCGCCGGATCTCTGTTTCCCTGGACGACGTGTCCAACCTCGATCCCTCTGTAACGGACTCCATCCAAAAGGTATCTGTTCGAGTACCAATTGGGTTTTTAATGTTCTGCTTTGTGTTGGGGCATCACCAAACAGCTAAACAGCACAATAGCAATGGATACGGCAGCCCTTATCCAGGTAACACCCTCGTCTTCCTCGGGTAGAGGAAGGCTTCTCGCGCCGTGTGTGTCTTCACAGTGCCCATCTCTGGCTAGGTCCGGCTTCACTACCGCAAACGGCGGTTAGCCCACGTCCGCAGTGCCCTCAAAAATGAGGACATAGCTGACACGGAGTATTGGAGCTTCCCGCTTCCCCCCATGAGCCCCGGCCTGCTCCCCCGGGTGGACAGTCCTGACACGCAGCATCAGGTGAAGGTATCAGCTGGTACCCATGGGCCTTGCATGCACATGGACCCAGAGATCGGCAGGGAAACCCAGGAGGCAGACACCTTGAATCTCGGAGCCCCGAGTCAGGGCTGGAGTCTGTTCCTTGTGGTTTCTGACCTTTTTTGGCACAATATCTGTAGGCTCTATCATAGACTTGCTTTGGATCTCAGGTCCTCGGCATGCTAACTACAAAGTGTCATTTTTCAGCTGCAGACCAGGTTGTCCAGTTTCTCTCCTCATTTTAACCATGACCCTTAACCCAAGGCTTCCAGAAATAGCTTGACATCTTTAGAGAGAACAAAGCATCCCTTGTCTCACTCCTCATTATTTTACATAATTAGCAGTGACACTTGACAGTCATCATCCAGCCAGTCCCTGGAAGAAGTTCACAACCACTTTGTACATCCCAGAGTAGACTTGACTTCATATCCGTCTGTTGATGGCTCTCAGTTGCAAGCTGCAAAAAAGGTCAAAAGGTTTCTTGCAGGTGGACGGGGGAGGGTTGCTCTGGTGGTGGTGCTGTGAGCAGAAGCTGATGGAGATGTGTGCTGCCATTTTGGCTCCCTTGAGGTCTTTCTGGGAAGGATGTCTGGTTATTCAAATGATTGGTTGGAATGCTGGGAATCTGCATGTGGAATGTCATAACCCAGAAGGGAGGCTGGTGCTATGTTGGAGTACTCTGGTATATTTTCTTTGCCATGTACTTTGCACAAGGATTGCCCAGGATTTACATGATAATATGGGGCTCATTCATAGACATGTCAGCCAGGATGACTTCCTGTTCCCGTTTGCATTTCAGCCAGTTGTGGAGATCCCTGAGGGACCCACTGAAACGTCAAAGTTCAGCACTCAGAAGCAAGGAACCAGAGAGAGTCCGAGTCGTACGGCATTGGGCCATCAGACACCCACCACCCCAGAGAAGTACACCTCCCTTTATTGTTAAATTGTGCCGGTTCAGCACTGATTCTGGTTCTGATCAGCTCACCAGGTTCAGTCAAGTGCACTTGGGAGTATCTGCAAGCAGATGTCTCTTGACTTTCATCACTCGTGGTTTTTAATAACTGTCTAAACTATTTATGGGTTCAGGCTGTGTAACTCCTGTAGCCTTAATGCAGATTTATGGGTTTGGCAACATCCTCCACTGGTTCCCTCACCAGGCCCGGGTTCTTCAGGAAGATTCTAAAGAAGCTTCCACATAAAGAAGCCCAGATGTCAGACGAAGGGGAGGTGACCCCAACCCAGGCACAGATCAGACTAGGTGAGGATTCAGGGGCGGTGCTGCTCAGGTTATTCAAGGTGGGAATGTCGTAGCTTAAGAATCCTTTATTTCGCTTAGAACACGCCCGTCTACGAGGCCAGCGGAATTCTGTGCATATCAGCCGAGCCACCAGGGTGTCTATGCAGTGGAATGCCAGTCTGGACCGTGAGATCACCAGCGGTGATGAGTTGCGGCAGCTTGACGACTTCCTGGCTACTAAGGTGGCTGGGATTCCCATTTTCTTACGCAGCATTGGGCACGAACGTGAACAAAAGTGGCATGAACCTTGTCATACCCATAAACCATCTATCTTTGTCTTTGCGTAGGTGAACGACTTTTCAAGTGGGAAGAATCTGTCCTTAACGGAAGTCCTCTTCATTAAGGCCACGATGGAGTTTCGGGAAAACATCAAGGGCATGTACTCCCTACAGGTACTCAGACCAACCCATTTGGGTCACCATCGGGGAACGGCCTCTTATTGCCTTGTTTTTAGAGTCAATCAGGATTCCCAACATTCACAGGAAAGGAGACCTCTCAAAGCACTGTACATCTGAATTTCCAGGGGAACTGAAAATTATTTAAAACTAAAAATACCTTTCAAAACGGAACAGTGTGACATGGGGCAGGGTAGGGGATCCTTCTTTTCACTGTGGACAGGCTGAGTGGGGCTAACAGCACAAACCACACCCTCTTCTCCTTTAGCGACTACCTCAGTTAGCAAACATTCGCAAATACGACGGTAATAAAGACCTAATTTCTGATCAATGGGCACATTTACAACCAAATTTTGTACACCTGACAATAATGCATGCCGGAGTAAGAGTAATGCTGGCATAGCTGTACGAGAAAGTTATCTGAACAAGTCAGCAGCAACCAGTGATCTTTGCAGCACGAGGCACAGTCGGGGTCACGCCTAGTTTACTGTGATTTTCACTTACTTTCATTTCTCTTAAAGACCTGGGGTATGTTTCCCAAAAGCTTCTGTTAGCAACTTGCATAGTTGGGACTGTACAGTTTTCTGGTTCCAATTATACAAGTTGCTAACGTCGTTAGCAACTATGCTTTCGGGAAATGTACCCCTAGTCCAAGGGTAGCCAATCTTATCCACAAAGGGCCGGTGTGTATGCAGGTTTTTGGGATAACCTGTAGGTCAGCTGTTTAAACCCAGGTGTGAGGACTCATCAGAAAATCAGTCCTCTTAGTAATCTAATTAGGGAGTTGCAGCGAAAACCCGCATACACACCGGCCCTTTGCGGATAAGATTAGCTACCCCTGCCCTAGTCCTTTGAAATTAACTCACTTGCTAAACAAGGAGAGTGTGTAATATCAAAAGCAGCCCTTTCTGGGAGGGGTAAAATGAAAACCAATGGGGGGATTGGGGGCATGTGATGGGATACCGTGCAGGTCAGTAGCATCTGAGGTTGGGGACAACATGGTTATTTGTACCCAATTAGTGGAAAGAGAGACAGCTGGAGTTAATCAGCATACCCAGTGTGGTCACATGACCCTGCTCCCATGTCTGTCACATCCCACCATGTATCTATTTTTATAAAAGCAACAAAAATTACTCAGACCTCTTGTAACGGGAAGTACAATAAGATAACAGATTTAGAAACTTCCATATACAACATGTATGTAAAAGTGGGTGAGAAACATCTTCACTTACATATACCATATACAGTACTGTGCAAAAGTCGTAAGCAGTCAAGAGAAACGTTTAAAGCTTTTTATCTGGGTAGTGAGTGCACTTTTGCTAAGAAAAATAAAACACAATATAGCATTAGAACATATACAAATTAAGAATAACAATAAAAACTAGTAAGAATTCCTTCTATTCTCCAAAAAGTCACTGATATCTAGTTGGATGACTAGATGAACACCACTTCAGTTGCCAAACCTCTCCTCAGGGGCACCTCAGCCATTCCATGTCTTCATTAAATTTCACCACCAGCTCACTTAATTATTTTATTTAATTAAAAAGTCATTGAGATATTGATTAGCTATATGAGGTGTGCTAGCGGTCAGAAATCAATGGGTGTGCTGGATGATTGCTGGAAATACTGGGGTGATTTTAGCAGAAGTGGCTAAGCTGACACACTTTGACAGGCATATTTTTATCTCAGCATGAAGATAAACATCATTTTCTTTGGCTGCCTAATGCTTTTGCATGGTACTGTACTATTTACAAATCCTCATTTCGTGATGTGTGGAGGTGTTTTGCAGTGGGCTAACTGGATCCACCACATGGCCCACGGGAACACGGGATGGGGGGCTGTCTCTGCTCTGCAGCTCAATGAAGCGAGGCATATTTATGCCCCCCCCCCCCCCCCCCAACAGAATCCTTGCATTCGTTGTCGCTACAAAGACTTGATGACAAGCTACCAGAGCAAGGTGACCAGCTTGGCAGGCCAGAAGCAGAAGACAGAGGTACACATGGTGGTCAACCTATTCCAGTCTGTGCTGGATGGGTTTGTCCGAGCAGCAATGAAGAGGAAGGAGACCGACCCAGAAAAGGTACGCCGTCCTCATCAGGATCTGCAGGATAGTGTTACCTAGTGTGTGTGTGTATGTGTGTATGTGTGTATGTGTGTATGTGTGTGTGTGTGTGTGTGTGTGTATGTGTGTGTGCGTGCATGTACGTGCCTGTGTAACATTTCACTTGCATGGTTGACATCCACATGTATTGCAGCCTGAGAAGAAGAAGAACAGGCGCGACAAGAACTTCTTGGTGAGTACCTCTCTGCCAAACCGCTCAGTACTCGCTGGAGATGAGGACCACAACACAAAATTTCTCAGTTAGCCAGATGATTTAAGTCAGAAGTCAAGACTGATAGGAATGTTCTTAACTAAGCTGTTATTGAGCTATCATGACTTCTGGCTTAAATTATCCAGCTAACTGAGAAATCCTGTTTTGTGGAACACCCCCAGGAGTCCCCAGAACCTGACTTTATTGTTGTTGTGCAGACAGAGCACCGGATGGACCATGTGCTCAGCACCTATCAGGTGAACATCATGCAGTCATGTGACCAGTGCACCTCCTACATCTGGGGCATGGAGAAGGCCTACATGTGCACCTGTGAGCGTCACCCGGCGGCGCGGTACCTGGCCATTTGCACCCGTTTCTCTGCCCACTTGGCTTTCTAACCCTTCGATTCCAATTTGCTTTTTTATTTCCTCACAGCCTGCAAAATGGTGTGCCACAAGAAATGCCTGTCGAGAATCATGAAGTCCTGCTCCACTTACGCCCCCAGGAAGGTGAGCCTTTCCAAAGCTCTGCCCACCATGTATGGGCGGTCCCGGGGCATCCACCAATCAGGCCGTGTCATCTTAAAATGTGACTGTTGTCATGTCGCAGGACACCGAGTCAGGTGGCTCCCAAGTCTTCGGCGTGCATGTGCGCTATCTGACCAACACGACCCACACGGTGCCCATCATCATGGCGATGCTGTTGGAGCACGTGGAGCTGAACGGCCTCTACACGGAGGGTATCTACCGCAAGTCCGGCGCCGCCAATCGCATGAGGGAGCTGCACCGGCAGCTGGAGAATGGTGAGCCAGCCGGCACTGGTCCTCCTCCTGGGAAAGCCCTCTCGGAGTTGGACTTGCTCATGTCTGTATCCATAACAATGTCGTTGGTGTGCACGTTCCAGACCCCCAGGCGGTCAGTCTGGAGGAGTACCCCATCCACACCATCACTGGCCTGATCAAACAGTGGCTCCGGGAGCTGCCCGAACCCCTCATGACGTTCACACACTACAGCGCTTTCCTGCACGCCGTAGGTAAGACCTGGTTGCTTCTAAATCATGGCAGAGGGGTCTGTTTTCCTAACCCTTACCCAAGGATTTAATGAAACACAATCTCCCCCATTACCCCCCCTCCAGAGCTTCCTGAAAAGTCTGAACGACTGAAAGACATTTACACAGTGCTGGACAGGCTCCCTCCAGCCAACTTCAACACCCTAGAGAGACTCATATTTCACATGGTCAGGTGGGATGGCAGCCCTTGCTCGCTCATGGGAGTTTTACTTGCACAAAAATGTTCTGAGGGTAGAACAAACAATGATTGGTTGAGAGAGAGAACCAATCAGATTTTATATGAGGTGGGTCCCAGCAACAAGACATCTGATTAGTTGGTCCTGCCTCTACTAATTGCTTGGACCCACCTCCTATACAATCTGATTGGTTAAGAGAGATAACCAATCATTTTTTTTTTTGTTCTGGCCTCAGAACATTTTTGTGTAAGTAAAACTCCCACAAGCCCCTTGCTCACTTCCTGCGTATCGCTGACCCCATCACGCAGACTTGTAATATTGGACTACACTTCTCCCTTTTAAAGTGCTGATGGTCTTCTCCTCCTCAGGGTGGCCAAGGAGGAGACCCACAACCGGATGTCAACAACCTCGCTGGCCATCATCTTCGCCCCCTGCATCCTGCGCAATCCTGACACCTCAAACCCCCTTGAGAGCATGACAGACGTGAGCAAGACCACCATGTGAGAAGCCTCCTTTACCTTTTAGGCCTGGACCAGCCCGTAAGCCACATCGCTCCCCCGTCATGTGACCGCTTCTCCACTCTTACCACCTCCTCAGGTGTCTGGAGCTCCTCCTCAATGAGCAGATGAGGCTCTACAAGGAGAAGCTGAAGGAGCTGAAGCAGCTGGAGTTTGCTGAAGCCCTGGCCATGAAGCAGCTGAAGCTGAGGAGGCAAAACACTGTGAGTCCCTAAGCTGGAGGTCTCTGTTAAAATGTGGCTTGTTGTGGGACATTTAATGGGATCCATCTAATCCACTAGGTGAGGGTATCCCAATCCGTTCCTCGGGGACCCACAGACAGTCCATGTTTTTGCTCCCTCCCAGCTCCTGATAGAGCAAAAGCATGGACTGTGTGTGGGTTCTAGAGGACCAGATAGGTCCTTGTGCCAGACAGTCCCCATTTTTCTTGGTTATGTTGGCCACCAAAATGTCCCTCATGATCCGGCCGCTATGAGATGTGACTGAGGAACCCTCATGTTTTCTGAGACACAGCTGAAGCTGCCAATGGACCAGCCGCACGGGGGAGACTCAACCGATTCTGACCCGGAGATGGAGAAGATGGTGCTGCGCATCAAGTCCATCAAACAGGAGAAGTGAGACCTGTACCTACTCCATTTGCAATGGCTGTGGAGGCTGATTGGCCCTGCTCTGACCCCCCTGCTCCCCTCACAGGGATGAGATAGCCTGCACACTGCCTGAGCTGACACCACCCACTTTGGACCAGGACAGCGTGGAACCTGACACCCCTGTGGAAGAATCAGTGTGGATTTTAGCACCTGACAGTAGTCAGTAGGCCTTTTTTATTGTATGTTGTTCGTGATATCTTTTTTTTTTTTGCCGTTACATTTTTTTTGTTTTTCAGGAAAAGCATAGCAATTGCCAGCCATACTAAGCAACATTAATGTTCCATGTCCAACATATAGACATAATAGTCAAATAGGTAAAGAGGGGCGCATAGGTACAATTTATAAAAATGAAATGGAAGCAAGGACTACTTTTAAATAAATTGAAAGAAAAGAAATTAGATTAAATCTAACCAGGCTCTTCAACACTTCACATATATATGTCCAAAATCCATCCCACATTCATAGGATGCTATTTCTACCATTATAGCCACCCATTCCCTCACATCCAGAGCTCAAGCTGATCTCCAGTGTCTCAAAATAACCCTGGAAACTGTAATTACGCCAACCTTTGTAAATTACTATTTTTCTTTCGATGTTTTTGGTGTTTGTGATCTGCATCCCAATAGGCATAAATATGGGAACAAAGCAATTGTTATGCTCAGGATTTCTAGCATTTTTGCCCAGAATGGTTAACTAAGAGTGTGTCCTCACACGGGGGATAGAAAGGTTCCTACTTCGGTTTGGCATTCCCAACACAAATTATTATTCATCAGTTTCATTCTAAACGACCGTGGTGGAGTATGATAATGCCTGTGCAATATTTTGTGCTGTATAAACATCCCCCTTGCTTCCCACACATATTTACCACATTCTGTTATAATTTGCATCCACTTTTCTGGTGCGATTATTCCCCCTTAGTTTCCTTTGCCATATCATTCTTTTACATTGGATGAATCGCCTCTTATTTGATAACTTGTAACTCTCTTATCTGTAAATATTTCTGAAAGTGTTCTGTGCCATTAAGACCATAGTGTTGTATAACATGTTTGTAAGACAGGAACAGTTTATCTTTATTAAAGCCCCCAATATTTGATATACCCCGATAATGGCACTGTTTCCAGTAAACGGGTCCCAATGCAAATAGCAGGGTTAATCCATAATGAGAGTTTATTCATTCTATGAATTTGGGTCCATGTGTCTTTTGAGTGATGAAGGATTGGTCTAGCAGAGGTGGACTTGCTAGGGAGACACTGTGATCGAGGTGCCCAATTACAGTTCAGAACTCTGTGCCAGGGGCCACAGCACCGATAACAACGCCCACACCATGCCAGTCTGAGGTGGAGCCATCGACGAACCCGGCTTCCACTTCTCTGGAGTCCGAGAGGCAGCTGAAGGACCCCAAGCACCAGAAACAGACCACACCTGCGGAGAGGACACAAGATCATCCCCCTGTCCCCAAAGCTCCTGGGGACCACAAGCGATCCAATTCAGTCCAAGGTCCCTTGAAGGGTCTCAACATTCCCTACATAGATGAGAACCTGTAGTTCAGGAGAGCAAATCACTGAGGAGATTGGGGGCAGAGTCTACCATAGTAAGGGTAAAAGCTTTGGAGGTTTCCCTTAACTGCAGTTAGTTAGGGAAAGAATGCAGTCACATATACAATAAGAGCAGTTGAAACAGGATTACCATTTCAGCAAGCCAGCCTTCTATATTTTCTGGTTGTATTATTTTTTAAAAAAATGTCTATTAAAGCAAGTTAGAGCGAGTCCTTCACCAAGCAAGAATTAATCGCCTGTCATTGTTTTCCTCTCCTGTTCATTACTGTGCCTTCAGAACAATACATCTTTTCCACCTATAATGATAGCTCTTGTAGTTGGAGAGCAAATTTCCAAAACGCTATCTATGGGATGCTTTTTTGAGAAAATTTCAGCAAGTTTTGGAAATTTAATGACAGTTTTTCATTGAATAATATGAGGACTGAATGAGTTTTGGTTCCTATTACTGTAAAATATGATGAGGAAGCCTCATTTTAGGTCAGAGTTTCAAACCTGTCCTCAGGGACCCCCAGACATTCCACAATATTACTCAGGAGCTGGGAGCAAAAACGTGGACCGTTTGGGGGTCCCCGAGTACCCAGGTGAGAAACACTGCTTTATGTCATTGGTGGTCTCAGAAACAACAAAAACTGGACTGAGTATTGAAAATTTGCTCTGCACTTTACTGGATTCCATTTCCTTGTGGTTGTTAATGTAAGTGTGATTGTGTTTGGACAATAGCTGCCAGTGAGCCACTGGTACTTCACACCCAAATAACCTGTCAAAATAACCCTGCCATCCAGCAATCACCCATTTCCCTGGAGGTAACTAGTCACAGCTAACCCCGCAGATGCGAAACACTCAGGATAGGATGCCAGTTCAACATAATTCAGTTTATTTTTGTTGTGCAGGGACTTGCTAATGCTTTTACATTGAATATTCACTTTCTATGCATAACATGACAGTGAAGGAAATTACGAGAAAGTGAAACTTCTACAGTCATTTGCCGCCAGAAGGCTGTTAGGGGTCCACTTTATAGAAATATTCATACTGCATGCATCTTTAACGTGCCTATGCAATACGTATGTCTGGAGTGCGGTGTATATCGCACATGCGGAGCTGACGTCATCAACCTATGGAAGGAGGCAACACCCTTAAGCAAACACATATGACTTCACGACCGAACGACTCGCGGGGTCACGCCCCGTTGCCGCAAAAAAACGCCCCGTTGCCGCGGAGTCCGTCTCCCCATTACGCGAAACTCGTGATGATTCTAACGAATGAGATTCCAGGACCTGCTTGACGGGCGTAGCCTTGTGGCCAATGGAATACGGAGTGTGTTCCGCCTGTCCTGGGCGCCCGCCAATCGCGGCACGGCGTCGCAGCAGGGGGCGGTGCGCCCGCCGTTCAGGAAGATGGGCCATCGTGAGGCGGAGGCGTGAGAACCCCACGGATCGTGCGATATTTACCCGTAAGCGGCGTCGATCATCCGCACGTCACTGTACGGCTGCCGAGGATGGGTGCGAGTTAACGATGACCGGAGAGAAGAAGAAGAAGAAGCGGCTGAACCGCAGTATTCTTCTCGCCAAGAAAATCATTATTAAAGATGGAGGCACTGTGAGTTAAATATTTATTTTCCGTAGCTTCTGGGGCACTTCGGTGGCAGGACGGCCCGCTTACATGGCGGCCTGACCCCACTCCCTTCGGGCTCCGCGGGAGATGCTTAGCTTACGGATCAGCGCTCGTGTCAATCGCCGGCGCGCTGGCACCAGGTCGTTACCGCCCGTGTCTCAGCCCGAAGTAGCGGCCGAGCTCTCCCCGGGGTATTATCGAGGTATAACCATGTAAAGGGGGCACAGGGGCTTGTTTATCCGCTCGCAGCTCACGTAGCTCGACGCTGGCCACGAAAGCGAACCTCCCTGCCACCTGCCGCTTAATGCCGGGGAGACCCTATCAGGCCGTGTCGTCCAGCTGCTCGGTCGGTTTGCTTTATAGGATTTAATTAGAAAACTGTATAAATAATTGAATAAACTGCGCAGATGCCAGTTAAAGGTGTTGGGTGGTGTTGTTAAATGTCTATTATAAACGGCATTTAGGGTGTTATTTAATGTTTCGTTAACTGCCTTGTGACGTTGGTATACACGTGTGATTACTAGTACCAGTGAGTATACATTGTGACAACTAACCAAGAGTATGGAGCCACTGCCTTTACATGAAGGACTTGCCTCCAGCTGTTGGGTGATTTGGTTCTCCATGATTAGCTGACATGGCTCTCTTCCTCCCTGCAGTCCCAGGGCATCGGTGAGCCCAGCGTCTACCATGCCGTGGTGGTCATCTTCCTGGAGTTCTTCGCCTGGGGTCTACTCACCACACCGATGCTCACGGTGAGCCGGGCAGGGAGCCCACAAGGTTTTAAAGGTTTACTTAGAGCATGAACAATCAGGTTTTAAGAAACGGAGCTGATGTTGGTCTGTGGAGCAATAGATAGATTAATCTGGTCCGTGGGAAGTTTCTCAGAGCCTAGAAATAGACGAGCGGTTAGTTGTACCTTACGCTTTACATTACATCACTTTATGGGGCAGTACTTGCTGGAGCATTTGGGGTTAAGGGCTCTGCTCAAACTGAAACCACTCTGCTGACCACAAGAATTGAATTTAACTGGCTGAGCCCTGCCCTGCCTGCTATTTTAGCACCGCCCCCTTCATTGTAATTATAACCTCTCTTAAGTTGCGGTGTTGACATTTGGTTAAAAGGGCTGTCCTGGGTGGGCCTTGGTACAGTAGTGACCAGTGGGGTAATGGCACCCAAGCTCTGATTGGCTGTGACAGCTGCCTGTATACTTGACAGGTGTTACACCAGACCTTCCCACAGCACACCTTCCTGATGAACGGGCTGATTCATGGCGTCAAGGTGAGTGGGGAGCCACGCTGAGCCTGATGGGAGGTCACTGTATGTCTCATCACACCGCTGACTGGTCCCCTCTGCCCCCAGGGTCTGCTGTCCTTCCTGAGCGCCCCCCTGATCGGGGCCCTCTCTGACGTATGGGGTCGCAAATCCTTCCTGCTGCTCACGGTCTTCTTCACCTGTGCTCCCATCCCCCTGATGAAGATCAGCCCCTGGTGGGTCTGGGCGTGGTTTCCATAGTGACTCGAGACGGGAGTGACTCTGTGATTTTTCTGTGACGATTTCCCCCTCCTTCCCGCAGGTGGTACTTCGCGGTCATCTCCATGTCAGGCGTGTTCGCCGTCACCTTCTCCGTGATCTTCGCCTACGTGGCTGACATCACGCAGGAGCACGAGCGAAGCACGGCCTACGGCTTGGTGAGTCACACGGGTCGCCCCGTGACGGCAGGGCCCAATGGGGGCTTTACTGACCCGTTTAACCCTCACCCCCCCCCCCCTTCCCAGGTGTCCGCCACCTTTGCGGCAAGCCTGGTGACGAGCCCGGCCATCGGCGCCTACCTATCGGCGACTTACGGCGACACGCTGGTGGTGGTCCTGGCCACGGGTGTGGCCCTGCTGGACGTGGGCTTCATCCTGGTGGCCGTGCCGGAGTCCCTGCCGGAGAAGATGAGGCCGGCCTCCTGGGGGGCGCCGATCTCCTGGGAGCAGGCCGACCCCTTCGCCGTGAGTTCCCCCACTGAGCCCCCGCCATCCGCCATCCGCGTGTGCTACCTTCCTCTTTGGGGTTAAGGGAAGTGTTAAATTTTGCACTGTGGCCTGGTGATTTTGTTTGTTTTTCCAATACCCGTTTATCCAGTTACGGCTATGATCCATATCCCAGAACAGGACACGCCCTGAAACGAGACAAGCGCTGCAGTTTGTAATCTGCCAGTTGTCCATCTTGACACAAGCTCATGGCTCACCCTGTACCCTTCCACAGTCCCTGCGCAAGGTGGGCCAGGACTCCACGGTCCTGCTCATCTGCATTACGGTATTCCTGTCCTACCTTCCCGAGGCCGGCCAGTACTCCAGTTTCTTCCTGTATCTCAGACAGGTACTGTGCCACTGGGCTGCACGTTCAGGGACTTTACTGGCTCTTGTTTTGAGGTGGCTGACACCTGTTCTTCTGCTACCAGGTCATAGGGTTTACCTCAGAGACGGTGGCAGCCTTCATCGCAGTGGTGGGAATCCTGTCCATCCTGGCCCAGGTCAGCTGATGTGGCTAGGGCGCCGCCCTGCTGGACAGCAAATGCCACTGAATGTGTTTTGTAACAATTTAGAGGAAATTGTATAATGATACACTATGAAAATGAAATGTAAATGAAACCCAGTTGGTGGTAAGTGGTGGAGGGGGGCAATTTTTGAGCTATATGTCACCACCCCTCCCCAACAGACGGTGGTGCTGGGGGTCCTAATGCGCTCCATCGGGAACAAAAACACCATCCTTCTGGGCCTGGGCTTTCAGATACTGCAGCTGGCCTGGTACGGCTTTGGATCTCAGCCCTGGTGAGTGTGGGGTTCAGGGCCACAGCCCGACAGTCTGTGTCCGGTCCGGGTCAGTGATGGTCTCCTCTGGTCTGGGTCAGTGATGGTCTCCTCCCTCTTCCGCAGGATGATGTGGGCAGCTGGGGCGGTGGCTGCCATGTCCAGCATCACTTTCCCGGCCATCAGTGCCATCGTGTCCCGCAATGCCGACCCTGACCAGCAGGGTGAGTGACCCCCCCATGGGCACAGATTTCGCCGCTCTGGTAGCCCAGGAAGCCGCCTTATGGGTATTGCCCCCCCCGCCCCCAGGTGTGGTCCAGGGCATGATCACCGGCATCCGTGGCCTTTGTAACGGCCTGGGCCCAGCGCTCTACGGCTTTGTGTTCTACCTGTTCCATGTGGAGCTCAGCGAGATGGAGCCAGTGGGCACACCGGAGAAGAACACGCAGCCCAACATGGCCAACCCCACCGATGAGGTAGCCACACCCCCTGGTTCCCGCGCTCTCGCACACACTCGCACATGTGCAGCCCTCACCCTTCCCCTCCCTTCCTCCCCGCAGAGTGCCATCATTCCCGGCCCCCCGTTCCTGTTTGGGGCCTGCTCTGTGCTGCTCTCCCTGCTGGTGGCGCTCTTCATCCCCGAGCACAGCGGCCCCGGCCTCCGGCCCCCTGGCTACAAGAAGCATGGTGGCACTGCCCAGGGCCACAGCCACGCCCACAGCCCGCAGGCCGGGGGGGGTGAGGGCAAGGAGCCTCTCCTGGAGGACAGCAATGTGTAGTGGATCCCACCCCCCCCCCAGCCCATCCCAGGGGAATGACCACCCTCCCCCCATTCCCCCACTCAGGCTTCCCCGAGGAGTCTGACTTGCTGTGTTCGATGTGTCCCTGTGTTATAGTGGCCAAATGGACCCCGATCTGTTTCTTGGTCTTGAGCTACGGTGGACCTCAGCAGCTCATAACTGGCGGGGGGGGGGGCGGGTGCTTGCCGTTTCCGTATCGCTCCTGTCGGAGTGACCGTGGGTCGGACGGTGTCTCTTCTAAGCCAGCCTGGCAGGAAGTGCCAATGGCGTGTTCCGTGGAGACCACGTACCCCCCTGCAGGAAGTGCCCTGGGACCTAAATCCACAGCTGATGCATGTGCCCGAGGCTCTGGCCCTGTCAGTATGGAAGGTTTAACCCTTTGGTTGTACCATTTTACTGAAGTGCTCCGAGTCGGCCGCTGGCCGCATGAAGTTACACTGGTCAGGTGACCCATGCCTGCGTACTGGGCGCCAGCCTGCAGCAAGTCAGGACAAGCTGTGTCAGGTACAAATACGTTTTTGTGCCATAGCCTTTCAGTTCATCCCTCTGTCCTTCTGTGTGCCCTCCTGTGCCGATGGGGGCAGCTCCTCCAGGTCACTAACATTTGACACTTCCCACGGTCCTTTTCCTATCAACCTGTTTACGTTCCACTTTCTGCTGCCTTGCTGTCTGCTGTCGGTGTGTGTCTTAGCATTTCATGTACTGGGACAGGGTTTTGCCACCCCTCAGAGAGTGTGTGTATGTGTGTGTGTGTCTGTCGCCTCTCAGACACGGATGTGTGTGTCGCCTCTCAGACACGGATGTGTGTGTCGCCTCTCAGACAGGGATGTGTGTGTGTGTGTGTGTGTGTGTGTGTGTGTCGCCTCTCAGACAGGGATGTGTGTGTGTGTGTGTCTGTCGCCTCTCAGACAGGGATGTCACTTCTTCCAGTCTGCTTTCACCTTCGTAAAGGATGTTTGGGGAGTGCCATACATATAACAAGTAACACTATTTATTAAAGGCCATTGCACATGACAATTGGGTGCTGGAGCGTTGGGGGAAGTAATGTCATCTGAAAGCCCCTCTAACAGGCCCTTAACGAGGCCATGAGTCAGACTGGGACACAGGGTGTGTACACGTGATGTGCATTTACGTGAAGAGACTAAACTGTCAACAAGCTGTGAAATAAAATTGACATCAGCAGCTGAGTTTCCTGCAAGGAAAAGAAGTCTCCTAACTGAATGCTTTTTGAACATTTGACTTTCATACTTTATTCTCTATTTTCACCATCCTCTAGGCTAAAGAGTAAGCTCAACACTCTCAATGGTTGAAAGTCATTGTACAGAATTTTAAAGGTTTAATGTGCAAGTTTAAGGGTACAACAGCTATTCCCTTCCAGTGTTTTGAATCTGCACCGTCTTTTCTTACGAGTTTAGTAGTTCAGCTATGAAACCACTGTGTGCCTGGTTTTGCACAGGGGAACAGGGTGCAGTTTTGGTTGACTGCTGGGGGGGCATCTTTATAAGGATGCTGGACTGCCAGCAGTTGGAGGGTGGGAGATAAGTATAGTTTCAATGTAAAAACATGGACATGTGACTTTGAGCTCAAAGGTTGGGTAAATAAACTGTCAATGAGTGACATGGGAAACTTGGTACTGTAAGATATTACACATGCCTAACAAAGGGCTTGTGTGTAAGTGAGGTGTACCAAGACCCAGACTGGTTTACAGTCTACGCAGGAGGACATGACTAGTATCACGGTCAGGGTTATGTTTGAGTGAGACCCTGCGTCCTCTCCACCCGCCGTGCAGATGGAGCGCCGCAGACCACTGGGGGAGCTTACGTTTTGCATTCAAATTAAACATTTTTGTCTTCATGTTAGACGTTTTATACCATTTCCTTCCACATTTTCAACGTGTACAAAAGACATGATTTACATTTTAAAAACTAAGCTGTATTGTTTTACGTATCAAGAAAATTATAATAAACAACAAGATGGAAAATGTCTTTTTTGGCTTTCAGTCGTTTTAGTATGTGTGCTTATTTAAAACGGTACAGAAAACGTTTCATATACCAATGAGATATCTTCTAAAAATAATTAAAATACCTACTTATATAGTTTGCTCTATTGTATAATATTTGTCTAATATTTTTGTTCAACATGCCGCCCATTTCCGTCTTCATTAACGTGCCGTGGTAATTACTCCTGCTAGGCAGAAGCATTTAATTTACGACTAAAAACAAGAGGTTTGGAATTTAAACACTCATTACAAGAAGAATGTGAAGACCTACGCTGAAATTTAAAAGAGCCCCCGCCGCCTTCGCCTGAAAACTGCCGGCCGGCCGATCGTCTGTGCAGCAGGGTGCGGGGCGCTTCGTGCTTGTTACCGGGGCCCGTGAGACGCTACTATTTATTTAGACCCCAAATCTTGGCAATACTCTTTTTAACGACAGAATCGCACCTCGAAAAGACGATTCCTTCACATGAATTTTGTACAAAATTATGTGTACGGTTATTACTTGATTTGTTGTGATGTGGACCCAAAGCGAACTCCTCACTTATCGGACCAAGTTATGAGACCAAACACTTCTGTCGAGAAAATCCGTCCCCTATTTCCGGTCTCTGGTCCGTTTTGACTGATGCACTTCCGGCGCACGTTCAAACATGGCAACCTCCCGTCTGGAAATAAATTTTATTAGACTTCTATCTCGTTGTGAATCTATAGCATTGGAGAAGCGGGTGGAAACCGAATGGAGGCTGGAAAAGGTTTGAAACGAGATTTAATTAAATTTAAAGTGCAGATAAAGTGTAATGGAATGGTAAATACATGGATCAGTAGCTCACAGCCACGTCAGATGTATGGAGGCTGATTAATTCACATGTTTCTTAGAATCCGAGGCTCCAGTTAATCACAGCAATCACTGATCCCAGTGTAACTAAACATTATCGGCTCTTTTTGTCTTCATTTCCCTGTAGTATGTCGGTGCTCTGGAAGACATGTTGGCCGCCTTAAAGAAAAGTTCGTGGTAAGCCGGCTTCTTCAGACGCCCTTTTATGGGCGTTTATTTCTCAATTGGAATTGTTATTGTGGCAAATGGGGTAAAACCTATATTATTAATTGTCGACGGATAAAGTTGTTCAAGCAATTATTAAGAAAGGGTATTTATTAAGTGAACAAGAACAGAAATAGAACTGATGCTATGCATTTCTGCGTAATAGGTTTCGTATAGCGATTCTTTATCTGTTTGCACATCTGAATAATTGTCAGAACAGTTGGACTTCATTGCCTGTAGTTAACGTAGTTAAGGGCCGGTGGATTTATTCTGGTTTATGAGAGACTAACCTGAAGGATAACCCTTAATTAGTTGTCACTGTTCTACCTCCCAGCAAACCTGTCACAGAGGTTCTAACAGACTACAGTCGTAAAGTGGACTTCCTGAAAGGGCTACTGGAAGCTGAGAAACTGGTCAGATTCTTACGCACCTCTTTTTTGTGTAATTTGCTATTAATGTTTTTCTGAAGTCTATCTTTTGATGGATCTTCTCTGCGTCCTGTGTTCAGGCGTCCCCGACAGAAAAGGCCGTGGCCAATCAGTTCCTGGCGCCGGGCCGGAACCCCACCATAGCGAGCGAGAGGATGCCGGCCAGTAAGACCGTGCACATGCAGGCTAAGGCCCGCTGCACCGAGGAGATGAGGGGGGAGCTGATGGGTGAGGTGGGTGTCTAAAACGGTATTATCAGAAACACGTGGCCACAGCACCACCTGTTGGTCATTCTGGGCAGAGCAACAACACAGATTCTTGAAGCTGTGATGCATTAGCACAGATATTTTCAGCTGTCACACAAAAGGTATTTCAGTGCGGTGTTTTTACATTTTGATTGATTTTTTTGTTCTGTTTGTTTTTATTCCAGGGCACAACAAAAAAGGGTGAGCTTTTTTTTTTTCCTTCAGACTGCATTTGGAACTGGTTTCAAAAGGGTAAGTGATGTTCTTTTTCAGATTTAATTTTTGAAGTAGTTTTTTTCTCTACAAATTTGCAGGTACTTCTGGAACAGAAGTAAGACACCGAAGGTAAGGATACTAAAAATGTAATGCTTCCTACAGAGACAGCAACACATTTTACCTCCTGGGTGCTAATGGAACAGAACAGACTAACCCTGTTTTGTGGACGACCCCCCCCCCTCACCAGCAGTTTGCCTCTAGATGAGCGGCAGTCAGCAGCTGAGCTGGACGCTGTCCTGCAGCACCACCACAACTTGCAGGAGAAGCTGGCGGAGGACATGCTGAGTCTGGCCCGTAATCTGAAGAACAACACCCTGGCAGCACAGAGCATCATCAAGCAGGACAACCAGGTCAGTCTGTGGGCGGGGCTTAGGGAGCTGTGTATGCTGGGTAAATGAGAGGCTCTCATGTTACAAATCCTGTCCCCTCCCACCCCCGTCCCTCCAGACACTCACACAGTCCATGAAGCAGGCGGACCTGAACTTCGAGAAGCTGAAGACGGAGTCTGAGCGCCTGGAGCAGCACGCCAAAAAGTCCGTCAACTGGTTCCTGTGGCTCATGCTGGTGCTGGTTTGTTTCACCTTCATCAGCATGATCCTCTTCATCAGGCTTTTCCCTAGGCTTAGATGATGCTCTCCCCCCTCCCCACCTTGTCATCCGCACTTCCAGGGTCCCGTTCAGGTACTTGGGACCCACCTCTGTTTAGCTGGGTCTGGTTTGGTATCTCTCCTCCTAATAACCCTGCTGGCTCTAAATTTGGTCCTGGCCAAGGGTTACGGACTCCTCAGCACAGTTCATCTGTGTTCTAACTACATTTTGCCCCACATTTAAGTGTGAGTTGGCTCTGCTTTAATCAGCAGTGACTGTAGTTGACCAGCGGGGGGGGGGGGGGGGGGGCTCT
>JAODJU010000043.1:14796817-14813357 GCA_026776725.1 Gnathonemus echidnorhynchus
CAGGACTCACTCGCTGTCAGCTGCCACAGGACGACGACCCCAGATGCAACCATTTTTATATCCAGAGAAGAAGCGTGACCTTCTTAAGATCATCTGCCCCCGTTATAACTTTTGCCAAGTCTGTGAAACTGTTGGATGGATTCAACTGTGAAAGTTACTGTAGTCAGTAGGTATGCCCCCCCCCCCCAGACACGTAGCTCCCCAGCTTGGGTGGATATGATGAACTTGGATTGGCAGTGAACAGGAAGTTCGGGTTTGGGCGTCGTCCCGCTAAGCAAGGAGAACTGAACAGGACTGCGGGACCGACTGGGTACAGCCGCAACCCACCATCTTCGAACAAAGTTTGACTCGAGAGAGGAAGACTTTTCTCTAATACAGACAGTATTCCAGATTTCTCACTGATTCAGTAGCTTTTTTTGGTTATTAGTTTTTAATTTATTTACTTTTTTCGTTCTCTCTTCAGTTTGTCTGTTATGAAATTACACCTGAATATTTAAACTTTTAAGAAAATTGGACAACAGAGTCCCATGACTGACCAATAGCTGCTGCTCTGATATTTTTTAGTGGGTAAAAAAAAAAAAGAATCATATATATATAGACGTTTTTGTACATAGATGATATTTTTAATGTTTTCATTTACAAAGCTTTACAGGTTGTAGGGATGTTTTTACATTTCTGTCTTTGATCGTTCATTTTTCTAATCCAAAAGGAGGGAAATATCGTACTAATGATGCTTGTGAGCCTCTGTGTTGTGGGCGCCGCACCCCCCGCATGGCGGATCTCGGCCCTGCGACCTCGAGCGGCTGGAAGTCCGTGTGTAAACCCGAGCGAGGTGTCCCGACCCAGGAGCCGAGTGTCGCGTCCTTCCTGTCTGTCTCCGAGGGCCGAGTGCTGTACCCACGTCGGTGTTTGCAAAGTCACGATGCTGCCGATTTGAACAATGCATCATGTTGTGTTACAGACAAGGGATGGTTTTCATTAAAGCATACCTCTGACCTTCCGCCTTCGTTTTGTTTGGTCTTAGAACTGTCCTAGCCCCCCCCCCCCCCGCATCATCGGTTATAACTGTGTATAGTAATTATCAGCAACGTCTGAAATACCTCTAAATATTCTGCCGTTGGCTCCATGGGTAAACAGTTGCGTTGTGTTCCGCGATTCTCTGGTTGTTTTATGATCACCGAAAGCTAAGCGCCCCCCTCGCCGGCTGCTCGTTGATCTGCCCCTGGATGGTACCGTCATTCTCGCTCTCAGGACCGGCGTCGCTTTCACGCACTGTGATGACACTCTTAGCCCACCAGAGGGCGCTGTGTGCGGAAGCACTGCGGGGAAACAGTGGTCCTTGATACACGCGCCCTGGTTAAAAAAAAAAAAACAAAAACCCATGTTACAAGACACGTGGGTTTCGCGGTGGCAAACTTGGGGTTCCCTTCCTAGCGTGTTTTTCGTCTGTGTGTTTAATAGATTTTACTGACCCTAGTTTTTCAAATCAAGTCTGATCCTGAAAGTCTAGCATTTTGACCTTTTGGGATGCGGGTCTATACATGTCGCTAACTAAAGCAAACGGGGACGAAAAGCCGTTTTGTTTCACCTCATATTTTACAGTCTGTTTACTCGCCCAGTCGATTTCAAATGGACGCTGCTTGGAACAGATGGTTCTTAGAAGTTATATGGTCTTCAGGTGTAGGTGTTGATGTTAGTCTTGGATAGAAATTCTTTCCAAAACCCGCTACTTAAATAAAACACCGCTAGATCACACTTAAGTGGGTTTTTACACTGAAAGTAACGCCGGGACTGAACCAAGTGACCTGGGTTCGAGGAGCAGAAGCTTCGTAGCACGTTCCTCCTGATCAGCAGGAAGCACCAGCCGCAATTACTGCACACAGCAGACCCGATGTAACTCGCTGGTTTTAGATCTCTGTTGAGGAACATAGATAAAATAGTCTGTTAGGTAACCTGGTCAAATGCCCAGTCATAGTTAATGTTAGATGCAGAAGACCATAACATCTTCCACATTATGTTCCCGGTCATGGTTCAATGAAATATCTTTATTCGGTATATTATATAAACCATGCTGCTGCATGCCACCTCATATAATCTGACATGGGGGGTATTTAATCACCTTTAATTAAAGTTACCAGTGTATAAACCTATAGACCAGCTGTGTCCATTACATTTCTAATGTCCATAATATAATTGAAACATGCGCAAGGCCATATTACCTAGCCTGTATTCGCCTTTAAAGATTTAAGCTTGTTTGTTCCCGTCATTGGCGTTTGGGATTTAATTTACAAAACACAAATAAATGTTTAAGCAAAATGTCCTCAGTCATGTCAGTTTACAATAGCAGGCATTTTACTGTAATCTTGCCGTATAGAGTTAATGCAGCTCAGCGAGTTTCGTCGGCCCAGTCGGGATTTCCTCCCGAAATATGGACATTTCGGCAATTTGTGTCCCCGTTTCCCTGTGCATGTGACATTGCTCGTTAGTTGCCCGAAGTTGGCAACGCAGAAAACATCCTAATGCCCCACTGCCCCATGCAGTCGAGTGTCCGAGTCCGCGTTTACACAACCAGACCAAAGGTTTCTAGCGCCTGTGCGTGTTTCCCGAAACAGTTATGCTGTTTTTAATGGTTGCAATAGCTTTATTTAAATTTTCCCCTATTCTCTAAACGCTGCTCCTCTACATTTTTCGTGCACCCGTGTGCAAAATACCTCTGTTTGATTTAGGATGTATAAGTCATATTCTCTGTCTGAACCTTGTGCACAGTATGGGCTAAATGTATGTATTTGATCCGACCATGACGTCACACACGTACGTATACGTGAGCGCTCGCACGTGACACGCGTACTTGTCCGCCACCGAAATGTGCCATGATACGGAAACGCCAGATGATTTATTTTTCTGCCTCTCGTTTTTGTTCTAAGTAGAGCCAAGCAGTAACATGTACAAAATGTGTGGATCCATGTTGTATGTAAATTATTCCACAGATACGTGTTTCTATTGAAAGTACGAATAAAGCTGTTGAACGTTGTCTTTCTGGTGATGCTGTTCCCCCCACCCCACCACACCACACCACACCACACCACACCCCACCCCGCCTAAGGTCCTCGTCGGTCCGCCTGGTCTGGGCCTCGAGAGATGGCCGACAGTGTAATGCTTAATTTTTTTCCACTGGGGGGCGACAGCTGCCCTACGTTAAAATCAATGCTGCAGGACGTCTATCAATGCGCCAGATGCATGACATACACGTTTAAATTGTGTTCTTTTTAAAATGTGTGTTCCTTTGTATTTTGTTAATTTTTTATCAGAGTGGTGTAGAATTTGTGAGATGCTGTACCTGAATCTGGCAAACTAGCTGTGTCATGAGGCAGTCAGCTTGGGCTGTGCTTTGAAGTTTTTTTGTTGATGTTTGTTTGTCTGTCTGTCTGTCTGTCTGTCTCCTGTGCTGTGCAGTTCTCTGAAACCAGTCGATTGGATTAGCATAGCTACATCTTACACACTTAACGTCTCATCACTAAACTCAGCCTAAAGGGTCTGCCTTTGACTGAAAAGTTAGACATTTCGCAAGAGGCTCTGAATTTTGTGGGTTTTGCTGTTTTTGGTTTTGTTTTTTATGTTGCTCTGGAGTTTGCTTGCAGCTACAACTCTTAGTATTAGCCAGAGCAAACCGTGAGTTTCAATTTGATCTGCAGATGATGGCTGTACGCAGAACATCACATATGAGCAAACAGACTAGCATTAAATAGAACCGGTGATGTAAAGGTCAATCGCCAGTTTGCCGTGAATCTGAGCTGCTGAATGGAGCAGGTTTGTTCATGATTCTGTGTTCCCTGTGCTGCTTTCGTAACCACTGGCAGCTTCTTGTTCATGTTTGAGGAGCAGCTCCAGAGGGGAACTTCCACAAAGTAGGATGTCTCAGTTGGCTGGGTTAACTTAAGATACAAATCCATTCTATCCATCCATCCATCATCAAGTAAGAGTTTAGGTAAGGAGCATTCCTATTGGACAATCATGACTTCTAGATTGAGTTAACCCAGCTAACTGAGAAATCCTGCATAGTGGAACAGCCCCCAGGTCCTCACGTCTGATTCATGTAGACACTGTGCGTTTCTCGTGGCCAGGAATTTTACTGCCCTCTAGCATCTATGGCAGCAAGCACTCCAGTCACTTGAGCCAGTATGGGTGGTGATCCCGTGTATGTCTTTGTGAAGATGTTTCTGGGGGAATATCATAAATATCCAATTAGGGACTTCCTTACTCGTGCCAGCTTCCATAAGCCTACCAATCATACAGAATTTCTACCAGTTTTGAAAAACATCTGTGAAAAACGAGTACCAGGTATGACGATGAAAAGAAAAAGTGCAGGAAACCACATAAACGACCTTACTGCATGTATACAACACTCACTCATACCCGTACTATACCACCGTGCTGGCCGACCCGACCACTCATACGACACACAGTAGGCGCGCACACACCGCTGTTTACAACAATTAACACTTAGCACTGCAAATGTCATTGCTGCACAACACAGTACATGTTAATTACACGTATAGTTATGTACACTATTTACATTTCGCACCAGTCCAGCGTGCCGCGCTGCCCGATGGATAGCGCTACGACATCATATGTTGTATTAAGTTGGTAAACTGCACTCCCCACGATGAGCTATAGTAACTCAATGTTAATATGTTTTAATGAAAATATTTCATTTTACAAATATATGCCCTACACGAGCCAAGACAAAGAATTAAAAGAATAAGGACTCTCGTCATTAGACATTTAATATAGGGACATTTCTGGACTGATTTATTTTTGGTAAGCCTTAACATCCTACACGAGAATATGCTATTAAAGCGAATAATAGTCAGGTCTATTGTACGTGGACTTAATGTAGTTTAATTTCACACCAGCTGGTCTATTCCTCTCTTTCCTTTTAAAACGATACCGGTGTTCTGTCGAGTTAGGCTACCGTAGTGCTAATCGATACCCCTAACCCTAATTCTTACCCTAAGCCTAATCCCTCAAAAACCCCTAAAACCCTTACCTTAACCCTAACCCTAACCCCTAAAATTTAACCCTAATCCCAAAACGGTGTCTACGTACCTGTGCCTTTTGGCCGAACGATTGAAAATGCCCCAGTCCTTTTCGGTAACCGATTTGTCACGCAAAATTTGAGGGGACATCCAACTCGGTCGGCCATATTTATCAAAGGTGACCCCCCCCCCCAAACCGGTTCAGCGTCTGCCCATCGAAGAGTCTCTGAACGGTACTGTTTCGCATGGTCTTATGTTTATCACGGGACTGCTGATTCCCTACCTGCATTACAGCCCTTAAACCAGTGCTTGAACTTGTGAAAATCAGATTCAGGTACTCCCCTTGTTAGTCAGTACCAATTTAAGTACTAATACTCCCCTTGTAATTCGCTACTATAGATGGTGGTACTCCCTTCGTTATTCAGTACCAGCAGATACTGAGAGGTGCCGGTACTCGGAAGAGAAAAACAAAGGTACTGGTACTGCGTACTGGTGAGTACCGACCCATTTCAAGCATTGTTTTTAACTCACTGCGTCCTAACAGGCGAATACTGGATGAAGGGCAGTGTGGGGAAGGACTGTAAAGCACTGCGTGTAGCGGTGTGTGAAGTTCGGCTTCCCTTTACGCACAGAAAGTTAAGAAATGCGGTGACCCCGCCCAGAGCTGTGCAAATGAGCCCGGAGCTGACGGGTGAGCTGCAGTTATATACCAGAAAACGGCCTTCGGCTGTAAACTGAGCGGAAATTCTGTGTGAATTATAGATTTTTCGCAAACTCCGGTTCGTTGCGTCGTATCCAGGATGGAATGAGCAGGTGTTCAGCTGGAACGCAAGGGATGAGATGATGCTGGAGCGGCTTGCAGCGCAGAGCAGCACGGAGGAAAGGCACCAAAGGCCAAGTACTGGCTGCAACCGCGGCTCTGCGGAGCGCTTCGCAGACACGCTGTAGCACCGCTACCTTTTTCTGCACGCTAGACTAAGGACGATCCCCCACCCTGCGCCCCTGTCAAAGACCACCGATCATTAACACCAGGTACGTTTGCACGATTATGCTCATCTGCGTACTGCTTCATGCCTTATTAAATGCACCCTGCCACCTGTGAGACCGTACGGCAAACATCGGATGCCATTTATTAGAACATTTTGTGCCCGACTGCTTCTGCAAAAAGGGCGGAGGGCGGCCCAGCAGATCGGAAGCATCTCTATTCTGGTATGACTAGTTTGTAACCGCAAGCTGTTACGCTTACTGTTACTTTATTTGATACGGGGCCATTTTCCAGCGTCGGTGTCAGATCTTTGCTCCTTGGTGCCAATTTCCCTCTGGAGAAAAGAGCATTGTACTGGTGCTTTCTGACAATTTTAACATTTCATATTCATTCCCAAAATCAAGAAACACATCATTTAGGTAAATCAGGTTTCCGCTAACTCCGCTACCCACCGTACTCCTCTAACTCCCCCTCCCAGCACTCTTCATCCAATCAAGTATATCTCCTATTTCCCACCTCCCAGTCCCGTCCCTGGCTCCACCTTCCCCTGTCCCCCCCATGTAAATGCCAGGCTGGGCTCCGTCACCTCTCACTGCTCTCCCCAGCACGGATCCTGCTTCTCCATGGCCGATTCGCCCTTGAATAACTCTTGGCCTCTGTTTTCCAAGCTCTGGATGAAGCGATGGTCCTTCAAAAGAGGTAGAGGGTCACCGTCTCCGGCAGCTTCCGTCCAACGCTGAGGAGTTCCTTCACTATCCCGTGTAGCTACGCCTCTAGTGATCCCGCTGTCTGCACTTTCGATGACACTTTGTGCAGACTGAAGGTCAACTTCACTTCCATCCTCCGTCTGAGAAACTGCCGTGACTCTCGATGCTCTGCGTTTTAGGAGTCCTGCCGCTGCGATCCTCATACCGCTTTCTCCTATGTTATGGAGTACCTTCCTGGCGTCTGGTTGCTCTTTTAAGGGATGAGTGATATATTAAGCAGCTGGACCTTTATTTCAAACAGTCTGCCACTGCTGGGACTTAAAATAAGTCTCGTCGAATAAATAAGATCTTGTGAAAAATGTAAACAAGGCTTGTCTGAAGGCTGCACAGGAGTCCGGTGTTTTCTGGGTTTCTCATTTGTCTTGATTGGGGATTGTAAAGCGTCGCTAGTGGTCCCAGCTGATGGGATATGGCCTGGCGGTCATGTGCGGGCATTTCTGGTACTGCCCAGGGCTTGGGGCACATGCCAGAGGGACGAATATTTATGGAAAGCTTCAGGAAGTGACACGCTCCAAAATGCCTTCTCCATCTGCCCGTTCCCGTCAGCTGTGATCGGGGTAGAACCCGAGGCGACTTTCTCTTCTATTGTGGAGACTCCCCTCTGTCCACAGACACTCTGGATGATTGGCAGCTGTAACCGAGGCTCGACCTCGGCATTCCGCGTACACATTCATCCAGGCTGTCACACAGAGGAAGGGAAAGTCTCCCCTCTTGGGTTATTTGTACTGTTTTTTAACGTGGCGGCTGTTTCAGCGTTTTTTGCAGATCGTTTACTAATCGCGAGACGTTCACATCTTCCCTATGCGGGAACGCCGTCCTATCCCACGTCCGACTGAGGGCCGTAAAAGGGTGTCTTCTGGAGCGATGCAGATCCGGGCTGTCGGGACGAGGCGCCTTCGTCTACACAGTGGACAGCACCCCCCCCAGCCCATTTATTTTCATTGGCAGCAGTCTGGTCTCTGTCTCGCTGGGGCTTCTCCGAGCAATACTGACGTACTTCACTGCCTCGCGTGAAAACGGGGCTGCCCATGCTTGACAGAGAACACGCGTCCAGCTGGGGGAGGGGGCAGGCGCGATAATAACTTAATTGCCGCACTGGGCACCCTTCCGCGTTAAGGTGCTGAGGCTGAAGAGTATTGGGTTGAGGAAAATTGAATAAAAACAGGAAATGACCTGACAGGAAGGACAGTCTAAAGCTGAGTGGGGGGGGGCCTGCGTACCTGCAAATGATGACAAATATGATGGAGGGGGAGCAGGGAGCAAATCGCACCCGGAGTGGCTGGTCACACCCCCTCCCCTATGAGGAACAAGGCTCTGTGCTGTTTCAGACACACAGCAGCAGAATGAGGAAGTAGTTGTTACTTCATCACTGAAAAGGAGATCTGCTGTCGGCAGCCTTGGCGGTCGGCGGAGGCATGAAGCGCACTGTCACTGTCGCACCAGTCTGACCACAGAGTACGCCTCGCTTTTGTCAGAGGTCAGGTGTGTCGCTCTGTTTCGGAGAGAGTGACCACTGTGAGATCCAAGATCTTAGCTAAGGGATCACTTGTGATCTCGTCAGCAGCAGCTTCAGGGTCGTAGCTGAGGGGTTTGTGGGATCTTGCCGGCGTCTCGCTGCTTCCAGCTCTGAGGTCTTCACTGGTCTCGCCTTGGCAGCGTCCGACTCGAAGCCGTGCGTCCGGCACCGGGCCAGCGAATCAGAGGTGGGCTGCTCCTCTCCCTCGTACCCGTCACCCCCCCACATCTCAAAAGATGTCTTCTACAGCACCACTCCTGAGGAAAAGGTGAGGGGGTTAATAAGTGGGCTGTTTTGTGTGGGGGGTGGGCAGAGGTGTGCATTTATGGTATCTGTATGCCCCTGCCTCCCAGGACTCCTCTGAGTATGACTGCGAGGACCTTGCTGACAGCGCGGACGACATCTTAGCCCTACAGGGGACTGAGTACTACCAAGACCTGCAGGGCGGCGACGCGCCGCACTCACTGCACAGGACCACGCTGTCTGTCAGCGTTGTGCCCCACGGTGCCTGTCCTCAAGGCCACACCCCCTGCTTGTCCGCCCCCGAACTGCCCCCAGTAACCATCACACTCCGCATCGGTAGGACGGAGCCAGAGAGCATGGACTCCGACGATGAAGCACTGCCCTGTCTGGTGAGGTCCATGTCGACATCACGGAGGCACAGCTGGGGGGCGCCCATGACACCGATAGGGATGGGCAGGAGGTGAGTGCCATGCGGTGGTCGACCTGCAGGGGGTGCTAATGTCCTGCTCGTGAGCAGCCCTTACTTTCTTAGCTACCAGCTGTTAGGTTACACCTGTCCCTGCTTCCCCTTTCCAAGCTGCAGTGTCAGGTTGCGATCTGAACGCTTAAGAGAAACACGCCGCCTTACCTCGCTATCCCCCCCCCCGTGTCACATATTGCACAACCACAGGGGCCCATGGAAAAACTGCAGCACTTTGTACGTGTTTACTGATATATTTACTGGTGCACTTACTCTGTGTGGGTGCGTGTCCCATAGGCTGAGCCTCGACACCTGTGAGACGGGGGAGGAGGCTCCAGACGGCCCCCGACCTGCACAGCCTCACACCGACACAGCTCAGTCCTTCATCTTCCCAGAATGCTCTGCGCAGTCCGGGCATGACCCCGCAAAGGAACCAGAGCCGGTAAACACTCGGGCTGAGTGTGTGTCTGCTGAAAGATCGCCCATCCTTTACAGTTCATTCTGTCTCGCTTCACATCCCATTTTCACGGCTCTCCTGGTCTTTGTCCATCCTCAGGGAGGGAAACTGTCCTCCGCCTCCGACTTCCTGGCATCGGAGAGGCGCAGGACTGTGCGCCTGCTGTCCGGGTCCAAGCAGGATGATGGGGTGACAGGTGAGTGAGAGGGAGGGCTCGTCTGCTGGCTGTCAGCCAGGGTCAGACAGGAGATGCTCAGATCGGACAAAACTGTTTTGTAATTTTGTGACTAGAACGTGATTGGCTGCTGAAAGTGTGTGATGCTTTTGATTGACAGGAGAGCAGGACATGGCGGAGACACTGCAGAGTGAGGCGGGACAAAGCCATATGTAAGCAAACAGATTGGTCAAAGCAGTGTTTTTCACTACTTTGAAACCTTTGTATATCTATAATACTATAAATGAATGTAGCACATTATATGTGATATATTTAACTGTGTAATAGAAAGGACAGAATGGTAATAATGGCTGTAATGTTATTAGGGTGATCATGTTTGAGAAGATGCTGGTGGAAGCAGGACAGACTTTCCCATTTATCGCTTGGTGCTGGGTGACACACCTCTTCCCCCCGGCTCGGAGAATGTGCAGATATCTGGGAATCAGATTCCACCAAAGCTCATCCTCATCATGTGTGCCGCTTACTTTCAGGCTGATGGTCCAGACCGTGCTGCAGGAGCTGAAGCAGTACCACGGGTAGGTGAGCAGCTGTTTCTGCAGAAGGCAGAGACAACACCTGTCTCAGAGAGAAGGTCTCTGTGTTTGTCTGAGGTACAGAGCATCTGAGAGAGGAGGTCTGTGTGTGTCTGAGGTACAGAGCATCTCAGGGAGGATGTCTGTATGTGTGCGGTACAGAGCATCTCAGAGAGGAGGTCTGTATGTGTACGGTACAGAGCATCTCCAATACGAGGTCTATGCGTGTGAGGTAGAGCATCTCAAAGAGGTTTGTATGTCTGTAAGGTACAGAGTGTCTCAAAGAGGATCGCCCTCTCCTTCTCTCTCTTTGCGAGATGTTATGCCCTCTGATGTTTATGCTGAAATCGTCTTTCCCACAGAGCCAAGCACCAGACCAAGGATGGCAAAGAGGCCACTGGCAGCGTTACCTGGTACGAGTTCCTCTCCAAAGAGTAAGTCCTTCCTCATCACTTACCTTTGCTGTCGAAACCAGGAGGCACCGTGACACTGTCACCAGTCACGGCACTCAGGTTAAGGCAGTTCTGGCGAAAACCTCCCCTGTCTTCTTTGACCCCCCCAGGAATAGAGAGGAGGAGGAGCAGGTGGAGAAGGTGGAGAGGGGGACTAAGGTCAAACGGACACTCAGCTCGCTGAAAAACAGGGTGACGGGTTCATTCAACAAAGACAAAGTGAGCATGGGTGGGGTCAGTGACAGATACATCATACAAGTCCTACTGGGTGTCAGACATTGTGGTCGAGGCCATCACCAAAGCCGTGTAAAGCCGTCCTGTCCCTCACAGGGGAAGAGCCGCGAGAAGGAGCAGCAGAGGGACAAGGAGAAGGAGGCCAAGGAATGCAGTGGGCACCACCTCGCCCCTGGCACCTTCTCCAGCCTGGCCACCTGCTCTGTGTGCTGCAAAAGCTTGCAAAGGAAACAGGGTCTTCAGTGTCAGAGTGAGTGCTGGCCCCGAGGCCCCTCCCACCTGCAGCCTGCAGCCCCGCCCATTTCACACTCTCCCACACTTACGTAACCACTGCCTTATAACCAAAACACTACAGAATGCCAGGTGCATGACTTGTGGTTTCCCAGAATGCCTTGCAGACCAGTCACCCGTCAGCGAAATGGTTCATATGAAAGATTCCGATAGCGCTGCTGCAGTATCTGTTCAGTGTGACTTCCTGCAGAGCCCCGATCAAACCATGGGGAGGAAATGACAAAACAGGCGTTGAGGATGTGTTTTCTCCCACAACCTGAAAGTCTGTGATGGACCATGAAAGCGATGCTCTAGTTCAAAGCATCATCTTCACAGATACCTGGCATGAACATTTAAGTCTACAGTTTATCTTCTAAGAATTTCAAAACAGGCATTTTTTTCAGTCTCAGGTCCATTCACAGAAGCCAGTGAGTCGTGCTTGAGGTTCTAGAACATAGGAAGCAGAACTGATCCAGTAGTTAGAACTCCCCTCATATCTTAGCCCCTCCCACAGAACAGGCAGCCCTCATTGGCTCCTCCCACAGAACTGACCCCTCCTACATTAGCTGCAGAACCTGGCTGAATCTCAAACGGTCCTAAATGGATCCCCCTCTCCATAAATGGGTGCTGTGTGTGTGCACGTGAAGCGTGCCGACTCAGAGACGAATCCCAGGGACGCGCAAACACGAGCTCAGGGGCCACCGCGGGGTGGATTAGCGGCTGTACGGTGCGCCGCTTGTTAAACAAGCCCGGTCGATGTATGTCACAGCGGCAGCCCGAGGTGATTTAACACTAAACAGCCAAACTGTCCTAGCACCTGTGAACGAGCTGCAGTTTGCTGTGGCTGTATCAGAAATAGAAAATGATTCATTCTTATATGTGGAAAACGCACATATTGCGAGATGTGGGGTAAAGCCCCGAGTATTTTAGCCTCGACACTAATCTTCCTTCAGAAACAAAAAAGTAAAGCCCTATAGGTAAACTTGACTAAACAACCACATAACCACATGACCATTACAGTTAGTCTTTTAAAGATAAGATGTCGGAAAGTTATGCCCCGCCGGAGTCCGTGTCGTTGGTTTCGAATGCTCATTTTTCAGAAATGTTCCGATACCCGATAGGAGGCGCCCCGTTAGCGGAGAAGAGACTTTAAAATGTCTAAGTTTGAGTCAGCTTTAGCTAGGCTACTCAATGATTAACATCATCCTCAAAGATAGCTCGTAGAGAAATTAAATAACCATGCTTTACATGCAGTGTGCCTGTTCTAGAGGATGTTCCTGTTTGCGAAAACCGGTTAATCGGTGTTTAATACTGGGTGCGGTAGTTAAGGGGGTATTATTAACGATAGAGCTCGATAGTCTCTTAATAGACATTACGCTGATGGGCAACGAATTTCTCTGCAGTAAATATATTAACTACCCAGCAGTGTCGGTGTTCTAACGAGTTGAGCTACCTATCGAGACGTGCTATCGAGCCGAGAGTTAGGGTTAGGGCTATCGATTAGCACTACGGTAGCCTAACTCGACAAAGTAGCTCAACTCGACAGAACACCGGTCTAACCACGAGGCGACATAGGCTGCAGACTAGGGCGCCATTTCCGAGCGGGCGCCGAAGTAATAAAACAATTTCACTTTGGGGTGCCTCTTGCCTAGGGCGCCACATGAGTTTTGACCGGCACTGTTACCCAGGTCAGATGAATTCGTATAATATAGCTGATTATAATATAGCTCGTTTCCTATGCAAGAAGAATAGGTAATACTTTCTGATTTTTGTTCACTTCAGGATTAACTATAAGGAACTACCTCTTGAGTGCCATTGTTATTGACAGACCCGTAAATTACCATAACATTTTATTCCCTTTTTTGGTATTATCGGGGACAGTCACGTGGTGTCGATTGGTAAACGAAGATAAACCAATATAATAAGGATAAATGACTCTGTCTCGCCCCCTATTGACGGGCAGGGTGTATTGCATGTTCTGGGCCTCTTATCTTCATCGCGGTTTGTTTTTATATAGCACGCGGACGGAAGGAGGACTGTTCATTACATCCAGTGTATTAATACAGCGTAAGCCCCAGGATATAAATTGGTTTCAGTCCGTTAGTTACTTTCGTAGACCTAATATAAGAATATATTCCTTGATGTAAGGATACTTAAAATAAATATCAACAGAAACCAAGATACACCTACATAACAGCCTGCTTGTATATTTAGATAAAGGCGCCGGAGAGGGGTGTTAGGCCTGGCCGCTTGTCGCCTACTCTTGAGTCATTGTCCCTTTTAAGTCTGTGTTATGTTGCAGCTGTGACACCTCGCACGTTAGCTGTACATGGAGCGAGCAGCGCGGCCGATTCGTGCTTTGGCAGAGCCAGCGTCCCTTTAACGGGGAGACGCAGCCCGGCGCAATGGAAGGAGGACTGTGACTTCCCACAATGCTTTGCGGACGAGCGGAGGTGGGAGGAGGAGGAGATGGTGGAGGTGCGTGGGGGTGCAGGCGAATCCGAACGCCAGGCAGGGATCGGGCCGTCTTCTCTCATCGGAGGATCAGGTGTCCAAGACGTGAATTTCGTAAATGAGGTAAAGCGGCCTGTTTTTCGTCTTCGGGAGATTGGGATCCGATGGACAATATCTGGCCAACAGGGACGCGATGTCCGTAGAGGATGGCGGCGCGGCTCGGTACGGCTGGGATCAGCTCGGTTCCCACCGGCGCGGCGCCCAGGCTTCGCCCGGGCCTCGAGTCTCACACCCCGCCGCAAATCTCAGCGGCTGCAGCCGAAAAGGCAGCCTCGGTTTTTTATGTGTTAGTCGATCGGGATCGGGGTTGTTTTCGGAAGTTTGTTGTTAAAATGTAACAAAACGCCTCTGCCCCGGGTATTAAAACGGAAAGTTCAGTGTGTGAACCGGGAGATGGGTGTGTTAAACGTTAAAAGTGTTATTAGTAATGTCGTGCACTGGTGTCCTTATCAACAACAGAAACTTCTTTCATGAATTTTTCTAAACCGTTTGTGTTTTGGTTTTCAGCCATATGTGTTTTAAAAACAAAAGCCCTTACATGATCAGTTACTAGCTTCCTACTTCAGTGAGTGTCGAGGCCATGTTATAGTTTTCATAGTATAGTATGGTATGTGTGATATTTCTGGGGACGTTTCTCAAACTTCATTGTGTTCGGGTCTAAGTCTGGACAGCACTTAGGCAAAATCTTCAAAAGACCATCCCATCTACTGATTGCGGGGGGGTCCGATGCCGTATAGCGTGTGACAGGTGCTAAAGCCCCGCGCTGGTTAACGGCAGTGTGTGGGTTCTGGTCCGGGTCACGAATCGGCGGCCTGCAAAACTACATCACAGTGTTTCACCATACAGTGAAATTCTGTGCGGCAGCTCTCTTGCAGAGACACGGCGATCTGCTTTATATTTAGTTGTATCGATGATTTTATTTATTGTTGTGTGAGGTGAAAAGCTGCAGTTTAGAGGCGATTTAAAGGAGACGTGCAGGCAGTGTGGAGTACTCTCCAGTGGGTCGTGATGGCTCAGAGGTGCCCTTTAATGCGGTGGGACTGGTCTGTCAGCTCTCTTAAGAGTGCCTGCAGTTCTGAATGGAGTACCCCAGCCCCTTTGTAACCCTACCCCCACACCTCAGAAAATCGATATCCACCGGCAGGTGTTGTGGAGAATTCGGGGGACAAACGCTGCAGTTGGCTTCACAAACAAGCCAGTGCGTATGGGCTTCACCAGAACTATGAAACCCAAACTGGGATCCGTGTTCTGTGTGGGAGGGGTGCCTTTCTGCTGGGGTGCCAGGAGGCAAAGTGCATCAACTGTCTGATTTGCCGAAGTTTGTTTTTACCTGTTTCTACGGAAAATCACCTTTACCGGTGTGAAAATCTGTACCTTGACTGCAGCAGGCATCTTCCTGCCAGTACCCCCCCACCGGGGACTAACCTGTATTTCCGGCTCCTGTGTGCTTTGGTTACTTGAGGGGCGGGGCCTGTCCTGACAGACGGGTGTGTCTCAGCTGGGAGGAGGACAGGCCCCGCCCCCATGGGAGCCCCTGCCTGCTTTTATGGTTGCTTCTGGGGTGTGGTAGAACTTCTCTTGTGTGTAAGTTTTCCTTGGTATTTTTCTCTGACCATTTCATACACTTTACATGTTCCCCCATTATTAAGCAGAAGCACCTGATTTTCCTGAAACTGCTCTGCCCCCTGCTGGTCACCCTTTGTCAGTATTAATGGTTTGCATATTAAATTACATGGATAAAACTTGCGCCCTTTGTCAGTCTTTATGGCGAGGGTTGCATACGCTGGAGAGTTCATTTAGCATGCTCGTGGGAGTTTTACAGTACAGAAATGTTCTGCGGGCAGAAGGAAAAATGATTGGTTCAGAGTAGAGGTCGACCGATATGGGTTTTTCAATAGCCGATGCCGATATTTAGGACTCAGGGTCAGCCGATGGCCGATATATGCTGCCGATATTTTTTGGCTGAAAAATTTTCCCCCTCTATTTGCATGATAAAATATCACATTAATAACAACAAATGATACACAAAATTTCACAACTTAGCATTTATTGAATACTGACTCGTGTAAATTTTAAATATAAACTTAAATAACAAAAACACAATATAACTTGTGAACAACTTAAACTTATAAACAATAAAAATAGCAGCATCAGAGAATCCTTTTAGCAGCAAACTCCTTCTTCAGCTCCCAAGCTCACCAGCCTGCTGCAGATATTGCACCTGGCTTTTCGTGGTGTTGGATTGGTGAAATGCTGCCATACAGGGTTAGATTCTTGTTCAGCCATCAGACAGCAATTACTAAAACAGAAGAAAAAATGCAAAGTTAGCATTTTTATTATAGTGCCTTCATCTTCAATTCATTCTACAATTCCAGTATTCCATGCACATTAAAACAATTACACTCTAATACTTAATTTTGAAAGAAAAAAACACTATTAACTAAGTGCATCATAGTATGATGAGTAGTGAACAAGGCCCAAAACCTTTCACTGACATGTTGTTTATGTTGTTAGCAAACAGATAGCCTACAAGCCAAATTCACAATCAGAATCTAGCGATCGCGGAAAATAAAACAAAATAACTTTGTCGTATTACATAGCCTTGTATGCAAGGACAACATAATCCCCTAGTGATTGTGACGTTGTCGACGTATAAGCCTGTATAAAGGATAGACATGTTTAATGAGGAAACTGCGCAAAGTCGTGCACTTTTTATCTAGACGTCTGACAAATTGTTCGAATCTCTGCTCTCAAATCCAAAAAAGTTGCACTGAAGGACCATTGTCAGCATCAGCTCAAGTGAATGGTAACCACGCTTTCGAACAAAGTTTTCTCCGCCATGCATTGTTTTAAGCAGCT
>JAODJU010000043.1:14839699-14849948 GCA_026776725.1 Gnathonemus echidnorhynchus
AGTACTGTGCTGAGTTTTAAAACCAGATTGAAACACCTCAAGAATACCATTTCTGTCTAAAAAGGTATTCAATTGTATAGACACAATTTTCTCTAGAACCTTTGAAAGAAAAGGGAGCTTAGAAATTGGCCTATAATTAGATGTAACTGAGGGGTTAAGACCGGGCTTTTTTAACAGTGGCTGAACAACAGCATGTTTAAATATCGTCGGAACAATACTAGAGGTAAGGCTACCATTGACAATGTCCAGGATGAATGATCCAACACCAGGGAGAACCTCTTTTAAAAGATGTGGGGGAATCGCATCCGTCGGCGAACCTGATGGTTTCAACTGACCATGGGTATGGACCGCATGGGCTCTAATATGACCCCACTACGACACGGGGAGAACATGCAAACTCTACACACGTGACCCAGGCGGAAATTCGAACCCAGGTCCCACAGGTGTGAGGCAACAGTGCTAACCACTGCACCACCATGTCACCCCCCAGTAACAGACATTTAGTGATTACTGACTGAACCAGATTCTTTCCACAATAAATACGGCCCCCAACGCATATGTTGCCATATTTGCAGTGCTGCAAAGATTCACCTGTCAAGCAGTGAATAGGTAAGTGGCAGAAATTTTGCATCATCAGTTATAATGTTCAGATTTTACAGAACATGTACAACTATGTTTTGAAACTTTTCTGGCAACTGTGATCATGTTCCATGTGCTCAACATCAGCCTCAGACAAAAACAGAGGGAATACAGGTGGTGCAGCAGACCTTACAACCCACAAGTAAACTTTGTGTATAGTACACCTTTTTGCAGGTCTGTTCACTTGACCCGTTTCTTGATGGGTTGGCATATTTGAAGCATATGTTTTATTGCCAGCACATGATGAATGGTGAAAAGGAAAACTCAATAAATGCATTTTTACAAATAAGAATGTTGCAAAGATTTGGCTTTTCCTTCTTTTCTATCCTTATTTCATAGGTGAAATTAACAAGTTGGAACAGCATGAACAGTCCAGCGGGTCGTATATGGCACATTTCATAACATGGACTGGGAAAGGGTTATTTTTACAAAACACCTGAGTTCACTGGGTCTGCATGATCATTTCACCCAATGGACATATTTTTCCTATAACAAGGTGGTCTGTGTTCCCCAGGGTTAAAGAGGGAAGCTGAAATTTTAATGGATTCAAAAATGAAGTTGTGAGGAATGGAGTCGTCTTCCAAGGGGTGCCGCTCCTGTGCATCCCACCCGCATGGACTGGGAGAAACGGCCCCATGTAACAACAGCGGCTGTCAGGAGAAAGGAGACTGAACACTGCAGCACATCAAGGTTGTACAGCACAGGAGACATTCACCTTCCGAAGGAGTTTCTTCCCAACTCTGCAGGCAGACCGTTCACCCTAACAATCCAGCATTAGCCACATTCACATTGAGCTACAACACTGAGGCACAAAACACCCACCAGAATCTGTTTAATCAAATGGTATTTATTCAAAGAGAGCTTGCATGTTTTTCGAATGCCAGGTACGAACTTAAGAACAGGATGAAGTCTCAAACACTGGAATTTATCAAAACACCTCAGAGAAGGTGGCACTGAAATCAAAAGCATTTAAAAAAAAATATTTGGTCACTAAAATTGGAGGCAAGATACACCAAGTGCAGAGTAACTCACACAACCAAACTAAATCACGGGGGAGCAGGGCCAGGCTCATGCATTCCTGTCGATTCTCACGTCGATCTCCCTCCCGTTCAGCCGGTACCCGTTCATGGTGCGGCAGGCCCGCTCGGCAGTCTCCGGGTTCTCGAAGCGCACCACTCCGCAGCCCTTGGACTTGCCGTTCTCCACCTTGATGTCCGCGAACTGCACGTGACCTGCGGGCGCGAGAGCGTCACGTCACCTCTGGGCCGCGTACCCTCGAGGCAGGCGGGCCGGAGTGAATAAGCACGACGGCAGCCTTACCGCACGCGCTGAAAGCGTCCTTCAGCATCTTCCAGGTGAAGTCAAAGGGAAGCTGTGGAGAAAAGGCAGAGGTCAGACAGGGGCTCTACTCAAACCTCAATTTCAACATGAGGAAGAAGTATTTAGCATAGTATCTAAGCCTGGTAATACAGGCTAGTGTAGGAAACACTCAGCCAGGAATGGCCAAAGTGGAAACAAGACTAAAGGCTTATATACACGTATTTACACCTATTTCTACGTAGAATCTATGCCATCAGTGGATGCATAGCAGGGCACCCTATGGCACAGCCTCTACACAGAAGCTTAAATCAGCCTAAAGGTAACAAATTGAACACACTGAGCAACAACTTGTGGGCTCAAGATTTATCACTCACATTTCTGACAAAGATTTGGCAGCTCTTCCTGGCGTTGGCCCCAGCACCTGGCCCTCCACCTCCAACTCCTCCAAAGGGGTTACTGAAGCCACCCCGATCCAGGTCTGAAGGTCGGTCGAACTGGCCCCCGACGCCAGAGGAGCCCATCCGGTCCATCCCGGTGCTGGGAAAGCGGTCGATGCCAGTGGAACCCATGCGGTCAAAGTTGGAGCCCATCCTGTCCAGGTTGGAGCCCATCCGATCCATGCCCATTGGAGACATGAAGTCCATCCCCCCACTCATGCGGTCCATGTTGGACGGGCCCATTCGGTCAAACCCACCCGGACCCATGCGGTCCACATTTGAGGTCATACGGTCCAGGCCAGATCCCATCCGATCCATACCAGGCCCTAGACGGTCAAGACCAGATCCCATCCGGTCAAAACCAGAACCCATCCTGTCCATATCAGACACCCTGTCCATGCCCATCCGGTCCATTCCTGGCATGCGGTCCATCCCAGAACCCATGCGGTCCATATTAGAGCCCATGCGGTCCATACCCATGGAGTTACCTGAAAGGCAGACGGAACCAAAACGTCAGGAAACCCCAGTAGTATGCAGTGAACACTACATAGTCAAAACCTGTATGAAACATCACCATTCAACCACAGGCTCAGTCCATGCATGTGTATAGAAACACCTCAATACCTACCCATTCCCCTGTCAAAGGAGTCACTGAAGTTATTGCGAGCCATTCCCATCTCGTTTCGGCCAAAATCCCGGTCAAACCCACTACCGATTCCACGGTCCATGTCTGGCAATAAAGAGATGCACATTCACTACTGACCTGAAGTTGAAACTCATTCAGAACAGCAGTCCCTGAATTTGCAGGGAAAACTACCATGGACAGAAGCGTTCTGCTCACCATTCATCCTCCCCATTCCAGAGGGCCCAAATCTGTCCATGTTGTTCATTCCTCCCCCAAAGTTGTCCATTCCTTAAACAAAGCCCAGGTAGTGTTATTTTTATATGCCAAGACAGATGGGGGTTGGCCATTTTGACATCACAGGCTGATTACATACCTCCCATTCTGCCCATACCGCCAAAGGCCATCCCATCCATTCCTACAAGACAATGGTGATCAGCACACAGCAAACAGCAACCTTCAACCCAACAGCCCAATGACCAAGACAGTATTACCCCCAGGGCCCATGGACCCCATCCCTGTAGCATTGCCCCCTCGATTCAGCTGGTTGGCATCAATGGGCTGCCCGCCCGGTCCCAGTCCCAGGCCGATACCACTGAGCCCACCTGCAGAGAAGGAAGCCAGTCAGCAAACGGCCTGAACGGCCACAAAAAAAAGGATGCAGATTAAACTCACGGGGAAGAGCGGGGGGTCTCTCCTGAGGGACAAAGTCATCCTTGGGCAGCGACTTCTCATCCTGAAAGAGGAGCAGCAGAACTTAAGGAATCTGGATCAGTGTGGGTGGTGGTGTCTCTTCAGGAGACCAGACAACTTACCAGCTTGACATGCATGACCCTGTTGAACAGCAGCTGGCCGTTGAACATGGCTGAGGGACCGGTCAAGGGCCACACTTAAAGCTACAGTGAACACAGCATATGCAAATCCAAACACAGGAAACATGCACGGCACCACACATCTTCCACAAAGGATACAGACTGCCTGCACGGCCTCTAGAGGCATCTCGAACGTTATGGTGCCCATCCCTCGGCTCTTGCCGTCCTTGTCCTCCAGGATATCTGCACGCACCACAACCCCGGCCATGCTAAACACCTCCTTCAGTTTCTTCCACCCCACCTTGTAATCCAGCTGCAATCGCAAAGCAAAGACTCAGCACACGCCAAGACCTTTGGCACGCGCAACCAATCTCATCCGCCTTTGACGTCTTACATTGGCCACAAAAACCGTGCTGCCTATCTTTCCAGCCTGAAGTCCGTGGATGATCTCGTTGGGAATGTTGGGATTGTTCAGGAGACTGGGGGGGATGTTAACCATAGGTGGGGCACCAGGCCCCATTCCCATGCCTCCCACACCCATCCCGATGCCACCAGGAGGGCCCCCTCCCTGAGCCCTTTGGGCAGCCCTCCGTGCAAATTCACCATCCACATCCTGCAGAGAGAGACTGGGGGTTAAGACCAGCATTACAACAGGACATCCAGAAACAGGGCCCGGAATCGGCTGCAACTAACCAGTGGTCGTCAAGCCCTACCTCTTTCACTTTGAGAGGCCTTCCATTTAAGACGTGCTTGTTGACCTTCTCCACAGCCTTCTTCATCAGCTCCTCAGTCCTGAACTCAACAACCCTGTTTCGGAACACGGTCAGTCACACACAGCTCTCAATAGAAGGCAGCAAAACATTTGAGACACACCAGAAAATAAGCATACTTACGCACAGCCCTTGATTTCATTGAAGACACCAATAATGAGCAATGAAAGAAAAAAAAAAAGCTTTATTAGATATGGAAATCTCATAGAGAATGGAAGACATTTACAAGTCATTCATGCACATTAACTGAAATTAAACATCTGCTTTGACGGTTCCAAAGTAATATCCCCCAGTTATCTCAGCCACTGTCCGAACAACCTCAGCCTGACTCATTACAAAGGCTCACTGACTAGCACCATAAATACCACAGCATGGGCAGATCTCATGGAAAGCATGAACATTGCTAAGCCAGAGCATGCTTTCATTTTACTGCACGACTCAGTGGCAACAGTAACACCATTTGGCAAAGCCAGATAAACTAACTGGCACTTCAGAGCCCATTTGGTCCCCGTAAAGAAACCCGACAAACGAGCAGGAACCCAGTGCCCACTGGCAGGCTCGCGGGTTAGGTGGGACAGCAGATCAGAGCTACACCCTCAAATGGAAAACCTCCATGACGTTATTCGTTAAGGGAAATAGCGGAAGCGTATTCTGCCACAGGAAAGTGGGTCTACCAAGGATCCCCTACAAGTCGCGCTCCAGATCTCTGCAGGTATGATCACCCACAAATATGATGGTAAAAGAAAACTCAAGCTTGCGAACAGGATGTTCGTCTCTGGCACTTACCCTCGACTTGCCTTCTGCGTCCATTAAGTGTTCCACGTATGTTACCTCACCCACTACAAATCAGATTCCAGACGACAAACACCAAGGGAGAGAAGCCAAGAGAACAGTGGGGTTTAGATCAGACATCGACAGCCGGGCGGTGACAGCAAGCGCGGCTGGACTTTCCAGAGCTCCCCACTGCACCTCAGCTACACAACACTGCCGGTACAGGTCTACAAAGAGCAGGCTTGTTTGGTTAAAAGACTCCTTAACATGCCCTTGTGTAACAACCCCAAAGCATTGTTCAAAATGGAAAATTTAAGCAGACCGTTCGGAACTCTGCTCTTCCAAACGAGTCCGTCATCCACCACCATTTGAATGTGAGACTCCCGCCCACAAGACTAGGAACTACGGCCAAGTGGTAAACTACTGCAGAAAACCAGGTTGAGTTCTCATCCAGCCTGCATTCTGTAAATATCCAAGCTACTCCAGCATGCGAGGAAGTACCAACTGGAAGCAATTCAAACACCGTGGCCACTTGGACGGTCATCGGAGAAGTTAACCTTTTGACCTGTCCACTCAGACGAGTGGAAGACAAAACGCACAACAATTAGTCCAGCCAACAGCTTGTTTGTTTCAAGTGCAGGACTCTACACAGATCATTGCCAAACCACAGCCAAAACCCTGAAAATTATCCAGCAATGTAAAGGGATCTGGACTCGGACCAACCCAAAGGTTGAAACAAGGACAAGTTTAAGAAGCAGCTAAACTTTGTAGACCTGTACCCCAAACAGCCCTAACATGTCCAATGTCACTGAGGAACAGCTCTGCGGTGGCATCAGCCAGTAACCACATTCGCTGTGGCAAACCTAAAAAGAGAGAACGCAATTTAGTCCTACAAAGAATCATGACAATCAACGCAGGGTCGTCACGCTCCACACTCAGCACATTACACCATTCTGAACAGCATTAGATTTCAACTGCGAGTGTCCCCACGTTAAGCTCAGGAACCTTCTTCGATCTTAACGAGCACCCATTAATGGGAACTTACAATGACAGCCAAATGAGACTGATTCAACCAGCATTCTTTACGTTTGAGATTCTGTTCAAAATCAATACTGCAAATAGACAGCCAAGGTGACTCAGAATCGAACAGCATCTGCTGGAGGAGGTGATACTACATGACCAGAGAGCCGAGGAACCAAAAGCAAAACTGCAAGTTAAGCCCATTCCCGACTCATCCAAGTCGGCACGGAAACGTAACGGAATCGAGCACCGGGTGGCGCCTATGAGATTCCTCCTCCGCATGGATCTGAAGGAGACAAATCGAAACACCGCATCCAGCAGTGGGTTAGCGTTGCAACCTCACATCCAAAATTTCGACTTTGAGAAGAATGGAGATTTCCACCAGCAAGGTACATGCAGCCCAATTTAAGCAACTGAATCATTCACACTAAAAGACCCCCCTTCTCACAAGCCTTAAAGGCAAAGAGGATCATCACAATGGAAGACCTGAAAAGCTCGCTCTGCTTCAGAGGAGCACCCCAAAAACCTTTCCTCTAGCGTGAACAGCATTCAATCCCCCCCCCGCTGCCTCCACGGGGTCTGTATCCACCTCCTGGCAAATCGGAGGCTTGCTGGGCTCCTCTAAACGAGCCTCTACTTGCAACCAATCGTCCAGGTCACATTACCTTTCTCCTTCATGAGGTCTTTGAGCGCCTGCCACTTCACGTCGAAGGGGATGTTGCTGACGAACACCCGGTATCTCTTGGATGGGTTCCCATAGGGCTCGAAGCGACCGCCACCCCGCTTCTGGGGCCGCTCCTTCCGTGTCTCGTTAACCGCCTTCCCGTTCATCCCACTGTGAGGAGACAGGATTTCAGACGCGTGGACTGCGGGTAGACGCCCAGACCCAATGTAACGGCACGAAGCGGCGTCCCCCGCCCCCATCACATTGCCGCTACTTTAAAAGCACAAAGAAAATGATATAAACGAGCGCAAACGTATATTGAATAATATAAAACGTAAATAAGATGTCACTGGCTGCGCGCTTCATCGATTATAATACCATAATGTACCGATCAGAGTCAAGCTAGCAAGCTAAAAACACAACGGGGGGCGAAGATGCGATATTAGGGCACGCATGGATCGTGATTGTGGCTCCCCTTCTGCACACCGCAGATCAGGGGGGCTTAAGGCCTGCAACTGGCAAAGCTCACCTCGCAGGGCCCGGTTTTTCAGCCGCTGCTTCAGCCGACATCTTGACGCAGTTATCTTCCTGAAACGATAAAATGGACGAGTCCTTCACAACCGGCGGGGGACGCACACGGCACCTTCGCGGGATTTCTTGAGGGTTTATAATCGGTAATCGCCGAACGGAAAAGCCGGCTTTGTTTTTTCACGTTTCACCAGTGTAAGCCAAGGAGACGGTCCCCTGGATCTCCACTGCTAAAATGGCGGCTGCACCGCGCAGAAAGTAGCTTTTCAATAGCCCCCACGAAGTGCATTCTGGGATTGGCTTTGTGTTCAGTCGACACGGCGGCGCCGGTAACCAAGCATCCTTAGTGACCGACCTGGGATCGGTGCGCTTCTGTATACGCTTATCTTACACACCTGGAGGCGACTAATACAACAGATCCCGGAACAGTTTTTTTTACGGATATAACGTTAGCAGCATCGTCGGGACCGAAAGGCTCAACGGCAGTTTTGAGAAATCAGTGGGATCTACGAAAACGTTTAGTTGTGGCGAATTTTTCTTTTTGTGTTTGTAAAAAAAAATAGAGATTTCTATGAGAAATGTAATGCAGATGTAAAGAGTAAATGTAACAATTACTAAGACTCCAGAACTGTTGAAGTTGCAGCTTAGAAATGAATTAAACCCTAGGGGGCGCGCGTCACAACAACTAGCTTCTATCAATACATCCACAGTCACTTATACCCACTAGCTTACACGGTCACAGTGACCCTGGACCCTATGCCAGAAAACACAGGGCACAAATCACATAACACACACATTGCAGCTGGTGCAGGGCGGCACATCTACTCGGGAGCGTCAGAGAACATCCTCACCACAGGAATCACAGCCCGGTTTGGTAACTGCTTTGCTCTGGACTGTAAAGCTCTGCAGAGGGTGGAACACATCTGTAAGGGTCATCTGCTCTCCCTGCAGGACATTTACCTCACACTATGCATGAGCAAAGCTGTCAAAATCTGCAGGGACACAGCCCACCCAAACAACTGCCTCTTTACCAGGCTGAGGTCTGGAAAGCACTTCTGTTGTCTCAGTGAGAACTGAGAGGCTCAGAAAGAGCTTCTACCCATTTAACTACTTAGCACTTAACTGACACTTCTAATTCATAATCTCTCCTCAATTTTGCACTTCACACTTCATTTAATCTGTGGTGCACATCTCTGGTGTTATTCTTTTTTAAGAGTATAACTTTTCTTATGACATATTCATTATATTGTTACTTTAAATGTATTTATTTTGCTATCATCATTTATTATGACAGAGTTGACCACCTTGCATTTCAATGCAGGTTATAATCTGACTGTACGCCTTGCATGTGACAGATAAACTTCTTCAATCAAAAAAAAAAAAAAGCTTGGCAACAGATATGAACACAACAGGTAGTTGTTGAGACATTAAAAGCTAAAAGAAGTAGTTTTTCCAAAACAGATTTCCTGTTAAAATGTGCATAAGTAAGGGTTATCCTGTGCATCCACTTCTACTGTGGAAATGCTATGGAAATGGAAACAGGACAAGATTTTTCAGTCGGTGCACTTTTAGCTTCCTGCAGCCACAGACCAGACAGCCTGGTCCTGTCTTATCTGACACTGTCAGGGTTCCTCTGCCAGAAACTTCTCAGCTCAACCACCCCCGTGACCCCCATTCTGTAGATATCTCTACAAAAACAACCAGGCACTCAAAATAGCAAAATTTCCTGCCCAACTGATTTTTCTGCTGAAATGCTCGGAATAAGACATTCGCGTTTCCTCCGAGATGTTTACCGCTCTAAGATCGGCATTACCAGTAAACCCTTAACCACTTAGGTCCATTGTGGCATGTTGGTTCATTCCTGATTGTCCCATGAAGTCGTATTTTTGCGTCATTTAATAATGGACGAAGACTACCAGCATTCCACTCTACGAACATTTGGATAGTAGGTTTAAAATGCATTCATGTGCCAGAGGGTGTATGAGGAAATGGATCCACTAGGTGGTGCTCTCTCTCAACGCCAAAGACAACACACCTGTACCTGCTTTGACTAAGTTCTATATCAGTATCTCGCACTGTAAAAAAGACGTTAGACACTGCTTGTTGTCACACCCAAATCACTGTACTCCATGGGAAATAATTGTGAAACTAAACCAGTGATCAAACTATAGAGACTCCGAATCATTAATGTAAGATATTTTCAGAATAGTGTGGGAATATAAGAGATTTACTGAAAGTACTTAGAACAGAAGGATACCCATATTGTCACTGATATACAGCCAGTTGCTCTATAAGTAGGACAGGTTGTCTAGAATTTTAGAGTGGACATCAAACTGGAGAGAAAATGTTTTGAGATCAGTAATGAATCCTTTTTAATAAAGCTGTTTCCTCTAAGAGAATTCAGTACCGTCCATTGAAGGTTACGCGTCAGTGTTTGTTCTTTGGTGTTTTAAGCAAATTTTAAATTGTTCTGATTTGTCCCACAAACCACAAATGCAGAACATCAGCCAAAGAGAAAAACAAGGCTTGGACACAGCAGGAGCTGGACCCCACACACCTATAAGGGGATGTGACTCAGAGCAAGACCCAACACACCTATAAGGGGATGTGACTCAGAGCAGGACCCCACACACCTATAAGGGGATGTGACTCAGAGCAGGACCCCA
>JAODJU010000043.1:14850048-14862134 GCA_026776725.1 Gnathonemus echidnorhynchus
ACACACCTATAAGGGGATGTGACTCAGAGCAGGACCCCACACACCTATAAGGGGATGTGACTCAGAGCAGGACCCCACACACCTATAAGGGGATGTGACTCAGAGCAGGACCCCAAACACCTATAAGGGGATGTGACTCATTTTAATGAATCATTATCATATTGTACCACGTTAGCATTTCAAAACAGCCCCAACTCAATGTCAACGGTCCTGAACGACCCCGGGACACATCACACACAAAATACAAAAGCGATGAGCACACTGTTTTGTTTGTGGGCAAACTCATTTTTGAAGCAGTCAGCAAATCTGTCACAAATCAAGATGTCGGTTACAATCTCTGCCCCCCCAGCCCCCACCATACAGGTACAAGTGACATAGGTAAGATACGAATGTAAAAATTAAAAAACAATAATAAACCACTACAAACTTTATATAAAGTACCACCACAAACCATGTGACGCGAGACAAAGAATTAACGCTCAGGCTGGCCGAATGTTTTAGGACAGTAATTCCCAACCCGTTCCTTGGGGACCCACAGACGGTCCAGGTTTTTACTCCCTCTCAGCTCCTTGCCAGACAGTGCACATTTTTACTGAGGGCTGGGAGAGAGCAAAAACATGGACTGTCTGCGGGTCCCTGAGGACCGGATTGGAAAACACTGTTTTAGGGGAAGGTCTGCAGAATGTTGTTGGCTTCGGGCAGCTCATGACAGCTGATAACGAGGCACGGGCCACACGCCCATTCTGTGCAAAGAGGCGGCGTTTCCATACACTAACAATACTATTTAAACAACATATATGTTAAAATCTGAATACCTCCACCCTCAACAATATTCACAAATATTTCACACTCATGAGAGCCAACATCTGAAAACAAACTGGTCACACAGCTATTTTAAAGAGCGCAACACTAATAATTAGGTTAATGTAAGTGCATTTTGTCCATAAGGAGGCAAATTTGACCTGTCACTGTAGTTAGGAACGGTTCTGTGGGCCTTTCACATGAAGGCCGTAGTTTATAAAACATCTACGGAGAGTTATGGTAGTGCAGCAGTTCAGAGGAAACAGCGAAATGCTACATCAGGGGGATTCCAGCTCATTAGGTGACGTGAGAGGGGAGCATGAACCCACACACACACACACACACAAACACACACATACACACAACCTTGCCTTAAACACAGCTACACAACATAACACCCCCCAAGAGAATTAAGGGTCATCTAACATGCCTCCATCCTCAGATGTAGTGTATTAATATTAGTGATGGACAAAATGATGCTTCATAAATAATTTGCTGTATTTTCTGGCCCCACTAGATGGTGCTCTCTGTTCAAAAAAGGGCACAGAGCATGGCCCAAAGCATACCAAGATCGCCATCTAATGGGATCAAAAAATACAGCGAATGGTTCATGAGGCATCATTTTGTCCATCATGAATTAATACCACTAAATAGCAAATACCATTCAGTGGAGATGCATACCCAACTATTAAAAAGGGAAATTCAGAAAATAAGAAAACATCAAACATCGATTATCAAATGTCCATTGTTTGACATGTATTCAGTTCTGAAAAAGTCTATTTAAAAATCTTTTTTAAAAAAATGGGACTCCGAAGTGGATTCCAGTTATTTTAGCGATCATCACTCAGAACCTGGTGGATCAAGATTGACTCCTTCAAAGGAAATTCCAGGGCCTGAAGCCAAAGCCTTTTGCTGAAACAATCTCCAAAAATCCCTTTCGACGATGTCCCAGACACAGATGCGTGTAAACGTGTGAAGGCTTTGCATGGTTATATTCACTCAAATTGCACACGGTAAACTGAGTGGTTCTTACACTGCGGACAGGACCCAAGGTAAACTGTGCACCAGAGGCAGTGAGTTACTGAAGAGAAGGTCAGGGGTCAGAGGAGTGGATTATTCTGGAGGACGCCAGAGGAAAAGGGACTGTGGTGTTTCTTACAGGTTATTCATTCTGTACAGTGACATTGAGAATTACTGATCAAGCTACATTTCATACCACTCTTACATTTCATTAAAAACTCAAGAGTCTCTTTTGGGAAATGTAGTGTAGAGGAATCTTACAGTTTGCTAGCAAGACAATGTGTCCATGCACACTGACCGGCAATTTGCAGGATGCTATTTAATACTGAGGAAGGCAGCGGGGCGAGGATACGTCCCGAAGTAATACTTGGCGTAGCAGAGCACTTCCTGTCCTGGGAAATGTATACAACTAGGCAGCAGAACGGTGCAACACAAGGTAGCTGGACAAGCAATGAGGACGAGGGAATGGGGAAGCGTGAGCTGGGGGTGAACTTCAGGGCAGGACACTGAGAATAGCAGGAGGCTGAGGATGAGCATGTGATCTGAGGGGGAGATGCCTGGGGTAAGGGGGGGGGGGAGTCAGTGTCTGTCATGACAGGTGTTTCCTCACAGCCTGGATGGGGGGGGATTTAAAAAGCAGAAGTTTACCCTTGGCTCACACACAGAATAATGTTTCTTAGAACCACTTAAAAAAAAAACTTATATATAATAAAACTGATTTGCATAACTAAAGTGACATCGACATTTGCTGCCCTACGAATGGGCCTGTTCTGAAATTCAAAGTGTTCTGCTGAGGTTATAGGTGTCTCCAGCAATCGGCTCCTCGGGAGAGACAGGGATGAACATGGAGCAAGGGATAAAGCACCTTGTCAACATTGGATCGAGCCCCACCTCTGGCTATTAAAACCAGGGGACAGTTGTCACTCAGTATTATGTCACCTTGCTCTCCATGTTCAGGAGCCCCAAAAAGGCCATAATGATGGGGAAGGGGAAAGTAAGTGCTGTAATATATTAAATAAATCTTTAAAAAAAAACAGAAAGGGAGAGGTTTAAGCCATGCATGGCAGCCCGAGCTGTCTCATACAACGGTCTCATCCGCTGTCATCTTCGTCAGCTTGGTGGAAAGCAAGGAATGCTGGGCAGAACAGGCAGTCTTGACATCGGGAATCAGCAAGCGCACTTTCTGATTGGTTCGCCTCCACTCGGAGTACAGCTGACAGTGGTAGCGGAAGGATACCTGCAGAAGGGGGTGACACAAAGCATAAAGTAATGTGTCGCGTCTGGAAGGACCAAAATGACCACCTGTAGGGGGCGCCGGCGAGCTCAATGTTTAGGATTCATGAGTTTGTCTTGCTTTAGTTACAGGGAGAGCTAGTTTTGCAAGGTTGAGAGTTACATAAAAACCACGACTGCCAAGAGCAAAGTCCTCACCAGGGTCCACAGGACATAGATGGTAAAGAGAGCGATGGTGAGGGCAATGAGGCCCACAGCTTCAAGGCGGCTGTTGAAGTGGAGGTGGTCCTGGGCCCCACGGAGGCACAGCCAGCCAGAAATGGCCGCCAGCGGAGTGATGAACAAGAAGCAGACCATGTCGCACAGGAGCGTCCGCTTCTCATTACGCGGTCCGGGGTCTTGCAGCCACTGATGGGGCAGTGGGGAGGCAGCCGTTAAAGAAGGAAAAGGCCAATGAGCAAGGCCGAGGCAGTAACCGTGGTTACCTCTGTCAGGGGGCGTGGCCGGCGCTCCACACTGAACTCTGTGTGACAGAGCTCACAGTAGCTGGTGTTCGAGGACGACAACCACTTCTCCAGGCAGCTCCGGTGGACAGCCCCCAGCGTGCCTGTGCACTCGCAGGGGGACAGGAGGCTCTCGCCGGTCCCCCCCTCATGGCAGATGCGGCATATGGGCCCGTCGCTGCGTCCCAGGGTTGCAAGAGAAACAGCTTGAGAATTTGAATATTTAAGATAGCAAAGCCAACAGGCAGAGATCGATTAACACTAAAAGCAGGTAGGGGGATGACCTTTTCAGAACCATAACCATTAATCCAGTTGGCTGGAGGTAACATCAACAGATAGGGGGAGGCATTTTGGAATCTTAGCCACTAACCAAGTAAGAGTAGCGACACAGAACCAATTTTAACGACAAGCCAGCGGTACAGCGAGGAGGATACCTCTGCATGCCCAGAGCCCGGATGACTGTGGAGAGCAGCCGGCCGTCCTTGGCGGTGACCTGAGTGACGTACTGGGCGTGCTGCACGTCGGCCTCCCCCACGGCCTTTGACACGTCCCCACCAGCCATGCAGTCGCACAGAGACCCCGGCAGGTGACAGCACTCTCCCGTTGTCATGGCCGTCTTGCCGGCGGGGGTGGGGGGGGCGGAGGAGAGCTCCCCCTGGGGACTGGGTCTTAAGTGGAGTATCTCTAGACCTGCAGAAGATGAAGTGGGTTAGAGGAGAGCGCTACACGTGTGAAGCTCACCCAGTCAGCCTCCGTTGGTCGAGACAATTCGTTTTGACAGCTGACTTGATTTGCGAGTTTGGCACCACCCCATAGGTGACAGGGAAGGCACTTAAGTGATGACACCGTCCAGTGATGGGAAGTGTGCTCCAAAAGACCTCATGTCCAGTGACAGATCAATAGCACGTCATGTCAGCTCCTAAATAAAGTAAATGGCAACACAAGAGCAAGCCTCTAACTTGTCTGCTTATCCGACAGACTGAGCGCTAATATAAATAAGGACAAAAGGACTACAAATCAATGTATTTAATAAGGCCTTGATGTCGGTCCAAAGCCCTATTTTCGACTCGATCTCTGTCTGTTTCAGCTTAGATGCACATTAATAATTGTCCTAACAAGTTAGCAGCACTAACAACCAGCCGTTGATCTCAACTTCGCCCGGCGGTTGACAGTAGCGGCTCGCTGCTGGCCCCGCCGCCCGGAGCCCACCGGCTACCACGGGCCTCTTCGGACCGGGGCTTATGCGGTTCTAGGGTGAAGCGACCACGTCTGCTTATATAAGCTACCCGTGCAGCCGGCCGGGGCGTTAGCCGACTAGCTTTGCTGGCGCAAGTCCGTAAGCCGTCACCGCTAATATCCGAGCACAGTTTGAAGGTAACGGCGAGCCACAAGTAACGGTAAAGGAATATTCTCACTACATTAATATGACCAAAGGCTGCCATTACAAATTACCCATTATAGCAGTAACCATAGTCGTAATCGCTAGCAAGCTAACTGGCTAACTGCATATACAGCTACTGTCTATCGGAGCTGACAGAATCGTAATTATATATGTATATATATATATATACTTACCGGACAGCTACATCTCTCATTTAGTTTTACGAGTGACAATGAGATACACTCACTGCAGACGTATAAATGTGTTTTAATGCGCCGTGATCAGCGGTTAGCTAGCTGGCTAAGTGCTAGACGACCAGCTCCTCCCGCCGCGTCGCTCTACGCTACCAGCGTAAACTCGTTTGCTTCTCGTCTGCTTTATTTCGAGGATGCGCTGGAGAATCGCATAGTCTGCGTAGCTCAAAATTGCACGTCTCCAGCTGTGTTGCTGTAACACCTATTGAATGAAAAACATTACAGCTGTACGAGAGGGAAATGCATTTATTATCATCAATATTTTTAGACTTGTAATATTCCTCGACGCTTAAAACTTTTTTGCAACGTCGTTGTTAATACATGTATATCACCAATCCATCTCCCAGTCATTTATTCTGGACGAGGGTTTGAGCCTATCCCTGGTAACACGGCACAAAGCAGAAGAATGCCTGACTCGCACGCTCACGAATTGCAGCCAGTTTCATTTCTTTGCAGTGCAGGAGGAAACCCAAGAGACGCTAGGGGATCATACAAACATACAGAGCGAGGTGGGATTCGAACCCACAGTCAACAGTTCCGCCCCTACGTGTATATCAGTCACGTTAAATATTTATATTTCAAATGTTTATCTGATACAATATAAGCAATCGTTTCAATCACTGTCGTTATTTAGAAATGCTATTTCACATATTATACCACTTTGTTTTGACGGAGCCCTGATCAATTTCACACATATAATTCACAGCTAGTTTTGCAAACAGTGTGCAGATTTTCAGATAACCAAATGAGTCGTATACCGCAGTTGGTGCTTTACTCTGAAACAAGTAGACAGTGTAGAACCACGTCATTGTGATACTGTATTTATCAGCCGCACTTATCAACTACGTACAAATTAAATGACACGCATATATAGGCCTATTTACATAATGAACAACAGAAAGCACAGAAATGAAGAAATATTCAACTTGCGATGGGGGAATGACCAGTCTATATAATTTTGATAAAATCAATAGCTTTAAAATTAAAGGTTCAATTAAAAATTAAGAGGTTACTGACTTATGGAAAGATAATATCATGCCGTTGGAACAAAGTCTATACTGAAAAGAATATTTATTAGATTAAAAAAATACACACATAAAGTGTAATATTCGTCCATGTCGCAACGAAGTTGAATTTGATGCATTAAAATGAGACGTTTGAAAATACTCCGCAATTTCTCTTACGATAAAATTTGCCGACGGGGGTGTCCAGGCCTTCGCCTGGTACCACATTCTCAGAAAAAAGGGTAAAAAATATACCTTACTGGGGCTGTACCCTCAAAGGTCTGCCAATTGTAACTTTTAAGGTACATAAATGGACTCTGAGTAACATTTTTGTACCATTGGAAGTACATTATTGTTGTTTGTACCTTGGGGACGAGGGTACAGCCTCAGTGACAAAGGTCCAAGTTTTTACCCTTTTTTCTGAGAGTATAGTTCATGCCCTGCTCCTTAATATTATATACATTTAAATAACCAGGTACAAAATCCATTTAACATTAGAATTCATTCTCATCATGAAGCATTAAGACCGAAATAATCGATACTTTCAGTATCGATTCGCACATTCCTAATTCCTACGCGTAATTTGTATTTATAGGATTTGTATTTATGCAATAGCTAAAGCGGCTCTTAGCCAATAATAAAATGCTTGGTGAGCGTACACTGCAGTCACTTGACGAATCAATCTGCCCAAAGCTCGGCGCCTAGACAACATACAACTGCTTCAGAACCGTTTCCAGTACAGTATAATAGCATGGAAAGTATTGCTTCTGTTGAATAGCTTTAACACGCACGCAGAAGTAAATAACATATGACACAGCCAGTACCGACATCTAAAACCGAACTTATCGTGCTATATTCCGTTTCATTAAAGCATCCTGGAAATGTTATAAAAGCATTGTCATTTTAAAAGCTTTCTATGCTTGGCGATTATCATACAGCATTAAAATATTAATATGACGAGAAATAGCTCTTCGCAAAAATTTTAAACTATACAGGTTATACAGATTATAGGCACATAGCCAGATTCCCTAGGTTCCTATCCATCCGCAACACCCGTATGAACGTCTTTATTTTTAATGGTAAAATTGTCATATTTTTAGGGGTAACTTTTAACCTTTTTCGGTCACGAAGGATTCATGGGTAATTGGGGCAACTCCTAGAGTTGGTTGCTCTAGAGCTGGAGAGTTAGATACCGATCCTGCCTTCACAGACTGGCAAGCTGACGTGAAAACCAGCTTCACCCATCTCGTGAATATTTAATAGTCAGAACCAGACCGGAAGTGCAGCATGAAGCAGCGCGGACCATGACAGGTCGTTAAGTCGCATGCCAATGGGATGCAGCACTTTCAAAGGCATCGATCAGCACCTTCTGCCAAGATATGCAACTCCGCATGGTGAAAGGTTTGCGTACTTTCACTGTCTGCGGGTCAGTTCCCGAATGTCTTTTAAGTCTCAAATAACGTATCACCTGTCCGAGGTGCATAGGACACAGGCATTTACTACAAACCGGATCTCCCAAGTTACAGACATGAAAGACGCTGGAGATACATTCTTCTTAGTATATAAATGTGCAGTTTGAATTTACAGAGCCAGGCAGAGAAAGCGAAGGTCCATTCATGCGATACTGTATCTCTGGTCTCTCAGCCAAGCATTTGAAAAGCACACAGCACCAAGGCTTAAGGTTGTGACTGAACAGTTTCTCCACATGCAGAGGACATACCTTAAAGGTTACAAGCAGAAGAGATTTATCTTGGCTCAAAGCCACACCACAATTTCATCCAACAGAACCTACTTTTACTTGGGGTTAAGTTTTACGAGCTACAGGCAGAACAGTCAGTGGGTTTATCATAAAAGACTTCTACAGAAAACACAACAGTTTTATGCTAGGTCAAATCCTTCCGGAAGTTTCTTCTCCAAGCCCACTGCCGTGCCCCAAAGGAGCCTCAGCACCAGAAGCGGCAGGTCCCAGGCCGGCCCCGAGAGCTGAGCCCCGGTGTCGCCCCTGCGCTGCAGGTCCCGTCCGCATCAGTCAAACCAACTGGATGCACAACAGATGAGTGAACATATTCTGCAGGCATGCAAGAAGGTATTTCTACTAATTTGGGGGTAACATAAGGTCAATCTTAACTAGTGTGACTAACCCAGCCCTGCAGTAACATTACCAAGGCTATCTTTAAGTCACCGCATATGTGTAACTACAAAGTAGAGATCCACAAAGGAATTAAAGCAAGCTACCCATACGGGGCTGATGCCTTTACAGTAAATAATTCTGGAAAGGTCCATCTGTGACAAATGTTACCTGTGAGATTAACCGTAACGTACTAAAGCTACTCAGACACTGTCTGAGTACATCTCGCTCACCTTAAGGTTTGCTCTTGATAGGGGAGCCAGGTAATGTTACTGAGTGGCCAGTGCCTCCAGACTGACAGATCCCCCGACCAATCCCCACAGAGAAGTAGGTCACATGATCAGTGCAAATCTTCCCATTACTCACATACATTGTGATAGTGGTTGGAACATTATGGTTTTTAAAAAAAAAAAAAAGACAAAAAAAAATAGTTGAGGAATGTTACGTATAAAGAACTTGCACAGGGGGGCAAACAGGGACACACAAAAGTTGGGGCCTCTCTGTTCACACAAAACTTGAGACAATTGAGGGTATATATAGAAATCAGGAGGGGGCAACGGGAGGTGGATTTGGGGTTTAGGGTGTCCTGACAGGGTCAGAGGTCACAGGTTCTGGCAGCACTGCAGTTTGTTGCCTCTCTGTCCATCACTGGTCGGCGGCACGCTGATGTCCACCACATTGTTGCCGGGAGACTCGTCATGGGCCATGCGGTCGGCGATCTGCTTCTGTGAGACGATGCGGTAAATCTCTGCAGGAGGAAGCACGGGGTGATGACTACTTACACACAGAGGTGGCCGTAACACACCTACGCCCACAGTGTGGCAGCAACACTCAAGGCAAGCATGCAGTGACCTTCAGCTCAGGCTCCATACCTGTGAGGATGTTTTTAAATGCCTCCTCTACATTGGTCGAGTCCAGGGCGGACGTTTCGATGAACGAGAGATTATTTTTCTCTGCAGGTGGGAGAGAGAGAGAGAGAGAGAAAAAAAGAAGAGAGTGATTGTTTAGTCTGACTCAACAAGGGATTCAGCCTGAGATTACTGTGATCAGTACTGGAAACAAGGCCCAGAGAGCTTAGTGTTGAGCAGCAGAAAGGCTTGAGAGCCAGGAATGGATAACGCGCCTCTGACCAAAAACTGTGAACCTGCTGGGCTCAGTACCTGCGAAGGCCCGCGCCTCATCCGTGGGCACGGCCCGTAGGTGGCGCAAGTCACTCTTGTTGCCCACCAGCATGATGACGATGTTGTTGTCTGCGTGGTCACGAAGCTCCTTCAGCCAGCGCTCCACGTTCTCGTATGTCAAGTGTTTGGCAATGTCGTACACCAACAGTGCCCCCACTGCGCCGCGGTAGTACCTGACACAAGGACGTGGGAAGAGTCACACGGGGAAGGACAGCTGTCCCTTTCAGTGACCAGACAGCACAGGTGTGTCACCTTACTGGTACACAAGGCCTGCCTGAGGGGAAGCCGTGCGTCTCAGGAACTTCCCCCATCTGAGGAGCCTCCATCCCAAACTCACGCTGAGGTGATGGCTCTGTAGCGCTCCTGTCCGGCCGTGTCCCAGATCTGTGCTTTTATCGTCTTGCCGTCCACCTGGATGCTGCGTGTGGCGAACTCCACCCCTATGGTGCTCTTGCTTTCCAGGTTGAACTCGTTCCGCGTGAAACGGGACAGCAGGTTGCTCTTCCCTACACCCGAGTCCCCGATCAGAACCACTGCCGGCAACAGAAAACTCGATCACGTCAAAGCTAGCATACGAAAAGGCCATTCAGGAAATATCAGACGCGATGGAGAAAGTCAGGTACTGTTTTATATTGTTTCCAAATGTTTATCTTGACACACAGAGATGAGATTGTATTTACACATCATGCTACTGTAACACTAAAGAACTACACCTTTATGCTGGACTGATAAAACTTCAGAAGGTGACCCTTCTCATGAAATAGAAGCACAAGCCAGTGACTATAACCATGGATTTGCAGCAGACAGGGAGCTAAAATGTCCTTCTCCAATCCAACTTAATAGCAATTCCTTGTGCTACTTCAATTTCTAGTTCTTCTAACATGATTTAGAGGGCTGTGTCGCCATAGCTAAATGACCTTAAAATTACTTCACCACAACTTTTTAAAGATCTCATACTGAGCCACAAAATAAGATTTTCTGAATCGACCATAAAATTTTGAACGTAGCTTCAGCTAAAATGCCAAGCGGGAGCTGATTTGTAAAAAGTCTAATGTGATAGCTTGTGCTCATCATTGATGCACTTTGCTGTCGGATGTCTGCCTTCATCTTAAGGAAAGTGAAGAAGCAGCCCACAGCCTCACATGTACAAAAGCCTTCATCGTCAAGGTCTTATTTAACTGCATTTAGGTCGATAAAGTTATAGAACAGCTGAGCAGGTCTGTACCACTGTCAGTGGATTATGCATGCATAATTCATCCCTTTCTTTCTAAAAACCTATTACATACAACTCAGAACACAAGCTAGCTTAAACAGATTCTCTGAAAACAATGCAGAATGTGTTTTTGTGTTTCCAAAGTGTGCTGTTTGGGTTCGCACTGCCTCTGATCTTCGGGGAAGCTGAAAATCTTAGCAGATCTGATTGAACGAGCGGTTATTGCAAACAGACATCTGTTAAATTGTCTGGAATCCATGCAAACAGCTAGATTGAGCTGGAACACTGATGTCATATAAAAGGGTGACCTTTGAGATGGGCTGTGAGAGATTACCTCTAATGCCCTCAACCACACAGCACAGCAGTTGCATCTCCGCGGAGAACATAAGTTTGAATGTTCTCCTCCTGCTTGCATCGATCTCATCTGGGCAATCCAGTTTCCACCCACAGTCCAAAGACGAGTAATTCAGGTTAATTGGTGACTTTAAATTGCCTGCTATGTGTGACTGGTGTGCTTACCCTGCCTTATCTTGTTCACTTCCTGCACAGGATCACCATTAGGATACACGCGTCCGAACTACAGACATCATCATGTGGCTTATTGATAAACCATACTCTCATTACCAAGGGCAATTGGATGACTCCGATTTTCCCCAGCGATTTGGTGACCCAGAAAGTCCTGAGCCTGTGGATAATCACGGCTCATATATTTGAGACTGAAACATGAAATACAAACAACTGCAGGAGTAAGTGACAGGGATGCATGGGTTGTGCTGCTCAGGTACTCAGGGGTTCACAAAGAAAAACAAAGACCCAAGAAAACTTGATTTTAAGTACGATTCCATATAAAAACAATATAACCATTGTATCAATTTTATTTGACATTTAAAAGCTGAAATCTCTCTTTACTTGTACACTTTAAACCCACCTTATAGCAAACCAAGCAGGTTAATTAGGAAGTTAAATAAAAATGTTGTTTACCTTTTAAAACTTTCCATGAGTTTAATAGATAAAAATCAAGTGTTTAAGTATATCTGCTCATTGACAATCTCAAGGGCAGTGAAAGCAGGACTCTGGGACAGGGAGTCATGCTCCCCACCCCCCAACCGAGTACGTCTTGACCGATTCAGAGAGCAGGAGGCAGTAAGGACACACCCTGGAGCGGATCTGCGGGCCCACACCCACACACTGCTTATCTTACAGGGGTTAAGTACTGATCCCCCACCTCCGGCCCCTTCATGAAGAGGAGGAGACCTTGCAATAATGTATGTATATGTCAGGCAGCTGCGCAGACCGCACGGCCGCCCTCCCTTCTATCTATGTAGTGAAATGCCCGGGGGGGGGGGGGGGGGGGGGGTTAAAAGGGAA
>JAODJU010000043.1:14883801-14896526 GCA_026776725.1 Gnathonemus echidnorhynchus
TCCCCGGGGGGGGGGGGGGGGGGAATGCCTCCATGCAGCACCTTACGTCCCTAAGCGGCTGCTGAAGGTCGTGCTGTGTTTCACGCCACTGTCTCGCCGGGGCGGGGGCAGGCAGGGGCAGTCGGGGGCGTGGTCCTCACTGACAGGTATGGTGGCCCTTCGGGTCCAAGCTGCTGCACTGTGGGGGGGGGGGGCACGTCATGCGGACCAGAAGCAGGTCACTGCGTCTGCTGGGTCACCTTCAGCATCCACCTGAATGTGACGGGGGCCTTTGCCATTCCCCCCCTCCCATGCGGATATTGCACATCTTTCTTCCCCATTCGCTCCCACCCGCTTGTGTGGATGCACCTCCATCTGTCTGCGTTTGGCCAGGTGCCCCCCCGCCCCCCCCCCTCCCCGGAGACTGCTGCCTTGGCTCCAGCATTCAGAAACACACCATGAATTTCTCACGCACCTCAAAATAGACCCCTTCAGATGTGGGGCCTTTGTCCTATTTCTCCTGTCAGGGGCGCCAATGAATAATTCAGCACCCTTCAGAACGGCGGGATGGCGGAATGCGGCGCGGCGGCGCCCCCGGTGGCGGCGGCTCTGTAAGGCGGGCCCGGCTCGGCGCCTCCACATCTCGCTCCCCGCGTTTCCGTCACCCACCCCATGAATAGACCAGTCACTTTTTCAGCTGCAGACATGCTGCCCCCCCCCCACCCTGTGCTGCGAGGAGACGAGATGGAGAGGGATGGGGGTGGAGAGCAGAAAGGAGGCCGTGTTTTTTGCGTGTGTGGCACTCGCTCTAATGACAGCTGTCTCGTTAACCCTAATGAATGGAAATGCTGTCTGATGTGTTCTGATGCATTCAGACAGGGACCATTATGTGTGTGTGTGTGTGTTACTGAGGGCTTTGTGGTGAGGAGGGACCCCTGCCCGCCCCCAGAGACCTGCCGCTGATACACAAAGCCCTCTGTAGTAATTATGACCCTCGGCCCCCCCCCTCCCCCCCAATTATAATTCTGTGTCACAGACCCCACGGCCCGAGTCATTTGGCTGCGCCTCCTTGGTTTCGTCTTTGACTTTCTCCTTGTCTTTGCCTTTTCCTGCCCCCCCCCCCCCCAAAAAGCACCGTCATGGTTCTAGATTCCCCAACCTGCTCGCCCCTCCGTCGCCCTGTCTCCTCCTGCACCCCGGCCGCACTCTTGTCGTCTTTAATCTCGTCTGTCTCTTGTTCGCCGTTGCGCCCTGCCTCACTCTCTCCCCTCCCAGCGACATGTAAGTCTCTCTCTATGGCCATGAAAGTGAATCATGTGAGGCGAAGTGCATTGTTTGACTTTGACATGACTAATGTAAGAGGGCGAGGTGAGGGAGCTCGCTGTTCCCGCTGGTATCCAGGCAGCAAGCGGCTGTGCTCCACCGCGCCTCGATCCCTCGGAGCGCCTCCGTGCCTCTTTCTGCCTCAGCCTCGCATACATTTTTCATTGTTCTGCTTTATTTCCTTTCATTACCCAGCCTGAATATTAATTACTTTCCACGTTCCCCTTGATGGCGGTAATGAAGTAAATGGCTCGCGCTGCAGCAGATTAATTGGCTACGACCCTCAAGGGGTCGCCAGTCTGCGCTGGAGCCCCGTGGCGGCATGCACACAGCCTACTGGCAGCGGGGAGGTTTCTGGGACTGCGCTCTATGCCCTACAGGTGCCACCTCAAGCTAGTGCCTATGGAAATGACATGGTGTGCCCCCCCCCTCCCCCAATTATACCAGCGACTGCAACCCTTAAATCCAGTTCTTTACTTATCCGCGTGCTATTACAGTCTGTGCAAAGGGTGACATGTAAATTTCATCACCCGGGGCGTCCAGCGGACTTCTTGTACATATACAAGGAAATTGAATAGGTGTTTCCAGTAGGTGGCAGCACTGACTTTCACAGAGCGGAGGTCAAAGAAAAAGAGAAGAAGACGAGTAATTGTGGTTATGGACACTTTCGACGCGATGTTGGTGGGAGGAGGTGCAGAGGTACCTGCATATACATCACTCATCACTGAAGGAGCGCTAAGACATATTCAGGTGCATGAATTTTTAGTAAGAAATGGCCCCAAACTCTGGGTGAAGAAGAGAACTCATTCAGACCAAAAAGACATCTGCCCTCTGCTGGTTTGGAGGAATGTCTGTCATGCACCTACTGTGAATGTCTGCATACACGGATGAATGCAGCATGTATAGAAAAGTCTGACTGAGCGCAGACTGTAACGGTATGCAGGAAAGTGAAGTGTGAGCTGGACTTTTGTTCCTCTGAACAGACTGAAGCACGGCCAGTGCTGGCAGAATGGGAGCCGCTACCAAACTGGGGCTTCCATTCCCGTGTGCTGGGTCCCGGGCCGCAGGGTTTTGGGGTTTAATCCCTGGATTTTCCCACGTCACCTGTGCCTGCTGTTTCCCCGCTGATAGAGGGAGTCTGTCAGCTATCCCCAGTAACTGGCTGTGATTGCAGCAGGGGGACAGGCTGCTCTGACCGGGACAGGATTAAGGGGGGGGGGGAGATGTTGACCGGGAAGATCAGTGTCATGCAGGCTGGCTCTTTTACACGCATGTACCCCCCCTCCCCCACTGCCAGGCATACAGGAGATTTCGTGCACGCACTGCTTTGGTAACGCAGGATAAAATACAGAAAGCTTAGGGCCAGAAACACGAACGTGTCTGTGTATATGTGAAGACACCTCGTACTGTGCGAGGCGGCCTACCTGCCTCTCCGTAGCCATAAGCCTGTACCTGCATGTCTGTGTGAATCTGCCCCAGCTCACCGCTGCTGCTCTCCACGCGCCACACTGTTTCAAAATATGTATTTCTCTGTGACGGATGGCGGATTATAGGGCTTCTGCCTGGCCGTGCGTTTGATCCAGAGCGCGCTGCCTGCCTGACGTTGATTACAAACGTTCACTATGAAATAATCACATGTCAGGCAGAATAATCCGGATGGCAGCTCTTGGGACACATGAAGGACCAGGAGCTTGTGAAGGAGGTTACCTTGAAAATTAAAAGGAACCTTGAGAATGGCGGCTGTAAGGAAGATAAATGTATGACTGTAAATGTATGACTGTAAATGTATGTCTGTAAATGTACGTCTGTAAATGTATGTGTGCGATTTGAAATGTGTTTTAAAAGGTGAAAATTCATTTCATTTTTATTCCTCGTTAAGTTGATCAGTGAAGGTTGATGGAAGGTTTTTTTTTTGAACGTTCAGGGAAGCCATTACAAAGAGGGATGATGCTCTTATTTATACCTGATTATGGGTCTGAGGTCTCTGCGAAAGGGAAGGGGGGCACTCAGCTGGAGGGGGGGGCAGATCAGGCTGTTTGCATCTGTAATCAGACCCAAGAGTGCTTAGTCGTGTTGAGGGGTGATTCAGAGTGGATGGGAGGAGGGATGGGGGCTTGTATACATCTCACCTGATCTGCCCCCCCCCCACCCCCCCAGCATGAGTGTTTTGTGAGTCTGCCTGATTCCCCCCAGTCTTGAGGGAGAGAGGATAAGAATAAGGAGGACCTGTAATTAAAAATTTAAACACCATTAAACAATAAGCACTTCGCCACCCCCCCCCGGCCTCGCTGGTGCTCAGGCCGCCCACCACGTCTCCACGAGCACAGCGGATAACTAGCAGCCTGTGATACGTGGACACATGCTGCTTGGTGAGCAGGGTCACGTGGGCGGGTTCAAAGGTCACCATGCCAGTGTTTTTAAAGTGACAGCTCCGGCCTTCAGCTCCAGTTCAGATGAGGCTCTGGTTTGTGGTTATGCCATCAATTTCCATCGATGAGGTTTTGGCACCGCAGAGTCTCTCTCAGCCGTGTTCCTGTGCAGCCGTGCGCCTTCCCTCCATGTGACCTCATTTCCATCCTCCTTCCTGATAAGAGTAGATGTACAGTAGTGTTTCGCTAGAGTGCTTTCTCCTTTCTCCCGGGAATCTACTCCCCGTTCCTGTTGTCATTCTGCTTTGCCATGGATGGATTAAGGATTTTAATGTCCTCTCGGCGTGGTTCCTGGCCCATCAGAAGGAGTGGCCCGCTGGTTTGGCACAGGGACAGGGCGATCTGGCACATAATCATGTACTGGTGCTGTCTGCTGGAGGGGGGGGTCAGCAGTGTGATGATCAAAGTGCCATTGGGGACAGAGCCTGACACCCCAGCCGTGAGGGCAGACTCATTCATTTAATGGGTTCCTGCTGATTAGCTTCTTGGCTAAAGGAACAATATCAAGTCTGACTGTTCAGCGCCGTTTCTGGGAAATTACGCCTGGTGAGGGGGTCTGAGTCAGAGCCCGCCAGCCCGAAACGTCACGCCGGGCACCAGGACGCCATCACGTGTAAACACGGTCACTTGGTCACGCCTGAAGTTACGGCAATGGCTGAGACGCAGAGGTCAGTGCAGGCAGCTCTGTGGCCGGCACTGCGGACGGGGCCTGGCAGGGTGGTGCTGTGACAGCAGGGGGCACGGAGAATGACAGGCGTGACCCGGCTCAGCCCTTAGCTGTCGGCACCCTGAGCCCTACCTTGGGGAGACGAGGCCAAGCAGGGCAGAACACAGTCACCCCTGCCCCCCCCCCCACTGAGAGACAGCTGGAGGTGGGACGTCTGTGTCAGGTCTGGCTCTTTGTGTGTGTGTGTGTGTGTGTGTGTGTGTGTGTGTGTGTGTGGTGTGTTGCTGCCAGCATCAATTCTTCGATGTCTGTATGTCGGTGTTTGTGTCTGTGTGTGTGCCTGTCTGTCTGTCTGTCTGTCTGTCTGCCAGTGTGTGTGTGTGTGTGTGCCTGTCTGTCTGTCTGTCTGTCTGTCTGCTAGTGTGTGTGTGTGTGCCTGTCTGTCTGTCTGTCTGTCTGTCTGCCAGTGTGTGTGTGTGCCTGTCTGTCTGCCATTGTGTGTGTGTGTGCGTCTGTATGTCTGTCTGTCTGCCAGTATGTGTGTGTCAGTATATCTATGTGTCTGTCTGTCCATCAGTGTGCCTGTCTGTCAGCATGTCTCTGACTGTCCGTCGGTCTGTCTGTCTGTCTACCAGTTTGCCCATTAGTGTGCCTGTCTCTTGCTGTGTGTGTGTGTGTATGTGTGAGTCTCTCTGTCTGTCTGTTGTCTGTCAGTGTGTGTGTATGTGTGTTTGTCAGGGTGTCTGTCTTTGTCGGTCTGCCAGTGTGCCTGTCTCTCGGTGTGTGTGTGTGAGTGTGTGTGTGTGTGTGAGTGTCTGTTGTCTGTCCGTGTCTCTGACTGTCCATCAGTATGTCTGTCAGTGTGTGTGTCTGTCTGTCAGTGTGTGTCTGTCTGTCAGGGTGTCTATCTCTGTCAGTCTGCCAGTGTGTCTGTCTATCAGTGTGTGTCTGTCTGTCAGTGTGTGTCTGTCTATCAGTGTGCCTGTCAGTGTGCCTGTTTCTTGGTGTGTGTGTCTGTTTCTCACCCTGGGCTGCAGTACCGTGATATAGCCAGCAGGGGGGGGAGGTGCTGCTATGTGGGCTGCTCCTGCTAATGCTGGTACCGGGGACTCCGTCCACCGTGCTTCCCCAGATTGCCGTGTCGCTCCATTTGGCGGCGATTCTCCCTTAAGCCTCCATGATGGTGCTGCCTGAGGGGGATTAGCGTCAGGATGGCTGAGCCCGGGACAGATATACACATGCACACAGAAACAGCACTGCCGATGCGAAATCATACAGTAAACACAAAACTACTCTGACACATTGTATCAAAACCATTGACTTATCTTTCACTTAAATTACTCTTATAATACACTGTAATGTTAATTGGAAATACCAGACAAACACAAATAGATTCAAATCTATTTTAGATTTAAGATTTTATTTAGATTCAAATCTATTAAGTTTTTAATAGAGGAACAAAAACACTCCCCTCAAACAGTGGTCCCTATGGTAACCACCCATATATAGAACCACCCTGATAGTCAACAAACAATCAGGCCAAAAATGCAGGCTACCGTCAACTATAGCACTCTGGTACAGCAGACCAGTGGAGAATGTCAAATAAATCAGGAAAGATTTTTCCTCACCTTCAGGCAGATTTTTTACTGCTTCTGAGAAGCTGGGTCTTCTTGCCATGGTACAAACATACTGACTCTGTATACTGACCCTGAATCAGTTTTTCTGGCCACAATGCTGCATCACCTTAATGCTGTTCTGATTCAACCTGCTGCCCTGTCTCATCTGCCTCAGTCTGATACTGATGCTCTGTGCTTCCTGCTCCTTCATCTCCTACTGACTATAGCGTTCGTGGATTTAAGATTTGGTTAAATTTCAACAAGAGAAATTGTAATTTATATAAAAATAATAACAACAACAAAACAGCTAATGTTCTCTCTGTCTCTCTGTCTCTCTGTTCGTTACACACTGAAACGACCTTTTTCACAGTGTTGAAGTGGTTTTCGTGCTTTAGGGAAATTCCATGAAAGAGGGAGAAAAGATCAATCTGAAAAAACGTGTCCCGGTACCAGTTCTAACGATGGATAGAGAGATTCTATCCATCGGGAAAGAGAGACAGACTGGAGAGGAAAAGAGAGATAAAAACTTCAAAGAAACCATTTCTTTAATGTAAATATGTAAATCACACTCACCTTGCTCTTGCTCACCTTGGTGTGAACTTCTGGACTGTTTTGAAGTCCGATCCTATTAATTTTCAAGATTTTTCATTTTTTTGTTTTCTGTTTTGAGCTCCAGAATCGCAGGCCTGTCAGTCTGTCAGTACCGAAAATGCACTTCGGTAACTTTCTTTTTTTTTTGGACTGAACCATTTCTTTCTAGAATGATGTGTGTTACCTAATTACATTCATCATGATTAAATAGGGATGCATGTAAATATAACTAGCTAATTTAAAAATGTTTAAAAATGTTACATTTAAATTATGTCTCTCTATACTTTCTTGTAGAAGACTGCCCCCCACTGGGTCCAAGATCGGGAAAACATCCCCCCCCCCCCCCTTCATGACGGGCCTGTCAGGGGCAGTGCGTCTCACTGGACCCTACGTTAACACCCCCCAGTGTGGAGGCGGCGCCCACAGGTCCACATTTACTGGGCCGTGTCCACCTGACCTTAACTCAGTTACAGGGCAGGATACAGGTCACCGGGCGCTGACTCGCATCAGCTCTTTGTTGGGGGGGTGGGGGTCTCGCTCTCCACACTTTGTCTAACCGGGACCCCGGAGGTGACGTTATGCCCCAAAAACCAGGGCGGCTTGGAAGAAGCAATGCTTTGGCTGGTGACATCCCTCCCCCATCATCCTACCAGGACGGGGGCTTTACGGAGCTGTCAGCCACCCAACCTAATGGCTCGTGCCTGACCTGTGACCTACTCACCGAACCTGCAAATCCCCCCTTTTCATCCCTCTCCTCTATCTGTCTGTCTCCCTTTATCTCTCTCTTTTGTGTCTCCTCCTCCTCTCTCTCTTTTTCTCCCCCTCATTCTTCCCCTCCCCCACCCAGGGGTTTCACCCTCCCAGCAGACCTGACCATGTGGGCTGCCCCCAACCCCTGTGTTTGGTAGTAAGATCCCACGCTCAGCACCACCACACACTCAACAGATCACTAATAAGCGACCTCGCTCACCCAGGCTTCGCTCACCCTGACCTCACTCACCCCGATGCTTGTTTATGCAGTAATAATGCTCGCACGCCTGGAGGTTTTCAGTTTTCTGGTTCATTCCTCACAGAGACGCTGCCATCTCGCCCGGCTGGTGCTGCTTCTCACGTCTCACCGGTTCTCCCGTCTCCGCAGGTGTGTGGTCGAGTGATCCGGCAGCAGGACGGCAGTATGGTGGGCACTCTGGACCTCACAGCCCTGGGCCTGTTGGTGGTGCTGCTGGCGGCCACAGCCCCCCTAGGCAGGGCCTGTCCGCAGCGCTGTGAGTGTGCTCCCCAGCAGAGGGCAGTGTCGTGCCAGCGACGTCGCCTGACTGCCGTGCCAGAGGGGATCCCCACGGAGACAAGAGTGCTGGACTTGAGTCGGAACCGGCTGCGCTGGGTGGAGTCTGGCGACTTGGCGCCGTATCCGCTGCTGGAGGAACTGGACCTGAGTGAGAACACGATTGCCACGCTGGAGGCCAATGCCTTCGTGGGGTTGCGCTCACTGCGGGTGCTGAGGCTCCGTGCCAACCAGCTGCGCCTGGTGCCCGCCGGAGCATTCCTGGGGCTGGCCAACCTGACCGTGCTGGATCTGAGCGAGAACCACATCGTCATCCTGCTGGACTACACCTTCCAGGACTTGCGCAGCCTGCGCCTGCTGGAAGTGGGTGACAACGACCTGGTCTACATCTCTCACAAGGCCTTTGTGGGCCTGCTGGGCCTGCAGGACCTGCGCATCGAGCGCTGCAACCTCACTTCTATCTCGGGCCAGTCACTGTCCTACCTGCGCAACCTGGTCACTCTGCGACTGCGCTACCTCAACGTCGCCGCCCTTGATGACCAGAACTTCCGCAAGCTGTCCAGCCTGCGGGGCCTGGAGATCGACAACTGGCCCTCGCTGGAATTTGTCTCCCCTCTCAGCTTCCAGGGCCTCAACCTGTCCTGGCTCTCTATCACTAACACCAACCTCAGCTCTGTGCCCTCTGCCTCCTTTCGCAACCTGGCCCATCTGACTTCCCTAAACCTCTCCTACAACCCCATCTCCACCATCGAGCCCTGGGCCTTCCGTGAGCTGCTGCGCCTGAAGGAGCTGCACCTAGTGGGCACGGGGCTGGTGTCGGTGGAGCCGCACGCGCTGGGCGGCCTGAGGCAGCTGCGCATGCTTAACCTCTCAGGCAACGAGCTGGTGACCCTGGAAGAGCGCGCCTTCCACTCCGTCAACAGCCTGGAGACCCTGCGCGTGGACGGGAACCCGCTGGCCTGCGACTGCCGCCTGCTGTGGATCCTGCAACGCCGCAAGACTCTCAACTTCGACAGCAGGGTGCCAGTGTGCGCCGGGCCGGCCGAGGTGCACGGCACCACGCTGGCCTCCTTCTCGGACTCGGCGCTCTTCGACCACTTCACCTGTCAGAAGCCGCGCATCCGCAACCGCCGGCTGCAGCAGGTGACGGCTCGCGAAGGCCAGCCGGTGTCGTTCGCGTGCCGTGCCGAGGGTGACCCGGCGCCCACCATCGTCTGGATCTCGCCGCAGCGGCGCCGCATCACGATCAAGAGCGGCGGCCGCATGTCGGTGCTGCCCGGCGGCACACTGGAGATCCGCTATGCCCAGCTCACCGACAGTGGCACCTACATCTGCATTGCCAGCAACGCGGGTGGCAACGACACCTACTTCGCCACGCTGACGGTGAAGAGCCACCCACTGGACTACGGCCTCGTCGCCAACCGTTCCTTCTACACCGCCGATCTCAACGACACCAGCCTGAACGGCACGCGGGTCTTCCTGAAGTTCACGCTGGACCTCACCACCATCCTGGTGTCCACCGCCATGGGCTGCATCACCTTCCTGGGGGTGGTGCTCTTCTGCTTCCTGCTGCTGTTCGTGTGGAGCCGCGGGCGCGGCCAGCGCAAGAACAACTTCACGGTGGAGTACTCCTTCCGGAAGACAGAGAGCAATCCCACGGGCGGCACCCAAGGAGGGACGCGAAAGTTCAACATGAAGATGATCTGAGGAGCTTGATCCGCGCCAGCTCTGCGAACCCCTTCCTCGTCCACGTTTTGGGACAGTCTGCAGGGCTGGTTTTACCGTTTGTGTGTATCGGTTGATGTGCAGGCGTTTCCTCTCCGCCTGTCTGAATAGACTCTAGCACCTTGCAGATTAGGTTAAGAACTCGTTTTTTTACATTAATAGTGTGCTTGTTATCATTCTCTTCAACGTTGTTAATGTCTGTCTTGAGAGCCCCTTTTCCCATCTGGATGGGCTACCATCTATACTCCTTCACATGCCCCCTTCTGGACTGAAGAAGAAAAGGCAGAAGTGTGACCTTTTTATTTTAGCAGTCGCCCGAATCCCTGGTCTGCAGTGCTCTTGAGCGTCTGAGTGCCCTGTGAGACCCTCATGCCCCGTGGTCTCTCCTGAAATCTCACCACTGCCATTAGGGGGCACTAATGCATAAATAAAGGTTCGGGGAAAGAAATAAAAGGAATTCTTTAAAAATAGCCTTTTCATTAGATTTTAAGACATTATCTGTTTAAATATAAATGATTTCTTATATAAAGAATACCTTGCTTTATATGTTACATGAAACTGATGTATTATCTTGTCCCTCTACTAAATTAATCTGCAATTATTATTCTTACAGTTTCAGTTGCCCTTTCTTGAGGTGGGGAAGGTCAAGGTAAATAGCAACCCCCCCCCCCAGTCAGATATATGTTCAGCCACTGCCCCCTGGTGGCAGGTCAGGAGACTGCCTCATGGCTTTTGTGGTCCTCGAGGCTGGATCCCATACAGTAACAAACATGAAGACTACTGTGAAAACAGCAGGATTAAACCTGCTGCACCAAATTCTTAGCTGCGAACTCTGCCGCTGTCCATCAATGCTATTCACCCGGCTGTCCATCTAGCTCAGTCTAAGCACATCCAGTTTTTGCTGTTCTTGTGGTTCGACCCCTGTTTTGAAAATTGAGAAGTCACACGTTTCCGCCCCCTATGTTTCAGAAGTGATATCCACAAAAGATGGAATTTCATGTCTATTTCTAATAAGCATACGTGTGCAGTTCAGAGATGACGCTGCTGGGACAGGAGGGCAGACTTCACTATGCATGCCTTTTTAAATCCTGATCTTGCCAAACGCACGTGTGCTGTGGCAGGTACCTGTGGGGTGTCTGTGTGTGGTTGCCCTTTGGCCAGGCTCAGCCTGCCATTGAGAGCCAGCAGCAGCCAGTCTGGGTTACAAAGCCAGGCAATAAGACCTTCATCTGTGCAGCATCTCTGTTTTTTTACACCCAAAGTTTTATACAGAACCTATAATAAGAATAATTCCCAGTGTCCCAGGGACTGCTGGCCCATTCTTCATTTTTATCGCAAACTGACCTTTGTATAGAGGAATCCTTCTTGGCGTTTTGTGATACCTGCTCTCCTTTTGATGGCTTTTCCTTTATAAATCTCAAAGCAGCTTTTATTTCTAGGATCTAGAAATGTAGGAAGGTTTGGCTCGGAATGGGCCGGGCCCCTTCCTAGGTCTTCAAAATGGTTGGACAAGAAGGTGCCAGGAGTGCACAAAAGCCCCCTGTGCACCAAACCTGCCCAGCTCCCCATGAAGTATGTCCTGCCCTACAGTGGAGCCTTTCTGGTGCTGTCCACCAGGGGGCGCCTGTCTCACACTTCAGCCAGTTGTATGCAGGGTGCCCCTTTATCTGGTAGCTTTGTATGTCGAATTACTGCCCGTTCATCCTGCCAATCAGGAAGGACCTGAAAGACCTAGGAAAGGGTGACGTGCCCCCCCCTGGCCACTGGCCTCCAGCTGGTTCTTAATCAGAGCAGGTGTCTGAAAACCCAAAAGCCAGAGCCAGATGATGCGGCTGAGGGCCAGAAAGTTCCACTGAGTGCCCCCTAAAGACCCAGGCCATGGGCAACCGTGGTACCAGGAGAGGGAGAGGTACAGTTTCTTGCACTCAAAGTAGACCATGTATATAAAAAAAACCACAACCTTGATGATGGAGGTTGAGGACACAGACCTGAATTCTGAAGGTTCCTGGCTGAAGTTGGAGGAACAATAAGATACTTGCTAGAGGGGGATCAAGTTCTGTGTCACGCAGTGTGAACGCGGGTACAGTGACATGCTTACAGTCAGTAATGAAAAACGTGGTCAGTAGGGCTGGAGATCCATTTTGGGGTTTATCAAAAAATATAAGCACTGAAACTGCAGTTTTCTGGAATGTTCTGATCCACACATGGGCAAACCCAGTCCTCAGCCCACTCCCCAATTTTATTTTACTCCGAGAGGACAGGGGTATGTTTGTAGTACGTTTTGAATATTTTTATTCCTGTTTGTTTTATACACTGTTTGTCTTGTACGAGAATGTCTTTGATTTATAAAAGCCTGTGACGCCTCCGGGTCTTTCTGCCTACTTTCTTTGCCGGCCTTGAATGAGTCGTGAAATGCTGCAGATGTGCCGCTGTTCACCTCCGGTGCACTAGATGGCGCTCCTGGCCCTGGGAAACTCAGGTACTCTACAAGTATGTCACTGAAGTGTTCACATGACCTGTGCCGTGTTGGTGAGCCTTCCTTCCTTCCACAAAAATACATTTCCCATTAACACACTGCAGTAATTACAAATACTCACAGCATGAGGGCTTGTTGGCCAATCACATAATAATAAATGTAATACAAACTGGTAATTGTATTTTATTAGGGGAGGAGCAATTAGTTATAGGGTCTCTGTGTCCCAGTTCTGCAAGGAACCCTGCAGTGACAATGGGCCCCATTTGTATCTGCGATGGATGCAACTGATCAAAGCAGCCTTTAATCACAGTAATTAACCATAAACAGGACGGTACCATTTTAGTTAAGGAGGTATGGGCATTAGCGGACCCACAAAACGCATGACAACAACATTCTGTGATTAGACACATCATGTGTGAGGACGCACCCCTGTGGACAGGTGCTGTGTGAGGACGCACCCCTGCGGACAGGTGTTGTGTGAGGACGCACCCCTGCGGACAGGTGTTGTGTGAGGACGCACCCCTGCGGACAGGTGCTGTGTGAGGACGCACCCCTGCGGACAGGTGCTGTGTGAGGACGCACCCCTGTGGACAGGTGTTGTGTGAGGACGCACCCCTGTGGACAGGTGCTGTGT
>JAODJU010000043.1:14912981-14924840 GCA_026776725.1 Gnathonemus echidnorhynchus
GGGGGGGGCTATAGAAATAGATATACAAACGGGTGTCACAACGTCTGTGATTTTATTCTCCAGCGCTTCTTGTCTCGTATATAATCACTTCCTGGTCTCTCCGGCTATGGAAAAATGGGCGGTAATCTCCGTTTATTCGGCCCCTGTATTCTCACCGGGATCAATACCCGCTAGACACGTGTGTCACGTGCAGGACCTTCGGGGAGGTTTTAACGGGAGGCGAGGAGGACCGAGTCTTGCAGCTTTTGTCTGGCTGCGGCTGGACCGAGGGGGTGCCAGACTTCGTGTGTTCGGCCTGCACGTGTGTGTATCTGTGTGTGGGGTTGGGGGGGAGGTAATGGACGACTAGGCCATTGGAATTGCTGTGTGTGTGTGTGTGTGTGTGGGGGGGGGGGGTGCTGTTTCTGAGACGGAGGGAGAGGCTAGGGGAAAGGAAATCAATACAGATTCAGAGCGAGTCGTTCCAGCTTTAACCACGTACAGCAAAGGGGCAGGCATGTAACCCAGTCCTGCACCTGCACACATATGGGATGGGGGGGGCTGAGCTGGCACAGTCACAGCGGCCTCTGGAAGTCAGACCCCATAGGGCAGCAAAGGCCTAACGTCACACCACCCACGTGCCTGGGTTCGAGGGGGCATTTGGGGGGCAGATGGCAGCCCATCTTGCCCTCTCTCCCACTGTGACACCCTCTTTCCAGATTACAAAGTAGAGTCTGTTTCTGCAGCCTACCCCCCCAATCTGCTTATCAATTATTAAAGTGCATATTGATCACTCCAACAGACTCCCTGCACCTGCGTCTTGTTAAAATCAAACCTAAATTCCCCTGATTTTTACCCAAATCTCTGACGCACTGCATCTTCACCTTGTCCGACTGCTCTCGTTGTGTGATTTGACCCAAACCCACCCCACTGCACTGATTCCTCTTCCCTGTACTGAGGCCCCCCTCCTAAGGGACACGGACTGGAGCCCAGTACCCGTCATCGGGTCCCTTTTCCAGCCCAGTATGCTGCAGACATTTTAGTCTCCAGGGTGTCGAAGATCCAGACCGGTGGAAGTGCGTATGACTGCCTCTCTTTCTGGCCACGATTATCTGCACAGAGCCCCAGTCGAGAAGGTAAAGCAGAGCTCTGTGAGCGATGACATCTCAGTTTAATGCAGTCCTCTCAAACCCTGAACTCGGCCCCTTACTGTGTATGCAGCCTTTGCACATCCTCAAACATTTGCTGCAGAACGGAGAGCCCCGATCCCCCCTCTGCCCAGTCATGCTGCTGTCTGGCCTCTTTATCATGGGACACTTCCTGTTTACGTTTATCTTTCTGTGAATATTGTGCTGTGAGCCTGGCTGTTTTACTCATTTCCTGTTTACATGAACGGCAATGTATGCATACAGAATGATAGTTTTTGTGTGTATCCTGTTCCAGCGTCTCCATCTCAGATACTGTTTTTAATTCTCTTTTAGGCATGACGCAATGACAATAATCGAAACATTAATTGAATAAAAATACAACTATATATAACTCTTTTCAGTACCACTCACGCTCACCTTGTTTAGTTTGCGTGACTTGGTGTGAAGATGGGCCAGAGAGTCGGAACCATAAAGAGCAAAACCCGCTGCTGTTCTCTGCTGAGGATTTAGCTAACAGCCTGTTTTGTGCTAATGGTGGGAATGACTGTGAATTTATGTTGACTGGGTGTGTCTTAGCTGCTGGGGGTGAGCAGCTCCTGGGTGTCAAAGAGAGCTTTAGAGCTGAGGGGCTGCAGTTTGACTCTGGTCTACCACACACACACACACACACACACACACACACAGACATTCAGCATTCCTTTCCAGACTTCCCCAAGGTCCTCTGTCAGCAGTTAGGGTTTGTGGTGGGTAATCACATTTTTGGCTGTAATTGTGCTGCATTCTGGACTCAGGTGTTAATATCCTCCCATTTCATCATGGCCCCCTGTGCTTCATTCATTATAAATGCAATTTGTTTGGCTTGTTTTCAAGTCATAGTTGGTTTATGTTGGACTGAGCTCCAATATGTGGATGTGTGAATTTCATGCTTGTGTGTGTGTGTGTGTGTGCTCTGTGATGCCCTTGCCAGTCTTTGATCCATTCTGTCTTGGCACTTTAGGTGAAACAAGATCCTTATTGGCACAGAGGGTATATTGGGGTGATTATGGTAATAGGGGGTGGATCCTGTCGACAAGTTTTGTCTGATATGGAAGTGGACTTTACCACTTTAGGACCTCTCATTCTGTTTCCCTATTGCCAGACCCAGCCCCCTTGAGAGAGAGGGGTCTGTCGGTGAGAGCGCCAGAGCGGAATAATTGATAGATGAAATGGCCATCCTTATTGATCACTGCTTTATTGAACCCACCAAATACATTGAGATAGAGTGTAGAATTCAACAGAGATGCGGGATGAATGATTTTCCAGTTATAATACAATCTTATCTCCCCCCCCCCCCCACACCTAAATCCACCACCATCCGCTTTCTGCAGGATTCTTGCCTTCAGCCGAGCCTCGCACACCTGTTCATTCCGGCTCCCTGCTTCCGGTCGCGATATGTCGTGTATGAATAAGCGATTACCATTCAATAGGTTTGTTTTGGGCAGGTTGATCAGGGATTAATTCTGTCAAACAGCCGTCCTTAAGAAGGAGCGCCGTGTTAAGCGAACTACATTTCGGCTGTTACCGCTGGTGCCTGTATCGCAGGCATGACGCCTGTCCTCCAAGGTCGCAAAGGCTAATATTTTAGAAAATCCATCAGTATAAATATCAAGAGCGTTAAAGTAAAAATTACAAATATGTCACAGAAATAGAATTAACCCCGCAGAAACATGGTTTAATAAAGATAAAAACATTACATGTGATAGTTTTTGTTGGCTCATTTGCTGATATATTCTTGTTTAAAAACAAAACACAATTCATTAGTGACACTTGTCAGAGAACAGTACTTTTTGCTGCAGCCTGCCTACGTGAACATAGCATATTATATGTGTGTGTGTGTGTGTGTGTGTGTGTGTGTGTGAACTAGCCGATTTTAATACGCCTCTCTGACATTTCCGCTTTCCCCTGCGCGGATTATGACGATAGGAGTCTCCCGGCCAGCTTCTCCTAAAATCAGGATGCGAGTGCGATTACCTGTCGGTTCTCTTAAATGAGACGTAAAGCAATTCACCTGGGAGGCGTGACCCGCATAGTGAACACGAGTTACAACGGCTAGTTCTCTGACCCGCTCCCTTCCCGCAGCAAGTAATTCCCCCGCATCAACATGACTAATGAATTCATTTGGCACAGGTGATTAATTCGCTCGAGGTCCCCCAACCCCAGGCCCGAGCAGGCCGACCCCCACCTATTCCCATCCCACTGTCTGCACACCGCGAATGACCCTGTAAGCGTGAGACATTTCATGCGCTTATTGCACAATGAACGTCGCATTCCCTACAGCTCCAGTGCCGTGTGCAGTTCAGTATCTTGCAAAGCTGCGTTTTGGTGCGATTTCTAAATTACCAAGGGAGGCAAATGAATTGATCTGCGTTACTGTGATGAATTCAGAATTGCAATTTGAATATATCGATTTAAGTATTCGGGCGAGTAGCGCCGACCCCCTCTTGGAACACAACCCCCAACCCGTAACCTAGATATGCGCATGTAGTAATGCAATTTGAATACTGAGAGTGTAACCTAAATGTACATTTTCTTCAGCGTAGTTTCAGCAGACAGCAAATGATAATTCCCACGTCAGTCCAGCCATTGGACTACAAAAAAATCAGGCAAGGCCTAAGGGTGGACCATTGATTATTTGCCAATCAAGAGTCTGTCAAGACCACGCTAATATATAATTATTAGGTGATATGGCCGTTTCTATAAATAAGGAGGGTGCTTTGTATTGTAGGTTGTATATGTGTTCACCCTCATTTCAACATGTAATGAAACTGCGCGTGAACCGCACCAATTATTTAAACGCATCTTGAAATATAAACATTTAAAGCTTCTGACAGCTTGACCGCCGGCTCGCACATTTTATTTCAGGAGTCTTTTACTATTCTGAACAACGAGAGGTGAATTGCCTTTTTATCGTGGCACGGAGGATACGGGGGTTTAAAAGCGGTACTATTTAAAGAGGACAATTGTGTTTAAATGTTTAAATCTTTATTTACCAGAGTCCCTGTAAAGGTGAAAAGAGCAGTTTACATTCCATTAAGCACCTTTCAATAGAGCATTGACTGCGACTAAAATATGCCAGAATACCAGGTTAATTAAACCTTTCAACAAAGCGAAGGCTATTAAAATAATACGTGGTGAAGTTTTAATGGGTGGGCATTTTAAGCGGCCTACCCGGACCGCTAGCATTCTGCTACATTTATATTACTTTCACCTTAAACCGAAGTCTGTATTATTTCATGCATAGTCAAAAGTGCTGCATTAATCTCTTATCTCTTACTTGACATTTCTTACTGTATTTTTATTCCGTTCGGCTATATCCCTTAATTATATAATTGTGTGTATGTGTGTATAGGACTTGGGACGGTTAAGGAATAAATCGCCTTTCGTTTCTGTTGTCACTTGCGCCCATGTTCAGTCCCGCACTGGGACTTGAAAAAACTCCGATTTCTGTAGCTATTGATTCATTAACCGACCACGGTACGTATCAGCTCCCAGATAGTTCCCGTCGCTTTATTAACAATTGATGACACGTCATAACACCAGCGTATCGTCTTATGAATCCTCGCCTGTCAGAAGTCAGCATAGATATTATCAGTGACAGATAAATGAATTCTAATGTTTAATTAGTCATAAATGTTTATGCTGTTTATATACGGATAGTATTTCCTTCTCATCTACATTACTAATCGATACTGTTAAAATTTTTATAACACTGTATTTAAAATAAACCATTACGAAAATATATAGTCCATTTAACGATTTCATTTTCCACTATATGGCACAGCGTCTTTAATATCCTTAAAACATCTTTCACTTTAAATCCTTTACACTAAATTCTTATTTTAAACTTAATTCGGTTTTACCCGAAATTCGCATTAAACACGCTCATTATTTGGAAACATTTATTTTTCTTTATCGGCGTAAATTTTTATTTGCTGTTCGGAATTAGTGACCTGTTGTGAGAGTCAGGACAATAAAATTGGTTTATTCTGCTTTAATCCTCATGGCTTTTAAACAAATATAAAATCCAGATCAGCAATAAACGCGCTGATGCGCAATAATAACTATTCATAACTGGCGATTTACACTGGCGATAAATTAATCGACTTTTCTCTACACGTTAAAATTGATAGTATCAATGTTCAAATTGGTATTTGACAATGAATGATATAGCCTAACAGATAAAATATTTTACATTTAGATATTTGCCTGGGATTACGTAGTCCTATATTTGGCTACGCAACGATATTTTATAAATCTATCATAAATATTATATAATATTATTCATATACGGGTTACAGTATAAATACGAAAATGCGAAAATTGAAATGTCTTATTTATTTCATAATGTAGTGTAACGTATATTTTGATTTCTGTAGGCCTATATGAACCGGGATGCTTTTTAACATGCTTCATGAAATCGGTAATTAGAAAAGCTCTAAACTAATTTAATAGAGGAAACGGGGCTGGGGTAGGGGCTTAAATTAAAAGCAGGAGAAATAAGTGTGGGTGGCTGTCTTTCAGATCTGAATCCGAAGTATTGATTGGTACTACTTTTAAAGGGGGAGCGGGGGAACTCCGCCATCGACCCGCTGGGAGGTCACGCGGCCCCCGACGCGCTTTCACCACCACCGGCTTGACTTGTTTGCGTCAGGCCGAGGAGATATGAGATGTTAGGGACCACGGAAGGGGGGGGGGGGGATAGGCGGACGTGTCTGAAACACAAATATGACCTTTAGAATGAAGCTTGTACAGCGTAATAAAAGAGATTTCCTCACCCATGGGGAGACCACGCGGGGTACCATACATGACAGAAAATCGTTAGTTAAATGCTCAATATAGACCAGTGGCTTTGCCTGCATGCATATTATAATAATAATAATAATAATGATTATTATTATTATTATTATTATTATTAACAGTATTATTATTATTATTATTATTATTAACAGTATTATTATTATTATTATTATTGATAATAATAATAATAATATAATTATTATGACAACAACAATGGCAGTCAACAACAACAACGACAATAATAAATAATAATTATTATTATTATTGTAATAGTAGTAGTAGTATGCCTATAGTACTATCCGTAGCATTAGATTATTGTTATTCACATCACAGTTGTACTAAGCTGTTAATTGATACAGTGGTCATCTTCTCCTTTTCACATTTTTCCCTAAAAACTTCTCTTCCCTCTAAATCTGAAGCTGTTGCCCCTTTGCTTGGCCAGATAAGCCTGACCTGAGCACCAGTGGACCACAGAGGCACAAACTAGACAGTGCAGCCCATCCAGAGGCCCCAGGCTACGGACATGCCTGCATTTACAGGAGACGGCGTCAGAGGGACGTGGGCGCACGCATCCACACTCTCATGCCCCCCCCCATTGATGCCCCCCATCAGTTCTTGCTTTACATATCTTTCATTAAAGGACCTGGCCGCTGACCCCACTTACCCGCCAGCCTGAGCGCCGACATGCGCTGAAATTCTGGCTCCTGCAGCCATTTCCACATCCGGCGGAAGGTCTCGCGGCCGGACTTGAGTTTACTCCACGGTTTGGGGTTGCGCAGCAGGTCGGATAGGGTGCCCTGAGAGCGGCACAGAATCCTCTGGGCGAAGATGGCCTGAGGGATGCTGTAGCGCTTCAGCTCGGCCGTGATGCGCTGCGCCACCTCCTTGGTGTTTATCTCCTCCACCTGGCCCGAGCCTCCGCCCTGAGCACCCCCCGCCACCTGCCGCTCCCGCTCCCCCAGCATGGAGCCGTTAGCCTGCGAGTGCAGGTGGGGGTGCATGCCGTTCAGGTTGGACATCATGGCGGGCGGGTGCCCCCCAAGGCCACGGGCCAGGTGCTCTTCGCTGCGCGACAACATGGAGGCGTGGGGCTCGAAGCTTGCCGGTGACAGCATCTTGTCGTTGGAGAGGTGGGCGCCGGGGCCGTAAGCGGAGAGCGTCTGCTGGGAGTTGTGCAGCGAGCCGAGGCCGTTGGAGAGCGGGGACAGCGGTTGGCCCATGCCGGACATGTCCTTGGGATAATGCCCGTACAGGTTGCCCATGGGCGCCAGACCCCTGTCATCCCGCATGAGGGTGAAGCTGCCGCTGACGTTGCCCGTGGCGAGCCGCTGGTGCGCAGGGTGGTGGTGTGGGTGTGGGTGCGGGTGGTGGTGGAACTTCTCGGAGACGGTGGAGATAGGCGGCAGGTGCTGCAGGGGGGTCAGCGTGGTGTACGTGTTGCTCAGGCTCATCCCGGATTCGCACGGCATGGTCATGGCTGGGTGCAGGTGGCTGGAGAGCGCGTGTTCTGCGCGGTATTCCCCGGCACCCTCCAGGATCGAAGCCATGCTGGACACCATGGCCGGTCGCCCGTGCGTGACCAAGTTCCGATGCGACGCTGAGGACTGCCGCCCGTGAGGGGAGCTCATCAAGTCGCCTGTCTGGGAGTGAGGGACGCCGTGTATGTTGCCGATGTTTTCCATCGTAAGTTCCATCGCCGAACGAATCTTTATTTCCACCACCCGCCCTCCCCCGTCTCTCGTTCCTCTCTCACTCACACACAAAGACCGGCGCGCACTCCCCCTCTCCAGCGATAAATTTCTAACGATTTCAAAGCCAATCCATTGATTTTCAGTTGCCACCCCGCAGTCAATCCAGCATGGTCCGCCGAGCCGATTCCGTTCCGTCCGTGAGAAAAATCGCTCTCCCCCGTGTACTACACGTACGGCCGGCGCGATGTGCGGTAAGCGTGCGTGTTTGTGAGTGTCTCATCCGCCGTGAAACAGCGCTGCTACTGGGAACCGCTGCTGCTCCAGTGTCGGTGAGCGTACGCGCTCCTGAGCCTATATGCGCGCTGCCGCGGCTTTTAAATCACCTGACGTCACCTGGACGCCACGCGAATGGCCTTTGCTGCTTGTTTGACCCACAAAACGGCGCCTGCTTTGAAAAAGACATTTTAAAAACGGGCAGACCGGACACCCCAAGCGTAAATTTCCAGGTAGGATTTGGGGGGGGAATCGTCTTTAATAAATCTGAACCGTAGACATGTCATAAACTACGCTAAAAAAATGACAAAAGTGTTTCTGTCGTGTACGTGAACAACTGTAATTTAAAGTATACGAGAAAATAAAACACCGGGACATGTCGCATACAATAATCTTATATTATATACAACATAATTCTTAAATGACATGGAATGGGGCATACAAGCAGTTCACTACCTCTGCAATATAATGGTGGTTCATTCGTGTTGACACAACTGCTAATGAATCAAGGGCACGAGTGATATATATTTCTGAGTAGGTTATATCTTGATGAGTTCAAATCGCTAGTTCGAATGTTAGTGTGATACTTCTTTCACAATGTGTGAATTTTCGCATTTGGGTATCCGGAGATACAGATGGCGTGGGGTTGTCAATTTTTTATGTCTGGTGGATTTTTCAGTTTACGTTCTTAGTCAGTACATTGATGTCTTTTAAGGGAATCCAGTAGTACATGAAAAAAAATATCATGCATTTGTGCCGTTTTCTATAGTCTGATGGTAGCGAATGTCATCTATAGCTTGTTGCCCATTCTGCGCGTCCCCGCCCAATCACGCGCCTTCAACATAGCGGCCGCTCTTTCGCTCTCGTCACGCGCCCGCGACTGGCAACCGTTTGACAAGCGACGGCATTTCGTATCAACAGATGGATTTAACATTTTTTGCTAATTATTTGCATTTTGATTTAGCCATTTTGATTAAATCTATTAATGTAACATTAAAAGACTTAATATTCTATTTTAATAATTTAATATCAGCCTAATATTAATACTCGTGATTATAAAAGTTTATGTTTTATATTTATTTTAATATTAATATTATTTTTATATTGTTATTAGCAAATGAACTAAAAACAGGTCATATAATATAATTAATGGTTAGACACTTAAATCAATCATAATGCGTTTTACCCCAAACCTTTACACATGGATTCATCTTTGTTAAGCGTGGATATTTAACATGAGCTGATTTGTAATTAGGCCCATGTACTGCGAGCGCCTCAAAAAATGTAATGTTTATATTTTTCTGAAGATCATTTGAAGGTATTGAACAATCTGTTAAATAATTAAATAAGTGGTCCAAACTGAAGAAGGGACTACGTCTGTTATTTACTGCATGGGTATAGGCCGTAAAGTGATGTCTGTTTTGGGATTTAACGGTGCATGTCAAGACGTTTGCTTACTTACACCTGTCGGGTATTTTCATGTTCGGCTATTTTAAGTTTTACTCTGTTGCATATGCTAATTTCTAAAAAAAAAAAAAAGAACTCCTTACATCTTATGAATTTTAGATTAAAAATATCCTAATCCCATTGCTGACGACTTACTGCACATGCATGAAGACTCACATCTTCCTAAACGCCAGAACCCATGTCGACACCCGATAAGCCCCGACGTCTCGCGCGACTGGCCTGGCCACCCCCCTCCCCCGTCACCATCGATAAATAAAGCCGATCGATGTATTGACTGACACTGATTAATTAGGTTTTCTGACCTGGGGTAACGTCACAGGGCAGGAGCTTTAACGAGACCGCTTGACAGGTCAGAAACTCTGAAATAAAAAACACAGAAGTTTGAGCCTGAAGGGATGGTTCTTTGCAGGTGTCCGCTTACCTGATACAGCGCGGACTTCCGGCGCGCTGCTTCAACATAGCCAACAACAAGAAGAAGAAGAACAACTATTATTATTATTGTTATTATTATAATTATAACAATAATAATAATACACTGGATTACTTATTGACTAACAAAATTCCGTTTTAGTGTTTAACGCCTTCGTCGTTCTTACTGTGAACAATGTTTATATTATACAAGACCGCATTACAATACTATAAAAACATTATTCAGTTATTTTTCCACACGGTTTTTACACGTGCGAAATATATTATAAAATAAAAGTATATTTCCTTAGGCTAGTTGTTATGGATCATTTTAGCGAGATTAATAATAAGCCTAATAGTGAAAATAATTAATGACAGTTTACTAACCCCGCAGTGCATTGTTATATAGTCCTCATGTCTTGCAATCAATGTCGAATTCGTAGTCTTACATATACAGGCAAACACAGAGTAAACGTTTAAGACTGCAATATATATTTGTATAACCAAATATACTGTTTAATGACATGTAATTTATAACGGTAAGCTTGCAAATAGTTTGCAAAGAATTTTTATGCAGAAACGTTATTTATAGTTACAAGAAAACTGCTTCCCGACATGTTATGATCGCAGGATGCATCAGGAGTTCATATCAAAGTATATCTACTTTATTTAAATTACCCTTCCCCAAAACTGTCCTATCTGGTGCTTAACTATTGAAAATATGTCTTTTAAAAGCTCACGTGACACGCAGCACTAAATCAGTCTGTAATGAAACAGACAGGCCTATTTGTTCCATATATGCGCTGTTTTTAATAATAGTGTAGTAAAACTAAATGCAAATCGTGCTTTTTCCACAATGTATTTTATTAATTATTTGCATATGCGTAACGAATAATTCTAAAGTATTTCGAAATAAAGTCTGACGACGGTGCCTGGCTTTAAAATTGCAAACAAAAAAATCGTGCCAATAGGGGTAACAACGGTTTTCCGCTTGGGTTAATGTCCCCGTATTGATTCACAGATAGCCAGCACTATCGGAAATGAATTACTGTGGCCAACAGCGTATCCGTCAGCTCCGCAATGTAAAGGGGCCAAAAACGAGCCTACGGAAGCTACCGGCGGCCACTCGATGTTGACAGCCGCCGTTTGTGTTCTCGGCTGCCAGTTCCCAGAACCTAAATGCCTTACTAACAGACAGTGTATATCTCAGAAGTGCGCAATAGCTGCGCACTATTGAAATTGCGAAAGTTTATACAAGATACATCTACAACGTACGCAAATAAAAGTGTAAAACAGTGTATATCTCAGAATTGCGCAATAGCCGCGCACTATTGAAACTGCGGAAGTTTATACTAGATACATAGAATGTAGGCAAATGAAAGTGTAAAACACACACACAAACACACACACACACACCAAATTCAGATTTAAAGCACATCGCCATAACAGTTCCCAAAAATAAGCAGGCTGGTGGGATTAAACACTTAGCATCTGTTCAGTTGTAACTTTTTTGTGTAAAGACTAAAGAACTTAAATTGCAGTCTACTGTTCTGTGGTGCGTTTTCCGAAAGCGATCGATCTTAGCAAATAACGAAGCAAGATAACGAACGACGTACGTGAAGAACGAATGAGATCTAAGAGTGTTTCCCAAAACCCTTAGTTACTCCAGAATTAACTAACAAACTTTAAGAAGTACTTTGTTGGCTCCTCCCCAGTCAAGCAGACTGTCGATAACAGGAACATCGATTCCACGTATTTCAGTGGTGAAATATGTTATATGATTGTCACACCAGACATATGCAAATGTAAAATTAATATATACACTAATTAGAAAATCAATAAAACACGCCAAAGCAACCAAAATTAAGACCAAAATAAATTGACCTATTTGTTGAAAATATAGAAATTGGCTCAAAACGTGTTGCTTCCTTGTAAAAAAGACAGCGGCGAACGGCAATAGGAAAAGGAAGTAACACTTCGCAGAAGAAGCATTAAAACAACGTTTTGAGGGGGTGACCAAAAATATATTTTAATGAAATAATTACTGAAATGTTGTG
>JAODJU010000043.1:14951950-14965700 GCA_026776725.1 Gnathonemus echidnorhynchus
TGTGATTGGTTGATTAGATAATTGCATTAATGAGAAATTGAACAGGTGTTCCTAATAATCCTTTAGGTGAGTGTATAGCTAAAAATATCAGGACACTGCGACCCTTTCCTGGGTGAGCAGCCAGGGAAAATAGATGCATATCAGCTTAGGAATCATTTCTATGGAAATAAACTAAAAATTAAGTTGAACTTCTGTTTTCTGTTACAAGAATTTATTACGTTAAATATGTCCAGCTACGTTTGTTTCTTTCCTTACTTGGATAATCAGTGTTGTCATTTCCACCCACTACTGTTTTTGGCCTCTCAACAGAGGACCGTTTCTATGGTGACTGTGCCCAGATTTGTAGTGGGGGGGGGCTTGTTTCCTGTTTGGTGGCAGATCTGTCTCCTCAAAGAGGCTTTTGTGAGTGTCCGTCTGGTTCGGGGTGTGACTGAGCCATACCCACCAGCCTGTCTCTACCATCTCCTTAGGCAATGCCCGCGTGGGCCATGCAGTCGGGCAGCCCTCCTCCTTGGAGGTTCAGTCCTTGGATATGGATGTGGGAAACATGAAAATGCCCACAGCCAACATCACAGGTACCAGAGGCCGCCACACCAGGGATGAATGCAGGGGCGGGGTCACAGGACGGGGTCACTCAATGATTCAAGAACATATCCTTGGCTAATGATGAAATTGGCCCCTCTGTATGGATTATGGCTCCTCTTACGCCCTTCTTCAGTGCCAAAATTGTGTCATCACACAGTAATTAATGTCATTTCATCTTTAGTGCTGCTCATCTATTTAGGAATGTCTTTGTGTGTTTTGTTTGCATGACTGGTCTGTGGCGATCACCTGTTTCAGCATCCATCCCTCCTTCCTGCTCTTTCTGCCACAGCCGGGCGTCTTCCCTCATCTAGCAGCAGCGTGCTATTGCCGAGCCGTGTGGAACTGCCCCCCAACACGGTGCCTGAGTTCTCCTACTCAAGCAGCGAGGACGAGTTCTACGACGCTGATGAGTTCCACCAGGCCAACACCCCCCCGGGGAGCCGTGTTGTGTGAGTTTGGCATGTGGGGAAGTCCCATCCTCCTACCATCTCCCTAAATTTTGTCATGCATAGAAATGTAGACCAAAGATGGATTAGAGATGTAGTCTTTGAGGCTGGAACGTAAATGAATGTGCAGAATCTCTTAGTAGTGCTGGGGTTATATTGAGGTTGTAATTGTCCCTATTGCCTTTCCTCCCATAGTTCTTAACTTACCACAGTCTCTTTGTCCATCAGTGGTGCAGACACAGGTCTACAAAGGCCAAACACCAACGACTCCCTCAATTCCTCTATTTCCAGCAGCACCACAGACGCAGGTACTCGTCACAGTTTGGCATGTTGGGTTCCCATCTGCAGTGCACGGTTTATAGCCAGCATGAGGATGTGAAATCTGAGTGTGCTTATTGGTCTTCACAGACATCACCCTGTTTCCCAGTTTGAATTAGTTCATCGTCTATGTCTTTGGTTTTCGGCTGTCTAACTCGTTTATATCCCTACAAACTGCAACGAGAAATGGTGTCGTGTCGGCAGATCAGTTTGACAGCGAAGACGACGGTGATGATGAGGGTGAGGGGGCGTCAATTGAGGAACACAAGAGCGTCATTATGCACCTACTCTCCCAGGTGCGCCTGGGCATGGACCTCACCAAGGTAACCTCTTCCCCTCTCATCTTTGCTGACCAAACTTCTGCCACACCCTAGTTGTTGTCATAATATTGAGCTTCTCTTCCTGTCCTCGTTTCTCGACTCTAGGTGGTCCTGCCAACATTTATTTTGGAGAGAAGGTCCTTGTTGGAGATGTATGCTGATTTCTTTGCCCATCCAGACTTGTTTGTTAGGTAGGAAGCTGGCAGACGGCAACAAAAACATAAAATTGTTCTCAGAGCATTTGTAGTGTGCTGAATGCTACTTCCTTCAACAGCTGACGAGTGACCTGTTGACAACTTAAAGAACTCAAAGAACCAGTGTCAGAACTTAAGAATTTTAAACTTGAACATGGAGTACAAATGGCTTCTGAAACTGCCTTGGGGATCTTGTGTCGCAAACGTGTTTTCAATATCTTTTCCCGGTGCCAGCATCGCAGACCAGATGGATCCGGCTCAGCGCATGGTTCAGGTCGTCAAATGGTACCTGTCAGCCTTCCATGCAGGGCGGAGGGGCTCTGTGGCCAAGAAGCCATACAACCCCATCCTGGGGGAGATCTTTCTCTGCCACTGGGAACTGCCTGCGGAGGGAGAGGAGACCACAGCCGGGGTGAGGGAGCGCCTCTGATACGCCCGAAACTCTTTGTTTGCTGGTTTCCTCTTATAGGGTCTTGCTTGGAATCTGAGTGACTTTGGGTGAGGTAACATGACGAAATAATTGTAAGAAACTCTAGTCCAGGGGTCTCCAACTCCGGTCCTGGAGAGCTACCGTCCAGTAGGTTTTCTATCCTACCCGGCTTCTGATGAGCCACAACTGTAACGGTAAATACCAGGAGCAGGTGTGGCTCATCAGAAGCCTAGTGGGACAGAAAAGCTACTGGATAGTAGCTCTCCAGGACCGGAGCTGGAGACCCCTGCTCCAGTCTGATTTCTGAAGCCTACGCTCTCCTTCAACATAAGTATTGGCTGGAAAAAAATCTGTGAAAGTGCGTGAATGACTAACTGAGGATTGTTACTGTTGGGCGTCCTTCAGGAGCTCGTGTCTGACGGCCCTGTGACATGGTGCGGGAAGAACAGCGTGGCCTTTGTAGCTGAGCAGGTTTCCCACCATCCCCCTAGTGAGTGTGGTTCAGCCGTGATGGCCTAACAAGCCATGGGAATCATAGGGTAGCATGCAGCGATGCTAACTGGCACCAAACTTACCTGGCCGCTCTCCTGCCTCTTCTAGTATCCGCTTTCTATGCGGAGTGCATCAACAAAAAAATCCAGTTCAACGCCCACATCTGGACCAAGTCGAAGTTTCTTGGGATGTCTGTTGGGGTCCACAATATTGGACAAGGTACTAATAGTTTAGCTTTTGTTTTTAAATGATCTTCGAAAGTGAAATATGAGCGTGTGCCATGTTCCTGTGACGTGAGTCTACTGGTGTGAAAACAGATTTGAGAACCGACCGGGGATGGAAGTCTTGGCTTCTTGTTTAGTAATGGCACAGGAGTTAAAGGGTATTTCTCAGGACTGCAGGCTCCTCTAGGGCAGTTTCTAGTTAATGGGAGCACTCTGGTGTCTCTCCTGTCTCCTTATAGGCTGCGTGTCCTGCTTGGAGCACGATGAACACTACATCCTTACCTTTCCCAATGGTTATGGCAGGTACGCCTGTCCGCTTTTCTAAACCATCCATAATCTTCCCCATGAACCCTCTGGACTTGGGTCCTGAGTCATCTTGTCTGCTGCTCCAGGTCCATCCTGACCGTGCCGTGGGTGGAGCTGGGAGGGGAATGCAGCATCTCCTGTACCAAGACTGGGTATAATGCTAGCATAATGTTCCACACAAAGCCTTTCTATGGAGGCCAGACGCACAGGGTGACGGCTGATATCTTGTAAGTGATACTCTTTGGAGAGGCACTGTGTCACTAGGGAGTCGACTGTGTTGATGATGAGCTGCAGTATGGATTTTATGGGGTTTTTAACATTGAATTTAATGCATTTAGCTGAGTACTTGCCCCTTTATAGTTGTGTTGAAGATATGCTTATTCATCACCTTGATGTAGTGCTCCTAATGACAAGAAGTCATTCTGCTCCATTGAAGGAGAGTGGAATGGAGTCATGTACGCTAAGTGGATCTCTGGGGTGAGTTCTGGCTGCTGAGGTTTGTACAAACCTATAAGTTAAGAGTCTAGAGTAGAGGCTCCCTGCTGAGATAGAGTCGTCTTTTAATGCAGGAGAATTCCTTATTCATTGACACAAAGAGGATGGCCATCATCAAGAAGAAGGTCAGGAAGCTGGAGGACCAGCTGGAATATGAGTCTCGAAAGTGAGGGAACCTCATCTTCATCACTATTGTTTCACTTTCTTTCCATGTGGCACCAATCTGGGCTCTTTGTGGCCTTGCTGGCCTTTTGGCATGGGAGGGGGGCGGTGGGGGGCTCAGTGCTTATCTCTCCATCTCTCTGTCTTCTACAGCCTCTGGAAGGACGTGACCAAGAACCTGAGGCTGAAGGACATTGATGCTGCCACGGCGGCCAAACATCAGCTCGAGGAGAAGCAGAGGGCTGAGGCCCGAGAACGGAGGGAGAAGGAGATCCAGTGGGAGACGAGGGTAAGGGAGATGGGCGGAAGCTGTCCATCACAGTGCTCCTACAGAGCTCAGTGTTCCAGCCACTGGATTCATCTTATAGCGCTTTTCCACTGGCATACAGGAACCAGGCCGTACCTGAACTGTACCCCGAAGAGAAACTAGTTACAGCATGGTTCCAGCTTGCCTCGTTTTTCCACTGAAGAAGGGTCGACTCGGTAAAGGTGTTGCCGGGTTTGGAGAGCAACAGTAACATAACACTGAAGAGACGCTTATTTACTGTTCACATGGTGTACATCATGATTTACTATGTGCTAATTTCTGCTAGCATGTCTGTGAGAATCTCCATCTTATGCTAGCATCAAATACTAACAGAATTTGCATTCGCTTGATTAATTTTGCATTCTGAATTCATTCCAATCAGCTGTTCTCTAGTACTTTCAGTACGAGGTTGGGAATGTTCAAATTCTGATTTACTGGGAATGCATCAATAGATTGCGATATACGATACTACTAATACTGAATACTATGTAAAATATACCCTTTTCTTCTTCAGAGAATCCATGCATATTGACGCAGATCACCAATATGGACCAATCAGATGATGGTGACGCAACCAGCTTGGTTTAGTCAAACTTTTGGCCCAACTAGTATGTTGGACCATGTCAGCGGTGGTACGGCTTTGATAATTTACAATTGAAAACAGTCAGTTCACAGTAAGGGTTGTTTCTTGGTGGCAGTGGAAAAGTGCCATTGATTTTATTGTTAGATTTAGCCCGCTGCTGGAGGATGGCTGACAGTGGCTTTAATGGTGAGGACGTGCTGTGATATAATACCCATGTCTGTGTTGACATGAACCTGTCCACAGCTCTTCCATGAGGATGGTGAGTGTTGGGTGTATGATGAGCCACTACTGAAACGGATGGCCATGTTGAAGCACTGACAACCAGTGGTGGGGACAGAGCGGGAACAGAGAGCGGAAGACCGAGGGAGCAGAAAACAAAACCAAGGATCGTCCCAGAATTCCCTTCCCATGGCAGTCAATGGACGGGAGATTGGCATCTTCTGAGGGCTTCCTGCAGACCCCTCCCATAGTCCACAGAAAATATAGATGTGGCCTGTTCTCACTGTCATACACTACCACGTACTTCGGGACCAGGTCAGCTATTAGTGTGGGGGGGGGGGGGTGGGGGGGGCTGTGCTGTTCGCTCTGTATCTCAGGGATAGCGGTGACCCACCAACGGTCATGGACACTGCCTCTGTAACTACCCTCGCTGGCCCAAAGAGGCAGCTGCCTAGCTTGCCTTTAGCAACTGTTATGTAATTCTTCCCTCCTTCTTTGCGATAATCAATGAGTGAATGGCTGAGAGCATCGCTTACCCACAATGCTCAGCGTGTTACTGTTATCATTTTGCACATCGATATTGAGGCAAGACAGAAAAATGACACATTTACCAAGACACTGTGAGATGGATACTGTTTTAACAAGTGGTAAATGGTTATTAAACGCCTTGTTTTGTTTCTACAGCTGGCAATGACTTGTCAGTGGAGAAAAAGCTATTTTCCTTTGTTTGGGTGGAATGGAATTAGGAGTCCCTTGATCAGGCCTATGCAGTTTCAGACATGAAGTCCCATGCGCACAACGTGAACTGACAATCACCTTAAAAGCCGACAGGTCTCACTACTCTTCTACCTTAATGGTTCTAAGGGGAAATGTATTGAGAAAATGATATCCTGTCTGTGAGGGTATGGGTGCCATGTGCTGCTTTCTTAAGGCCAATTTATACTGCTGTGTAGGATCTACGCCATAGGTAGCTGTGAAGCCATGTACTCTCCGCTATAGAATGACGCCTGTAGTTACATTTCTGGGAAGGTGCACATAGGGTATACGCAGTAGGGTATATGCCGTAGGGTATATGGCTATGTAACTATATATGGTGTACATACTATGCAAAAGCATAAGCCTTTGTGTCCTGTCAGGAGATTCATGGTGATTAAAGATAAAGGTGAGTTAAGGAGAAACATTTTTATAACATGGAGCCCAACTCAGAAATAGCCTACTGTGGAACCTCAGTCTGTTTTTTTCCCTCTAACAGCAAAGGTGGATTTACCTCTTCTCCTGAAGCACTTTGCAATGACTATAGCAATTTTATTTATTCTGTTTTTGTACATGATATTGATAGAGGCCTTGCAACAGTTTATGTGTGAGAAAAACTGCCTTTATTTTGCTCCAGTTACACATCACAATGTTTTGGGTGACTGTATTGTCATGTTTACTGATGCAGACAATTAAATCTTCCACTGGGTTATATTTGTCTGTCATGAATAGTAAATTGTTATACGATTCAAATTATTTTTATATAGTGCCTTTCACAACATAGTTGTGAAACATAGTGCTTTACATGGGTATTTGAAAAGGTATTACAACATTACTGAGAGAGAACAATACAAAAACATGGAAAAGGAAAGACAAAAAAGAAAGAAAGAAAACAAGATGTCAATGGAGGAGAGGAACCAAAAACTCCCAAGTAGGGAGAAAAAAATCCTCTGGGGGTCCAAGGTCAACTGGCTCCCCAACCCCCCTGGGCACTAACGTACTTTGCTGAAAGCAGAAAGAGTGGGCTTGCTTTCTAAAAGTAAGGTGTAAACTGTAATCAAGGTCAATGCCTAAGCCCATCAATGAGTCTGTTCTCCATGCTGGTCTGAGCAGGGTGCAGATCGAAGTTAAACGTTCGTAAGTCACATCCACAATGTGGTACCTTTCCATATCTGCAAGTTTTTGTGTAATACAACACTTTGCATTAGTAGTAATTACGGTACGATTCAGGACAAACATGAAGGATATTCACAAATCGGAATCAATTACGTCAGCATTAGATCTCGATAGATCAGGGGTCACCAACATGGTGCCCACGGGCACCAGAATACCCCCAAGGACCACGAGTCGCCAGCGGACCTGTTCTAAAAATAGCACAACTCACTAGTGAGCAGCGTCTAAAATTTTATTTTATCCTGTTGCTATTCTTCTTTAATCACATTTGCATTTACATAGATTTGAAAATGACAATATCTTTTAAAAAAAAAAAAAGCATTTAAAACATGTTTATTACACATGAAGTTTAAATAAGTTTAGGAGGGCGTTTCAAACCGTGAAGTAGCTCTGTTTCAAAAAGGTTGAATAGATAAACCATTACTCTTTTAAGCGAAAGTGAAGAATATGCTTAATATAGCGGGGAGGTAGGGTTGTCTATTGCTCTTCTATCCATCTCTAGACCCCAAGGACGTAAAGGAGTACGTAACTGGACTAATTAAAATACGCTTCTAATTTAAATCGCGCATTTGAGTTTTTGCAAATCCGGAAAGCTGCGCGCCATGACAGCTAACAACATAACTATCACAAGTGACGGCGAATCCGAATAACATCCCATTGCACACGTAGGATATATTTTATCCTCGGCAGATGTGAACACGTAGTATTTGTAGATCAATTGCCCGTTTATCTTGATGACTGGACTGGGGCCGTTTATCTTCAGGAGTCAGGACCAACCTGGACCAAAAAAACTGAAATAACTGCACAGCGCTGATGGCCGCCAACACAACCACATAATTCCCATGATGCAATGCGAATGGCTATTAAAACCGTAGACCCGCTCTTCTCCGTCCTTCTTTCATCGCAGTCTTCTGGAGGTATGTGATCGAGTTTCTCTGGCCTGGCACCATAAACGTGGTTACTCTCGTTTTGTTGCGTATTACTCGACGTTTAATGAGTTTTTCAGAACTATTTTCTTGCAGTTGAATCCTTAGTGCTGCACAGTTTCGGGAGTTTTAGGCTGCTTTTTTGTGCGTACGGGCGTAGTGATAAACACGTGTTTTGGGGAGAAGCTCCTACGCCTAGTATAGGCCTGAGTTATAGCATAACATCTAAAGTAGTTATGGGCTGTAAGCAGGGCCCAGGGTTTGTAAGCGGTATTTTACAGCTGAATGTGATGATACTTGTGTTGGTAGGGACATCTGAGAAAATCTGATGAATTGCCAACCATTCTGACTCGGCACGGTGAATCCTTAGACGATGCATGATGATCATTATCTGCGTTGTGTTCAGCGTGAAGCTAAATGCCTTTTTAACCGTTTTAGATTGCAGATGTGGCGTTTACTGTCATCGGTGTTCTGTAAGGTGAGTTTTTTTTTTTTTTTCCTTGCAGTAGCCTTCACGAAATGTGCGTCATTGAAATTAACGCCTGTGATGATTTTATTGAATAAGAGTAGTGGACAGAAGAGATTTCTGAGAAATCTGTAACTGAGGCATACCATATTTAAGGAATGGCTTGTTGGTTAAATGCATGCGCTAAATCTCTTCTCTCGCGTTCATGTTGATGCAGGTCAACATGTCCTGTGAATGGCGACGATGTCAGAGGTAACTGTTTTATATGAATTTCCTTTTTTCCATGGTCACGTGTATGCTGATCATGCAGCAAAATAGCTTTTGATTCTTATGTAACTTTAGCGTTTTAGCCTGGAGAAATGCAAGTTACTAAGTGTGAGTCAGAGAAGCAACTATGATCTCGGACTTTTATGATCATGATTTGGACAGTCTGGGTATGGTGACTGTACTTATTCAATCCCACCCTTTGTCGGCAGGTGACTGCATGGGCAGTGGTGGAATGTGATCAGATGGTGAGTGGCTTTCATTAATTGTTTATTAACTCTATCAGATACAGTGATGATCGCATAGTTCAGCAGAGAACCTGTGAAGATTCATGCATGTCTTTCGCTCCTAGCTGATGTATCTGTGCTGTCTAGTGTGCTGCACTAGTGTAGTACGTTCTGATCTTGACTGGGTCTTTCCACAGGGATGTTGGTGACTTAAACTGACTCCGGCAGACTGATCAGGTGAGAATCCTGCAGTCTTGGGGCTGCCTTGGTGTTTCCTCTACCTTGAAATAACTGTTCATGATGACCAATAAAATAATGGGAATCTCTCTGAAAAAGAATGAAAGAGCCTTTTTGGACTGAAACGGCCTGTGGAATATCTGTGTTCTGATTGGCTGTACCATTGTACTAACTAAGGTCTCCCCCCCTCCCTCACTTGTTTGCCCCCCCCCCTTCTTGGCTGTGGATAGCAGGAGGCTGGGAATGTGACCAGTGTGAGTGTTCCACTCTTTTCTATTTGAGTTTATGGTATGATTTGCTTAACGGCAGCGAATGCATGAAGTCTGATTTTACTGGCTTAGTGTCTCTCCTGACGGCCATGATTTTTGGATCTAATGTGCCTTCTCTCTCTAGAGGTTGGATGTCCTTCCTGTCAGTGTGGTAGTGGCATAAGATGCTGTATCTCCCAGCCCTGTGTGATGCCAGTAGATGAGTCAGAACCTTCCCGAGAGAAAGGACCAGAGGTTCTTTGGAGAACCAGCAGGTATGTGACTCATCGGGTCTAAGCCGCCTCGCTCCAGTGGAGGTCTGGGATGAGTGATGAGCCTAATTGAACTCTCTCACTGAGTAGTTGATGACATGTAAATTCTGACTGCATCCCTTAACTGCCAAAGTGCCCCCTTCTCCAGTGAATCTGGTTTCTTAACCCCCCCCAACTCCTCTCCCTTACAGGAACCAAGATCTGCGTGTGACCCATACATCTTATTGAAGATTTCCCCCCCTTGTTGGTGTCACTCTTTATTGTACAATAAAGTTTTTTACAAAACCCTCGATTTATGGCATGTACACATTTTTGCACTTCATGCGGCTTTGACTCTGGTGCTGCTTCTTAACCATACAAATGAGGGCTTGCTCTTCCACAAGATTAATTTTAAATCTGCTCAGTGCTACCGCTCATTGGCCTCAGTGGGTAACTAAAACTCCTTAAACCTAATGGTCATTACATGATGGGCTGCTAGGGGGCACCACTTAACCTAGAACATCTCACTGTAGTGTTTGATTATGCCAAAGCCTCTGGTTGCTGGCCAGAGTAAAGGGTCAGTATAATTCTTACTTGTGATCAGCAGTTTAGTAGTAAAACATTTACTTAAATTTAAAAAAGCTTAACTCCCTGCCTCATGTGGCCATTTAAAAAAAAATTAAATAAAAATTGACTGTCCATCACCTCTGCCCTTTCTTTGGGGTGGTTTCTTCATACTCTGTGCCTATATGTCATGCATGAATTTGCATTTGTCTTCGAGTTTGTCTATGGTAGGACTTCATGGGTTCTGTGAGGTGTCCTGGCTTTTCCAGAAGACGCTTTATCCTTTGTAGACCCTGACCTCCTGCAGATGTTCCACACGGTCGTTGTCGAGGTGCACTGTCATTTCAGGGTACCTCACCTTCTGCAAGTCGTGTTGTCATTCATTAAAAATAGCTCAAAACTGCTGACTCTCCTGGCCAGAATAGGACTGGCTCTTCCTGTACTGATAAAAATATGGACGTTTGTTTTGTGCAGTGACAGTTTGGAAGCACGCAATGCTGACGCATCAGTCTTCTGTAACTGAATGCTTTTGCAGTGACTATATAAACCATTTCCTGTTTTGTCTTTGAAAGGCCATAAAATCATGTGAAGGTTAAATGATTTGACAGTTTGACACTCATTCTGCGTTCAGAAAGTTAGGCCATAAATAATATAAAGCACAGGAAAATCGTCACTGTGGTATTTCAGTGTAAGGTGATTTAATTACAAGTGCAAGAAATCACAATTACTGTCCCAGTGATCCGTCAGAAAGACGTGGTACGCTGGCTTTCGTGCTCTACCACTAGGTGGCGACTAAATACGTTCCAATGACGTATTTTAACCTTACATTTTCAGTCACTTTATTCTTTAACTTTAAAATACATAACTGACATTGAGAACAAAGCCAAGGGAGAAGTCAAAGTTCCCATTGTGTGTGCGAGGCTGGTGGAGCACATGCTGAGGTGTGACTGATATGGCTGTCACTCCCTGACAGGAGATGCTACACTGTTGGGAGACATTTGCATCTGTTCAAAGCACTAAGGCTCAGTGCCCCCCAGGCTCCTGTATGAATCCTCATCTCATTCACTGCCTCAGCTTGGGTTACCAACCCAAAGTTCACATCCTCTGACTCCAAACGGCCTCCGGTCCCTGGCCTTTAGTGCCTAATGGAAGCATTATGGATAAACAGCTATGATTCAGATCGTGATGAAGAAAGGCAGGGATCTGAGCTCAGAGCTGGCGGCCATGTTGAAGCAACATCAGTGTGGCTTCAATTCCAGCAGTTCGTGTGTGGAATGTTCCTATTCTTCCTGGGTATGTGTACCTTTCCTTTTGATACTCTCTTCCTGCTATCGAGGGACAAGGGTCTTGGTTAGCTGGTGACCTTAAGGACAGCTGTGTGTGTTCATGTGAGAGATGCTGCGAGACTGTGTATAGAAACGTCCTGTGCATACTGTAGATTTGCCCCATGCACACCTTACATACATATAGGTAAATATGAATAAATTGGTCATGAGAAAACATACTGAACATCATGGGCTGTCACATGTTTATTGTCTAGCAGAGTTAGTATGCAGTTCCTCGTGGTGTCCTCCACTTGCCGCTGTCACATGGGTCCTGAGCTGACACTGGATTGGCAGTTCTTAGCTTCTGGCTATAGATTGCATTATGGGAAATATGCAGAGGATCAGGCTTGCTAAAGCTGCTGTGGAGGTTGAGGAGGGAATGGACCTGGTGGGTGTGTGAAGGCTTTGGATCGCCCTGATTGGCTGCCGTCTGTCTGCCTGTCTGTGCCTGCTGTACAGGTGCTGGAGTTCTGCACAGCAAGTGTAGACAGGCAGACACATGACAACTCTGCTGAGTCACATGTGCTGCCCCCCAGCATCATACATGGCTCACCAACCATGTCAATGTGGCATCTCCCCCAACAGTAGCCCTGCGTGCTAACCACAGTGGCCAAAAGGTGGCGCAGCGATTAAGGAACTCTACATTTAACTGTGTCAACATTTCACACCAAAACCTAGCCGACCTACAGAAAGGTCTCAGACTATAAAGCAAGTATCAACTTCTGATTAAGCTGGTTAATGATGCAAATTACTGTCAGATGTGTGGGCTGTTTAACAACCCTCAAGAAACTTATCTAAAGAGGATAACATTTCTCAAATTGTTCTGTTATGTTGTTGATTCAATATAACAAGAGCTGACTTGCTGACTTTTATTAGCGATTTAACGTTTCACACAGATTCCCTTCGGGTCCGTTAACTCCATCAGCTTAATGCCACTAATGTTACAGAGCTCAGCTAAAGCAAGGAGCTGGATTCTCTGGATTCTCTCAGGTGAATGCACACACCTTAGTGACCATTATCCGTCTCACCACGTTAAGATTAGTTGTGTGAAGTTTGCTGCTATTTTATTACTCTGAGTTTACATAGAATCAAATTAAAGGGCTATATATTCTCACCTGTAAGATGTGCTGCAAAAGCATTTAGTAAATGACCAGATTCAATGAAAACTTACAGCCAGTTCCAATTGCACCTTGTGGCCCGACAGCCCAGTCATGGTGAAATGCTGTGTCCTGTCGACGAGGCAGGTTTGTCACATGATGACTTGCCCAGGTTCAGTGGGCAGCTTTTCACTGGACTGGCGGTGATGGGTAATGGGGGGCAGCTACTTCCTCTGGTCCAGATACTCCCCGCATGCCCAGCCCCATGTGTGTTTGCCCCAAGGGGGGTTTCCTCTGGGGGGAGGGGTGTGTGAGCTCATGCTCCCAGGGCGATACTGCTGCGGAGGCATCCCCGCCTGGGAAACACGCCTGCTAGGCCTTCAGCCGAACCCCCACCCCCCGCCTTTTTTACAGCTGCTGAGACAATGCTATACATCAGCCCCCCAGCACGGTCCACTGGGAGTTTAGGCATTTGGGCGGGGGAGGGGGGGGGGTCAGTTTGGAGCTGCCTTGAATCACACAAGCTCTCCTGGTCTCACTCGTTACATAGTGACGCTCATGCTGGACTCCGCTCTCTCTTACACACTCACACACACCGGGCTGAATCATCAGCCCCCATATGCAGCCCCACATGCAGCCCCCAGACGCTGCCTCACACGCTGCCTCACATGCTACCTCACATGCAGCCCCCAGACGCAGCCCCACATGCAGCCCCCAGACGCTGCCTCACACGCTGCCTCACACGCTGCCTCACACGCTACCTCACATGCAGCCCCAACACGCTGCCCCCCGAAGGTGCCTTGCAGAGCAGTCTGGCTGGTATTTACCCCTCCCTTCAATCTGTCCCCTTGTATAGATCACACTGCCTCCTCTCCCATCACGTCTCCTATCTCCCATGATGCTCACCTTCACACTCCATCTCTCTCTCTCTCTCTCTCTCTCTCTCATTCTTACGCTCACTCTCTCTCTGTCAACCCCCTCCATTTCCCCCACCTTCCTGCCATCTTTTTTCCCCATTTCTGCCCCCGCCTGCACATTCTTTCACCCCCCTTCATCATTTTCTCTCTCTCTGCTTCTCTCTCTTCCCCCTGTCTCCAACCCCCCGAGAAGCCCATGCTCTCCCTGCCTTCGTTGGGAC
>JAODJU010000043.1:14966725-14978255 GCA_026776725.1 Gnathonemus echidnorhynchus
CCCCCCCCCCCCCACACACACACACACACACACACATACACCCCCACCCCCAAAAAAACTCCGGCAGGAAGTGGGCCCCTCTGGAATGGTGAAAGAAAAAAAGATGTTTAAGAAACAGTGGGGTGGAGAGAGAGAAAAAGAAAGAGAGAGAGAGAGAGAGAGAGAGAGAGATGTAGAAAGTGCTACAGTGCTCAGAGTTCTCGTTCTCCACCCTTTCCCCATACGCTTCCGCCATCACACAGATGTCCACATCCTGTCCTGTGACCACCACACACTCCTCTGCTCCTGCCTCCCATCCTCTGAGCTCCGTACGCTCCTCTCCTCCTCCTGCCTCCTGTCTCTGTCTCCTTCCTGCACTCTTTCTGTAACTGAAGCTGTTTCCTGAAGCCCCTTTTTTTTGGGGGGGGGGGGGGGGGGGGATTTGCGAAAGAAAGGGGACTTTTTTTTTTTTGAAAAATGTTGCGTTTCAAAGTTTGAGGCAGAGTAATGACTTCCACATGTGGCTGCTCCACCTCCTCCTTCTTCTCCTTCTTCTCCATGTGCACGGAGAGTAAGAGACGCTGTGCGCTTTCCTCAAGGCTTCTTGGAGGAGACCCCCTCCCCAAAAGGACAACCGTGTCGGTGGGTCTTAGATTTCCATGGCAACACGGAGCGGGGACGATGACAAATGTAACGTGTCATATGTTTCTGGCACTTTGAAGTTCAAGAAATTCCAATAAAATGAGTCAAATGAGTCACGGCTTGCAGGTCGGTGGGAGACATTAAGTGCTTCTGTTCGTTCTTTGAGGCGCGAGAGGTCGCGGTTAGAGGGATGCAGATGATTTGTGGATATGTGGTTGGGTCCTATTTTCTGATTAAACGGTAAGAAATATGGAACAGAGAGGTGTTCAGTTTGGTTCTTAACGGCCAGTAATAAAGCTTTAGGCCCAAACTGAATATATGTAGCATTGAGGTTTATTAATGCTGTGTAAACGGAGGAAGAATTCACTACTATAGACTCTTGAAGTCACTGAGGGAATTTAAGGTTAGTTCATTGGTTAAGTCATGAAAGATGGTTGCCTTTATCACTGACACACGTTAATCTTGGTGGAGATACCTTGTACGAACCCAAGGTCTGGGAACATTGCCTCTTCGGGGGGGTGAAATTGGAGGTTCACATTTAGACATCTGGGAGGCCTCTGCAGTAATCTCATAGCTGGCTTTTCTGTAACTTTTTATGACTATAGCCAACCGTGACTGTAGACGTCTCTCGAGTCCCATTGCAACGTTGACTTCATAGGAACCTGTGCTGTAGCAGAAGCAGCTTCGGTTTTAAATGATAGAGAATCGGCATTTAAGAAAAAAAAACGCAGCGATGCTGATCGTAGGATCTAAGGAAAGGCTTTTTTTGTCTAAAGAGCACCAAGTCCTCCATTTGCTCTTCAGTCTGCCCACCTGGCCCTACTTATTGCTAACAAGGTAATCAGTCTAATCAGGACCTGCTGGGGATGATTTAATGCAGTGTTTCCCAACCCAGTCTTCAGGGACTCCCAGATAGCCCACATTTTCGCTTCTACCATGAGCTCGGAGGGAGCAAAAATGTGGACTGTCTGGGGGGGGGGGGATCTCCAAGGACCGGGTTGGGAAAAACTGATTCAATACATGTATGTGCTGTCCCAACCCCACCCCAAGTAAATTCTTTTATGTCCATCTCCTCCTGTTATCAAAACTCTTGACTTAAGCGAGTCCATGCTCATCATTTCAAAGGAGAACCATCAGACATCACATGACACCTTAACAGCAAACAGGAAATGCAGGGGATTGATTTTGAGTTTACCTGAGGACAGAGCAATGGTTTGACATTTATGGTTCTATAGAGTTGGATATAAAAGTCTAAGCCTTTGAGATGCTCTCATTTTTGCTGTGGTAAGACCAGAAACTGACTTTACTTTTTTTGAAACTCATAAAATTACCTTTACGTTTCCCAGTGTGTCGATCATGCCAGAAACTTATATAGTTTCCAGTAAACGTTTGAACATCTTCTAGTCTTCCCATAACTTTCAGCATGGAAGATATTTGTGAAATCCAGGTTATGAGCCAGACATGGGGGGGGGCAGTCCTCTCATAATGTAAATATTACAGTTTAGAGCTGCTTTTTTCAACGGACAGAGGACAAATAATGAAAAACATGCGTGATGGTCTATAATATGGATATGAAGGAAATGTAGCTGTTTTTACAGAATCTATTTCGCAGATATAAAAATGTCACCTGAATCTACGAGTATGTGATATTACTTCAGTATACTACCACTCAAAACATACTTTGATGTGGGGCCCCTGATGTTTCGGGGGGGGGGGGGGGGGGGCCTGTTGGCCACAAACAGTCAGCATATGAAATATTTGCGTTCCTTATTTAGGAGATGCTGAAGCAGCATGTTCTGCTAACCAGCTAGCTAGCTATCTTCTACACTCAACAGCCAACGTTAACGTTAACGTTATAACATTAATTTCATACGCACGTAAAGTGATTATATTTCAGTGGCACCTTGAAAAGGAATCTTCCAAAGCTAATCAGCTTCTTCACAACAAACGTTGAAACGCTTGATGAGGATGCAACAAACTTTACAGACACAGGGGGGAGGGGGGCAAAGGAACTTTTGAGTGTAGGCCCATAAACAACAAACATACCCTGCCTCTAGTTATGCATGTTGCTTAGCCAACAGCAGGATATTTTCCTGGTCAGTGCTGTTCATGGGGAGGGTCCCCCACTGAACTGGCCGCCCCATGTCCCTAAACTCACCGCTGCCCCTAGCTTCTCCTCATTTCCCGACTCCCCTCATCCTCTCATCGTCCTGGAGATGAGATCCGAGCTCCCGCTGGACGTCCTGAAGATCTGCGTAGAGCTTCAGACCTAACTGCCTATTAGGCATCTTCAACATGGAGATGATGTGAGATGCAGGGATGAGCCTCCATCATACCGTTAGGTTAAATTAATTTGCCAAATTGATCATTGTATGCTTAGATACCAAGCAGATTGCCTAAGTGAATCAAATCATCACTGATTCTATGGTCAAGTTGACGGGAAGCACCAAGGCTGTCTACAACTGCCGTAGCTCATCCAGTTTTCCTAAAGTCTGTGTTTATGGTTAAAGGTTTGAGGAGTGGGGTGTATGCTGCAGCATTGCGGCCCCCCGATGGGTGTGCCAGCATATCCAGGAGTGGGAGGTCCTCTTGACAAGCAGATTCAAGAGCTGGGGGCAGGGGGGGGGGGGGAATGCATACAGTTTGTTTATAATTTGTCCCGTTTGACTGTCCTCCGAGAGCGAGCATGAAAATCCAGGGCCAAACAAATCGGAGTACGGCCCAGCCACAGAATGGGGGGCTTTTTCTGTTAGGAAAGAATTCTCTGGGCTGGCCACAAAGTGGGGTGGGGCGTGGGGGGGGGGGGTGAAGGAGCGGCGAGCCAGGAATGTGTCAGGCCATGTCCTACATCACGGCATATCGGCGCGGTGGGCTAGCGGCTGTGCCGGCCATCACGCGGCTCCCACTCGGCAGGGACCGGCATAAAAATCACCCAAAAAAAGGTTAAAACCATCTGAAAGTGGCGGATTTTGTAGAAAGTGTAGACAGTATTGAACAGAAATAACTGTGTGTGTATGTGTGTGTGGCACCGCGGCAGGCCGAGTCCGTCGCCATGGTCAGCAGTCAGGAGAGTTCTGCTTTCTCTATTAACCTTCAGCAGACATGAAGCCTCCTTAGATGCAGTCAGGACGACACCACCGGCTGCTCGACAGCTTGACTGCTGAAACCCTTCCATAGCTAAATGCTTTAAACACCTCCAGAAAGCTTTCATTTGCCCTGTGCTCTGTGCATTTTATAATTTCTTTGGCCAGACTGACACTGTAACTTTGGATGCAGTCCATGTTATTAGAAAAAGGTTTAAGCAAATGTTTGGAGGTATTTATTTAACTTTCATCCCCTGGTCACACTGTCCGGTCTGGGTCACTGTTCGGTTTTGCATGTTGGTCCGAAGCCTGGATTCTGGCTGTGGAGGACCTAAGAGGAAGAAGGAACTTTGAAAATGTTAACTTGCTGCTTACCTGGTTACCTGATGGACTGTAAGATTGGGTGTTAGCTATTGGTGCATGCTGAAAACATGTGTTTGCTCAGGGTAATGGGGGCCCTCCCAGCTCTGGGGGGAGGAGGTGGAGTTTTCTATCAAAGTCAGGTGGCCTCAGGGATGTTTGCAGACTCGGTTTTGTTTGCTCTACCAGTTGAAGTGATTCAGAAAACATCTGCTGTGAATACGTAACACAGGGTCGCTGTGTCTGTGATTCACTGTGTGTGTCTGTGCTTCACTGGGTGTGTTTTTACTCTCTTGACAGTCTGTGCCTCGCTGCTTTTGCCTGTACTCCTTTGTCCATCTGCATCTCACTGTCTTTGTCTATATCTCCTTTTCCTGTGTCTCACTGGGTATCTGTGCTCCCTCGTCTGTGTCTGTGTCTCACTGTGTGAGTCTGTGCTCCCTCATCTGTGTCTCACTGTGTGTTTCTGTGCTCCCTTGTCTGTGTCTCACTGTGTGTGTCTGTGCTCCCTCGTCTGTGTCTCACTGTGTGTCTCTGTGCTCCCTCATCTGTGTATCACTGTGTGTGTCTGTGCTCCCTCATCTGTGTCTGTGCTTCACTGTATATGTCTGTGTCTCACTGTGTATGTCTGTGTTCCCACGTCTGTGTCTGTGCTTCACTGTGTGCGTCTCTGTCCCAGTGCCTTTATCTGTGCTCCCCTGTCTGTGTCTCACTATCTGTGTCTGTGCTTCACTATATGTGTCTGACTTCATGTGTGCTTCACCATGTGCGTCCCTGTTATCACTGTCTGAGTGTGCACTTTACTCAGTCTGTCTGTGTCTCACTGTTTGTGTCTGTGCTTCATTGTGTATGTCTGTGTCTCACTGTCTATGTATCTGTGCTCCGTTGTCTGTGCCTATGCTTCACCATGTGTGTTTGTGTTCTGTCTGCATGTGTGCTTCACCTTGTATGTCTGTGTCTCACTGTCTGTGCTCCCTCGTCTGTGTCTATGCTTCACGGTATGTCTGTGTCTCACTCCCTGTATCTGTGCTTCACCAATTGTGTCAGTGTTCTCACTGTCTGCGTGTCTGCTTCATTGTGTATGTCTGTTTCTCACTGTCTGTGTCTGTGCTCCCTCATCTGTGTCTGTTTCGTTGTGTATCTGTGTCTCACTGCCTGTGTCTGTGCTTCAGTGTCTGTGTCTGTATGTGTGCTTCACTGTGTGTGTCTGTGTCTCAGTGTCTGTATGTGTGCTTCACTGTGTGTGTCTGTGTCTCAGTGTCTGTGTCTGTGCTTCATTGTGTATGTCTGTGTCTCACTATCAATGTCTATGCTCTCTCTGCGTCTGTGTTGTACTGTTTGCAATAAAGGCCCAGGGTGGTCAGACCCCCCCCCCCTCCCCCCGCCTGGTGTGATTTCAGGAATGCGTACCAAGACAGCCGTTACTGGGCTGCTGGCGAATCCCAGGAGGAAGTGAACAACTGGAGGGCCGTGCTGATCTGCGCAGGGCTGTGCCCTCAGAAAGCCTCCCCAGGTCCGCCTGCCCCCCCATCCGGTGGGTATGGAGACTCATGCTTCATTTTGTAAAGCACTTTTTTCCGGTTATCTTTGCCACTCTGCTGTGTCGCCCTGATGAACACAGGGGCTTCTCATTGTTTATAATCAGCACCCCCACCCAACACCGTCACTCAGCCCCACACATACCATAAAGGGGGCTGGTATCATCTTCAGGCTTAGGACCTGCCTTGGCTCCCCCCCCTTCTCTGTCTCTCCCCTCCCCCCTCCCTGTTCTCCATACGACAAATTCAAATGGCATTTTTTCTTGCTTTTCTTGCTTTGCCAAGCTGTGGCAGACATTTTTGTCCTGGACATTTCTATATCATCCGTGAGACAGGACGGTTCTTGCTCTTTGTCTTCCTGACACCATTCTGTCTCCGGGTTTTTGCGGCCGGCGCCAGGTGGAGGGAAGAGCAGAACTGTACTCTTTACCACTCTTCTTCCCTGGACCTGCAGTTGGAATGGTGGGTACAGAGAATCGGGTACTTCATTGGCTCTGTCATCATCTCCTCCTGATCACTGTTATAAGCCCCACACCCTGAAGGGGGCGCTGTTCACCCTTAGTGTCTTCACACTGTCACTGCCACCCCCTATGGACAGCTGCTACGTGGACTCAGTGCCTCGAACAGGTAATTAACTACCTGGGCAGAAAACATTTACAAAATAACTTTTCTTTGTGTTCCTAACTATTCCTAAGGGAAGAAAAAGGATTTTTTGCTGATATCGTCAGTATTTATTATTTCCAGATTACAGCTGATTCAGCATTCAGCATATATATTTATACATATAAAATATGAGTGTGCATGGTTTTCTTGTCAAAATGCCTTTATCCATATCCAGAGAAAGTACCTTGTTTAACTGTAAGGCAGCTGTTTTGGGATTTGCACATGCACTTCAATGTCCACCTACTTAAGCATCACGCCACCTGATGGTACAAAGAGGTATTGCACATAAAAAGATTTGCTGAACACATCCATGTTCCTCTGCTTCTTCCCCTTGTCAGCTGGAATAGCACTTCCAATACCCTCTTGCCCCCTTGGGTGCCCGGTCTTCCCTCCCAGGATCCAGGTGAGCATGCGGAGAAAAACAACTAAAATCCCCACAACTGGATGTACATACTAGCGAAGCGCAAATTCCACTTTTTCATATACATTATATGGAAAATACTGGAAATCGAAACATTTACATTAATTTAGGTGATGCTTTTATTCAATGTACATTCAAGAAGGTCAGGTAAGACAGTCCCTAGGGCAGCTGGGGCTCAGGACCTTGCTCAGGGTCCAATAGAGAAATCACTCCACTGACCACAGGGTTTGAATCTGTGAATTTGAACCCCCCCAAAATTTGTGGTTTGAACCCCCTGGTCAGTCTACCAGTAATCTACCGAGATGGACCTACGCCGAACACCCCATGAAAAGTATTTCTGGCTCAGGGCTTCCCGCTGAGCCGCACATGGTAAAAAGGGGCGATAATTTTCCTTAAATTTGTGTCAGCATCTTACTTCGATTAACCGGATTAAAGAGTGAAATGGTGAAGCCCACTTTATTAACTGGATTCTCGGACTACATTTCTAGAAATCAGTCCTGATAGGATACGTCAGTGGCATGATTCTTCAACCTTGGAAATCTACCTTAGGACGTTTGGACTTGCCGAGTATTTAGATTCCGCTAAAATAATAACAGAGTTCTAATAAGCAGAGCTCAGTCCTGGTGGTTTGTGCTGTGAATATTTCTGTCTGACTTTTCCCCCCTCGCACTCAGATTGCAGCCGGAAGCCTAGCAGAGAGGGGCTGACTCCTGATGTTTTTGAAACACGCACACTTGCAGCCACACATTCCTGCGGGCTGCCAGCTTGGGGGCGACGGTGGTAACCAGACCTAGGCGGGTTCCCTAAGCCCCGCCCACACGTGTCGGCCCTCCTCCCCCACACGTCAGGCGGCAGAGAGGGCCGTTAAGGTCTCTGCATCTCCCTGACTTTGTGTTCTCAGTGTCTGTACATCGTTAACGGCTAATTAACTCCACATGAACAGCCCCATGACAACATCAGCGTCCCACATGATTTTTCCTAGAAGTATGCTAAGCTGACCCCCCCCCCACAAGGAGCTTCTTTTCTTTTTTTTCACCATCCCTCTCTCCACCTCAAGCCATCCTCTTATCCTCCCACAATATAACACAGCTCCATACCTTTCCTAACATTAAGATTGAACGTTTTTCTCTTTTTTACCCAAAATGCACCCCTAAACCACAACCCTCCCCCCTCACTGAACTCATTTCCATTCTTTTCCATTCTCTCCCCCGCCAGCTTTATCCACTGTCCCCTCCTCATTTTTACACTCCTCCTCTTCCCAGCCAGCCCACTCTGACCTACCCAGAGCCCCACCCCACCCCCAAGTCGCCCCCGCATGCCCCATTCCCAATGTGCTGCCCCCACTGTACTTTTAACTGGATACCGGTTTCTGCTTGGGGAGGTCATGTGACCTAAAGATGTCGTGCCCATATGAACACCCAGGAGCCACTGCCACCAAAGTTCTGCTGCTTATTCATATTGCTGACTGTGTGTGTGGCTAATGCTGAATTTACACCTGGCTCCGACTGTGTTTTTTATAAGCCGATGTAAAGGACAGCGGTGACATGGACCAGAGCCACATGGCAACCAAACGGATGAATCAGGACAGGGGTGAGAGCATCACAGGAGAAAAAAGGAGGGGGCTGGATTAACTGAGAAAGGGTAAACTAAAATAATATTTTCAATGTGGGTGACGAGGCAGGACCCAGAATAAGTATGACTGTATTGGTCCAAAGTCAACACTCTAGCCAGGGGTACTGGGGCTGAAACAAGTCAACGTACCTGATTTATACCAGTCAGCAGGTGGGACCAGATGCAACATATTAATTCAGAAAACTGCAGTCACATGATCCTCATCTCACAGGGAGTCAAACCCCCCAGGGTGCAGGGGAGGTATTGACTCTTGTCACTATGGTAACATAAGTTCCGGGATCACCATGCCAATATGCTCCACTATATACCACATGTTGTTGGAGTTGTCCTCGCTTAGAACGGGACGGTCTGGCCCTCCTCAGTCCCATCAGCCTCTCCTCCATCCAGTCTCTAGACTGTAGGTATGCAAAAGCCAGTTCATAACATCTCTGATTAAAGGCTTTCTTGACTCTGACTGCAGTGACTCATGAAATTTCACTCATGAATCTTTACATTTTTTGTCCCTGCCTTTCACTTTCTTCAGCTAAAGTGAATCTTTTATATTTAGCCTCACAAATGTGGTTGGATTCTTTTTTTTGGGTTGGATCTTACTGTTTTTTTTTTTTTTTTTTTTAAGCAAACCTAAAGTTTATAAACAGCATTCCTGAACTGATGACCCTTCTCTATAGTGTTTCTCAGAAATACAACAGCCACTGAGACATCTGTCCCCACAAACCTTCTTAAAGAATTAAAGTATGAGATCTACATTTATACATGGCCATTGTGTAGTCCTTCAAATCAAGACAAAGGGAAATCCAGAAACTATTTAGTCAAGATGGTCCGGGGTTTGATCCCGCCTCCAGGGTGTGCGTGCACGTGCGTGTGGAAATAATTCCTCCTTCCAGTCCAGAGACATGTATTTAGGATATCTGGTTTCTCTAAATTTCCCTTGGTGTATGTTTACGTGCCCTGTGATAGACCGGCATTTACAAAGGCCTTGCGCGTCTCAAGCTTTTTTATCTTTTGATACTTGCTTTGCAGGATACAAGTGGTACGGTTGTCAGCCAGTAGATGGAGCCATTGAGTTTCAAACTGCTGCCATTGTCTGATAAAATACCTTCAGATCAGCATGCATAAAAATATTTAATCATTCCATAACAGCACGCTTGTGTAAATATAAGATTAAACTGCCGCGCATTATGACTACTATAAATGACCTTTTCTTGTAGGTGCCGTGCATTAACGGTGGTGCTTAAGGACCCAGGGTTCAATTTTGTATTGTGGAAAACAATGTTTCCGTAGATGAAACATTAAACATCAGTTTATCTTACGGCAGTAGAATTACAAAAGAAAGTTGTGCAAATTTACAGCGTTTTATTAGAAAATATTAAATATTACAAACACATGTTCTTGTTTCAAATAAATTCGGTAACAGCATTAAAACTCTTTACGTTTAATTTAAATCAAGTAGGAATGAGGCAAACAGTTGCAGTCAGTGAGAAAAGTAGTAAAAAATGAAAACGGAATGTAAACCAAACTAAAAATAATACCAGATATTATGGGTTCCATGTTAAAATAAGCTGAACTTTACCCAAGGTAAAGTACATTATATACTGTATATTAAATACTGTATATGATATTTCCCTCATTGCTCAGTTCGCTGAATTAAACAAAAACTAAAGAGGGTAGTAAAAGTATGAAGAATGTTTAATTCCATTAGTCTGATGAACGTTTGTTCACCAGGGACCTCTTGAGTATAGGACCTGTGAAATCACCCTGGACATCAACAAAGAAATGGAAGGGACAGTTCTGTGTCACCTAAAGGAAACACGGTTCACCTAATTAAGACTCTGCATGAGCCAGGATGAATTCTAAGACCTTTTCTACAGCACATAACTCAAGCAGTCTCCACTTGGAAGACGTGAATTATTAATGGATGTTGAGTGTTTAATAAATTAGCCCTTGCGATCGCCACAGCGTTGCCAGCAGTGGCCCTTAACCCCCTCAAGACAATTAAACTTGCACGAGAAAATGTGGCAGAAGCTGCAAGAATACAATATAAATATATCCGTACCAACGCCCATCTAGACAACCAACGTTATTATTGCTCGATCTGTAACATACCATATTCAAAGGTGTATATGTAAAACCATATTCAAAGTGGTAAAAATTTAAGTAAACCCAATCACTAACTATTTCTTTCCAATTTCCCCAAAACAAAAGTGAAAATAAATTCAATACAATACATTTGATTATGAGAATATCCATGCTCTATAACATGCGCTATATAAGCTATACATACGTTCAATAAATGAGGGAATTTGTATATTGTTTTATTGATATTTATAGAGTTTTTGGGACCACATAGTCCGCAGTCTCACAGCGACTGAGCATAACTCTATAACCATACAACGTGGCTGTATATCATTTCGCAGCAGTTTATTAACTTACTTCAGCCGCTCAATGTCAAAAGTTCCAGCTCATCGCTGGCAAGCTCTGTGGTGGGCGGGAACATTGGTAATTACGTACGCAAGGCGGAAGTGTCGGAGGCTTCCTATTGGGCAACGAGAGGACGCACCCGACGACAGACATCGGAATCGAGTGCAGAGCAGACCTGCATATCAGATCGATGCTGCCTGTCGCGCATTTTTGAGCTTGGTAGCTTAGCTCGCTAGCTTATCCGCTAGCTGTTTCTGGGATAGGGGCATTTGTTTTCTAATTTCGCCGGGCGCTCAAAGTGGCTCGTCGCAGCTCATTATACGGTGGGATTATTTATCGCCCAGCGCGCAGTGAAATAAGCGAAAACAGCGAGAATGTTGGTCCCATGTGGAAGATGAAGAAGAGGCGGTTGGGCGCTGTGCTACTGTGCCTGATTGTAGTTTGTGTATGTGGGTAAGTTATGGATTCTGTTATTTTTATAAATGGCTGTACCTAATGAGTGGAATGACTGAAGTGTGTCAAATGTCAATGCACTTGGTCGTTAATCTTCTGACTCATTTGTTGATGGGTTGATGGATGGATGGATGGATGGATGGATGGATGGAGGGGCAGAGAGCAGTCAGGTGATAGATGGCCAGACAAACCACGACAATCCCCCTGTCAGGGAAGCCAAGCCAACTGTCCGAATCGCTGATTTCCCCGCAGTCCCAATCCAACTGTCGCACGCGCATATATATATATATATATATATATATATATATATATATATATTTTGTGTGTGTGTGTGTGTTTGT
>JAODJU010000043.1:15001414-15038506 GCA_026776725.1 Gnathonemus echidnorhynchus
AATACAGGCCTCCTCTGACCAGCTTTGTAGGGACCCGGCCGCTGACAGCCCTGGGTAAATATAAACCTCCAGTGCCGAATCCAGCTTTAGGCAGCGCAGACGGCTTTAGTGGGACCTGCAACCTCATGGTCAGAAACACGCTATATCTTTCTTATAACGCTGAAAATGGAACAGAATACTGAAGCCAATGTACAAATTTTAGGCGGTTAGATGATCTACACGATCAGTAATTCACGACGCAGCAGAGGGAGACGGACACCTTTAAAGTGCTATAGCCGCTTTCACAGCTGTAAGCAGTTATATTCAGACTAAAGCTGCGTTAGACGGTGCTGGAAGGTGTGGAATTAGCTGGAAACCTGCTGATTTCCACTAAAACACCAGACGAACCAGAGAGAATGGCTGCCTGGGGCGTTTTCCCAACAGCCGGACCGCGAAAGGACCGGCAGGCTGGGTCTTTGCGGAGCGCTGCGAAAGCCGCGGAGGCAGCTCCTCTGCCGGGTTACGCAGCCGCTAATGAGGGAAGCTGTAAATACGCCACGGGATCGGCGCCGCTGGCTGCTGACGGTGGGGACCGGGCGGGGGGGAGGGGGTAGGAATCGCAGCGTCAGCAGGCTGCGGCATTGGCGGCCGGCTCCCCCTTCACTGAACCTGGAACTCCTTTTCTGACCACAGGCGTCTGGGTGCCGGGAGACGCAGCAATCCGAAGAGCGATTTCACACTCAGAACGCAGGGTAACCCTGAGCTGCAAATCAGGCAGTGCAAGTGCCGTGGTTGCAGGGGTGCCGTCATAGGGGGGCGGTGGTGGTTAGGACGATTCCAAGAGCCTCTGTCAGTCAAAAAAATTTTGGAAAATAATTGGATTGGTCTAGACTGGGGGGCCCAAAATCTCTAGCAGCGCCCAGCGTGGCCGTACATTCAAACTGGCGCTGCATCAACACTGACACGCTCGCAGCCACCAGCATGCAGCTGCAAAGAGGAATAGCGGACATTGTCCACTGACATCCCATAAACACACGAGAGCCAGGCACAGGTCATGACAGTGTACCCGTATGAAGAGACGAGGGGAGATAGAGACTCAGTCATACATAATCACCACACAGGCTAAACAAACTGGAGAAACGACTGGCCTCTCATTTCGATCTGTATTTAAAAGCATAAAAATCAAAAAGGCAAGAGGAAGCGCACTGAAAACACAAACCAGGAAGGAAGCACAATTTCTCTGGATAATCTGACACGGCCTGCCCTTGCAGTGACGTAAGATAGGCCTATAGAAAATGTAAATATAGTTGACACTATATATAATGTGCTCAACAAAATGTATTTATAACCGAATTGTTTGACATTCTGTGACAATGTTCTTAGGTTCAGCTTCCAAATCTTCCTGCATGCATTCCTGGTCAGATGTTGTGAGTTAAGGTATAGGCTACATATTTTCTGTGCATTTAACCTTGTATGTAAGGTGGGTTATCGAACCTTTCCTGTCACTTAACTAGCCCCTGAAATCGCCATCAGTTATTCTTGTGCCACGGTGGAAGCGGTCGGTCCAAGGTCAATAATTTACAATGGCTGCACGCTGTGACATTCACCGTCTTTGCGCAGCAAAAACAAGCAGTTAAAAGGTTAAAATGCGTGTGGGAGGGGGAAACAATCACGAGAATCAGGATAAGACGTTATTCGTCACAGGGGTTTTTCCATTATAAACCTCATAAGGAAGGATAATCTTCGGAAATTAAACAGGCTACTAGGCTTAAATATCAGAATACTTTCCAAGGCAGGAAATTCAGTCTCACTGCATTTATCCATTACATTAGATTTACAGTTACGCAAAAGCCAAATATATTGCACATTCAGCGTGAGTTTTGCATGCGACTGAATTCGACATGCACATTTCCCCCGGGTTTTGCTGGTGTAAGGTAACGGCAGGCGGCTAAAAGGCCTAATTAAAGGATGAAAACTGCTAATTGTCTTCCTTCACGCAATAATTCCTTCACTACGAACATTTTAGCTCTAATTACACATCATCGCATTAGAGGGATATGCGCGTAAGCCCCATACTGTAGTCTATCTGAAGACAAATAAAACGTGTGCATGGAAAAAGGGTTGAAAACAATGTAATCATATCAAGCAAATATGCCTTTTTTTTTTAATCAAAAGCTACTTTATATAGATTAGTGTAAAATGGCTCGCGGCTGTTTACCGATCGCTTTCATGCAGGCTGCTGAGATCTCCACTTCGGGCACTTTGCGAACCCGAATGTGCCATGCAGGCACAGGATCACGAGGAATGCCCTTCAATACTTTCCATATCATACAAAATAAATAGATTCAACTGATAAAAAGTAGGTTACGACCGGCCAAAGAAGGTCACACTATGTAAGGGTCTTTCTGAAATACTGATTGTAAAGGCGTTCGGTGTAGGCCGATGTACAGAAATTTAAGTTTAACGTGTCAATGAATAAACAAAACGATTGATTAGCAGTTACATACGCCCATCTCAATATAGATAGATCAGATAGATAGATAGATAGATAGATACTTTATTGATCCCGAAGGAAATGTAGGCATCCAGAAGCTTATAAATATAACACATCACAATTAAATATATATAGTTATATATAAACATATATAAACAATGGTCAAGGATACATGTCACTGACTAATCAGCAACATTATATACCTACTTAATTTCTACCAACTCGGTGGGTTGCATGAACAGTTATTCTAGTTCTTGGTTCGAGTGCGAACTGCATGGGCTAGTAGGGAGGGGTAATATATACGGAGCACTACAGGCTCATCAATCCTTTGCACAGATGTAATTACATTACGGCAAAATGTGGTCGTAAAATTTAATAGCGCCAACATTATGCGTAACGGAGGGAAAAATCACGTCCGGACAGGCAATTAGCAGGATTTTAATTTAAAAAAAAAAAAAAAGTAGCAGATGGGCATAAAAATATATGTAGCCCATATCTAAGTTAAGTGCGTGAGTAAAGGCTCCAAGCAGACACAGCTAGGAGTTCAAACACCGGCTTTCACCCGAAGTAAAACACCCCTTACATGTATACGTTTCCACTAAAAACACCAGCTATACTATACTCATGGATGGAAACATGCAGATTTGAAACTTAGGTGTCAAATATGCGACATCGTACCATAACAGGAACAGAGCACGTACACCTGAGTGCAAGAGCGCTCGATAGCTGCCACTTTCAATAAATATCTCTCGGATCTTCTTAGAAGTCAAATTCTCCACTATTACATAATAACTCCTACTGCTTGCACAATTAGCCACACGAGTTTCCCGTTTTGTTGCACTGTATATGAATTATGCAATTAGGTTAGCTGATGGAGTTATAGCAACGTTTTAACTGCAAATACGTACTAGGCACCAGAAGCATGAAGCAAGCGAGCAGAGATGTGGATCCAGACTAGTAATTTAAGAAAGCAAGAGGTCGAAACATCGTTACTTAAGGGACCTCTCACATATAAAGGGAAGAAAAATAAACATTTTTACCATGTCTTGCTTTAAATTCTTTATTTTGTCAGCAAGTGTCTCGGTCTTGGGGTCTCGGTCGTTTCTTTCCGCGGTACTTAACTTGCGCTCCCCGAGGTGTAGAGCGTCTTCCCGCATCCATTTCATCAGCGCTTCGGGCGCCTTTCTTCCGACTTTCATTTCGAGATCTTTTAAATCTAACAGTGGCTCACCGGCATTAACCTCCTCCATTATACCCCCGTGCTGGTATATATATCCTGATAATCAGCCTAAGCAGACTGTAAAGTGCACATTTATTGTAAGAAATCCTGACAACTTAATCTCTCTACCAGCGTTGCTCAGTTTCTCAAAACAAACAGAAGAATGTGCAAAAATAGGAAATTTCCCGTCATCTAAATACATTTAAAAGAACTGCAGCTTTCTCGGTGCTGATGATAAAATCTACCTGCCGCACAGAATAAATCGCACATATCTGAGATCCACATGCTATAAATAGTTTTCTCCATGACCGCATTCCAAGGGATCAAACCACAGAAGATGGCTCCCAATAAACACTGACAGATCACACCTGGGTACGAGCAGTCAGCCCCCGACAACACGAAACGCATTTCTTAACTACCGTAAGTTCAGCAATAAAACGCCCGTAACCGTAATCCACGGACGAACCGCAACTCGAGTAAACTCAAAATAACACCGGACCGCTAGGAGGCGCTAGGAATGCCATTATATGGCCCTCGGCTCCTGAAAGATAAAAAACTACTTCAATACACTGAATTCGTGAGCCCCCCTATATTATGTAATACGTTTTTCCTCTTTGCACTACTCTGAATTATCTTGTACTCATGGATTCGTAAAGGTCCCCTCAGTCCCTTTAACTTCGCGTCTACTATAACACAGAAGTGGCACTTTCAGGTCCAGAAAGTAAAACTCCAGACCGTGATTAACTTTTAACCAACCAGTTGAGCATAAAGAGTCACAGTCACAGAGTACTCAGCTGGTTGGTTGAAACAAAATCTTCGTCTGGATTTGTACTTTCTGGACCTGAAATTGCCACCTCCGCTATAATAGCATCGTTCAACGAAAGCAGTAACGCTGGTAAAAACAACCCAAACTAAACGTATTTATCAACGAACTGAAATAAGTGTAGTATAAGGTGAGGGATCACCGAGGAAGGGATTTGATTTCAATACAGGCCCCGCACATTGGACCATTTAAAGACCCTCCATCTATCACTCTTCACGGAGTCATTTGGAGACACCAATTTGCTGAATTGCATGTCTTTGGACTGCAGATACAAATCTGTGTATCCAGAGAAATCCACTATAACACAGAAAAGCATGTAAACCCCGCACACACAGATTGGGACTCAGATTCGAAAACACAAATCTGGAAATGTGAGGCACACATTTAAAGTAATCCTTTACTCGAGCCATTAACCTACCGATCAGAACATCAGAAAAGTGACAGAAAGGTTCTATAAGGACCTCTGGTGGTGGGGAGAGGAATTAAATCCAATTTTAGTTGCACGGAACGCATCTGCTGAACTGGTAGATGATTATATGCGTCCAGCTATCTGTAACCAGGCAGTTTATGAATTCGTTACCCATCTCAAGTACTCCTTGAAAAAGGGCCGCCCTTGGGTGAGATTCTGCAGAGCGCCCCCTATAGAGCAGCAGAAAACAATTTTTTTATTCATTTATTTTAAAAACATTTCAGTAGCACAGGGGGTCTGGCTGTTAGTTAGCTTACATCTGTTTTACAAGAAAAGTAGTGACATATTAAAACTAGTGTGATGAACTGTAATGTCACAGAATGCAACAGAGGTATTTATTCTGATACAAAACCAAGATGCTCGACCTAAAACCCCAAAAATAAGGTGAAGTGTCTTTGGAAAAACCTGAAGGGACCAAAGATAAGACGTATGTCACGTACAAAGCTCAGTGTCTGGGACAAAGTTTGAGTGCATATAATGAACATCAGGTCACCTCCCTGGAATAAATACTCAGTGACTTGTACTGTAAGGCTGGATTGGTAGATAATGGACGTGTCACAGGCCATGTGATTAATGCTAACATGTCACTTCCTGTCCTGTCATCAGGATTCTAACATTTAGTTTGTATTTCCTTCCCCAGTTTCCCTCTGAAGAATAACATCCTGGAGCAGCAAAGGCCGAGATACACGACTCCCAGACACCAGGTCAAGCCCTTTTACCCTGCAGGTAACACCAAGAACACTAAAAGTTGCTTCAAGCATGACAGCATACAGTTCTTATGAGAACCAGTGTCATATAACAAGGAATTCATTACAATAAACACTTTAAGAATGTGTGATTCTTAGAATGTGTAATATGTCACAGTTTCGGTGCTTGTTCGTTAATCTCTTCTTAGTGCCAAGAGGAAGTTTATGCCTCTCGGAAGGAAAACCGTATCCACGGTTGCAGAATAAAGAGTGCATAAACCTCTAAGAGCTGTTCATTGTGATATCAACACTGTTAGGTGCTGGTAGAGGCGCTAAGAGAAGTTATAATAGAGATGCTAACAGAGATGCTAACAGAGACGCTAATAGAAACGCTACCAGTGATGCTGAGACGCTACAGCTAGCCAGCTGAGGCAGGTTCCTGTCACCTGTGGCAACTACAACCCCGTTTCCAAAAAAGTTGGGACGCTGTGTAAGATGTGAATAAAAACAGAATGCAATGATTCACAAATTATATAAACCCATATTTAATTGAAAATAGAACAAAGACAACATACCAAATTCTGAAATGGAGAAATTCTATTGTTTTATTACAAATATATGCTGAATTTGATGCCAATAACATGTTTCAAATAAGTTCCTCACTGTAATATTGCAAAGAATTTAGGAATTTTATCATCTATGGTACATAATATCATTAGAAGATTCAGAGAATCCGGAGAAATCTCTGTACGCAAGGGACAAGGCTGAAAATCAATATTTGATAGCCGTTATCTATATGTAGGCAGGCAGCACTGCATTAAAAACCTAAACTTTTCAATTAGATTTACATTTGGTTTATTTAGCATTTTTGTGCAAAGTGATGTACAAGTGAAGCAAATAGCTCACAATCATAATAAAGAGAGACACAAGACAAGCTAATCTGACCTAAATATGGGACGTGTTAGTTTGGGAGAGACAGACTACAAGATGGTCACTAGGTGCTCTTCCAGGAAAATGACTGAAGAACTCTTAAAGGGGCGGTTCACCCCAAAAATTGAAAAAAGGATGCGTTTCAGAGGGGCTTTAGTGCTATGTATATATAGGCTATTCTGCTGGGAGCTGCTATGATATGAGCACGAGTACCCTGGCGTTATCTTCCGCGTAGTGATACGACTGGTATGTGGAGTTCCGTAGCAGAAAATAGTTCCTACATTAAACTGCTCTCTGCAAAGTCTGTGGATTATCTAACGGCGTCATGATTTCTGATGAGACACTGCTGTTGAATTTTTCAAATGTATTTTTCTGGCCCTTTAATTACCACAGAAAGAATGTCATTCCCTCCCATTATATTTGAGAGACGACCAACATTGCTATGTCCTATTGATAGCTCCACATTGATAGCTCCAAAACAAGGCATCTCCCAGCAGAATGACCTAGATCAGTGTTTCTCAACCCAGTCCTCAGGGACCCCCAGACAGTCCACATTTTTGTTCCCTCCCAGCTCGTAACACAGGATCAGGAATTCGGTGTTCTTGATTGGTTGGTTTGTTAATCATTGTTTGGTTGAGGCATACTGGGAGCTGGGAGGGAGCAAAAACGTGGACTGTCTGGGGGTCCCCGAGGACTGGGTTGAGAAACACTGACCTAGATAGATAGACAGCACTAAACTCCATCGAAAACATATCTTTTTTAAATTTTTGGGTGAACTGTCCCTTTAATTAACGATAATTCAATGCTTATTTGTGCTAATCTGACACACATGATTTCAGTCTGTGTCCCGCACTACAGGTAGAAAAATATACATCGGAATTACAAAGATAATCCCAATTCTCACATGTGAGATACATCACAGTTCTGGGCACAGTGTTACATCCAAGGCTGACGAATCGCTTTTGCAGTCAAACACGTATAAAGGTAAGAAAAACCCGAATTCTGCATCGTTCAAATTTGTAAGAATGTACAGCGAGTCTCGTACACTGTGGGTTATTCTTCCCCACAGAAATGGGGTGAAATACAGGATTCCTGCTCTGCTGGCTGCGTCTCAGTGCCGAGCCGCTTTGCAGATCTTGTCGTAAACCTCGGGAAATGCCGTCCTGCAGTCCAGCTTCTCCCTCAGCTTGTGGTAGAGGGAGCCATCAAACATTTCCCAGAATTCCTGGCGGTCCATATACACATCCGCGTACAGCATCTGGAATCTAAGAGTGGGAAGACCACAACATTTCTGTCCATCTTGGTGGCTGTTTTCAACACGGAGACTGCAAAACAGCCACTGGGGTCTGCAGGGGTGTCTCCGAAATGCTGGTATTGTTATCAGGTTAAAAACATAGTAACCCCCCCCCCCCTTAGTTTTTAGTTATGTGATCATACACTAGTGGTAGGAGGCTCCAAGCTCTGCCCTATTATCACCTGGAGTTTTTTGAAGGACTGAAAACCCCCCATGTAATGGTGCTTTATTTGTGTGACATCACTGGAAAGTAAAATACCATTTTATATTGACAGTCAGTCATGTGGTCCCTGCGAGCCTCTTACCCGTGAACGTCTCTCACGAACTTCTCCAGCTGCCTGGTGGAGGCTCGGGCCTCAAAGTGCTTCAGCCGGGGCTCCCCGTAAGCGCCGATGTCCACGTACAGCTCATCCTCGTCCCCTTTGGGGTGCACCATCCCAGGCTGACTGGGCAGCACGAAGGGGCACAGCCACATGGGGTACACCTGGCAAAGCGCGTGCACAGGCACACAGAGAGACACAGGCACACACAGAGACACACAGTCCATGTATTATGGGGACTCATTAAATCCTAACTACTATAATCGTAACCCCTACCCAGGCTTAACTTAACCTTAAGTAACCAAATAAAATACAAGACTTCTGGCTATTCTAGATTTCATTCACAGGTTTTTATGAAACTGAGGCACATCATGGGGACATTTGGTATCTGCAATGTGGTAAATACAAACCTGCGCACACACACACACGTCAGCATCCCCCCCCCCCCAGAGACTCTCAGAGCCTTACATGGATGTTGTTGTGGAAATGGCCGATGGCCTTCTCCAGGTGCTTCATGGGAACCAGCATGTCCTGGACCACGTGGTGCTGCTCGTACAGCTTGCGGATGGTCTCTCCCTGCGTCAGTTTCAGCAGGGAGATTTTGGGAGGCACCATCCAGCCAAAGAGATATCGGAAGATGGGGTTGTTCCCGAATGGAATAATGTCCTAGAGCAGGGGGAATGTAACCTTATCAGGCAGAAATAGTGCTTATACACTCCACATGCACTCCATACGCACCCCTCACACACTCCATACACAACGCTCTTTACACTCCATACGCAACCCTCATACACTCCATATATGTTTCAAGCTTCTCCATCCAGCAACAGCTACAATCACAAAGACTGTAAATTTCAGAATTTTAGCCAATTTCAACCAGTAGCAAATCTGGCACCCATCAAATAACCAGAATGCACACAGCTCTTGATTTACTTATTGCCAAAAATCAAGTGACTTGAGTCATGACAGATTATTTATGTTGGAGATCATTGCAGAAAATTGAGGAGGAGAAAGGAAAAATGGATGATATTGCAGCTGATCTGAACTGTTTAAGTTGTGAGGTTCAGCAAGAGACTATAGGCCTCCTGTCCCAACACTGACTGTCGCGGTGACAGCTGTGAGTGATGCCTGTTTAATGCCTGCAGTACCTGTAACTCCCAGAAGATACTGCGGGTGTGTCTATGGTAGTAATGCCTGAGGGGGATGTACTCCACAGCGCCGCAGCCCTCCCGCGAGAAGCCCTCCACGTGCTTGAAGAACCAGGGCTTGTAATAGCGGCCGATGCGGTTGACCTGTGGAAGAGGAGGTGATGCCTTCGAGAAGCTTCCTCATGCAGCCTGTTCGGCTTTGGAGCACCAAGGTGAGTGAGACCAACACGGACAGATTAAATTGTCTTGAAGTCGACTCATTGGAAAAATAGCAGGAACACTGAGGTAGCAACCAGAACAAATGAGATGGGCGTCGATGCGAATCACCGACGAGGCCGGATCCGGGGGGGGGGGGGGGGGGGGGCGGGGGCGCCCAACCTTGTCCGGCTCAGCCTCGTCCGTCATGATTCCCGTCATGATGACGGCTTCGTCCTGGGAGAAGAGCAGCCCCTCCACGAACTGGTTCTCCTTGTCGGCGGACTCCTGGGCGAAGCGTTGGCAGATGGCCCCGATGCCTCTAACTGGCATGTAGCTGAGCTTCACCCAGGCCCGCGCCGGGATGATGCGGATCTCGGCAGCTACCAGAAAGCCCAGAGTGCCACAGGACCAAGGGACGGCGTAGTACAGGTCGGAGTTCTCCTTCTGTGATAGTTGGGGGGGGGGACGGGGGGGGGGGACGGACAGGCCATGATACATCTGAGCCACATTCTGGATACATTCCTGGGTTACAGCCTCCCATCAACCAAAAAAAACTGTATCCAGTACAGGAGAGCTCTGACTCGGAGCCGAATCCAGGAAGCACAAAGTATAGGGCAAGGGCGCCCCCTGGTTGGGATGCCAGTCCATGGCAGGGTACAACCTCTCAGTGATTTTAAGATGCCCATTCACCTGAGCACATGCTAACAGTAGCCAACGTACAAGAATTTATGCATCTATGAAAATGCAAAGCCTTAAACACACAAAAAAATCCATCAAAACTGCATCACATACAACTCAAAATGTGCTCCAATTCTTGTAGCTTTCCAATGTAATGTAACAACATCCTGTAACACACACAAGCCCACACGATAATGAGACCACAAGAGGCCCGGCAAAGCTACAGGCACCTCTGAGGACAGCAAAAAAAAAAAAAAAAAAAAAAAAAAACAGGACCCCCTGGGCCCAAATGACAGCAAGCACCTCAGTGGAGATGACAGGAGAGTCTCAGACACAGAATCATCGTATAAGTTCACACGTAGATCCCTGACACACACACACACACACACACACACACACACACACATGAGACACGTGTGCTTGTGACAGGAGAGGGACTCACGGCAGTGCAGCGAACCAGGCTCCCGTCAGCCAGCACCAGCTCATAGGCGACACAGATGTGCTGGAAGAGGCCATAGATATGGGAGGACGACTCGATGCCTGTTCCCATTATCAGGCCCCCTGAAAAGCACATGGAGCTATGATGTCACAGGGACCACCAAAAAAAAATAAAAAATCCATTGTATATAATTTAAGTGAAGCAGGACATGCGCAAGCTAAGTTTCTGGGTGTTTAGCAAACCCTCGGGACGGAAGAGCTCGCCAGCTTAGCAAACATATCTGCCGGGGCGTACCCACGGTGAGGTCGTCAAGCTCGGGCAGCACAGGCAGGGTCCAGCCAATCGAGTTAAGGAGAGCGGTCACCTGACCCATGTTCACAAGAGGTTCCACACGCACTACCTGTTTTGAAGCAACAGTAAAGCAGAAGGCACAGTATTAAAGATCGACTTGCTTTGGTTATTTTACTCCAGCGAGTGAGTAAACAGAGTGAAGGCTGGACATGTGTACTTCTGGAGGCCTCACCTGTCGCTTAGTGTCTACCTCCAGGATGTCCATGAGGTTAATCATGATGTTTTTATGCGTCTTCTTGTACTTGCCCACCCTCAGCGAGACGGTGAGCCAGCCCGGGCGGCCTGTGCACATGTACGCCTTTCCACCTTTTTTTCTCCATTCTCGAACCTACCGCCAAGGGCCAAAGATTCACAGAAATGAAAATGACAACTCAGAACCCTTTTGTCATAAAATGTTTATTCCAAGTTGGATTCACAAAATATTGAACACAGAGACCAGAACACTCTGATCTGTCCCCATACTTCACTGTGTGAGGCTGCTCATACCAGATGCATACAGAACCAAACCAAGACAAAAACCCAGGTGAGGCATCAGACTTGGCAGAATCAAATTCATCCGGCCCAAACTGATCTGACCTCATACCGTCAAAATCACCTTTTTGAAATAACACAGCCACCCTGGAGCACCGGCTCACTGAACCATGAGCCACAAACCCGCCCAAGGTGTACATGAGCTTGGTGAACACACCCATATCACACCTGAACCAAAAAGAACACGTCATTAAATGTCCAACCTAGCTAGGGTTCCCACAAACCATTCCTCCGAATGCAGGCATTGGTATGTTGTGATTTGCTTACCGAGGGCACAAACGGCAGCCTCAGGTAAACGATTAACCAAACAAATACACATTCTGCCATTATGAAAAAAGAATCTTAAACACACTGTTTTGCTCATCATACCGGAAGACGGTCTTTGTTTATGATCAGCCATGAAAACGTGTTCAGACACACAGCAGCCTGACCATAACATCACCACTTCGGTCTTCTCGGATCCCTTACTTGTCTCTGTATGTCGCGGACACGCTGGTCGTGCTGTTTCGGAGCGGAGCACATCTTGAAAATGAGCCAGGCTCGGACATAGTAATACACATCGAAGATCACGGACAGGGGCAGCAGGAACAGGCACACGAATATCCACCTTTGGTGAATGATCACGTAGTCCAGCCCCTTAACTTTAACCCAAAGCAGAAACACTACGATTAGCCCGCCAAGATATAAAACCGGACCCATTTTCCCCTAATTACCGCACCGTTTCTTCTGCGTTAATACTGAATCGATCCTGCAAGGTTAAAGTCCAATGCTGGCAGATCTTTAGGAAATATCTTGATATGCTAGTTATACTCCTCTGGGCGTAAGTGCATGCACGTCCTTTCAGCTGGTCCCATCCGGAGTCAAAATAACCTTCTCAGAACAGGACTGACTTTATTGCAAACGAATTAATTAATTAAATAATTCTTCGAGACGGTGCTGCAGAATTTGGCCACTGAACAAGAACCGTTCGCAGAGGTGAGCACGCCCCCTCCGGCGAGTGACAGCTCGCCCCGCCCCCAGAAGTGCTGATTGGCACAGACGTCACCAATCTAATCAGCGCCCGGTCGCGCGCCTGCAGTTCTCATCCAATAGAAAATGGGAAAAGCGTCACACCATTCACCGGCCATGTGGGCGCTCCTCACAACAATTAGATAAAGGCGACGCTTATGAAGCACGACAGACTGCGCACAGATCAATCAGACATCGCCGCACATTGCAAATTTTTCAGACATTTCGGGCGCTTTTTTATTACGTAAATTCTTCCAAGCGCCTTCTGTTCCTGTGAAAAGTCAATTTTCTTAGTTTTAATTCTTTTAAGCCAAGCATAACAGAATGTCAGCAGAATAGATGGATAGCTGGACTAGACGAATATTTAATCAGCTTCTCTAGTCTAATGCCACACAGGAAGACATATCAATGTTTGTTATTAATCCTTTGGAAAACTAAGAAAACAAAAAATAATCAGACAGAAAAAAACCAATCTTTGTAAAAGGCTGTGCATTCCAGTTTATTTATCAAAGATTACCATAACCAAACTGCTGTACAAATTAAAACTCAGTCTGACATGCATTACATGATTCCAACCCCCAAGTTCCAGCAGGAAATGAATGTCCAAAGCAAGAAAATGACACTGAATAAAAACCCGTATTGATGCCTATCCCCACCTCACCCCAGTTAAAATCAGAAAGGACTGACTGACACCTTCTCAGACATTTGTGGTCACCAGGAGAATGGAGGGGGGGGGGAGCTTCCTTACAGTTTAAGATGCTTCTAAAGGTGCCTGCAATCAGCTGCACCGAGAAAGGGAAATGACGTCCTTGGCAAAATTGTTACATTGAGAGATTTTCCGATTGTATATTGTTTTATTTTTCTAATCACATCAGCTTGTCATCCAAATAAATCCTGGAAACAAAAGGTGTCAGAGAGAGGGGGGAAAGTGTGTTAACATCAGTGCCTTATATAGAAGGCATACGGAGTGATGAGCTATGACGTCATCTGCCCCAATCACGCTCATCTTCAGCTGTAACTGCATTACTATTCTATCAGGTACACTGTGCAACGAAGTAAAGAACTGGAGTTTTTTTTTTTTTTTTTAAAGTTGCATATCAAGATGGTTTCCCACAAATTCCTCACCGGGTTTACCAATAAACTGATGTTTAAGAGGTGAAACTCTGGAAACCACAATTACACACAAAGGCATATGCAAAAAAAAAAAAAAAAATTCAGCAAACATTCAGTTTGAGAGGGAGAGAGAGCGAGAGAGAATCACTTACAGTCATGAGGTGAATTCAAGCCACAGGCGTCCAAGTGCAGTGGGTAAAGTCACCTCCTATACAGCTGCTTCCATAACAAAACACTTAAGATCAGCAGAATTAAATGCTTACATCCCTTTTCAATGTTCATATAGTTCAGTGCATCAATCACTCCACTACTGTCCCTGGCAGAAGGATCAGCAGGTTACTATTCCTCTGAAGGCGCTGAGCCGTGCCAAATGTGCGGCCTGAGTCACCTTAAGTGTGGCTTCAATATTAAAAGGTGACCAGGTCCCGCCTTCCCTTGCTAAAAAAACACCAATCACAGGCAGCTGTGTGACACTGCTGAAGGGTATCCCAGAAACCCCCACGTATCTGTCACTCATTCTCCCTGCTGTGCTTTTCAGCACTAATGACGACCAAAGGGAGGGGAGGTTACATCACCAAACCATCTTACTGTCAGGAAGGCTACGGTGAAAGATCTGCTCAGTGGGTTCCAGGCAAAAATAAACTAATAAAAAAAAAAAAGGTTCTCTCTCTCTGTCTCTCTCCCTTCAACTTTGTGCACATAGGTGTGAAGATAAGGCAGATGAAGCTGCAACATTAACACACTAAAGCTGTCAGCACCCACTAAACACGTAGGCTCAGTACATGGACCCCCCTCTGAACATCCCTCCGACAGTGACGGGCAGGCCGTGTCAATAGCCCCTGCATCGGCATCTCTTAAGGGGTAAAGGGACCCGAGGGTCTGTCACAGGCCACTCCACAGCCTGGGCGCCCCTTGGGAAAGTCACATGATCTCCAAACCAGTTGACACAGCAAACACGGACGCGGGAAGGGTACTTGCATGGGAGTCCATGGCGTGAGGCACGCGCTCGGGAAGAGGGACACTGCATCTGGAGAGTAGAGGACCTCTTCTAATACGTTGGCACCTATGACCTCTGTGGTCTCTCCGGCTAGACTACCACCAAAAGCACACCCCTGCTCCAATCCCATAAGGCATTGCAAACAAAAGTTCCTATAGGCAGTCTGAAGATTTCACAACTGAAATCACAACAGTAAAAACGAGGGTGTTGGATGCTGCAGCAGACGGCCGCCACACCGGCTGTCGTGTTGGGGGACCTGGGCGGCCTCTTAGCAGGCCACCGGATGCTCTCAGTTGCATTTACGCACCTTCAGACTGTCCGCTGGGTTCAATTGGGCTCCAAGCCGACCCAGGCTCCCAAGATCTCCTGTGTTTCTGCGAGACACTATCAACGTGTCCGAAGCAGAGGCCCGGCCAGGCGGCTGACTTACAGTTTATGTCCCAAAACACCTGAAGTTAATATAGCACCTCAATCACCTCCCCACTGAAACTGGGTTTTTCACACAGCGAATCTGTTTGCAAGCCTCTGCCCTCATACAAATTAAACCATATTAAAAAACAAAAAGGCATCTTACTCTCAGAAGGACACCAGCCAAAGTTGCTTTCATCAGATATAGACTAAAATTGACCTTAAAGTGCATAAGAACAGGATTAGTAATTATATTTGTCTTAACATTCACAAACATTGGTGGGTCCCTCCTGGAGAAGATCACACAAGTATTTTTTCCATAAATCAACTCAGAAGAAAATAGGATCTTTAAAATATGTAACATTTGAAATTAGAGCTATAGAACAAATCTTTACAGCATTTGGAATATCTCCCATTTAATTACATTGGCAAATACCAAGTTTAATGGAATTTTAAAAAAAAAAACAAAAAAAAAAAACAAAAATAAACGCAATACTTGATTTCTGAACTAATTAAACCTTGCCTCTATGCTCATGGGTGGATTTAGTCCATGAATTGTTTTATTATACAATAAAACTTTTTAGCCCCTTAGTGATGATCAGCTTAGATAAAAAATATATATATATAAATTTGAGGCCAGTGACTCCTGTATTTGAGCAGGGCGACCCCTGCTGACCACAGTCAGAAGGGAGGTGTCCTTTGCAGGCGTGGCGTCTCCTAGCGCCCAATGGGAAGGAAACGTCCTGACCAGTAATGTCACTCCCACAAAGACCCCTTTTGTGTCTTCTTGAACTCAGTATGAAGATGCCTCTTGTCCAACCAGAATTGCCAAGTTCCTCCTGCAGGGGGCGCTCCCCCATTGCTGGTAGATATTATTAGGGGTCCACGTCTTCCAGGTCACTCTTGGAGTCTCCTAACATCATGGGAGATTCTGAGCCCTAAGATGAGAGAGAGGAATTGCCCTTCTCATCAAAGGTTTACATAAACATACAGTAACAGGTTCAAAATGCCTGCATAACACACGTTGTTATTTTAAGTGAAGCTCATTTCTTCATATTCCAGGTGATGTTCCTCAGCGTTCTGCTGACCACCGTGGCTTTAATTCACATCAAACACAGGGCACCTCTGCCCATGAGTCCTGCACTCCTGCTGGCCCTGACACCAAGGCTGCAGGTCAGCGGCAACGGAATCAGCTCCACGGCGCAGTACCTGTCTGAGGCTGCGCTCGGCGTTCTCGTTGGCGGGGCTGCCGTCGGAGCCGTTGCTGCTGCCCGACTGCTCCTTTTCGTTCAGGAGAGCTGTGGCGTAGGCCAACGTGTCCTGGGGGGGGGGGGGGGGGGGGGAAAAACAGCCTGTCAACAGCTGTGGGAACTAAGGTCTGAAAACGTGAGAGTGACGTGCTCTTCTGAGTGCTCCACATCAACTGGGTTAGACAAAGTAGAAGTCCATTACAGTAAGCTACCACTGGGGGGGGCATCCATCCATGCATCCATCGGTCTGGGGAAGCGGCCTCACAGGACACAGGGATGGGGTCACAGAGTTCCTACTTATCATTAAAGCTAACTGGCACTGCCAATGGTCACCCAGGGTGTGGCTGTTTCCGGGGGAGCTGCAGGTCAGCATGAGGTGCACAGCTGGGCTACTGCAGCTCTCTGCAGACCCGGAGACCATGCCAGCGCCTGTCAGCCATCAGCAGCTCCCCCTACCTGTGCTGAGATTGTGCGCTGGAAGGTTTTGGCAGTTGAAGTTTCATTTGAAACGTTGCTCTGGGGGGTCCAGTAGTGTTCTGACATCTACAACAGCAAAACACGGGAGATTCTCTTATTCACTGCACTTGGGAAACTGGGCAGTTTTCATGCCGACTAATTCTCCGTGACAGAAAGAGACATGCATGGATTTGTAGGCGAATACGTTTTGGGGTCAGCCAGCACCCAGCTCTCCTGTCTTGATACCAGTGTGGTATCAAGTCTTGATACCATTGTAGAAATGTGATGATATCCACTAGGATTTACATGGTTATTTCAGGAACACAGCTGCATTCTATTATCTCTCTGTCAAAAATTGCATTGTTTTTGTTTGAACAGCAGAGGGGACAAACTTACTAAAAACACGAATGTTCTACTGTGAGTGCAACTTTTTTTTTTTTTTTTACAAGAGCCAGCTCCTGCTATAGATTTTATTTTTATTATACCATTTTATTTTATAAAATGACTGCTACTACTGACTGCTGCATTGTATTGCAACTGTACACATTCAGTCCTGCTACAATGTCAATAATAAAAATAGTGATACCAGTGAATAATAAAAATAGTGGCCAAATGTAAATTGTAAATAAGAAATAATGATATATTAATAAATATCATAAACATCTCCTATGGGTCTTAGTCTCATGAGGATTGCCTAGTAAATGCTCCGACCGAACGTGCCAAACTAACTTGTCGTTTGCTGAGTTGGGAGTAGTGACCCCACTAGATGGAGCTCTCGGGTTACTTTGGGACATACTTTGAGCCCTTTGTTGACCAGAGAGCTTTATTTAGTGGTGTCAGAAAGGACAAACACACTTTTACCTTTTTCTGCAGCCACTGCACTGCCCAGCTCCAGTGGCCTGACAGCTCTTTGAAGTAATCCTTAGCTGGGGCACATCTGAGAAGACAGAGCAGAGTGACCTTCAGGGACCACTCAGGGACAGGTTTCAAAGGCCCAGGAGAGCCCAGGTGCAGAGCAGGAAATATGGACCGTAGAAGGCAAGGTCTCACTTTTGAGCCAGGGTGACTAGGAACTTCACGCACTGATAGCAGCGGCTGCTGTCGATGTTGTTGCTCTGGTGCATTAGAGCTGGGGGGGAGGAGTGAACGGGAGACAGAGTGCTTCATCATTGGGGAGCATGTTCAGCGTCACCATAAAACAGAAAGTAAGATTTACGCTTTAAAAATGCAAAACCTACATTAGGCTGAAGAGCATAAGGGTGGAGAAGCAGACACCGACAGAGAGGGCTGCCCTCTGTACGTACCCAAAAGCCCTTTCTCAGACTCGAAGGCGTACTTCAACCTCTGTGATTGCAGGGGGTCCTCCACAATCTAACAAACCAAAGTCAGTCACTAGGATATACGAGAGCAATTTCTATCAGTGAGAGCAGCCATAAGAGAGGAATAAATCCAAAGGACCAGCAGGGGGACTGAAGCACCCACTTTAACAGAAACCAGGGGCTGGTCGCACTGAGACAAGAATCAGTATCAGCCTGAAGAGAGTAGCCAGGCGGGAAATAATTCCTGATACTGACCAGGATCTCCAGGAGCATCTGGAAGACATTCTTCAGCTCATGGGGAGGTGCCGTCTCCAGTTGATTCTGATGGCAGAGGTAGCAGGGGATGGAATGAAGAGAAGATTTGGGGGTTAAAAAGCGACCTCTGGGCCCCTGAGCGTCACAGAGGATGGAGCAGGTTCCAGAAAGCGCTCGAGCCGGCGGGGGACCTGACTGTACCTTTAGGGATTGCAGCACACCCAGAGAGAAGGGCTCATTGCAGAAGCAGCAGTAGTTGATCATCTCGATGAGGAAGGAGAGCGGGCCGGAGAGCTCACGCATGGCGAACATCACCTGAGGCATTGGGTGGGGGGGGGGTGGGGGGTAGGCGGGGAGCATGGAGGACACATCAGAGCCTCTGAAGGGTGGCGACACTAACGGTGACGGCGCTAACAGTGACGGCGGCCAACACGTTACCTCCAGCAGATAGGGCTGCCCCTCCGGCTTGAAGAGCAGTGTCTCGATGTCGGCGTGCAGGGGCAGGAGGGGGCCGGGGCAGGAGACGCCGCTGCTGGCAGACAGCTTGTGGGGACCCGGGGCTGCGTTGGCGGGAAGGTAATGATACAGGTAACGATGATGAAGCGCCAACACCAACTGGACATGGTTCCACCAAGAATGCTACAAAATCCAACTGCACTGGGCATCATTGAAAGGCAGCACTAACAGGACTACAGGCAGGGGAGGCTTTTCAGAAATGTACTGACCCACTGTCCTGTGTTTGGAAAGGTCCGAGTGGAGCACCAGCAGGGCTAGGCAGTTATGGAGGTGGAGGAACTCACGGGCCTGGGCAGAACTCCATCGCCGGTTCTGTGTGGCGGTAGAAGAAAAGGCTGAGAGGCCAGGAGCACTGGGTCTGCCTGCTGAGAAAGGTCCCACCTATACCAAGAGGCCCCGCCCACACAGAGAGGCCCCGCCCACACAGAGAGGCCCCGCCCATACGCCTACCTGGTTGTTCTGCCTGTGAGGCCCCAGCAGGAAGACGAGCATTCGGCGGTAGGCAGCGTGCTTCAGCAGGAGCTGACACGGCCCGTAACCCTGGAGGCACACGGACACCATTGGGGATCCTAATACAGCTGAATGCAGTAGTGATGAAGCTATACTGCAGATGCCCGTTTCCAGTGTCAACGTCCTGAAACGCCACACTGACAGGCGGCCTCACTCACCCTCTGTAAGAAGTTACTGAACAACGAGAAGTACTGTGAGCAGTTCTTGCAGTTCTCTGGGACGTCCTTGTCCAGCAGGGACAGCAGCACATCCAGCAGCGTGTCCAGGCCCTTGTCCTGGAAGTGGAGGGCACTCTCCAGTGTCTTCTCCAGGATTGTGGCCACCACGACACGGACCTCCCGCACACTGGACTCCAGCAGGCAGACCCTGGGGCAGACAGTGAAGGAAAAATGGTGCTCAACTTATAGATGGGATCTCCTTCAGAACACCTGGAAGAGCATCCCTGGAGGCTATCTAATAAAAACAGGCATAGAGGAGAATGTAGGGTCAGCCAGTCCCTGGAGCAATTGGGGTTAAAGGCCTTGCTCAAGGGCCCAACAGTGGAATCACTCTGCCGAACCAAGGATTTGAACTTGCAACCTTCCAAGTCCCAACCCACACAGCTGTCCCCCCCAAAACAAATTATTGGAATTATAATATGGAAAATAGTACAAATAAACATTTCTATGGGTAGGTGCCTCCAAATTTTTGATTGGTACTGTACATATTTTAATAATTTTAACAAACAACCATAAATGTTCTACATTATTCACCCAAAGCAGAAGTACATCAGAGCAGCATTATTATTGCTAATCCCCCTCCCTGAATGTTCAGAGTAAAAAAAAAAACCTGCTGGGCAAAGCAACCCCCCCCTTCCCCACTTACTTGCTGATCTCACGCCCTTCTGGGCTCACTAGGTACTGCACCATCCACTGGCAGGCCTCGCTGCTCTTGGACAGAAGCACCTCGACCGTGGCTATCCACTCGTCTGTGTCAACCCTGGAGGTCACACAGAGGTCACACACTGAGGCAACTGACAACCGCAGACGTGACGCTCAGATTAAAAAAAAAAAAAAAAAAAAAAAAAATCGACTTGAATATTTTGTTTGGTCAGCATACCAGCAAGAATAAAAACCTGTACTTGGCTGCTGTAACAAAGCACACAGGATATCCTGCTACAGTATAACATTACCTGCTTCAAAACGAACCCCGAAACAGGACTTAAAGGAGCATGTCACTGCAAAACACCCCCCCCCAACACTGCTGCCTACCTGAGCTTCTTCTTGGTACGAAGGTATGTATGAAACAGGAAGTTGACGGCCAGCTGCAAGCTGACCTTGGCCATCTCTTGATACAACGGGTGCTTCAATTTGGTCTAGAAGATGCAAAACGTGAACGCGTCGGATTTCATAGCAACACCAGAGTGTAAACATGAGTAATTTGACTGTTTCCCTACTGTGGGATGTTCAACATACCGCGTTGACAGACGCCAGGGAGAGGGCGAAGTTGAAGTAGTCGCTGTTGTAAACGTCCCGGTTCTTCATGAACTTGAGGTTCTCGTCTCTCACCATCTGAAACAGCCAGATCCACGTATTGATTTGACAGGCAGCCACAAAGAAACATCTGCAGGAATGCTGCACTCGCTCCAAAGCGGCCAACTCAGGCGGCAAAGCTGGCAACGCGGGTCAGGAGGCTCCACCTGGTAGATCCTGGCAGGCATCTTCTCCACAAACAGGCCTTTCTTCTCTCCCTTCCTGACAAGGCGTGTTAACAGGGACAGCCGGTCGTTGTTGGCACGGGGGGGCCGCGGGGAGGACTGGGGCGAGATCTCGGGTGACGACGGTGCCGACCTTGAGGAAGGGACAGAAACGTCAGCGGTACAGAGGAAGCTGGGAGGCGGATGGGGAAGGACACGGACCAGGGGGCCACAGCGCACTCACAGGGACAAGTCCTCTGCTTCCTGCCTCATCACGCTGACGCGGCTCTTCTTGGGCAGGACCGGAGAGTTCTGGTCCGAGATCCGCTGGTAGAACAGCATGTATGCATTCCAGTAACGTCTGCGGACGTCGGGGTACGGATTGGCTGGAGGGAGAGAATCCCGCCCATGTCAACACAGACAAACTTACAGCGAGTCCAGCAAATTATAGCATTAATTAGAGGCGTGGCAGAGCGATTCCTGCAGACGTGACACTCACACTGGTCGTACACCTTGGGCCTGTACTCGCCCCCGAAGCACTCGTACTCCAGCGTCTCGTCATTCATGTCAAATTCCTCCACCACGTTGTCGTTGAACTTGTACCATTTGCCCCGAGCAGCGCCCCTGTGTGGAGAGGTGGAGAACAGATCCACTGTATGTCATGACACTGAACACTGAAGCAGAATCAGACGATGTGGAAACGGCAGCGGAAAATGTACGGCGTCTTCCCCATGCACCCGTCTGTGATGTCTTGACAGAACATGTTGATATGAAACCACCAGAGCAGGTGACCCAGAGCCTGAGGACCCTGCACGTCGCTCACCGACGGTCCTTGATGAAGGAGTAGTAGTGTCCAGCGTGGGCCTGGCCGCTGTGCACCACCACGCCCACCAGCTCGTAGTTCTCCGAGATGGTGACCTTCTTCCGGGGTGACCCCCCCGAGCCCGGCTCGCCGGACCGCCCATTCTCTCCGTGGTCGGCGTTGCAGTCCTGACGTGCTGTCCCAGACACGGTGTAGGGCTCCATGTTCAGAACCCAGGGGAACTGGTGGTGGACAGAGTGGAGGCATCAGGATGCTCCTGGGACCGACCCAAGGCATTAACACAGCAGTCCACCAGGAGGCAGCAGAGTCACTTTACCCGGATCTGCTCGTCGTACTTGATGGAGCGGCCGCTCTCCCAGTCAAAGCCGAAGCGCATCAGGTGGATGACCAGCACGCCGGGGAGGGACTTGATGCAGGTGCGCTTTACCGTGGTCCTCTGCACCAGGAGGAGAGGCAGATCGAGACCAAAACTTTGACTTTGATACCTGTACCAGCTTTGGTAACTCAATATCAATGAATAGTATAGTAAATCAATCAATATCATCAATAGTAAATAGGGGCTGTAAAACATTCCTATTTAAATATTGCTTTGCTTTAAAATGTCCTAATTATGAATTAAACCAACAGTAATGTCCTATAATATTATTTTAACATTATCAATGAAATATGCATAGATTAAACACCATTCCATTAAAATTATGTTTAGTCTGCAGCAGTTGTTTCCAACTCCGGTCCTGGAGAGCTACTATCCAGTAGGTTTTCTATCCTACCTGGCTTCTGATGAGCCACACTAGTTCTCAGGTAAATACCAGGGCCAGGTGTGGCTCATCAGAAGTCAAGTAGGATAGAAAATCGACTGGATAGTAGCTCTCTAGGACTGGAGTTGGAGACCACTGGTCTACAGTAAAATGTCCTGTTTCTGTTTTAAAGTTAAGAACAATTAAAGTTCTTAAATACTGAAATTTGCTAGAATCGTTCAATGTTAAACGTCTGGTATCACGATACGATTCTGGTGCCGGTATATTGAGCTCCAGTATCCGGGAGACAGGGCCACAGCTCCCATCAGCAACTGGGGCGGAGCAGCGACCCCAGGGGGCGGGGCAGAGCGGGGCGGGGCTGGAGCTTACCTTCTCCTTGCACTTCTCACAGTAGTATGCATTGCTGCCCTCGAGGACCTCGCCGCGCACAAACTGGTCCAGCGAGATCTCCAGACTCTGGCAGGAGGTCACGCCCAGGTTGAGGGCCATGAAGGTCTCCTCCCGCTCGTACCTGCGGCCAGACCGTGGGAAAGCTCAGACACGGGCAGCTCCATGCCTGCCGTGCCGGCCCAGATCCAGCGTCACCGTACCTGTGTGGACAGTCCTTACAGATCTTCTGGTCGGAGAAGACGCCCTGGAAGGTGTTCTTGAAGATCTGCTCTCTGCCGATTTTCTGAAAAGCGAAAAAGGAGCCTGACGCTAAGGCCCTTGTACATGAGGGTCACCTTTCTCCCCCTGAACGGCTCTGTAAATATACCACAGCAGACTGACATCAAGTGAATGCATGGAATGACGGAACTGTGAATCCCTCGCGAACCAAACGACTGGACCACATGGGCACCCAAAACCGACCACGGCAGCGTGGAAACTGAGCTAAACATGCATGCGAAAGCAGGAACCTTGAGATGCTCGTCCAGCTGGTCCACCAGGCTGGTGAAGAACTCGTAAGCATCCTGCTGCTCCCGCACATACAACTCCTTGTTCCACATCTTGAAGATCTGCACGATGGGGGGAGAAGAGGTTCTAATGGCAGCAGGGACGAGACGCATATTGGGCAGCCATACAAACGAGGGATACATCCCATAAGGGAGGTGTCGACGGCGTCCATAACAAACCTTCCAGAAATTCTCCGGGACATAGTACTGCAGCTTACTCTCCATGAGATGCCCAAACAGGGACTGGACCTGATAGAACACACTCTCGTCTGGGTTCTCAGTGTCATCCTCTATAGACAGGAACGCCTATTAAGTAAAATAAACAAACAAACATGATGTTGAACAAACCCCATCTGCAGTTGAGAATGAGAAATTCTTTACAAATATTCCATTTTAAATAAATCAGTTGATGTTGCAGTAGAGCAGGTATCTCTCAACCCAGCCCTCGGGGGCCGCCAGATGGTCCACATTTTTGCTCCCTCCCAGGGTGGGAGCAAAAATGTGGACAGTCTGGTGGTCCCTGAGGATTTACATCACTTGACACCACAAGGGGGCGGAGTACTGGCAGAATTCAAGCAGCTGGTGGGGTCTCACCTCGGGCAGCCCGGGCTGCATGTAGAGCTGTTGGAAGACGGCATTCATGTAGCAGGTGGCGCCTCCGTTCTTCAGGCCCACGAACCCAGAAATGGAACGGCTGTCCACCGGGGGCAGGTACTGGGAAGCACAGGGCACTGGTTACAGACCCGAGCCTAGCAGAACTGACACACAGCCACTCGAATAACAGGTCTCAGGTGCCTCCCTATACTCACGTCGAACTCCTTGCTAAGCGACGAGTCGGACTGGTGGTGCATGGAGAGCAGCTCGCGGGTGATTAGCTGTAGGTTGGTGAGGGAGCTGTCTGCCAGCATCACCAGCACCTCGTAGGCAGCCAGCCGGCTGCTCGCCGTGCTGCACCTGCGCAGACACACGGAGAGGGGTGTGAGGTCGCTGCGGGGGCGCAGTTTGCCGCCCTGGCCAGCAGGGGGACCTCTTACTTGGGATGGAAGTCCTGGCTTGGAGCGGAGGAGCCCACGGGGTTGTTGCTGTTCAGGATGATGCGTGACGCTCGGAAGAGGAAGTCGTCTAGAAGCTGCTGAATCAGGGAGGAGCCTGAGAAGGGGGGGGGGCATCTGGTCATTTAAGGCCTCTGAGGACACACGCAAGTTCGCCGCACAGGGATACAGGGTGCTGACGCGACGACGGTGACGTTACTGCCACTTCGTATAGGTGACATGAGGTCAGGGACCGTCACCAGGGTGGAGGGGGGCGGGGCTTGGGCTCACCCAGCTGCTCCTTCTCGGTGCCGCACAGCGACAGCAGCGTCTTGATGAGCCGCAGGTGACCTGCCAGCAGGATGTTGTCGGCGGCGCTCGTCTCCAGCTCCGCCGTCCAGCTCGGCTCGAAGTTGTCCAGCCAGTTAATCTCATCCTCCAGCATGGCGGCCGGGCTGATGTGCAGCTGCTCCATCTCCGTCGCTAAGGGAGGAGGTGGGGGGGGGGGATATGGGCGAGGGTGTGACAGGCAGTCGTGCAGGGAGACGGGCATCTGGGTGGGAGGGGGATTCGGAAACTCACAGGTCAGGTCGTCCAGAAGCTGGCACCTCAGGTCAAAGTACTCGGTGCACTGAGACAGTAACCTGGGACAGAAGAGGTGGATGCCGGTTCACGCAACAGCTCACTGCCAACAGGTATGACCAAACCCTGTACAGCGCCCAGCCCGACACGACAACCTCACTGGCGTGGTAAACGTCACCCGACTGCGTCACGGCGCTCATGGGAGTTCACTTTACACAAAAATGTTCTGAGAGCAGAAGGAAAAATGACTGGTTCAGAGAGGCAACCAATCAGATTGTAGAGGAGGTGAGTTCAAGCTTCATCAAGTTGTTTGGCCCCACCTCCTCTACGATCTGATTGGTTCTCTCTGAGAACTCAGCTCTCAGAACATTTTGTGTAAAGGAAAGTGTTTTACTTTTTTGTGCAAGTAAAACTCCCACGAGCTTTTAAATATAAAACACACTCTTGCAGCAGTTAGAGCTATGAGGGGAGGGAAATCTCTGGGTGTCCTTGGTAAGCTGGGTCCTGAAGGGTCCCCGATGTGTAGGAAAGTCCCCAGTAAGATATGACCTCAGCCCTGCTGAGGATGTGCCTCTGACCTTTGGTTGATGCCCCTCATGACGCTGGTTGGGGACCACAGGGGCAGCTGAGCCATCAGGATGACGTTCAGGAGGAAGAGATTGGGCTTCTGCAGGTCTGGGTAGGCCGAGGTGTCAGTCTGGCTCAGCGTGTAGAGCTGGTCGCAGGCCACACGCCGGATCTGGGACGGGCAGCGACGGGGAAAATAGCGAAACGGTGCATCAACATCCGATTCCTGAAACCAAACTTTGCAAGTGCACGAGGACGTAGAGTACAGCTATGAGAAAGTATACCTCTCCACTCGGGGAGCCGAGCAGCAGGTCGATGATAAAGTCATTCACGCTGGGTAAGGTGTAAAAGGAGCCTAAAGGTGAGCAGAGAGAGCGAGCTTACAGAGAAGACCAGGCACTCATGAGTCACACATACTGAGCATCTGAGGCTACAATCAGCGCTACGCTAAAGGGAGAGCGGGCCTCACAGAGCTGCTGGCTGCGCAGCTGCAGGCAGGTGACAAGCAGCGACAGCGCCTCCCGGGCGATGATGGTGTCTTTGATGGAGACGCATGGCTGCTTGACGCAGATGCCGGCGTGCAGGCTGGTGGCTTCCCCTTCGCTGCTGGAGCTGCAGTTGCTGCCTGTGGGCAAGGCGGACGCAAGACGACTTCACCACTACACATAAGAATAAACATTTAAAAGCAGCTACAACTGATTATATTTATACCTGTGCTCATACTCGTGCAAATGGCAAATAAAGCATCATCATCGTCCATCATTCTAAATGCGATACACGTTAATAATTCAAGCCTGCTATGCTCCCATCAGCCACAGAGGGGCAGCAGAGGTGAATCAAACGGACGAGTGACACAGCACCTGTGCTGCTAAGCCGGCTGCGGATCCCTGCGGGTTGCAGGGAGCTGGCGGTCTCCCTGATTGGCTGGCTGCTGCCCACCAGGTCCAGGCGGCCGGCGGCCGCCGCCCACGTCAGCCGCATGAAGCAGGCCACCGTGGATGTGAAGTCACTGACCTCCATGGTCTGGCCAGGCACGACAAGCAGAGCAAGAAGAGAAAAAGGGATCATCTTTGCGCCATCAGAACTAAACCAGTTTATCATAATCATGTCAAGGCGGCTCCTAGCGCCTGACTTATCTACAATGCAGGTTTTAAGACATGCTGAGTAACTAAGCTAATGGCAGCCTTTTAAATCACTTAATTACCTACCCAGGAAAATCCTTCCTTTCATAATCACTTACTAAACAGATCAATTCCAAAGCCCAGCTACTACAGAGCAGTGGCAGGCTTCACGCTACACCATCGCCACAGAGATGGGGCGGGCCGCACCTGGATGGCCACACGAGCAGCAGGGATGATCTCCTCCACGCGGATGGACGAGCGCTCGGACAGCGACACCTGCCGGTAGGAGGCCTTCTCCGGGGTGCCGCACAGCGACAGCTGCCGGCCGGCCTGCCGGCTCGCGTTGCGGAAGGGCCGCGACGACAGCGCGTCTGGACCCTCCTTGGCCAGCTCGTCGTCCAGGATGCTAGGCATGGTCTGCCCAACCAGGAGGAACCTGCAGGTGGGGCCAGAGAGCTCACGACTACATCCAAGAGCTGCTCGTGGGGGTTTGAGAGCGTGACGAAGCCTTTACCGTGCAAGCTGAAGGCAGATGGAGTAAACGCCCTGTCTGGTCTCATAGTCTACCTCTGATGGTATAGAGTCCTTCTGCATCACGTTCACCACCAGGCTGGACAGACATACAGACACAAAGCAATAATATCACCCTCAAACTCATCTCCCCTCTGCAACAGATAACACTGCTTCAATAATGTGACCCAAGCAGGAAACTCCCAGTGTGTTTATATGCTGAGGCCTACCTGAGGCCTCCCGCTTTGAGGAAGTTCTCGCAGAAGGACTTGACGCTGGTCTTGGCCATCTCATCATCAGACGTCGGCATCAGTTTGGAGCTCAGTACCTGTGAGGACAAGCGGTTACCCCGAGTCTGACTTTATGGGTGGCACCGGGGACAGAAGCAGGGAATAGGTACCTCCAAGTTGTAGAGAACCCTGAAGGTGGACATTCCCGGTGCAGAGGAGCGAAACAGGGACTCCAGGATGGAGGCCGCGCTCTGCTGGTGCTGCTGTTTGGAGGACAGAGACGGGGACTTGGAGGCCTGGGACCCCGAGCCCAATGTAAAGAGGGTTTTCTGCGAGAAAGAGAAGCAGAGTCTTCAGCACATGGTCAGTCAACCAAGCACATGCTGAGCGTAACATCAAAAACCACCGTTCTTGGGGGTGGGGGGGGGGTTACGTCAAGGACATACCTGGTGGCTCCAGAGACTGGATTCTTTAGGCACAAAGTTGTCCAATGCATCCTGAACCTCGGGATCCGTAGGGATCAACAGCAGCAGCTTACGTACCCGCAAGGTTATCCTGCAAGGCAAACATCAAGATTAGGGCTCCCATGATGTACGGAATGGCCCCTCAGGGTAATGGCATTATGGGCATTATAGAGCAGTCTCTCTTATCCAGTCCTTGGGGACCCCCAGACAGCCCACGGTTTTGCTCCCTCCCAGCTCCCGGTAAGCATGGACCCTCTGGGCGTTCCTGAGGACCGGGCTGGGAAACACACTTATAGAGAAATATCGTATCTGTAGAAAAGGCTGTTAAGTGAGCAGTTTGTTAATTGTACAGTGTTTTGAGCAGGCATTATTTCGGCCACTGCAGGCATCACGCAGGACCCCACGTTGTTTTTTTCTTCTTCTTCACTTTCCTTTACGCTGGATGCAGAGTTAAACACTGTAGTTTTACAAAGTATTGTTGGGTTTATGGTGTAGTTGTGCGTGCATGCTGAGTACGCAGTTAATTCGTACCGCAACTATACTTTGTAACCGGTGCAAATGTTATTGTTTTATGCATTTGTAATCTAAAATAAGCATATCGCGCTAATCGCAGTTCGCGTTTGCTGTATTAATGCTGCTCGGTTTAGGAGTATTGTATGGTTATTTGAGTTTTGTAATACTAAATGATATGAACCATTTGTATCTATATTTGTTAAATGCTTATAAAACTATGTTACCTGTGAGTGGTAGTTATATGTTGATTCCTATGTTTTTATTTCTGTTTCAGTAAACCACAATTACATAATCCCCCAACGAGTATCCGGACTGCTTTATGGGTGGTGTGTTAATGCGCTATTATCAAACTATAGAATGACCTGTCAGAGGTAGGCAAATAAACCCAGTGTTCTGATCGGACACCCAGTAAAAGTTACCGCCGGGAGAGAATCGGCGTCCCTTTTCTAAAACGACACTCTTTTACAGTATCTGCCCCCTACCTGGGCTCCTCCAGGTTGGCCAGCTGGTACAGCATCTCAAACACATTGCAGACCAAAGCCATCACTACTCCAGGCAGGGACTTCTCCTGGGGAGGTGAGGGACAAAAATTGCTGATGACAGGTTTGGAGAGGGAAAATATTAACGGGCAACTCAAGGGCGCCCCCCCAGTGAGTGTGCCTGCGGGTGGCCTGAGGGCGTGCCGACCTGCTCCATGGCGTAGGCCGAGTTGAAGACGCCGCTGCTGGCACTGCTGGCGCTGGCGGACGAGTCGGCCGAGCTCCCCGAGGGCGTCCCTGTGCTCGAGCTCTTCACCGTCAGGCTCTGCTCGTCAGAGAAGCCCAGCTGGTTCAGCAGCTTCTGGTCCCGGTTCATGGTGAGCTGTGGGGGGGGGGGGGGGCACGCGGCAGGGTCACTCGGCAGGTCTGATGGGCAGGGCGAGACCGATGATGCTCTCAAAGCCCCCAACTCACCATGCTATCATTGGCAAATATCTGAACATTGTCCACAGGGCAGTTCAGATGCTCAGCTATCTTCCACCTTATGCTTCCAATGGTTTCGTTGCTATGCGCCTGGAGTTAGAAAAGTGTAAGAATACATAAATCACTAGTCCGAGAAAAATTCTGCTCTTTGGTTAATGTTTCAGGTGCCGTGGGGGGGGGGGGGCGTGGCAGGACTGACCTCCAGAGTGAAGGTGTCTTTGGTAGATTCGTAGGTTATGTGGAGAATGACGGGGTGCCCGTTGAACGAGGCTCCGTGAGGTAGAATGGTGCGAGGAACTGAATATAGGTCCTGGGGGTTAGGCAAATGCAGAAGGTGAGAGCAGAGACCTGCCAGCTGCATTTCCCAGCATTCTTAGGGAACTTCCACCCTCTAAGTCAATGTTTCTCAAACCAGTCCCCAGGGACCCCCAGACAGCTCCTCCCAGCAAAAATGTGAACTATTAGGCAGGGAGCTGGGAGGGAGCAAAAACGTGGACCGTCGGAGGGGGGGGGACTGCTGTAATTGGAGACAGGAGCATGGTAGAAAACCACAGGTATCCCGTAAGAATGGAAGAGTATGTTCTACTGAAGAGAGGCGAACTGTTCTATAAAAATCTATTTTATACGAAGACATTATTTGATAAAGTAGAAGCCAACATGCCTGGGTGTGTGCAAGTAGGACAGTTCAGTTTGCAGCTTTTAAATGAACCTGAAAACAGTCTCACGAAAAGTAACTGTACAGAGTGTTCCAGCCGCGGTGGGTGCATCGGTCATCAGGTTCTGGTTAAAGCTCTGTTCCACATGTCTTGCATGTCGGATCTTATTCCCAGTCAGACATTCGAGGACTTAAAAACACTCATTTCCGTTCAGCTTATTAAACTCCCCCACAACATGTTAGCTTCCAGTAAAATGTGAGAATAGATTTCCAGTCAAATTGAAAAATGCTCATGCAGCAGTGTTTGTATGAACACCAATTCAGAACATCAGATTAATAACCACAAAACCTTTGAGTCATAATCACTGAACTAGATAAGCCACAGAACCTTAACCTTCAAAGTATGACAGAACTGGTGATGTCACTCCATCAGCTTAGTAACGGCGAAAAATCCCCAGGAACTGCCCCCCCGCTACCAACACAGAGAGACGGATGCCTCACCTCGATAGTAATAACATATCGCTCAGCAAGTAACAGCAACCTTTCAATGATCACCAGCTTTGACGACCTAAGAATGACAGACAAAGTTTTAGGAACTCAGATAATCTAACAAGGTGTTCATCTAATATAATGAAGAACGTGTCTTTCAGCAAGGCTGAGGCCCGGCCAGGGGTCGGGCGCCCCGACCTGGAAGGAGACTGCACGGAGGTGGCGACGGTGGGCATGGCCGTCGCCGTCAGCATCTTGGTTGCCCTGGTAACAGCATGAGTCAGCGTTGGCCCCCCAAGTGCTGAACTGGCTGCCTGCAAATGACAGAGAGGCTGTGAAACCCACAGGGCCCAGAAGCAGCACAGGTGTCTCAAAGCCAATTAGGAGGTGTGAGTTCTGATTGCTGCAGAGCACCGTTTACTGCCAGTGCTTCAGGTACCATAATAGCAGGAAGCCTCAGAGCAGCAAGCTGCACCCAATGGTTCCATCCACCTACCTCTAACCTCTTATAACAGTCCGCGATGAATTTCTTGTGGAGCGATACGGAATCCTGTGTGAACGAGAACGAGTGAGCAAAAATTAACCAGTCAGAGCCGAACCATCAATGCGGGGGGCCAGGTGGCCTGCAGGCTGACCTTCTTCATCTTGGGGTTGAGGTTAATGTAGCTGTACGTGATGATCAGCTGGATGGCCTCATTGGCGATGTCTTCGTTAGGGGACTCCATGGCCATCCGCCAGATGAAGTCCATCCCGATTAGATCCAGGCGCTCCACGAACTGGCCAGGGACGAAGGGGGCAGAGGGACGTGGGAAGAGTCAGCGGGGATTCAGGCAAGATGGCTGGCTGCCCGTTCAACACCGCGGGGGAAGGACTAGCATCCAAATTAATGGGCCCTGTCTGAGGTGGCATTTTCTGCAGGGATTCTGAGCAGGACAGCAGCCATATGTGAATGACAGGCTCAGAGTTTCAAGCCTAATCTGTTCTCCTTGCTACATAAATATACAGATGTGACTGCCTCCATCTTACAGGAGTAGGACTGTACAACGTGGATAATTCAATTTAAAGATTCACAAAGATATGTACCTGGCGGGCACTCGTCATATATAAATAGGACACACTTCTGAAGGGCAGAACAGACAGACTCCTGCGTCACAAATCATGCTGAAATACAGCACGGTGACCTATCATCAAGCATCCCTCTCCGCATTTCTATTGATATTGCAGTTCTGATCTCACTGCAGCTATTCTACGCACTTCAGACAGCGAAACGCGATGACGACACAGTGCCATGCTACCTTGTCACATTTTACGTCCTTAACTGGGGTACTTCACCGACAGGGTAATAAACATACCAGCTGTGTCCCCTGGCGTTTCAGCCGATGGTCACTCAGGTTGACGTTCTCGAAGAATGTCTTAAAGAGGTTAAACCCTAAAGATGGAGAGACACCATCAATCGCAGTAAAGCCACAGGCCTCGTGCACGAGCCTCCTGACAGTGGGGTAACAGACAGAGAGAATCAACAGGCTTTCAGATGCTTCACACTGCATGAGGTCTCTCAGCTCGACCATCAAAAACTGATTTACAGGGAGCTGTAGATTCTACACTGCCCTCTACAAGTGATAAGTCTTTGATGCCCATTTTCCTTTCTCTAAGAGGATGCCAGCATCCCTGAGTGAGCAAACCCAGCGAGGTGTCCCATCCCACAAGCTCCATCAAGACCCCCACCGTTCATGCTGATCTCGTAAGGGTCCAGCTTAAGGATCTTCTCCTTAAACAGCTGCTGCTGCACGTCACTCTCCAAGTCATGCTGGCCCTTGGTGAACCAATCAAAGCACATCTGTAGAGAGAGAGGCGTGTCACAGCCTGGAGCGCGGCCCCGGGGAACGGCCGCGACTCAGCCAGGGAAGGCCCGGCGAACACACCTCCCTGTCCAGCTCGCACACATCCATACTGGTCACCAGGCATTCCCACACTTCCTTGGCACGGTTCCACACCAGGTACAAGCTGGCTTCCTGCAGGAAGAACGCCAGGAACCTCAGGTGTCCCTCCAGGTACTGCGGAAAAGTGGGGGAAGGGGGGGGGGGGGGGGTTGGGTTAGAGTCTGATCCTGAACTGCACTTTACTTTCACACAGTGACATTCATGTTGCATTTAGTCGCTTAGCAGATGGTTGTATCCCTATGGATCTACACTGTTATTAAGGCACCTGGACAATATCCCGGGGAAACGCTGCTCACTGCTCAGCAGCCTCATCTGCTGCTCATACTGGGACAGCAGCCAATTAAGTAGAATGTCACAAGCTGTCCTAGTGGGAACAGCAGCCTAACATCCACGTAGAAAGAAAGAGCCATGATGCCCCGACGCGAGCCTGAGCCTCCTGGCACCATAACCCACCACCCCAAAGCAAATCTGTGCATCCTGGCACCCATAGCCACCGCCCCGCCATGAGCCTGAACCTCTTGCCATCCTACCCCACCGCCACAAACGAGGTTGAGCCTTCTGGCACCCTAACCCCACCGTTGTAACGTGATCTCCATACCTCCTGGTAGGAGTATCTGCCATCCACCAAGGTGGATCCTGACAGTCCCCCGGGCCCTGCGACAGACACTGCCAGGCGGTGACAGGACACCAGGCTCCCTGTGATCAGCTTGACGATCTCAAAGTTCTTCTTCAGGTCCTGGATGATGCTCTATTGGTGGAGGAAGGAAGGAGACATGAAAAGGGGAACAAATGCCAGATGGTAATGTTAACAGCATTTGTGATGTGGAGGCAGCGCCGGAGGTCCCACCTTGTCCTGCTTCTGGTAGGTCTGCTTGATGAAGGAGCGGGTGATCTCGTGGAGCTGCCGAAGGGCTGGTACCACCCACACCACCTGGGGGCTGCTCTGCTGGGAGGACTGCACGCATGGTGGGACAGTCAGCAAGGATACACGGAAGCCTCAACAGGCCAGGAACCCCAGCGTGGAGAAAAGCCAGTCCGTCACTGTGAGCGGCTGGGAAATCACCAAAACGCACTAGAACACTGTTGTTTCCAGCTTAAAGCTTCAGAGCACAGGAGTCAACTTCGCATATGGTGTCCAGCAGGGGACCACCATCTTCGATCCTTCCTTTAATCCGTTAACAAGACAGCATGATTAAATTCCCTCTTTGGGCAAATGATGCTGAACAAAACTCTAAGGTGTGCCAAATTAAACTTTGATCATAATATACCTGCTGATCTGGATGATTCACTGAAAAGTGCACATATCTGAACTCAAAGAAATGCTTGCTTTGGATACCTAGACAAGCTATTAAAATAAATACATTTGTCATAAAATTACACCCAATAAGATGGACGTGCCCTTCTTTGAGGACAATAGTGGCATGTACCACTGCACTTGGTCATTAGTAAATTGAGTTGAGCATATTCTTAAAGATCACTACTTATTTAAAAGCTCAGATAGAAACAACAATGTTCTAAAGCGAATTAAGACAAGAGATCACACATCAAATCCCAGCGATATGACATTTAAAGGGACAAGAAGGAAAAGGTCAATTAGAAGGCAACTCTCATCCTAATCATATGCCCACTGCACAATCAAGTGACACCGTGATGGAGGCGGCGCTGGAAGGGGAGTGCTGATTGGTCAAAGCTATTGATTGACAGCAACCCAGTGGAGTTTCTTACTTTGAACACAGAGCCTGGCTTCTTCTTGCCCCAGGAACCAGTGCGAAAAGAGATTTGAGACTCACTGGAAGATTTTGTTTCCTCTTGTAATTGTATCTAAAAAAATAAACTATTTTTCAATCGCTTCCTCAGGGAACAGACCGGTGAAGACAACCAGGGGCTTACCCAGCAGTCTGCGCAAATGCCGACAAGAGGCATGGGGAATCAGCGCACTGCAGAGCTTCTGGAAAAATCTGACCAACTACAGGATGCCAGAAAAAGCAAGCTGGCCCCAAAGGTGGAGTGAGGTGTAGTAAGGTTAGAATGGAGCCTGCAGATAGCCTTAGACTGTCTATATGGTATACATGCTTTCAATGAAGGGTGACAACCTGTAGGGGGCGCTCCTGAAGAAAGCCAGCACACAGGGAGCAGATATGTGGTATAGTCTTGGCAATTCATTTACACTGATCCCACTACAATTCTACCCTGCTAACGCATTGTGAAAAGGAAGTTATCCGTGATGCTAACAGAAAGGAGGAGGAAAGAACAAACTCGTGAAAGAGTAATGTCCATGTGCATTTGACTACTTTAAAGAAATGTACAATCATTAGCATTAGATGACACTAAAACTGCATTCTTTACTCTAAATTTCCCTTCCTCAAGTACCACTGCTCAGGATGACATCATACTCAAAAGGCCAAGAGCAAATTGAGTGGGGAATTTCTGCTGTGGTATCTAGAGGGGATCCTGCATTCAGTGACATGAGGCCCACATCAGGACTCTGAGATACCTGACGTGCCCCACTCTGCCTACCTTCTTGACGTCCTCGATGCACTTGATGATGTAGCTCCTCTTCACAGTCTCCTTGACCGCGTAGGCGTCGCTCAGGATGGCAAGATGCTCATCCAGGGCCTGCTGCACCAGGCCTGTGGGCAGGGTGGGGAGGTGAGCCAGGTCCCACAGCACCTCCAGCACCTGGGCAGGAACACACTGTTATTATACCGCTGAGCACGACACCCACTCATCCAATCACAGTGTCGTCGGAGGGTCTCCCAAAAACCAAGACACGCACTTTGCCTGTCGTGCCTTCTGAGCGAGCTTCCCGGCCAATCCGGCCGATTAGACTGAGGAGTTTCTGTCGAACCCGGTCACTCTCCACCTCCCAGCTCTAGAAAAAGAAAACGTCATCTTAGTTCCTGACCCGCATATCGGGATTCATGACCGAAACCGAAACGACGGACTCAAAGGCACGTTTACTGCTCATGAAGTACTTAGCAATACCATCCCAAAGACTCGTCAGGGGACCCTACAAATGCACTTACCTTCTGAATAAGGACAAAGAGGTGGTTAAGCTGATCGGAGTTAAACTTCACCGCTGCAGCCGCGATTATGGTATGGATGTTCTCAATCACTGTGGAAGACTGGCCGGCCTGCACAAAACAGGAAGTGAGTCTAAGCACAAGCATGAGGAGAGGCTGGCATCCGAGAAAGTCACTGTGAACAGCGACTAGCTTAAGGTGCTAAAGAAGAAATACTCAGGACAACCTTCCTTTACATTAAATTAATGGGCGTTTTACTGCAAAGCCTCTTACGATTTTATCCATTTACAGAACAGAGGGATTCGGGTCACTGCTCAAGGTTCTACAGTAGGGCCCACCCTGAGAGAGGGGTCTGCGCACTCAACCCACGTGCTAACTGCTGCCCTATTCTGAGGATGAGAAACAGACTTGGGCTTGAAGAAGCGAGGTGCGTACAGTATCTGAGGACATCAGGAATGAAAGTAGTTCACATCTTCTCAAGGAGAGCGAAGACCCCGCAGTGCATAGCACAGACTGCCTGGGGACAGCCGTCACACCGCATGCATTATGGGATGCCAGATTAGCTCGCACTCCGGCAAGACGGATCAGCATGTCTCTGGAAAGACGCAGATGCATGCCTATGCGGATATGCCTTTAAAACTCTCCTCGCTGAAGGCTCTGAAGAGACGCGTGCCAACAGCATGGTAACATGAGTCGGCGAGCCCGTCACAGCGGGAAGTCAAGCGATATTTTATTCATAGATGCTGCAGGGCGCCTGCCATTTTGTACGTGGCAGCCTCCACCCATGCAGAATAATCACGTGGAGGATGAGCAGGAGCCGTGGCCAGGCGTGAACGGGCAGGTCACAGGTTCGGGGAGGTGAGTGCAGACCTGTATCCTCCAGATTTTGGAGAGCTCGTCCAGGGAGAGCTTGCTTCCCAGGAGTTCAATGATTCCCTTTATGCGATCGCAGTACTGCGCCTGGTCTATGTTCCCTGTGAGGGAGGGAGGATAATGAAAAAGAAATGAATGGCACAGTGGGCGAGAGAAGGCGCATTATCCAATGCAAACAAAACTTCACAGCAAATTCAGCATGCATGAACACATTACCGAGATAAGCCTCTGGATATAGATAATGTTAGGGTAAAAATGAATACTGAACAAAAGCTGAATAATCAACAAAACGCAACAAGTAACCTACACCAAGAATGCAATTATTTCCAAAAGCATGCACATTAAGCTGTTTACATCCTGGCAGAAATATGGTTATTCCACCAGGAAGAGGCTATGAAACAGGAAACCTCTTGGCAGGCTAAACGCTCTGCTTACAGAACAGAAGAGCAGCCTCAGTAAATATGTGAAACATTAAATATAAACGAGAACATCGATCGAGCAGCGGCTGCATCAAAGGTTTATCTCTGGGGGGGGGGGGGGGGGGGGGGGC
>JAODJU010000043.1:15044528-15059754 GCA_026776725.1 Gnathonemus echidnorhynchus
GGGGGGGCTCAATAATGTTCCTATCTAGAAAAGGGGGGCCCTGCAGAGAAAGTTTGGGAACCACTGACCTAGGAGATACAAGTCTCTATTCATACAGGCAGGGGGTTATTGGGCAATTGCAAGGTTAGTCATACATGTAGGTATTTATTGCTGAAACACCTGTCTCCATACAAGCAGGTCATGTAGAAATGCCTATATATTTATACATGCAGGAAATTACTGCTGAAATGCAGGTCTCTATTCAGAGGTAATTTTAGGTTATTTTAATACAAATTTTTGATCCTTTGTATGTCAGTTTGTATTTTTACAGAGCTTCATAATTTAGTTTGGATTTTTAAGAGGAAGCCCGTGAAAACACACAGCCATAATGTATTATAAATCACGGCATAGCTTTAAAACACTGTATGTCCTAGAGAACAACCATAAAAACATGTGTCCATTTCTTCAAGGAACAGACTTGACTATCACTGGCCAATTTTGAACTTTGGTTCAAAGATGTTACAGAAGAGCATAAACGACAGCAATTCTCACAACCTGCTTGACATCCTATATTCAATATACAGCTGAAGCAGGGCATTCTCCTTCTTTTTAAGTCTGAGTGACTGAATTGGGCAGAGTGTTCCTTTAGACAGGTGTTAGTGTTAAAGACGTAACATGCTATTATTTCTTTGATTGTGCCGATTTTCATTCCCAAACGGGAGATCAGTATGAGCAAAGCTTTTTAATAGGGACCTATAATATTTCTTCTTGGTTGTAAACAACGTGAGAGCTTCAGTTGTGACGTTGCACAGAATCCCAGAATTCAAAGCTAAAATCAAGAGAGTCAGTTAGCATCTCGCTGGGAATCAGATGGAGGGGAAAAGAGAGGAAACATTGTTGCTTGGTTCATTTCATTTTAATAAATAAATAAAAATCTACTTTGAACATTAATCTCCTATTTCGGTCCCTTTTCTTTTTCATGATGCCAAATTCCTCAACCTCCATTTAAACATGCTTGTTATAGCAACTTTGGTGCAACTTGAAATTAGTTGTGCTGTTTCCCTAAAGCTGCACAACCCAAATCCCACTGCTGACATCCACAATTAAAAAAATGGAAATCACAAATTTTAATTTAACTTATTTTTGTTAGTACTGTAGTTCGTAATTTGTTCACTTTTTGTGTCTGGCACTTTTAGTTTTGATTTAAATGAACAAAATGCTTTTGTAATCGTTTCAGTTTCAGTATTTCTTAACAATAATAATTTTGCTCTATTCATACATACATTCAAGTCTCTATTCATAGAGGCAGGTATTTACTGAGGGAATGCAGGTCTACAGTCATACAAGAAAAAATTTAGTGCTGAAAAACAGTTGTCTATTTAAACAAGCAGGTATTTACTGAGGACGTGCATCAGTTTGCACCAGCAGCAGGCAGCCAAGGCCCTACCATGGTCAGGACGCTCATCAGCCCCACGGGGACGGGTTCCTGCCTGACCCGCTCCGCCACCAGGTCCACCAGCAGCATGAGCATGTTGTAGATGCCCTCATGAATCTCTGTGCCCCACTTGTGCACAGCGCTAGAAGTCAGCAGCTGACAGAAGAGATGCCATCAGTTATTCTTTATCCAGACAAACAGAGGGTTTACCAATTTCATTCAGCCTCCAATTTCCTGTAGCTGAATATGTTCTGGATGGTTTTAAGCACCCATTTCCTCACCAAGAGCAGGAAACTGCCCCCCCCCCCCTCACTCTTACCTTTTTGAAGGCCTCTGGCATGCACCTGTCCATGAATCTCTTGCAATTTTCATCGGCATCAGCAAGACCTGCACAAAGGGGGGAAACGAAAAAGTGAATTACCGCATCTCCACTGTAAGCGCTCTAACTCACACAAACTGCTGTGCGCTATAACAAATAGTGTCCCACGTTATTATAATACACGCATATAAAGTTCAGTAATACCCTGGCATTGGTGGTGAGGCACTATGAAAAAGACTAAAAACTAAACGCAAGCCATATCTATACATAGCAGTACATTTTTCCTACCCTCTGACTTACCGAGTCTGGCCAGGCACGTGGAAGCGATGAGGCACTTGCCCAGTGATTCCTCTCGCTTATAGGGGATGGACCAGTGGTCGGTGAAGACGCGGCCCTCCAGCTCGTATAAGTTGGTGGTGGGGAACTCCATGTTCCCGTCCGAGCAGTTGCCATTCTCATCGTTACTTCTTTGCTGAAGGGGCGGCAGCCATCGACCAGGGTGTTAAACCTTGAGGTCCAGTGTGACTACAGTCGTTACACTTAAGTTACACAGTAAGTTACACTGCTTACAGAGCCATAGAGCAGCATCATGTCCAAGCATTCATCAAATCGACAAGCAGAATGAACTTTTCCATTATTACTAAAATAGAAGGCTGGAAATTGCAACAATTACAGTGAGAAGCATTTAAATTTTTGACAATAGTCTTTCAAGGTATTCTTTTAACTCCACATGAGCAGTAAAGCTTTCCAAACTGCCCTGTTTATTAATTTACTCTGCCTTTTGATTGGCTGAATCAATACAACTCAACAACGGGCCTGTATCACAAAGCAGGACTTCTTGCTTAGCCAAATAACTTGTCAGGTTTAAGGGCTCAATATAAGTGAATGAACATGAAATGCATTTAAACTTGGGTGCCTAAGCAAGAAGTCCTACTTCATAACACAGGCCCCCGGACTCCAATGTCAAACAAGCTCACAGACCACAAGCAGCATTTCAAAAAGTTGATGGTTAATGCAAATCCAAAGATCACTCTGCAGTGCGTGCTGATATCCAGATCGGGGGGGGGGGTGGGTGGGTGGGACGGGACGAAGACGACGACATTCACAGGCAAATATTTTGATAAGCTTAATAATGCTGTTGGTTTATTCAAAGTGCACTTGTCACAATTTCCTTAGAAATAGTGAAGAGTTGTTTTGGGGGGCAGACCGGAATAAACACCCTCCATATCACAATCAATCCCCTGGGAAGCCAAGATAGTTGAGCTCAATCAACCCCCCATGTTATGGTAACGGACATTTTGAGGACTCCTGTGTCGTCATATACTGAGGTGTGCCTGATGCACAAGAAATGTGTCTGTAGTGACCTGGGATAATAAAGAGTTACCAGATGCCATATTGAGTTTAAGTCAGGACATGTCTGCTGTGATCAGCTAATATCATGGATTTCAATCTTTGCTGCACAGTTCAGGAGTAGGGGAGGTGTAGGAGATGAATCCACCACATGACAAACCACCTCAAGAATCTAAGTGCAGCAATGTGGCAGGCGGTACCTCAACACCACACAAGTCTAAATGGAACAGTGCGAGTTTCGTCCAGTGGCTGGAGGTCACCAACCTCCAAATTTTCCCTGCAAGTTGGAGGACCTGATTGCAGGGCTGTATGCAAATTAACGTCATATGGCTTAACATCATACTCAAAACTAAGCAACTGCAGGTTAAGGGACTTGCTTAAGGGCCCAATGGAATAGAATACACAGGTATTCACGCCATTCAAATCAGCAACCTTCCGATTGCTGGCACAGATCCCTAGCCTCAGAGCCAACACTCCACCCCATTTTAGGAAAAATGGGTAGCAATTAAGGAGCCCTTCAAACAGGGCCTGTTTTTATGAACTATGATGCTGTACAGGTAGTGTGTTCTCCATACTCCCTTTCATTTTGTGTAGTTAGCTCTTTAATAACGTTTTGTATTTTCTTTTCATCTTCATTTACTGTTTAATAGACGCAATAAGAATTCCTGAGTCAGTTACCAGGGAGTAATTTACTCTAATACCACTGGACCTTAAACAGCAGCAGATGAGGGTGACCTACGATTATACGTCATTGCACCTTCCCACTTACACTAGATTAGACCAAGTTGTTAAAACAACTATACTGACCAACAAGGACCACTGACGAGAGTAAGGTCTGTTGTAAATAATGTACAAAACAAGTAATGCTACTTAAGCACAGGACACAGAAAGCTGCAAACTGTCCACAAGGCCAAGATTATGGTGCAATCACATACTGGTTAGACTGTACATCAAGTCATTGGTGTGGTCAGAAGGCTAAGGGATATTACTCAAGTGTTACCAAATATCACTAAAGGCAAGTAATAACTATAACTAAAAGGAAGAACCCAGTTACACACATGCTAATGCAAGAATTAAGCAGGGTCATTTCCCCTGAAATTTATCACACGTCTCCCTTAAACATCTGCAGTCCCACAAGTGCCAGTAAGATATTTTCCCTTGACCTCAACACTTGACCTGGAATTATCCATTTCCTAATAGATGTACTTCTCCTGATGAATTCAACAACCTTACAAACTCATTAAAACAAATAAAAATGCATCCTGAACCTCTGACCTATGCATTTTCCTCAAGTGATGCATTTTAAGGTCTTTGTTCATTAGCAGACTCTTCTCATTGATGAGACGTGACTATTGGGTGACAAGCCCAGTTTGAGAGATTCAGGAAAGCTGTAACTGTCCAATGAAAAGGTTTTATACAGATACATGGGACATTACTAAACAAAAATCACGTCATTAATTTCTCTAAATAGAGTTTAGAAACGGCTCATTCTTTATGTGCAGGTTAACAATTCAGTTGAATATTTTTGTAAAAGCACATTTAAAGATCAAAATATTCTGCTGTACACAGAATTCAAACGTAACACTTTCCCTTTCAAAGTGTCCTCCTTGCAGCACTGTTCCCAAAAGTGCACTCAATTTGCCTAATGTCTTCCAACTGACCATTTAGCTGACTATATTCGAAGTCACACAGAAGACCACGTGACCTGTTGTGCCGTTTCCGCTGAACGGCATTTTCTGGGTGCGCTCTCAGTGGCGACCGGTTGTGTCCCATTCAAGGGCCCGCTGTGAATCTGGCTACTCAGCAGAGGTGCATTTCGCATCCCAAAAAAAAAAAAAAACAGGCCAAGCTCCAAAACGTGCGGGACACGTGAGTTTGTTTTCAATGGGCTGCTTGTTTTCGCCTCAGTTCTGGAAGCCCAGCTGAACAGCTGCAAGTTGTGATGCAGCGAGTGCTACCGTTCATCTTAAAGGTGCCCATGTCATTTCAGGGAGTCAAAGGGGAGACTCTACAGGACACAGCTTCCATTAAACCAAATGAAAAACAGTCACAAAACGTGACAAACTAAAATATTAACAGTGTGATAGTCATGATCAGTAGCAAGGAGCAAAAAGACTGTCAAGCCTTTATTTACTCACAATTTCTTAGAACCTTGACCTGAAATGATAATTGCCACATGTACTGGGGGGCAGGGTTACACCACTGGTATTAAAACAGACCTCACATTAAAGCAAGAGGCGGAGGGTGTCCACCTTTTCCCCAGGTCTGTAAATACAAGAGCGGAATCGGGTGAATTACAACTCATGAAATACAAACGTTGCCTTTTTCTACAGTTGCTAACAAGTCCTACATAGGCACTACCTGTTCCAAGTCTTCAGTCTTGGTCCCAAGTAGCCAGTGTACCAAAAAATTTGTCAGCAATAAGCAGCCATATAGAGTCAAATGTAAATCTACAAGTCAAAGCCATCTTGGCATAAACAATTTTGTTTATGCCCTATAGGTCCTCTTAAAATAATAGAAGGGCAGGTACAACTGCTGAGAAACAACAGTCTGCTGTAGGCTACAAAATTGTGTAACACTTAAAACTGTTTAAAACTTAAGAGGAACAAATATCAATTAAACCTTCAAAATGGGAGGCGAGCTAATCCCTTACCCTGTTCATGTCACAGCAGAACAAAGCACAATTTTATTAGGTCTGAAACATTAGAGGACACACATTTTAATCTACAGGTGTCTTGGTCTTTTCCCCATCTGGCTATCACAGTAAGAACCTGTCTTAAGTGTTCGTACTTATACATCTTTGCCGGCAAATTTAAAGCAGTAATTTAAATCCCACAACAAAGCTGACGTCAAAGGCACAAAAGCATCCTTAATGTTACTCTGAACACAACTCATGGACACATTCTTTGCTGCCAATGGCATCAAGCAAATCAAGATTCCAGAGAAAGAATGATAAAACAGCCAATGGCCAGAGCATCACATCTAGTCCAGGAAGAACTCTTCTTTTATGCATGTTCAGCTCAGCACATCCCGATCTGTTCAGCTCTAAGAACAAGGTGTCCAGTCGTACTTTATAAATGTCATTCTGGGATAAGAGTTTTTTAGCCAGGTAGCAATCATATATTCCCACCATTCCCACATTACCAGCAAAAGATGTCCACAGGAGCTGTGTGACTATCAGGATTCAAGATCAAAAAAGGCTTGAGGTGCCATAGCTTGTTTGTTACTGTGCATTGCAATCCTCCAGTGAGCACTGGTAAGTTTCATTATGACTCCAAACTGTGCTATAATTAGATGGGGCTCTCAAAGACTAACGCCTGGGACTTACATGTCATGTTATTGCCAGGGGTAACCAACCAAGTCTTGAGCAGAAGTAAACCTTCAGGGTGCCCATTCCAAGGCACAGATGTCCAGTAAAATATATTAAAGTAATAAACATGGTTCCTAGCAAAGCTTAAAACTGCCTAAGAAACCATAAAAAGCCCGGTCTTGGTGATGCAAAGGAACACCAACTTATTTTGTCATGGCCCTCGTTCCGCTTTCCGGCAAGCAGAAACAGAACTGTAAGGGCAAGACAATGAGTCAGACTAACACGCATGTGTGAAACACCTTTTTTGCAGCAATCTAAGGAAACACCAACAGCTCATTGAGCCTGGATGACATCATATATACATGGGACAGGAAAACATTAAGGGTAGGACGGACAGCACAGGTCAATGGAACAACAAATGCATATGCATGCTTCAAACCACACATCACAGCACATGTTACAAATAACCATTATACTCAATTATGCAATATCGGGGAACACTGGAGTCAGAAATAGAGAAAATGATCATGGAAAATTAAGACATCAAAAAATGGCAGTTTTAAAATAACCCATCCCACCTTCCTGGCAGAATCACACAGGCCAATATGCTCCTAAGATGTGGCAGATACGTCGTTTAAAACAGGCGTGGCATTATCAAGGAAATAATTTTATCTGAGAAAATTTATTTTTTTATGTATAAAAAGGGGGCAAACACCTGAGGACGACGAATATGACGGGATGTTAACCAATAAGCGCAAAGAGAGGTTTTACATATCTAACATAGCCTGCGACTGCAGCCCTGGTCACTATTCCTCAGAAAGGAAAGATTGCAAATGGGCCTTCGACCAATTAAAAACTCTACTTTCTGACACAGTCCAACTATATAAAAACACGAGTACATCATTGGCCATTTAAACATTAAAATGTCAAATCAATCAAATGCGTTAGAAATTGACAGACAGGCAGGCGGTTTACTACAAGTACCATTCATTCAAGTTTTTAAGGAGGCTATAGCAGGCGGGGAAGGCCATAAGCGGACCGCAGTAAACAGCTTGTCATCTCCATCCACTAAGCTAACAACCTACCTAGTACCTCAAACGCTAACAGGCAAAAAAAAAAAAAAAAAAAAAAAATCCAGCGTGGTACTAAACAGGCAGCAAGCGGGCGACTGACAGAGATGGCGAAAGCCAGTGTGGTGGGATACAGGCGCACGGTGACGGTTAGCCTTCGTGCTAACAATCTGTTCTGAGCCGGGCGCAGAGTGAACGAAAGCAGCGGGGCGCTTTGGTTAGTTTATCCTAGTTATGATAACCGGTTACCCGCTGGAGCCCTCGTGCTGGGTTTGGTGTGACTGAGGTTTTTTCCGCGCTCTCGCGCCCCTCAGCGCTCGTGACAGCCCGCTGTGCCGCCTCGCGCCGCGCCGCCCGTATGCATTCAAATCGGCTCATTAAAGCCGCACAAAATGACAGCCCGCGCCAAATATATGGACACGGTTGGCGATTCCGTCTTACTTCGCCCTCCACCACGTCGTGGTAAGCGGGAGGTGGGTCAAATCCTCCCGTACCGCTCCCGCTGCGACCGCCACCACTCTCTCCGTCCCCACCGGATCCGGGCCCCGGGGCAGGGCCACTCTCCATCGGCTCGTAGCCGTATCCGAGTCCGGGGCTTTCGTTCGTCAGAAGAGCCACCGCCTCGTTAATGTCATTTTTGGCCAAGCGAAGAGCCTTCCGGATGGCGACGGGGTCCGGGAAGCCCATGCAGAGCAGCGTGGTCATGTGCTGCTCCTCCTCGGTCTCCATTGTTCACGTTCGTCGGCGCCTCGCTTGCTAGCGCAGCAGCTTACAGCGCGCACTCCTACCCGAGCACGTCGCCATGTTTACAGTCCGTGCCCCTCTCCTCCGCCCGGTCGCGATAGGCTGCCCTTCGGCAGCGAGCAGGCGTTGCCTTCCCCCGCTACGCGCTGCCTACGACCCACCTCCTTTTAAGGGTGAATATGGGGAAACCACATGCATGCACGATAAGACCAACACGTTGTCAGTGTTACCACCGGTAATCCACGCAGTTAGTATGCATTAACAATTATAATGTCGGTATAATCAAATTAAATTAGGCGGTACATCAAAGAATCTCTCATTCTTCATCGCCAGCATCACAACGCTGCTAAATTGTTAACCCAAGCTGCGGTTCCTTTAACAGAGGGCGGGCACAACAGCGGTTGTCCAATCGTACGATGCTAGGAGAGCGAAGCTGCTGTCACGTGAATAGCACCCCTGTCATGTGACAAATCAAGCTCGAACATGGCGGTTAGCGAAGCTGACGCTGGCGATGTGGATGTCGCGGCGATCGCTGCGCGTCCATCCGAACACGGGGCAAGGATTGATACGGAACCGTTGGGGCATGCCGTTGATTCAGATGCTTTAGAAAGTGGACCCAAGTCTCTTGTATCTACGTCCAAGAAGCCTGGCAACAACAGTGAGTGGATAATATTAGCAGCTGACTAGCTTGGGGTATCAACATTGTCACACTGCAACTACAACAAACAATACAATTAATAAACGAATTACCATTTATATTATTTACTGTACATGGCTACCAGTCACTCGAACAAATTATACAGGATGCAGTCGCAATTTACTGTATTTTTGTACGTTTTGAAATGTAGCTACACGGTTATGATGCAAAATCGCGGGTATTATTTAGTCTACGAAAGATATGTTTGTTAAATGGATTTCTCAATCTGGCTGAATAAATTTCGTGGTTGGTTTCACTTATTTTGGGTTGCGTGTGAATTTCTATAGTTGAACCATGGACGGTCAGTTGCATGCTAAATCTTCTATGGGAAAAATCTCCAGTTCACATAAAAACTTATTGTCCAGCTCTGTGTCAGCACGCGCTTGACATCCCACGTGCTGTTTTCCGCAGATGACGGAGGAGTCGAGACGGCTGAAGAGGCCACGGAACCAGCAGAGCCGGACATAAACGAACTGTGCAAGGAGATGTTTTACAAGATGGCCATCTTTCTGCAAGGAGAGCTCACAGGTGTCTGCTTTTGCTACACGTGTGACAATACTATATATACATAAGTTATAAAACCGTATTTCACGTCTATATTATGTATTATTATGTATTGTATATGAATATTACAATGTTTTGAAGAGCATCTTACATGTCAATCGTTAAATATGTCCATATTTTTATGGCCCTTTCCCAGCCACCTGTGAGGATTACAAGCTCCTTGAAAACATGAACAAGCTCACCAGCCTGAAGTACATGGAAATGAAAGACATCTCCATAAATATCAGTCGTAACCTTCAGGATCTGAATCAGAAATGTGAGACCTGTTAATGAGACACATTCGCCAGAATGTAGCTTTGCGTAAAGTCTAATGTATAGTCCTAACTGACATAATATCTTTTCACCCAAGACTTGGGCGTTAGGGAGAAGTCACACACTATCTGTGGTGTACAGTAAAGCTGCTGGGTTTCTGTGAAAGAGCTTTGTTTAGTGATTAGCTGGTACAGATAGCTTGTTTTCATTATGTCATTTCATTCCTGGGGCTCGCTGACCGTGGCTTTGACCACGCAATCAAGATGCCAGCCTGCAGCCATATCTTGACCAGATCAACCAGATCGAGGAGCAGGTTACGGCACTGGAGCAGGCGGCCTACAAACTGGATGCCTACTCCAAAAAGCTTGGTGTGTACCCCCCACAAAGACATGCACAATTCTATCCTGCAGGCACATCAGCTGCTGTGTGAATGGATAACCGGTACAAGAATTTGTTCTTGTTCAGCTCATTTGGCTATTGGCTAATTTTTTGAGATAGATACTTGTGTGGCCTGTGTGACTGTGATTCTGTGATGTTTTTTGAGTGACGAATGTTCTTCATGTCCTTTTTTAGAGGCCAAGTTTAAAAAATTGGAGAAGAGATGAGCATGGATCCCAGTTGGAAGGACTGCATGGAGTCGTCCAAACGACTCTCCCACCGGACGTACCAGTTCTTCCGCTCCCTCCCTAACTTTCCGAACTGGTGCACAGAGCGGCAGGCACTGCAACTGGTGGACAGCGGGTCACGACCGAAGGAACTAATGGGGCACTCTGTTCCTTTCGAAGATCTGCTGTGATTTCCTCTTAGAGGCTTAGAATAGATGTGTCCCTGTTTGAAGGAAGAGGTGTTTGGGAACCGCTCGCTGCAGACGTTGCACATGCACCCCCCCCCCCACCATCCTGACCCCCATCCTGCTTCAGTGCAACTTTTTAATGGTGAAGTTTCCCTTAGTCTTCTTCCATTCGAGAGGTCAAGTACAAAGCTGTTAAGCTGATGGACTGCTTATTGAATACTAATAATATACAAATGGTGTAGTTTTTTTTTGCACTTGATCTGAAATTATTGCATCAATTTATTAATCTTATTGCAATTTATTAATCTTATTGCACTTCTGAATAAAATAAATCTGGGAAAATTTGTCTTAAGTGATTGCAACTTTTTTCCTTCAGTGTAATACTTCACCCACCTTACCGGGTCTTTGATGTTGTGAGACGGTTTCCACTGACTGGTGTACGCTGGGGATGGTGCCCGGAAAATCATTTACACCCTTCTTAACACGTCCTGTTTGTGTAGATTTTTTTCCAGCATGCAGCTTAATGTTAGGAAAAATATAGCCTATTGCTGAGCTGTAAAAATGTTAATTGCTGTATAGTGGATGCACATTTTTGTGTTTTATTATGCCGTCAAGTCTTCCATTAAAATCATTGTATGTTTTTAATCAAAAAAGCACTTACGTCTATGAACTGGCATCCTGTCCTGCGTACGTCTCTGTTTTCTGGTTTCTCTCCGCCTACGCCGGGGCTTTGTGCAAGCAAAATGTGCTGTGGTTGCCCATAGTTGATTTTTAACACACAAAGCAGGTTTTGGGTAATATGGTAAACATATTAAGGTCGTATTTCAGTGTCAGCTTTGTGGAGCTCAGCTGCTTCCTTGGGGATAGTCCAACGTAAAGAGGCACTTTAGATTTTCCGCTGTCTCCTTCACTGTGCCTTTGTTTGATTCCCAGTAATGACCACACTCAGTCTAAGGTTACAACTACTGTGACATTCATTTCTTTACAATACTAAATGTAAAATGTGATTACAGACAGATTATGGTGTGTATGCAACCGGAGGATAGTAATTGTTAACAGGACATCAAATTTTTCAAAAGGCGACTTCAAAAATTCAGTTAATCTAAGTGTAAAGATCATTTACTAATATCCTGAAATTTTTAGAAGTAGCCACAGAAGTAGAACACAATAATTTGTGTGCATTTGACTGTTCCAGTGAAGGATCTTAAGTTCATTCTTGTGAAGACGCTGAAGTTCAACAGAAAGGTAATATTGGCTAAAAGGCTTGTGTGTTAATCCAATATGTAACACAAGAAAATACCACTAGATGGCAGCATTACCCCTGTTTTCCCACAACCGGTCGGGTAGATTTTCTCAAACTACCATGTTGTAACACAAGTCTTGTAAAACTGACTGTAACATTATACATGAATTATACATATTATGTTTAAGATCTATCTGTCTGTCTGTCCGTTCCTCCATCCATCCATTCGCCCGCCCGTCTGTCTATCTATCTATCTATCTATCTATCTATCTATCTATCTATCTATCTATCTATCTATCTAAATTATCATGCCCTCGACTTTATACCACAGCACGTCTGGCCTGTATCGCGGCGATCTCTGTACGTCACTACAAAAGCACACAACACTAACAATACGGTTTATTTGCAAGGCGTCCTCCAATTCGGTCACTTTCCATACAAGAAAACATTCTTTGTCTCTTTTATTTTGTTATTTTAATGTCAGTCTTTTTCCAGTAAAACGTTTAGAATCATTTCTGCTGGGTTGTCACATAGGGTTGCCTTCTTCGTTCATATGACCTTCCGCATCATTTTCCCCATCATAAATCACTGTTGCTACAAAGCCTGTTTCGAAACTTTGTCGGAGTACGTGAGACTCTATACTCTCTGCAGTCTGACTGATACGTTGGTCCTGATCACCTATGTCCAGCAAACCCGTGACCCACTTACTCGCTCGCCTTTTCCCCAGAACCTCCTAACGATGACCTCAGGCAAAGGGGTTACCGTGGTACTCAGGTTACTGTCTCTTATGGTTGACAAGTAATCGGACTCAATTCCCTACAAACTAACAAGACACTCATGCATGTAAGAATCCGTACAAAATCCTTATGCAATTCTTAAACGGCACATCTAATGCGAAATGTTCCCGTACTTAGTTGCTCGGTTTTTTTTTTGCACAGTACACGATGATTTTCATTTTTAGGCTATTGCATTTCGTTTTGGCAGTCACAGACGAAGGCTACATCCCCCCCAGTTAACCCATCGTCTCAAAACCTCCTTCCCCAGAGGGTGACATGCGTTCATGATCATCCCTGGCAGCTTTCCGTGACTGACATCGGAGCGAGCCGCACCGGCGCAGACGTATCGGCGAAAGTGATTTTGTCAGGCTCCGCATTCGGTTACAGTTACTCGCTGCCAATTCACTGCAGTTTGAAGCGAAACAGCATTTCTTCACTTCAGCTGTTTTCTTTGATACGCTGAGAAAAACTGGACCGGACATTATGATTTGCAGTAAAGTTTAGAGTTTACAAAATCGTGATCCCGACATGCCACAAACATTGGTCCAAATTAAGCTCGTTTTAGAAATATTGTTATATTACATTGAAATAATGTAACTTCTGACTAAGGATATCTTGTTGAAAAAAATGATACTCATATTCTGTAAATCATCTTGTGACCCGCGTCTTTGGGAATTGCTCTAAGATATGACTAATTGTCCTGAACAATTAGCCCTGGAAAGGTTCACGATGATAACTGATTTAAAATCCATCTCCTAAAGGCTGGCTCACTACCACAGCCCCCATAAATCCCCCCTCCCTGGCCAGTATATCACTCAAAAACTTTAACTGTAGTTTGGAAAACATGCCCCCCATTCTCAAAAAAGCTGCTCCTATCACTTCTTCTTAAATTCGAAATAATATTTATCCTCTGTGTGTATGAGAAACACCATGCAAGTCTGGGAAGATTTTAAGAAAAGAGTCCCAAGGGGTTTTTTATATGTCCCCCCGAAATCGCTCAGTCCTCCCTGCTGGGGACTCCAAAGAAGGCTTTAAGCCGGGAATAATTAGCTTAGCTAATTAGGCGTCTCACCAAACCTTTGTCCGATGGAACATAAAGGCTACAGGTGGGATTGTGGCCTTCCTGAAAGAAGGTCATAGGTCAGCAATCACCAAATTATCCAGGGTAAATATTTATTACTAGCAGGGCTTTTGGCACAGATATACTCCATCTTGGCCCCTCTGAGTAATTCCAGGTCACACAGCTGCCTGGGGGTCAGATCTGAGAATAGCTTCATACGCTGAAACACGGCTGAGAGGTGCAGCTTCATTCCCGCATCCCGCATTTCTAGCGCCCCCAAACTCGGAGGCTCGGACCCTTGCGAGAATCCAAACGAGCTTCCTTTCATAACAGACACCTGCAAGACTGTGTAGGACCTGGGTTGGGAGCAAAGACGTGTGCGTAGACAGCAGGCCCGTGCATCCTGGAGAAGCAGTCTCCTTGGGGCTTTCCTGGACAGGAGACTCAGGACCCTGAGGTCAGAGTCAGAAGACGCTCCTGAAGGAGTGCTCCGGTCAGCGGAATGCGGGCATGACGCACATGGACACATGCTGGGCCCCGTCACTGGGGCTCGAACCAGCGCCTACTCCACGTCATCATGGGGGGGCTCAAGAAAAACAGCCTCAGAATGACCGTGACAGTGCTAGATCAGCCATTGTTTCCTGCTTTGGTGGGTCACTCATGTGGGTTTTGTCAAGAAGTCAACTTGCTCACTTGCTCATTGTTTGTCCTGGCACAGAAGCGCCCCGCTGAGGTCCTAAATGTGAACTGGTCCTTCAACATAGCTTCGAGGGGCATGCTGAATTTAATTTAAGACCCTGCTGGCTCCCTTTGTCCACATCAGCTTTTTGAACAGAACCAACGTTTTTACAGTTTTCCGGACATTTGATGCTGTGCAAGTCCTTTTTAATGTGGCAGGTGGTGACAACAATCAAATGACCATCATTAATTTGCCCTGCCGGTTGAGAGTACATAGTTTATTTAATTTAAGAACATGTTTTTACCTACTTTCCACAAACCTGGAGATGGTGCCCCTCGCTGAAACAACTGAAGTGGTCATGATGATTGCAAGCACGTCTTGCCCAAGGAGCCCACATTCTGCTCAGGGCTCACTGCTGGCATGGGCAACGCTAACGTGCCGCGAATAGCCCAAGCTAATCCAGGCTGGGGTCTGTCACAATGGACGGGCCATCGGGAAAGGCGACCCTGCTCCGGACCTTCTGATCCGTCACGTGAGTATTTGGAAACTGAATTGAAGAAGGATACAGGACATCCGTTGATCGGGGCCCAAATCGGGCATTTAGGAATCAAGTCAAAGTGACATTATAATTGATACTTTTCATTGACCCCCCTGGGGAAATTCTTTTCACACCTCCCCCGACTTGCTCTCTGTAGATGAAAGCAAGCTGTCCGCCCCCTCAAAGCAGTACCCAGGGAGCTGGGGGCCTTGCTGAAGGACCCGCAGACGTGCCTAGGCGGGACTCAAACCAGCGACCTTCCAATCACAGACACAGAGGCTCAGCCCACTTAGCCACACATGCTCACTCTGTTGGCAATGATGACCTCCATGCAATATGGCAAATTTGGGGGATACATTTGTGCTCTCACCCTCTGCCTATCCTGTAAAGGACACCTCACTCGGCCAGATGGGGGCG
>JAODJU010000043.1:15064986-15076119 GCA_026776725.1 Gnathonemus echidnorhynchus
GCCCCCCCCCCCCCCCCCCCCTTTTCAGAGAAGCCTAAGTTTCAAACAGGGACTTTTCTGTTACTTTCTGGAAGTTGGGAGTCTGCCTGAGAATGAAGCAGCATATGAGACCCTCTCATAAAAAGCAGAAGGAATGTTTAGTACAAGGATGTGAGATTTGTTTTTTTGACCTACCGTGACATGGCATTGAGAGGCTAAACTAGAGCAAAGCAAAGATTATCACAATAAAATGAACTCAGAGAGTGCATGGAGAAAGCTGTGAGTTAATGAGCTTATTTTATAACCATCTGAGCTGAGATGAAATGCGTTGCATCCTTCATGTGACCTACTTTCTTTCCTCTAGAGGCTGAGCTAGTTTTTGAACAGGTGAAGTTTTGATGAGTCAAGATTCCCAGAAAAAAAAATCCTTGATTTCCCAGAATGCCACGCTGGGCTCCCTTGGGGAGTAGGTGGGCAGGACAACGACCGCGGAATCCGAAGCCGGGAAGTGTGAAAGTCCCACAAGGTGAACATTCCTGACGCTCCCTGCAGTTGTTCTGGCCCTCCGACAGCTTGACCTCCCCAGCCACGGTGAACCACAGAGACGTGAGAACAGGCTCTTTTATTAAAGGCAGCTCTTCAGATTGACTGTCTCTAAATCTTCGTCCTGCCTGGGCATTACTGGGAAATCAGTGCTTTGGGTCAGTAGCAGTCCAGCCGAAAAATAAATGAAAACTCCCAGTTTTTTTTTTTACACGCACAGAAGCTGGGGAATTTTAATTGAATGGTCAATTACATTATAGTGTGAAATCTTTCAAAAATGAACATGATTGTTGTCTGTGATGCATAGAACATGCTTCTCTTGGAACAAATATTCAAACACAATACTTTGCGGAGCTTTTTTCTCTTAATAAGACACCAGTAGATATTAATTCACAGTAATAAATGATAGCTATCTGATGTATTTTGCATTTATTCACACGATGTCTCCGTCTACCCAGTCACACGGAAAAACCAACGCGATCTGACAGGATATGGAGAGAGGTTGGAGCAGGCCCAGTGTCTCCATGTGGGTGACAGATTTGTACCCCGAAGCATCTAAGGTCTTCCAGCAGGAGGCGCCAGGAAGCCGGCATGTCCTATTTGCACCTGGTTTGTTAGGGGGACTCTGCACCTGGTTGGGAGACTCAGTGCAGCTTCAGGTATCTGCCTGCTAAGCGTCACATGAGGCGAAATCCATCAGATTGTGTTGGGGTCAGTGTTTGCAAAAAGTCACATGTGGAGGCGGAGCAAAAAAGGGGGAGCGACCCAGGATTGGCTGATGGTCCCAAGGTCAAAGGTTAAATGACTACTCCCCCTGAAGTAGACATTCCCTTGTCTGGGTTTTCGGCACGGCGTGGCTTTTGACCGCTCTGGATCTGGAATCCGAGCCATTCTCCCCCCCCCATCCCTACACTCCTACATCTCCACACCATACAGAAAATCTGTGACTGTCATAGTGGGAGGTGGCCGGTGTCCCCCACCCAAACTCATCTGCAGACTGTGACTTTATACCCATTAGGTCAAAGTGTAGTAAACATAATCAACCAATCAATCACAGGACATTTCAGGACAGATCAGAAGAATTATGAAGGAGATTATGAAGAAGCCGATGACATTAGCAATGCCCACTCAGAGGCGGAAACTCAAAGCAGATTGGAGACTGGATTAGCAGCAATTAGGAACTGACATATTCCACAGGAATGCATTTCCCATTTGTAACAGATGCTCCGAGAAGGGAGAGCTTGTAACTGGGGGGGTTGGAACAGAATAAGTATCAGCAATGCTGTCACTCGGCGGGACGGCGGCAGGGGTGCCAACTCTCACACGTCGGGCGCGACTCTCACGCTCACACAAGAAATCTTACGCCAAATGTATGTTATTCCAGTATAACATGGCCACGATTGGCTGACATAAAGGTGACGCCACCGGATTGGTCAGCAGAACTAATTATGCAGTTACCAGCATGCTTTGCATCGCACCATGCGTTTCTGTAAATAGTGTAAATTAATATTTGTGTAACAGTAAATATCGCAACCGTGTAATGTGCACGAACGCTTCTGTTTCATTAGAGCGTAACCATGAGTGTCGTGTAAATTGCTGCCTTCCCTGTCTGTGCTGTTGCTAGTATTAGGCTTATAGTAGCTGTTAATAAAGAGCTACTTCCTCTTTAAAAAGGATGTCATCACCTTTATTAAAATGACTCACGCACTCGCCACAGTAGGTATATTTGTGCTCTGTATGTGGGTCTGCTGCATGTAGAACATTCTGTGCCCTCTAAGGTTGTGGAGTGACACAGAAGGAATATCATTCATAGAATTTGAGGTATGCAGCCACCTTTGAGCTGTAGGTGTTCATCAGTCAGCTGCCTGTCCCTCCTTCACTGTCAGTAACGGCGGCTCTCCTGGCCAGTCTCGCACCTACCTTACCTGCCCGTATAGCGCACTTTGTTCCGGTCTGACATGTGACCTGCATGGCTGCTGAGCTTTCAGCAGCGTGCCAGCAGGGGGCAACATACTGAGATGGGGCAGCAGAGAACGTCTGGGAGATAAAGCAGAGAGAGCATGGAGAGGAAGGCCTGGACACACACACACACACACACACACACTTCCCTAATGCCTCACACTGAGTCATAGGTCACTCCATCAATCTTCATTTCATCCATAGCTCCTGGTATCCCTGGTGGCAGCCAGATTGTTCATAGACAAATTAAAATTCTAATGAAATTTAAAAAAACCCTCAGCACTGTTTTTCTCTGCTGTAAAATCCTAGGCTGCCCCCCCCCCCCTCCCGTGGCCCCAGAGGACCGAATGCTAGCATACAGTGATTTAAACCAGCCCACAATGCAACACTGCTCATGATTTATTAATCACCTGAGGCCTGAGAATTACTGAAAACATTTGCCATTTTCTTGGCTGTCTGTCGCATTATCTGCGCTATCGCATTATCTGCGCTCTCGATGTGCGGTGGAGGGACTGTAGTCCTGCACCTGGGAAGACAGTTAAGCTATTAATGATGGACTGCTTAGCTGGATGTGTAAACTATAGATAACTGCAGGGTGTTGGGGGGTGGGGGGCAGCAGGAGTGACAGCCTGGGCCCTGTTTTTAGACGTGAGGTGCTGATTATAAACACAACAGATACAGCACGGCCCCCTCTGCCGGGTCAGGGGTGCAAGGGGCCGGCCAGGTCTCCCCGTGGCCTCAATGGTGCCCTCACTCTCCCTGGAGAGAAAACGCCAATCATCGAAATCCCTCACGTGCAGGAAGTGCCAGTCAGCCGGGGCAGGAATGCAGGACCGATTTTCCAGGGAAACGCACTCAGCATTTGGGTGAAGGGTTAACGCTGAAAACCCCGATATAAATCATACGACCGACCAGCAAACAACTCTGGTTGATTGATCCTAGGGCAGCCTATGATTCGATTATTTAAATGCACTTTGATTTCACATCATTTCCTGTTGATTCCTGCATCGACTTTGTTAAATATTGCATGATGGGAAGGTTTTTCTCTGTTTTACAAGGACTGAATTTTATTTGGTAATTTTATGCTGATCTTACATTGTTTTGCTTCCTGGAATTGGTCCTATATGGTTCATAAAAGGAATAACCTTTGACAGTGAGAATGTACTGGGAATAGCTGAGGAAAACAATGCATAGGTTTCTTAAAAACATCTCTCTCGTGACACAAGAGATCCAAATAATCACTGTTGTGAATATTTGTAGCTGCTCATGGATTTAAATTTATCTCTTTTCTGGCTATATTTTGGAAAAACCCCCATTCTGAGTTTGACCCCTTCCTTGTTGATAGATGGGCCGATTCTGGAGGGTTACATGAGTCCCCAAAGCTAGTAAATTCACGTTTAGAAAATGCGAGATTTGCAATACTCCCACGGCGAGCGTCACCCGGAAACGCCTGTGACACAACAGGGCGTCTTTATGCGTTACCGAGCCAACTGGGACTCGTGTGTCACAGGCATACCGTAAAGAACCCTCCAGAAACGTAAGTGAAATACCTCAGCGTTGACAAGAATCATACATTCTGAGAAACAGCTCCCTCAAACTGAATGAGTGGTAAAAAAAAACATAACTCAGGAGCATTGAAAAGTGGACCGATTACTGGGGTTATAAAATGCAACCTTTTCCAGGAAATATTTTGAGAGCTATTAGCTGCATCCCCAGGGCTGTACGTGTGGTTAATAGCTGCTGCTCAGCCGATGAGGCCGTGATGCAGGACTCGTTAAATGAACCTTAAACAGAAGGATCATATTTTTACGAGCTCTGTTTTACGTTCGTATATACATAGGAAGTTGTAAAAGATAGAATAAACACAGTATATGAACTGTATATGTAATTAATTAAAAAAAGACCCCATCTTGAATCGTGAGCTGGTTGGGGGGCAGATGAAGCAGGATTTCTTGCACACAAATACCCCCCCCATAGAATAGAACCGCATTTAGATTTCCTCCCTGTACATTAATCCGGATCTCACGAATGGCGGAAAACTGGAAACAATGCAGAAGGGATTCCTTTAATGGGATGGGAGGCCTCTGGAGAATCAGCAGGTTACTGCAGCCGGGGGGCAGCGCCTGGGTCACCTGACTGGTCACCTGACTGGTCACCCCGCCGCACAAGTCCAGCCCAACGGCGGGAAGACGCTGCTCCATCTACATTTATTGGTCTCGCGTGCTTTTCTCCTTTGCAACACAAACAGCGTGTGGCCTCATGGTGAGATACAGTAACGTTACTATATACTGCAGAAATGGGGGGGGGGGGGGTGATTAAGCTGTCTGTCCGGATCAGAAACATGAGGCAGGGTCCCCCCCCAAGCCCATCACAGGGAGCACACCCAGAGTCACACGCTACGGATAAGTCAGGGTCAGCAGGTCACCTGACTGAGTCCGTGGGCTGCAGGAGGCTGCACAGTCATGGAGATGGACATGCAAACTATGGTGACCCCTTATCCAGATTTTGTTTCAGCCCTCTGTCCGGACTGCTGTTGTATGTCCTCATATTGGCCCCTTGTCCTCCTCTTTAGAGTCATGCCTGGGGTTACCACCCAATCCACGCCAGACAGGACATTTTGAGCTACTTCATGTTTTACAAACATCTTTACAACTGAAAGGCTCCTGTGATTGGCTGAAAACTTCAGCTCTTCTTGTGCTCTGACTGGTTTGATCTTTGATTGAAAGACACATCCAGCTGTTTCACATTAACATTCGTGGCACATGCATGATTAGAGGAGACTGACCAATCAGCACACAGAAAGAACTCGGTGCTCAAGTGAAATCCAGGCCCTTTTGATTGAAAGAATGAAATGATAGTTTACAAACCCTGTCATAGCCTATAGTGTCCTTCCTGACATGGTAACCCAAGTCATGCCGGTGGTCACCCTAATGCAAACAGTGGGAATGGAACCAACGCAGTAAGAATGAGGTCACAGTGGTACCCACTGTGAGTAGGTTTAATGGATAAACTACAAACTATCACTGCTTTTAGCATTTAGCATATCTAGCTAGCGCCTCCGGGGCACTAACCAAAAGTCTACATTGTACTCTGACCTCAAAATACTTTCATTTGTCAGTCTATGTTTGGAGACTCGAAAGGGGAAATGCCCTGTTAGCCTGGCAGCGGCTCGACTGAACAAACAAACGAACAAACAGCGTTCACCTTGGCTTTCTCACTCCAGAGAGGGTATCTTTAGAAACCAACGGGAAATCCTGGAGGCCCCCTCATCGTAAACAGGTTCCCGCTCCCAAACTTCCGCGGGGAAGTAATGTCGGATTCCAGGGAGACCTCCGACGCCACCCATTCCATCTCCATCTGGGGAAATCGCTACCAGTATTGTTGGACTCTCAAAGAAATGTCCCCTGGAATTAACTCTCTGCAGCTTAGGAGCCCATTAAGTTTGGGGCAGAGACTTGGAAGGATGGCTTGTAAAACGCCCCCCCCCAACAAACAAACAAACAAATAAATAAATACAAGCATGTCCCTCCTCTTTTGTTATGAATCCATGCATTACTGAGGCCAAATCGCTGCGCATACAGAATGAAGATTGTAGTCCTGTATCAGACAAAATCATATGGGTCAGATATTTTTTTAGTTAAATTATGTTTAGTTATGAAACTGCACCCGAAACAGTGTCAGTCTTATTTTAAATGATGACATTTTTATTATTCTAAAATCATAAAAAAAAAATGTTTGTTACATTGCATCCGTTCACAATGTCAATATTGCATATGTGCCCATTGCGATGTAACGACATACATCAGACATTGCACCCCCCCCCCCCCAGGGTTGCTGTGATGTTGAGAGGGGGGGGAGAGTTTGGATGATTCCAAGTGCCCTTGAGCAACTGGGGCTTTAAAAAATCTAAATGATCAATACACATAAAAAATAACAGTAACATGGGATGTCAGTGAAGCCATGGAGCAGAATTAATATTTATCCATCTGTACTGTCTGTATGTCACAATCGTACAATTATATGTGTTCATGTAAGTCGGCAGAAACAAACAACGTTTGCACGTTTCTAATGAGGAAATCGGCGACCACACGCTCTATTGAGTCCATTTCTGAAAATCCCTCTATTCCTGTTTCTTAAAGGGACTTTAACACCAAGACCAGGACAGTCTAGGTCCTGAAGAGTGACCTTCCGTGTCCTGCGAAGATGGGGAGGTGATCGAATTTAGAGTTTTTCCCATGTATTTGGATATCCAGGTCCTGAAGCACACAAACTGTGAACCATTTCGAACCTGAATGTCAGTCAAGCGACTGCACACATGTGAGCATGAAGGCGGGCGTCCTGCAGCCCAGCGGAGCAGAGATCCCAGGAAGGGAGGAACCCAACCACCGCGTCCCGCACAATGTCACGCTGTTTCCACGAATTGTTCCTCGGCTGAGGGGAGTCGTCTAAATTTGGCGTTTTGTTTACAAATTCACAAAGCAGGCTCTTCAGATCCCAACACCCTCGAGTTTTAAATCCAGCCGGACCGACACCAGGATGGGATGCGGGCTACGATGAGCTCGACCGCTCTGCCTGTACGATCCAGGTCCTCCTGTTGTTTATCCAGCTGGATTAACGTGGAAATTCACCCGTTGCTATGGATCCCTTTTTCTCCACGCCAACTGTCATCTCTCAATGCATGAGCCGCGATCAAACCTGAAGTTTTACTCATTAGTTTGTGTCGTGGTGCCCTCCTGCGGGCCAGAGACTTGCAGCTTGGTTAAATGATGTCTCTAAATTGGCTGTACTGTGTGTGTGTGTGTGTGTTCATGTGGGCATGTATATATTACATTTGGTCCCCACAATGTGATTAAAAACCTGTTATATTGATGTTGTGGGGACCATTTTTTCAGGACTCTTAATTTTATAAAAACCCATGAGTGCATTCAAAAAACTAAAAATGCCAAAAGTCTTGTATTTTGTTTGGTTACTTATGGTCAAGGTTAGGGCTGGGTAGGGGTTAAGGTCGTCATAGTTGGGATTAGGGTTATATCTGTGGAAATGAATGGAGAGTCCCTACAAAGATATAGATACCTAATCTGTGCTTGCCTCCCCTTACTATGGACTGGTATCTCGTCCCAAGTGCCCCCTGCATTTCACTCAGTATTTCTCAGTGACTTAGCTCTTGATCCAGAGCGGTGTGCGTGATACGACTGAGGCTGAGAGTGGGGGGCAGATGCTTTGGCTCATAGCTATTAAGAACCAGCCGGGGGGGGGTCCGAGCAGAGCTGTGCTTCTAACAGAGGACACATCTGGGCACCACACTCCCCCCCCCCCACAGTGACACTCAGCCAGGGGGAAACATGCAGAGAGAAAAGAAGCAGCCACACTCTTTATCGACAACACACTTCCCCTTCATTTGCTGCGTAGCTTGGAGAATACATTGGGAACCACTGCAGGCCATAGGCTCTCATGGTAACATGCAGCACTACGTCTGACAGAAAGATGAGTGATGCACCAAAGAAATGAGTGAAGCGATCAGCAGATACTTTCACCATCAACAGCATCAGGGGTTTATATATTATGGAGTTTTATACAAACAAACTGACCAATCGGAATTGAAAAGAAGGGAAGAATAGTTGTTGTGATTGGCCGGATATTTCAAGGAGGGGCAGAAAGGTAATCTGGAGGGGACCGCCCTCTGAGCTGCCCTCAGCCCCGGTCATTTGGAGTGATAACACGACAACAGCAGTGATATGAGACCCATTCCCTCAGCAGTGACCCCCCCCCACCCAGCAGGACAGGACAGGGCAGAGCAGGGTGTGACTGCCTGGATTTATCAGAGGGGGAAGTTTGTTTCTATCCGTGGGTCAAAAATCTGACGTCAATCCCCCCCAGGCCCCAAGACAGGACATCCTGCTAGGCGAGGCCTCTCACCTGAAGAGCCCGGCTCTGGCACGGAGGGTTCCAGGGGGGCCAGCTTGGTGCGGCAAGCCCAGCGTGGTCCGATGCCGTGCTGCCCAGTGCCATGACATTCACACCTCTGGAATTTGTCACGCTGCCAAAAGTAGAGAAGGCAAATCCGCTTGTATGTTAGGGCCAGACTGGAACCTGCAGCCCTGGGGTATGAGGTGAGAGTGGCCTGTTACCCCAGGACAGACTCTGAGACCCAAACACGCTTCTTTTGATTTATTATTATTGTTATTATTATTATGTTATTTTTATACTTTACTATGTGTTTAATACTTGTTAATCAATTTTTCCCTCAACTAGAAACCACTTTGTGTTGTTTGTCTTGACTTGAATTCTGTAACCTCTATACCTTTCAGAATACAAAAGCTAAGATAGACAATTATAATAGTTTTAGGCAACTTATTCACTGAAATTACATATCCGCCTGAGATCCAGCAATTCACGTCACGTTTTCTCTCACACTATACACGCCACTCTATTTAAAGTCCTGTTGCTCCTTAAAAAGGACAGGCGGCGCTTTAAGATGACATCACATGTATGAGGTAGATATGTAAAAATCAAGATTAGAAATTTTTTTCCCATTGGCTCTCGGGAGGATGTATAAACTATAAAAATATCAAATGAAAATGCAACATCAGCAAATAAAACATCTTATACCACGGTGCTGTTTAATGCTCAATTCTGATTGGTCGATTCATTTTCTATAACCACACACATAATGCCAGCCATGCGAATGTTTTTATTAACTAATGATACTTAAAATTTCAGCAGTACAACACAATTTAAAACGAATGGAAACCAAAGGGGAGTGGTGTGGTTGTGCAGTGGTTAGCACTGTTCCCTCATGCCTCTGGACCCAGGGTTCGAGCCTCTGCCATAGCTCCGTGTGTGTGGAGCTTGCATGTTTTTCCCCATGTCATCATGGGGTTTTCCTCACGAAGGCTGGTTTCCCCCCATAGTCCAAAAACATGCTGAGGCTACCTGGCATCACCCAACTGCCCATAGGTGTGTGAGTGTGAGTGACTGGTGTGTGAGTAACTGGTGTGTGAGTGTGAGTAACTGGTGTGTGAGTGTGCCCTGCGATGGGTTGGCACCCCATCCTGGGTTCTTCCCTGCTTTGTACCCATAGGCTCCACAACCCTGAATAGAACAAGCAGATACAGAAAACAGATGGGGAGAAACTAAACAGAAACAGTTCACCATTGGCAAAAAAGCAATTCTACTAACAAACATGCTTTTTGGCTCATAAACAGAAAAATAATGTCTTTAGATGCAAATGTATGAGTCAAATGCACAGTATCTGCAGCATAAGTGCTTTAATGTTCCCCAAGCAGTGTGTTATATATTTCTAAATGCACAGCTGTGCAGGCAAAGGATCACCGAACACTGACTGAAGTGATAAATGTAAATAAAAACATTTACATTTAAATATAACTAAAATCCAGAGACAACTAATGGAATGGCGTATTAACCATCGAATTAATCCGATAAGTTTATCTTACCCCTTAGCATATGCTGGACACAGTTATTCTGGTATCCATGGTGGGGGGGGGATGTTTATTTTCAGTGACATGTTTTTGAATATCAACCTCCCCCCCATCTGTAAGATCTCAGCCAGGGGCGGACGGAGGCTCCCCACTACTCACCGCACCTGTAGCGTCCAAAATAAGCAGCGGGTCAGAACCTGGTCACTTCCTGCCTGCCTCTGGTGACGACCAAAGGGCAGGAGACTGACGGTGGCTCCTCACGTGTGACCGGCGGAAGGGAGAAGCTACTGGCAATCAGGCAAACTCACAGGTCAGAGGTCAATCAGAGCTCCGCTCACTGAAGACTCAAACCCTGTCCTTAGCCTGGATTTCTTAAATAATATCCATCTATGTAAAGAGACAAATTGTAATATCATCAGAGGTGGATAGTTCAAATCCAGACCAAGGTTTTGTTTCAACCAACTAGTTGAATATAGTCACAGTCACAGAGTACTTAACTGGTTAGTTGAAACAAAATCTTGGTCCGGATCCCTTACTTTCTGGAACTGAACTATCCACCTCTGGTGTATATTAATAATAAAAATGTTAGGCTTTATACAGAATAAACTCATAATAAGCCCAAGAATCAACTGCTAAATGTGTAAATGCGGCAGCTTGGAAGGTCTTTGCGAGTGTGACTGGCGTACAGATGGAGCGCTGACTGGGGGTCCAGGTCGCTGCTCAGTCGCTGCCGTGGGTGACAACGAAAGCTGCCTTTCCATGAGTGACGGCGGCGCGTTAGCTGACCTGGGATTAGTGGCAGCCTCAGTTTGCTGGCAAGCGAAAGGGTCTTCTGGGGCTGAATTTTGTACCTAGATCTAAGGGCAGTGCCAAGCATTCAGGCCACAGGGCCCAGTGTGACTGGTCACCTGACTGGTCACATGGTCCCTCTTAACACCTTATAAGTCAGCATGTGCAGCGAGGAGCTGCCAGCCAGCAGCTTGGCCTGTGGAATTCCTTCAGAGGTGTGAAGAGTTTACGTTTCCTCCTCTTCCTCCTAGATATTCCAATATTCCCGCCCATCCCAGTAACTGTCTGTAATGCCTCCTCTCTGTGTCTGAGGCAATGCACATTTATGTTTAATTTGCACACTTTAAGGCAGGGGTCGGGAACCTTTTTGGCTGAGAGAGCCATGAACGCCACATATTTTAAAATGTAATTCCCGTGAGAGCCA
>JAODJU010000043.1:15076219-15090796 GCA_026776725.1 Gnathonemus echidnorhynchus
AGATTTGTCTGCGAGCCAGATGCAGCCATCAAAAGAGCCACATCTGGCTCGCGAGCCATAGGTTCCCGACCCCTGCTTTAAGGTATATCTTTAGTTTAAAAGTAAATTTTTTAATCTAGTATAGTAGTTTTTGTAAATAATTGTGTGTTATGTCTTTCTTTATGCTTACCTTGGGGGTATTTTCCGTACGTCACTTAAATGATCCGAGATCAGATGCCTCATCTTGGATGAGTTAATGCCGGTGAAACTCATCCGGGATAAGTTGGTCTTTCAAATGCAGATGTGTAGTAGATTAGTCGAGCCGGATCCATTCATCTGAGATGATTGCGCACGCCTGAGCTGCTTGAAAAGCCCATATATATTGAATCTAGAAAACTTGATTGGTAAGTATCTCATTGGCTTCCGCAAAATGTTAAAAAACAGGGCGCAATTTTTCATGCAATCTGAGCAGGACCTTTTATTAGAGGAGTATGATGAATTCAAAGTAAACGCATCAAAAGCGGCCCGAACCAGAAAAGATGGCTGGCAAAAGGCGCCCGACAAATTAAATGTGTAAGTAGTTTTTAGTTATTGTATTTAACACTTGAATGTAGTATTACGTTTCCAATGTTTCATTTTTATTTTATTGTCATAATTACAGATGAAATACAAGCACAATCATGCAGGACATGGGAAGAAGTTAAAGTGAAGTACAAAAATATACTTCAAACTGGTAAACAAGACCTTTCATTCATATATATCTGTGTGTGTGTGTGTGTGTGTCTGTTAATTTTATGTAATTAATTCTTGGTAATGAGAATATTAGTGTGGTTTTTAAATTCTTTATAGAACTGTAATTCTATTGCGTATACATTACCTGCAATGGCATAATTGCCTGCACTCCCAGGAGACCGGGAAAAACAATGAAAACCCAAACAGACTTTATATTATACAACTTTACAGACTTTACATTATACAAAAAAGTGCCGCTTGTAAATATCTCAAGGCGATGCACATTGTCTGTGTGGCTGTGAGCCTAACTTCGCCTAGTTGGGCTTCTACTGTACAGAGCTAATAAATCCTTATGATATAATATTCCATCTCGGCTGAAGCGGTATCTTTTGAGAAGAATATCATCCGGCAACGATAAAGGATCTTGCTGAAATTCCCTTATTATTTGTGCACTGATTCCATTTGGTCGCTCATCCATGAATGGCGAGGCCATGACTGAACAGATTTCCATGCACAGACACTGATTAAGTGTGTGAGCTAATCCTTGTTTATGTAGAACAAACCTGCTCCGAGCAGGTTTGAGGATTTGGATGTGCTGCCATGACAACACATCCAGCAAGAGTTTTGAAAAACCGACAGATCCAGGATCATGCCAAATCGTCAACAATTACATCCGGCTAAACGAGTAATCCATGTACGAAAAATACCCCCCTTGCGTCTGTATGTTTCTATCGTTTATATTTATAATTTTGTGATCAGTGTTGACACACCACAGCACAACAACAAAATGTGTCCTCTGCATTTAACCCATATGTGACATAGCAGGGGGCAGTTAATTGAACACACAGAGAACAGTACCTTAGTCAGGGAACTTCAGCGATACCTTGGTGGTTGGGGATTCAAACAAGCAGTCTTTCAACTACAAGTACACTTCTCTAACCATTAGGCCACCACTGCCCCACTAGTCCTGTGACTAAAATTTCCCTTTGGGGTAAATAGTACTCCATATCTGAATCTGAATGAATATTGGTGGAAAGACACCTTTAAGGAGTGATGTTTACTGACTTGGCTACATCGTTGGGCCAATCAAAAAGTTAGTGCTGATTGGCTTCAGAGGCTCAGTGGTACCCACTGTCGGGTAGGCAGTTACGGAACATGGACTGGTGGAGGAGAGACATTGTCCGGGTTCACCACCATATGCATGGAATAATCAGGCCTACTGCCTTCCTCTTTGCATATATTTCATTTCAACATGGATGCAGACAGCTTACAAGTTCATAAAAGAAATGCAAGTCTATAAAATATCCTCTCTGAGTTCGTCTCTCACATCTGAGATGTGCTCATCGTCTGTGCTCAATTGTCCTGAGAGTTGCTTGGCTCTCTGTAAAATAGCCCCTAATTTGTCATCAAAGTGACTGAAACTCTCTTAACCTAATTTCCGGTACCCTGTGAAGTCAAATTACCATGGAAGTGAACTTCAGTTAGACATTTTGCAGGGGGGGGGTTCTTCCTGTCGAAGATCACAGCCTGCCAGGTCACCCCTGACCACTGCCCTCTGACTTCCGCTACCATTTGTCTCGTATGGCTTTCTGCCCCCCCATCGATTCTCCTCCCCGCGGGTTTGCTGCTACATTCATTAAGCTCTCCACTGAAAGCACTTAGAGTCCTTTAACTGAGATGTCATACCGCAGTTCAATAGCCGAGTCCCCCACAGATCTTCCAAGATGAACGGCGATGGCTTAAAGCTTTTAAAAGGTTAACACTCCATCTCACTTGACAGCTACAGGAGAGAGATGCTGGATATGATTATCTTTGCTCTTTGGGATGGCCAAAGATTGCCATGTCTCACACAACTACTGTGTAAAAAGTATGACTGTGAGCTTGCTTGGTGGGCCAGAAATCAACACACCTCGGGGAGATTGCAGAAATGAATGAATGTATGTTACATTTATACAATGCTTTTACAGAACCAATGGGGAGCCACTTCAGCCACCACCACTGTGTAGCCCCCACCTGGATGATGAGACAGCAGCCATTCTGCACCAGTACGCTCACCACACAGTAGCTAAGGTGGTGAAGGGGCAGGAGAGAATTTACCAGTTAGATATAGGGGATGATTAGGAGGCCAGATTTGATAGGGGCACAGTGGGCAATTTTAGCCAGGACATCGGGGCACCACCCCTACTCTAACAAAAGATGTGTAGGGACCTTCTGTGATCTCAGCAGGTCAGAACCTTGGTTTTACATCCCAGCCTTATAGCACAGCATCTCCATCACTGCACAGGGACCCAAACGGACCAAAGGATGGACTAACCTGTTAACCACACCAAAACCTCTCCTACAGAAACTCAACTTTCCTAGTTGGTTCCCCCTCCAAGTACTATCTAGGCCTAAACCTACCCAGTGTGAGCTGCAGGTGGTAAGACTGTTGACTAAAGACCACACTGTCTTGTTAGATTACCTTGCTATCATACTGTATGTAGTCTTTTAATTGAAAACCATACTAAATTTTAAATGGGACAGGCTAATGAGGTCACAGCGGTGTTCTATCATGCCAGATCATATGAGCCTTTAAGGGTCCAATATCACCTCTTGTAATGGGGACAGTCAAACCCCATTATAACAGGTGAAATTGCCAATCTGCCAATCCCAGCAAAGGGCCTGGTATTTCATGGTGCAGGTGTAGCAGGTCAACAGCTGGGACAGCTTGTCAGTATCACAAAGGCAGCAGGAGGCGTGGTGATCAAACAGATGGACTCCACAGTGGGGGCACTTTCGAGTGACATGGAGTCACTGAAGGTATCACATGACTGTCAATAGGACAGAACTGTATACACTAAGACCTCATTCACAACCTGTAATCTCGGATTCCTCAGTCAGGGAGGGGGTTGGGGGGTGCTTTAGGTTCCTTTATCATCACGCCAGAGGAGATACTGAAATTCCCGAGCATCGTAAAGCGACTGTGTTGTTTACACTGACAGTACAGTTAGGTCAGTTCATATCACTATCTTCATATTTTTTATCTCCTTATCCCTTTGTTTCATTACTATGACAAGAAAGACATTGATATGTTAAGTGTCCTTCCACACTCCGTGACCACTTGCCAAATATGTGGAACCCGCAGCCCATCCCAGGAGGCATAGGGTACAGGACTTTGGGAGAAAATCCCCACAAATGTGGGCTGACCATGTTCCTGACAAGGGTCATGAATCAAAACGGCAGCCTGGATAACTTAGGGGCTTAAATGCTGAACCACTTTGCATCCTGAAATTAAAGGACGGCTTATAATTTGCTTGCTCTTGAAGTTACAGGCTACAGACTACTTGTTGGACTCTTTCTGTGTGCATGTATTGGCCCTGTGATGGACTGGGTGTACCCCAGCACTGTGCATTCTGGGATACACTCCAGGGACCCCCACAAGCCTGACCAGGATAAGCAGTTGGAAATGGATGGTTAGTTACTGACTGGTTGTCAATACAAAGTCTGCATTGCACCTCAGTTGAGATCTCTCTACAACTTGTCGGATTCTCTCCCTTATGGAAGTCATCTCAGAGTGTGTCCTCAAACGCCCCCCAGCCTGTTCTCAAGTATACTGTCATCTGTATGAGTCAACCAGCCAAATCGGGGATGCTGGAGGTGAAACATGACACACGAACGTTCACTTCCGCGCATTTCTTCTCCCGTCGGAAGAGAGTTTCGCCATCGAAACACTGGCTTGCTCGGAGCTCCGTGAGCTATGCCCGCAGGGATGTGACGACAAGCTCATGGAGTTGTGGCATCGTGGCAAGCTGACGGCTGCAAACAGCAGATGTTACGTCATGCTGAGCACAGCCAGGCCTCAGCTGGCGCTTAGCTCTGTTAGAGATTCCGCACCCCCACCAAAATGCTGGCCTGCCCCGGCGCAGGTTACTGAAGCTGCTCCCCTGTGGATGTCGGGTCAAGGTAATGTTAGTGTGAGATGCTTAGTGATGAAAAGCTCAAGTTGGCAACCAATTAAAAGTCAGTATGTAATCCCCCCCCCCCACCAAAAACCTGTGGAACATGTATATGCAAACTAGTAACCTAGTACAGTGGTGCCTTGGTTTGCGAGCATAATTCGTTCCGGAAACGTGCTCGTAATCCAAAGCACTCGTATATCAAAGCAAATTTTCCCATTAGAAATAACGGAAACTCAGATGATTCATTCCACAACCCAAAAATATTCATATAAAAATTATTAATACAAAATATAAAGTAAAAATACATAAAACAAATTAACCTGCACTTTACCTTTGAAAAGAATCGTGGATGGTGTGAGGGAGACGAGAGACAGGAGAAGAGGAGGGTTATTTTGTAGGATGAAAATACTATAACTAACAGAATCACTGCTATCTGTTGGCTCACTGGAATCTTTTTCTTTTTGTGTTGCATTGCATTGTCATTAAACAGATTCATCGCTCGCACTGCTACACCCTTATTCGGACGCCGAATTGAATTGAACTGAATTGAATTGAATAGTGGATTTGTGACGCATTCCACTATATGGTACCTGGGAGCAAACCGTCACATCAAAAGAACCTCACATTTTAAAAAACGCTAAGGCTACTACACTCTAAATTTTACATCAGGTATGTTATATTACACAGTGGATATAAAGTGTCCACACCCCAGTTGAAATGCCAGGTTTTTGTGATGTAAAAAGATAAATCAAAAAATCATTTCATATCTTTTCCCACCTTTAATGTGACCCATAAGCAATTCAATTGAAAAACGAACACATCTGTTAGTGGGAAAAATATATATATATATAAAAAACATAGAATAAAATGGTTGCATAAGGGTTGAAAAGCACCTTTTGATTTAATTACAGCATTCAGGCTTTTTGGGGACACACCTGCCATCAATTAAAGTGACTCCGATTAAGCCCAAATAATGTTCAGCTGTGCTAGTAGACTTTTTATTTCCAGTGTGTTTTATATTAATACCTAAGGATTGTATTGAAGGGCTGCCCTGTGCCACAGCTTGGTCACAAGCACAAGTGGGCAGAGTTCAGACAACTGAACGGACTCAGCAGATTATAATCTAACTAGAATGAGCATAATATAAAGAATGAGAGCGAGCAGGAGCCTCCCAGCACAATCGGCCCAGTCAGCCCAGTTCAAACCCTCAAAGCGATTACAGCGATTCCAGCCAGCTGGGTTTCATGTTCAGCCTGCCTTTCCCTACCTGAGCCAAATCACCCAGCTTTTCAGCTTACAAAACGCAGACGCTTTCAAATTTCTACGCCTTAATTATTGGACACGCAAATGATTTATGTGGGGTAGATGGTTACTAGCTTTGAATAATATTTTCTGTGGTTTAATCAGCATAATAATTTGAATGAAAATTGCGCATATGGAATTTAAGGGAAATGATAGATTAGACACTTAATATGATTCAGATTTTAGTTCTTGTTTTTCTGCCCAAATGCTAATGACCTGTCAATCCTTTGCTGGTGCTGTCTGTGGGGGGGAGCGGCGAGTGTAGTGATGTACTGGACACCATTATGGCCATTATGGATGTGGGTTGATGCCTGCAGTATATGTGTGGAATCTGCACTGGTTTCCTCCCGGACGTGTGGATCGGGAATCCTAAAGTGGCATGGTGTCGCGTGCATGTCCGAATGCCCGCATGCCCGAATGCCCGCATGCCCTTTCTGGGACCTGCAAAACGAACCACATTCTACAAATATTTTCACACTTGGGAGCCCGCGCTGCTCTGCGTTTCCCCTCTCCTCCGATCCAAGCATACCTGTCTGCCCGCCTACGAAATGTGTTTCATAGTAAATGGAGAAATGTAAACAGGTACCTGCTTGTGGGGCAGGAGAGGCGACCCAGCTGTGAACCCCTAACCCAGACTGCTATGAATTCTGGTCAGCTGAAAAAAAAATTGGCAGGAAAAGTATCGGACTTGAAAGGGAAGCGAACAGCCAGCGTTTTGTGCGGCCCCCGCTTCCTCCTCCTCGTTTCCGTGGAGACCGTCTGTTGATCCTCGTGAATGGAGATGGGCCCGCCCCGTCCGGCTGGCCTGGGGCCCCTGCCAGGGCCCTACCCCCTCCGCGGTTCGCACACGCTGTGCCCGATCGGGGCCCCGTTAAGTGGAGCAGCTACGATGGATGGTCTCAGGACCACCCCCCCCCGACCGGGACGAAGTGGCACCATGTCGTCACTGTGTCATGGTAAAAAACCCCAGGAGATGCACATTTACCTTACAGTGTCCAAAGCATTTTAAAGTAGGGGTTAGGGTTACGATTTACAGGAGCTCCCTGGGATTTGAACCCATGACCTTTGGGTTGTTAGTGCAACACTCTACTTGTCGAGCTACATATAACGAAAGTGCTTCTTGACTCACAGCGAGACACACATCACAAATGCGGTATCCCAGACTCACATGTGCACTGCCTACTAAGCATACTGGGGGGGGGTTCTCGTCTCCCAGAGGGATGAGGGATCCAGCCCAGACCAGACAAAAACATACATTAGGAATGGAATCCTGTAGAACAGAACGTAACTGCTACTCTTCTGGTTCACCAAATCCGTTCATGTTGCCGTCAGGTAAGATTAAAGTGGGAACATTATACATTATAATGATCTATAAACAGCACTCATAAGCTTCGCCAGCATCTAATCCCACCATCCTCTTAAATTTTATTTACATAATTTTGGTACCTTATTTTAATTTACTTACGTTTTATGTTTACATGATTTAGTTTATTTGCTTATAATACAACTATTAGACATAATTAGCATTACTCACTCATTCAGTCTGAAACTTAGATGTCTCAAGCTAGGTCATTTCAAATGATAAAATTACCTATTATTTTTTCAAAGGCCTGAATAAGTAAAAACATGCTTATAATTTTTTTTACCATTCTAGAAAAAACAAGCAAATGATTTTGAATACTGGTGTCGGCCCAGTCGTTGGTAAACGGTTGCCTGCTGAAGTTTGCTCTTTCTCCCGGGCCTAATACTGCTGATTGTGGGTTTTCAGCACCGCATGTCCGCCTTTGAGGGGTCTGAGGGATGGCTGGACCGGCCGTAAACAGAGTGGGGTTCACAGGCGGGAACGGAACGTCAGCAGATCGAGCCGCGGAGAGCAGATTTCACAAATAGGTAAAAACACCCTAAAACAGCCAACTGACCAGGACTCTGTTGACCCCAAGAGCCTCGGTGTGATTTATCTTATGTTGGGCAGATCAGACATTAATCAGCAGCCGCACCAGCTGAAATAATCGCTGTTTCTCTTATATTCCCTGGAGAGTGAGTTTTCGGGTGGATCACAGACACCCTGAGCGATGTGGGAATGTCTAGGATGGGGGGGTGGGGAGGCCCTGCCACTCTCTAATAACACCTCCCCTGGAACATACCTGCTCAACCTGCCCACATCTGGTCCTCATTAGCCCAGCTCATCAGTCCACATCCCTGACCCCCCGCCCCCCCCAGCTGCACCCCCCCGACCGTGGATGAACACGTGGCTGTTATCACAGCCAAGCCCAGTGTGCCATCTTAGGGAAGCATGAACAGAGCCGCTGATGGGCATGTAGGCAGCACGGGATCGTTAGCCGGCGCCAAGCCGCACAGAAAGGCCATCTCACAGAAAGGCCATCTCACAGAAAGGCCATCTCACAGAAAGGCCATCTCACAGCAGAGGCGCCATTTTACAGTGATATACAGTCATTTTTACTCCAAGACAGGAGATTGTGGACCTTCACTTAGCCCCCTGTAGGCAATAGTGATAATTCCCAACTGGAGTTGTAGTAACAGCTGGAGAATGCAGACTGACACAACTCTGACATTAAAATTTATGGTGGAAAGAGATGCAGGGGTCTTGAAACAAACAGCAGTCTTGAGACCAACAGGAGTCTTAGCTGAAATGCAAGTTTGAATCGCTTATCCTCAATGAACATGCCAGCTCCATAAAGGCAGACTAATCTGGTGAGGGAGCATTGCCTGCTCCTCTGTAAAGCTGTTTTCGGCCACATTAATGTGAGGCACTGCGCTCAGCCAGGATCACGAGTCACATGACCGAATTGGCCTGGGTCACATGACTTTGTTGCTTCACAGTCATACACACGGTCCAGGAATCTGCAGACAGCTCCTGGGCCTTTTTCATTCAGTGCTTTCGATCCCAGCACTAGCTGTGTCACAGGAAACAAGCCAAGTCACTGTTGCACTATATACTCTATACTCTTTGTGTCTATCTATGCCATTCTCCCCTCAAAATTGAATTTCTACATACAAATCTCTCCATCTGCCCTGCAGGCCTGTGGTGTGGACGCAGCGAAAGCCCAGCTACCCCCCCGGGGAATCCTGGTGAGCGGCACGTGTGGGACACCCCCCCCCCCCCCCACAGCGGCAAGCTGAGGCCATCAGCCAGGAGCAAAAACATCACGCTGCGGGCTGAGCCAGAGGCAGGATGTCGGGTATCCTGTTCAAAGGTCTGCACACATCTCCTGTTTGTCTTGGCGTCCGCTGCACCTACTCAGAGGGAGTGATCAAGCTGAGGCCCCTTGGAAGCGAAGAGCTCCGTCAAGGCCCCTTGGAAGCGAAGAGCTCCTTCAAGGCCCCTTGGAAGCGAAGAGCTCCGTCAAGGGCCCTTGGAAGCAAAGAGCTCCGTCAAGGCCGGCCCGTCCAAGGCAAACACACGCATTGCAATATATGTAGTGATGCCAGCGATTTACTGCAGGCCTGAGCTAGGCTCTGACGTTCAAGTGACAGCCTTGACGATCTTAAACAACCTAATATATATATTTTACTAGTGCTGAAATTGATACTGGAAGGAAAAATGATCAAATGGAGACATTAAGGGGTGTTCACAGCAGAAGCAGGAGCCTCTGGGATCTTCGGGGTCTGCTCAGGTTTGATGTGTTTACCGTGCACATGGATGCGGAGGACGGGTGAGAAAATGTCCAAGTCTGTTCACGCTGGTGAGTCAGTTTCTGTGGGATTCTGATGGGGGCACGGATATCAGGACTGACACTTACCGAGAACTGATTCGGCTTCCTATGATAATACATGTCGAACAGAGGAATGCCTCGGTGATCCCACGGCTCTGGGTGGACCAGAGACGGGCACAAGAGGGGAAATGGGGAAATGGGGGTGTTTTTAAAGCTGGAGTTTAAACAGCTGCACCTCCGCCGCCTCCGCGATATAAAGTTTCAAAGGGAAGGGGCAGGGCCTCGTGATGCGAGCAACAGGAGGACGGAATGGCCGTGGTGTCCGGGTCCGGATCCGGGCAGGAGGCGGGCGATGAAGAGCGAGAACAAAAAAAATAAAAAATAAACAGGCATCAGGTCAAGGCAAGAGCTAAAACGGACCTGACCCCATCTGAGGTGGGATATCTGAAAAGCTTTTATTAAAACATATGTTCCCGTATTACAGCCTTGACACGCGGCGTCTGAAGCCTGCAGGTGGATGAAATTCATTTAGTGTTAAATGTCACGAGGGGAAACTAACGCTCGATTTTTCCCTGTTAAATAAAAACAGAAAGGGGAAAATCAGTGGAAATAAATGGAAATTACTGGAAATGCAAATATTATTCTTTATACTGGATAATTCCATTCATCCACCCAACCATAACCAATTCCATCCATCCATAAACACTAGTATGGGGTCACCGGGAGCCAATGGGGCACAAGAAGGCCACTCACACTAGGAAGTCAGAGTACCAGGGGGGCTGGAGAACACACACACTCAAACAGAGAGCAGGGGTGGGATGTGAACTCACAACCCTGGAAGCATAAGGTGACAGCAATTAATTTGCATCACATTCCAGCAGGTGCTTTCAGCATCTCAAACAATGCAATGCATCCAAGACATAAATGTCCTCCTACAAGCCGAACTCAAAGACTCAAAGAATTACTGGGCTTGCTTTACTATCCCTCTCAAACAGCTGCTTTTCACGACCCCCGGAGGATGTTCTGATATGGTTAGTCAAAACTGGACACCCACTGACGTTGTGCAAAACCCGCATCACTTCTTGTAAACATCCTCTGAACATCAACCAATGACATCATGATACGGCAAAGGACGCCTTGTCCTCGAGGTCTTCAGGAAGCCTATTTTCCCTGTGCTTGTGGTTCCCAATAGCTCTGGTCCATCAGTCTGAGAGAAACACACTATAGGAGGAGCACTAGCGATATACTGAAGTTGTCCACGATGGTACCAGAGATGGGATGAGAGGGTCTGGTTGCCTCCTCTCAAAATTGTCTTGGGTTTATTTGAGGATCCCATATGCATAGCAGACCCTGAGTCAACATTATGACGAAGACCTTTAAACCTGTTAAGCAACAGCAGATGTCTTCATTATTGTTTTTATGGCTGCCTTAATCTCCCTTCAGACTCGGTACAGCTTTGTTACTTCAGACTCAATATTTCCCGACACTGGTTAAAGGACTACAGAAGCTTGATAATACTGAACCTTTTTGAGAGCTTCCCGGTACATTATGTGCAACTCACAGCCCTATCCAATACACGAGGATAAAAAAAAAACCTGCGAATGACTTAATGACTAACATCTCCACCGTGCTTGCAGCGATCACAGGAATGTTTATTTAGATGGATGGGCCAACAGGCAGCTGCTCTGAATTAAGAACAATACGGGAGATTCATCCTGCATATGTTGTGAATTTGCTCCCCTCCCCCAAGAGTCAGAGTTATTAGCCTCTTTTGGTACCTTATTTCCCAGCTCCCCCACCCCCCCTTAAGCTCTCTGGAGGAGACCACATCGTGATGGGGGGGGAGCGTGTAGCTCTGTTGCCGGTTGGCGCAGAAACTAAAAGAGGCCGTGCAGAATATATGCATGTGGGGACCTGAAGTGATGGAAACTGAGATGATAGAGTGCTGGTGGTAGTAGGGGGGTATGGTTGTTTTAGTGGCTGGGGGAGCTCCAGGGAAATGCCCCCCACCCCCTCCACGATGATTCAAGGAGTCCAAGCGTGCCTCAAGACGCCAACACAGCATCAACATGGCAATGATGCAAACCTGGCTGCAAAACCTGAACGTCGACTATCGCTGCAGATGTGGACAAAAACTGGGCTACCAATCAAGAGTGACAACAAAAAACATCTGGACCCAAGCTCATAAATCAATTCCATCATAATCATAAAAGAGAAAGCGTTTTCCCAAACACACCGTTCTCCAATTCATAAACCACATCCAAAATGTACAACATCATGAAGAAAGTTCTCCTGTTTCTGAAACAGTGTGAGTCTGGTTGATCCTGCGGTTCTGGGTGAAAGCGCGGTTAAAGAAGTGGAATTTGGGATTAAAGTATCCCGCTCTAAATGCAACTGGTGTCATACCAATAATTCAGGTTTAAGCCAGATAGTTTGTATAATATAACACATTCAAGTGTTTTGGAGGGAAAGGGGAGGATTGAGGTCAAGATGGGATTTTTGAGGAGAGCTGAGGCTGATATTTGGAAGCTGAGTGACACACAGGATTCTGGGAATAGTTGGGTGAGAGAAGTAGATGTTCCTGCAACCGTAACTAGGATAAACCAGGAACAGATGGATGGAGAGATAGATGATGAATCTTATCTTGGTATTTGATATTCAGAGAAAATAAGAGGTGTGCAGGAGCCAGGTGACAGGTCCTTGTGCATCATTAGCAGCTGATTGCAGTCTTGTGAAAGAACACGCTTAGGGCTGCAAAAACTTCTGGAAAAGAGGGAACAGATCCAAGCATTTGAAACGGGCACGGTTATTAATATCCTCAGGTTATCACAGGTAGTGAACCGAGCAAACGCAAACAATCCTTTTGTCACGTACCTGAAAACAAAGAACTGTAGAAAACCTGTCAGGCGGCTCGTTGCCCTGAGGACCTCGTGCAGAGTGACCCTGCTGATGCCAAAACACACGCAGTCCATGGGAAACAGACTGGATATGTTCATAAGTTAGTACAATTTCTGTGGAATGAGTGAGTTTTGGAAATTTAAAAAAAGCTCTTCGTTGGATTACATGAGAATAAAGTGAGTTTTGGTTTGCAATATGACAGTCTCATCTCAAAAATAACATCAAATTGATTGAGTTTTGGAAATTTGCTCTTCAACTGATTACAGGTGAGTTAAGGGGCGTGTCCCCTGACACTATCCCCCCCACTGCCCCCCATCCCCGAAAACATCCACGCCCTTCCCCTGTCTTACAAGCACTTGCTCGGGAATTGGAATTGGGCCCACTAAGGCTTAGACAAAAGTTCTGCTCGATTAACACAATATATATCCTGAAGCCAGTAGCCTGTGTACATTAGCACTGGCATTATTCTAGCAAGTAGGTCTGCATGACTGTGGATGTTAGCATTAGCGTAGCAAATTGGCCTTGCATGTCTGTGTATGTTAGCGTGTTAGCATCAGCCTAGTGAGTAGGTCTGCATGACTGTGAATGTTAGCATTAGTCTAGCAGATTGGTTTTTTCATGACTGTGGACCTTAGCGATAGCTTAGTGAGTAGGTCTGCATGACTGTGGACTTTAGCATTAGCCTAGCGAATAGGTCTGCATGACTGTGGACTGTAGCATTAGCCTAGCGAGTAGGTCTGCATGACTGTGGACATTAGCATTAGCCTAGGGAGTAGGTCTGCATGACTGTGGATGGGGAATCATTACCTCCTTTGCAAATAATGTTAAAAAACGATTTGATGCCGTTAAGTAATGGATATTCCTCTGTAACTCCATTTGATACTTGTTCAATATCCCCAAACCCTGGCATCCTGTTTCCATCGGGTTACGCTAGATTTTACAAAAGCTCACACTCTCCTTGAACTCGCTGATGCAATCGGATGAATAAGAGAGCTCCTGAAAAGGAGGGCTGGCATCTGGGAGCAATGAACACGCCATTAAAGTTACAAAATGCCATCAGCAGTGCTTGCGCCCGCCGGGTCACACAATGCCATTATTGACCAGTTGGACCAGCTTCAAACGCCCATCCCTGGAAATTTGGCAAGCCGGGATGGCAGCCGAAGACCTGCCCCGACGGAAAGTTGCGTCAGGTTCCACCGGAAACGTGATGAAAGCATGGCTTTGGGGAGGGAAGGGCGTCCTGTCACAGCAGCCATTACTCCATCATGGGAATCGTCGCACGATTTTCAAACAAATAAAACCTAAAACGTGGCTTTTTGGTGTTTTGAAGAGATGACCTGCTCTCGTTCGACGTTTCTGTTCCCCCCTCGGCGGATGACAGGATGTTGAACTTGGCGGGGGACGGGAAAACGGAGAGGTTTAATTTCCACCCTGTTCGCACATTAAGAGCATTACGGTGAGATTGTTTTTGCCCCCTGGCCATTGCAGCTGTGGCACATTCTCTGGGAGGTGTGGCGGCCCTTTAAGAGGGCTGACAGACTCGTCTGGCCGTGGATCACAGGGACTGGTGCTAATGACTGGGAACGGGCTCTCAGAGGCTGCTGCTTGGGTGAAGCCGGCCACCTGCAGGGCAGCACGGCCCGGCACAGAAGGGCATGGCTCGGTCCCGATGCCTCGCTTTCTTGGCCCGGTCCCCGAAGCGTCGGGTTGCTGTGATACACGCCTCAGCTATGTCGAGCATTGTGGACGTGATGAACATGGGAATTAACCTGATAGGATGATTTCCAAGAGCTTTTGGGTACAAACAAAACAGCTACAATGTTGATCTTGTAATGATGAAATAGTTGTACAGGGTCGGGCTAAGAGGATTAAGCACCTCTGGGCAACAGCAAACATGACATCATATCAGAAAAAAAACAGACTGGTGGCTCATAAAATCCAGAATCATCTAACAAAGGGAAAATGTTACATAAGCTTTTCAATGAGTGCCGTATTAAAAGAACAATATACAATCATGTTAAATTTATAAAGATATTAAATCCCATTAACTTGTT
>JAODJU010000043.1:15120173-15161558 GCA_026776725.1 Gnathonemus echidnorhynchus
TCGTTCGCCATCTAGTGGCTTGGGGGCCCCAAGCAGCTGCCTGCCCTGCCTGCTGACAAGATGCGCCTCTGCCTGTAGGACCTCTTTGGCGTCATGTACGCTCTGTAAATTACTCCAACCCACAATGCAATGCGACTTAAGTCACACCCCCAGCATTTTGAATAGGAGATATCCAAGTAAATTACACTTTGGTGGTCGGCTGGGGAGGGTGAGGGGCCAGCCAAAACCACATTCAGCACATTCCTGTTCTGCAGGGGCCGTCCTACACGGAATGACTTAATGAAACTGAGGGTGGTCCTCCTCAGCCAGGGGTCAGGTGATCAGAGCAGCTTTAGCAGCCAAGCATGAGAGGCACGAGTCGCAGAGGACTTAGCTCACTGCAATCCTGAGGCCGCGTCAGCAATGCATGTAGTCATGTAGAGCAGTGTTTCCCAATCTGGCCACTCCACATGGACTGTCTGTGGGTCCCTGAAGACCGGATTGGGAAACACCGATGTAGCGCAAAGCAAAGCAGAAGGAAGTGAGTTCTAAACACTTACAGTGAAACCATCCATCTACCTGTCGACATAACCATTTATACGGCAGGGAGTCACTGTGAGCCAATCCCAGGCAGCATAGGACACAAGGCCAGAGACACCCTGGATTAGATGCCAGTCCAGTGACCAATACATAAATATTATTATACCACTTAGGCAAAGTAACTTATATTGGAGGTAATTTATACAGCTGGGTCCTTTACTAGAGTATATCAGGGTAAATTCCCGGCTCTGGGGTAAAACACTGGTGGGACCCATACCAGCAAGCTTCAGGTATTCATATGACATCACCGGTTGCCCTAAAGAAATTCAAAAGAGGAACCAAAAGAGGACTGCAGGCAAGCATAAGACAGCCATGCAGTAGCATTTCGAATGAGGCTGCCGTTCTCTGTAAGGTCCGGTGACCCACTGACTTGACGCCTGACATCCAGCGTTTCTGCTGCAGGGAATCAGAGCGGGTATAGAAGGGGAAACTAGGAGAGCGTGGCCTGCAGCTTCAGCACTGCAGCTCGGATCTTTGCTTTTGCTTGGAGGAGACTCCCATCTGAGGCTAAGAGGCGAGCACTTCTGGATGCCTGTCTCGAAGAGCCTCATGTTGTGTTTGGCTGTACTGACATCTTCCCAGCCAGATGTTCCAGCCTGCAGCAAAGACAACCACAATCCTTACTGCTGATGTTATTAAATATTAATATTATACTGTACATGTGATGCTGCTTGGGATAGACAGATGGATGGATTTTGCAGTTCAGAAAGTTAGTTAATTTTCATTATGACAATGCTAATCTAATTCATCTGCCTTTTGTTGGTTAGGTTAATTTTGCATGCCACCTTAAAAACATAAATAATTAACATCTTAATTTGAAAAATAAACACCCTGATTATTTACACCGACCCGTGGCATGTTTTCTGAAGTGCTGAATTAGATTCCTTACTAATGAATCTCATTTTATGTATTTTAATCAGTCACACACATTAGCGGTTTTGCCGTGTGGATAAACGGTGAGATGAAAGCATCCCTTTGCTCATCACACTTTCCCGAGAAATTAAGAAGTCAAGGATAATTAATTATGTTCCCCCTGACCCCCCAGTTTAAAACTTCTGTCCAGGTTGCTACAGATATGAAGGACAACAGATGGCACTTTTGTGGTGTTAAAGTGGAGATAAAAATCTCAAACCAAAGCCATAACCCCAGCCCACCCCCCTCAAGGAGAGTGCCATTTCCGCCCCAGTGCTTTTAACTGCCAGCTAGGGTGACCAGTGATGTCGTAATTATTACAGTAGAGTCGGTGGAAGACAGGGGGCAGGCAGAATGAATGGAAGGCAAGTCATTGGCGTTCCATTGGAGAATGTTTAAGGGAAAAAGGAGCGGGGAAAATCTGCAGCCACCCCTCCCCCACATAAGACACATAAAAAGCAGCCCCCCCCCCCCCCCCCACCCCCCCCCCCACCCCCCCAAACCTCCCTGCACAATGAATCTGACCTTTACAAACCAAAGGCAGCTGGGAGTGTTATTGATGCTTATGTGAGGATCCCAGCCTAGGGAGTAGGGGGCTTGGAGGGGTGACTACAGACCCCACCCCCAACAGCGAGGGCTCTGCTGTGTATAAAGCACTAAACATCTGAACAGGGCTACAGCTAGCAAGTTATACCAGTCAGTGCTCAAAGGAGGGACAGAGAATGATTATAATCTACATACAGCATGTGTGTTATTAATTGGCCATGATGCCCACAAGGATTTTTCAGCAATGTGAGGGAAATCACGCTATTTTGTAACCGAATGCCACAGATTAAATGAAACGGAATCCACTTGTTCATTCAGGATTTTCCACGTTATTAAACTTCTAACTCCTTAGCAGGCAGGCTTTGCCACTGGAATTAAATAGGAAATCGGCGTCTAACATCTTAATCCTGTAGTTTCCTCCATCAGTTCGTTTTCAGTAACCGTTTATCCTCCCAGGCAGACAGTAATCCAGAGGAGACAGGAAGTCCGAGGATGAGACGTGAGGACAGGCAGTCACAGGGTCCACACACAAGCCCCAGCAAGACCCCCCTCAAACAGGCAACACAGAGGGTCTGTATTTGGTCATAGCGACATGGCTACGTTCACACTGCAGGATAAACGTGGCCCAAATCCGATTTTTTGCTCATATGTGACTCAGATCGCATTTTTTCATGACAATGTGAACAGCACAAGTCACATGGAATCTGATTTTTTCAATTCCGATTTGGGCCACTTCAGTATGTGGTCATAAATCGGATACAGGCCTGATTTTTTGCAACGCGACCTCAGTGTGAACAGTGAAATCGGATTTTTTTTTACGTCACTCTCGATCGACGCTCGTCTCAGTTCTGCGCAGGCGGAAGTCACCATATGTCTCAGTCAGAGTGCCAAACATGGAGGAGAGCACAGAAGTTGGCCAGTGGAGGGACAGCGAGGTGCTGGATTTAATAATATTTGGGGAGATAAATCTGTTCAGGCAAAACTGGAAGTCTCATATCGTAACCGAGCAGTTTTCGAAACAATTGAAAAAGAAATGGCCGAATGGGGTCATAAAAGGACGTTAAAGAGCCCCCCCTGGGAAGGAGTTTGAGCATGAGCCGACACGCCGGAGCCTCCATACTGGAGACCGACTTCCTGCATCAATAAAGTGACGTCTTTGTTTTTGCGCATCATTGTGTCTTTGTTGTTTTGTGCACTTGCAGGCCAGCTCAGTTTAGTGAACCGTTCACACTGAAGTCTGATATTGCCCACATTAAAAAGAGTAATGTGAACTGGCAAACAAAAAATCCGATCTGAGCAGGAAATCAGAATTGAGCATTAAGCCCTGCAGTGTGAACGTAGCCTATGTTTCCTGCAGAACCTCCAACGAGCACCTAAGTAGACATCTAGCACATCGCTAATATCTTTTGGATCTGGATCTTTCTTGAGATCACCCAAGAGCTTCTGCCACATGGTGAACACTTGTTGATTTGCACTATTATGGGTTGCAGGCTGGGGGAGGGGGGGATGTCTGAAGACAAACTGCCAGGTTTCTCTGGACGACAAAAGGCCCATCTGCTCCCCACTGACCCTTGACCTCCGGGTCACGTGCCCCCCCCCCCCCCCACCCGTTCCAGCATCGTCTAGATGGGCACCAGCGTCTCCGAGGCGTTTCCACGACTCCCCTCTCCTGGGAAGACCGCGTCCAAGAAATGGACACCACCACTAATGATGGGGGGGGGGGGTCGAGTTATTGAGAAATAACAGAAACCTGAAATGGACCGAGCCAACGAGAGCCACTGACAGACATTCAGACACTCTGCAACAGTCCTTGAACATTCACCATTACAGCCCAGACCTTCCCTGTCCCAGTTCCCAGCTTCCTCCCAAGGACTGTAACATTACTGGGCTGACTCCTGTCCTTAGCTAACTTCAGGGCCAAGCAAGCACCAAAAATGGTTTCGTTTTCTATCTGTCCTCATGGGTAGGGTCCAATGTAATCATTGTATACAGAAAGAAACATCATCATTATATTAATGAATAGATATTTAACACTAGTGGAGTGCCTGTCTCTCTCTCTCTCTGTCTTTCCTGTCCTTCATTCTGGAGGGAGTTCCCTTAGTGAGCTTTCTTTAGGTTATTCATATCTTGCCTGCCAGGAATTAGGGACAGCATCTCTGTACTGATGACCATGTAATGCATTCCTGAAGAAGGTCGCGGGTGTATTTGGCCTGGGACAGGGGACCTCAGGGGAGGGGGCAACTAGTTCTGACCTGAAACAAATAAATTCAGAGCAAGAGGCGAGTGGAGCACGAGAGACACTTAATCTCGGACTGGGGGAAGGAGCCCCTCAGACGGAGCCAAATCATTCTCCATAATCACTGCTGGGTCTCACAGGAGCCTGTAACCTGTAGCCGCATTTTTTGGCAGATGATTTACAAGGGACTGAACGCCACGGTGCTCAGCTAACTGGGGCCAGGCGGCGTGCAGAGACGTTGGGACGGCGAAATATCCGTAAGGACCCTTAAAATCCATGTGGAGCTCTGGACACTGCAGTGTTATGCAGTTAAGCCATTAAATATAGATTTTATTCCTTTTAACTTCATCCTTTTTTACTGGCTCCATGACTTGCATGTGCAATTTCTCCGAACTTTTATAGAAGTTTCGGTAACATTTTACTTGAGGGGGCACAAATGATTAGTAACTCTCTCTAATTACTACTCAAGTACAAATATAGTAACTGCATGAAATACATGAACCGTTATGATTAATTAATGATGAGGATGAGTATGTAACTAACACTTAGTTTCTGGTTAATTAATACATTAAGTAAGAGTGTACTACTACATTATTTGTGCCCCCTCAAGTGATGTGTTACCAAAGAATATATTTTTGGGGAATAGTTTAGCAAGGGCTTGCTGGGTTATTAAATGTAGGCTGTACACTACACTAATGATTAGAAGTTAAAACACTATGTGCTTTCTGCAATTATATGGCCGACTATTTAAGTAGAACAGAATAAAACCCCTTTTCTGGTTCAAATAAGAATCAGTGTCGTCAAAAAAGGAAAAAAATACTTAGGGAAGTGCGTTTGTAGGGAGCGTTTTGGTGACCACAGATGACAGTGATGCATTGTATCTGTGGTTAGTCTGAGCCCACACCCCAAGGTTGAAGCGCAGTTAGAGATATGGAGGGTTTGAATCGGGATTAAAAAGATCACTATTAATCACTCAAGTGGACCAGAACCGGTCCGACATCAAGAGGATGTTTTCATCACCACTGATACATGGAAACCGACTGGACAATCACTCGAGGACCGCTCGCTGTGGAAACCAGAGATCAGGCTGGCAAGGTCCCCACCCCACATTATACAGCTCTGAGTCACCGTGTTTTTCGGAAAGGCGCAGTCCCACAATGCATCGGGGCATCAGATCCGTGTAGGGGCCCTGCTTGCGAATTTTGCTGTATAATAATCTCGATCTCCCAGAAGGCCTAGGGCACATCCTTAACTGACGCCTTCAGAAGCGAGAGATTTTATGTAAACATTGAATTACTTTCCATGAATCAAGTTATTAGGAAAGTCAGAGCACTTGAAGTTGCCCAGTTGTTCATTAGACCCCTCAGTAAGTAAACAGGAAATACACTAATGACCAAAATTGTGGAAACACTTCCAATTTTTAGAAATTGCAGAACTTTATTCAACTGTTGCTCCAGTTACTAATTTAATCGTCCAATGTATGATATTTGTAGCATTCTTTGATTATTTATAAACATTACTGGCAATATTTGTATAGTTATTTTTAAAACGTAATGTCAAAAATGCTGTTTCCACAATTTTGGCCACTAGTGTGGAACTAAATGCTTTCTAGTAAAAATGGAGAATGAAGGACATTAAGAACACCCAACATTGGCTATTTTGGAGTATCCACCAGACCATGCATAGCTGATGGTGCAGAAACAGGATCCAGAAGCACGAGTGATACCTTCAGCACACCAATGTCTTGCACACAAGATGCTGGGTACTTCATATACATAGGGAGATAGCCTACAGGCCTGTATAATACATTCAGTCTATCAATATGTGCATCACTAATTGGTATATTTATGCATGCGGCTCTTGTAAGGCTGATTTACTGGGGTGGGGTGGATATTAGGATTGTGGTACCAAACACATAAACAGGGAGGTTCAGGCCCGTTTTAGTTGCCTTTCACTTGACTCCGAGGTCCAGAGGACTTGTTTTGTGGCAATAGTGCTGGGATTTTACTAAAGCACCTCCATAAACTAGAGGACTTAACATCTGGTGCCAGGACCTGGGGTGGGGGCTGTAAAACTAGGGAAGGGGGTCTCTACCTATTGCTTTGCTCTACTGGGTCCAGGTTGGTTACGACAGAAGAGGATTAAAATGACCGCCATGCGTATATGGCAAGGAATGTTACCACGACTGGTTTCCTAAAACAATAAGACCATAAACGTATATTCAGTCTCACACACACATTACCGACACGGTTAGACGTTGTGAGACATCATAGTTGCTTCTGGGCATTTTAGAACCGGGAGCTTAACCATCACAGTGACGTCTTGGTGTAAAGGTAGCTTGTTGACTGTTGACACACAGCAGTTTAAATCCAAGCCCCAGTGAATGCCTGTATCTAGTAAAATCTTTGCTGAAAGTTTAGCTTTATGCTAAAGCGACATGTGTATCACATGACAGAAGATCAGCATAATCTATTAATCTATGAGGAGCTCGTGGAGGGAATGGCAGACTTATAATTCATAGATTCCTCTAGAAATATTTCTGGCAAACAGGGCTATATGGAGGACATAAATTTTAACTGAAAACATAATTTATGTATATGGAGCAGGGCTGAGCTGGACAGTGTGGTGTGTCTTGTACACTAAGGAGTTTAACTGCCCCCAGTTAGTCGTTTCTGAAGGTACACTTGAAGTGAAATTCAGCTGTGGTCAAAGCACTGCTGTTGCAGGGTTTACAGAAAGCCCTCCCGCTAAACAAAGCGCCGTTTGCAGGATCCTCTTGAAATGCGACATGGATTTTATTGGGTCGTACAGGGTTGCGAGAGCAGGACACGTCGTAGAGCTTCCTTTGGCTCTGGTGCGGAGTTGAGGGGCTGGTTTTTGCGGGTAATCACCTGTTAGAAAGGCAGATGAAAGGTAAGGGATGGGCTGTCTCACGTCAGCACCGTGGCGCCTGGACCTAACGGGAAGCAGACGCCGATGGGAACACAGAGATGGCCGTGGGGATCAAAGCCTCACCTGGTTTCTGTCGATCTCAAGTGTTAGCAGGCCGATGCATTTTTCTGAGTGCAGAATAAGTACCAGTCTGAGTTCACCCCCTCGCCTCCTGACAGAGACATCTCAACCACTCAGTCATGGAACATCTCCGCTAAAGTGACCTTTCCCTTTCAGGAATAAACATGGAAAACAAAACACAGATTGTCTCAGTATCAACTCAGCATGTAATTGCACCAACTGCCAAAACTCACAAGGTAACTATGTATAATGTTTGTTTGTTTTTGTTTCGTTTTGTTTGGTTGGAAAATGTAACTTTTATGTGTAAAATACAGTAATGTAGATTTGGTTTTTGGGTACCTTGCGATATTTGTTTTACATTTAAACTGTTTCTTGTAAGAGAATTCTGTGTATTTCTATAGGGGAGAAGAGAGTGATGTTCTATTGTTGGGGTGGGAAATAATTGTGACGAAATGGAAATGTGTTTTTCTGTTACATGTCTTGTTTATTAAAAGCAATAAACACATTATTCAAAAAAAAAACTCACAAGTGATAGAAGAGTTCACGACTTCCAAGCAGACGATGAATTTGTACAAGGACTCCCTCATTTCTTTTGCTCGTTTATTGCATAAATATTCAGTTTAAAAGAAGTCAAAGACCTGAACTTTGCTTCCAGTGGTGTGTGGTCTGCAAAAAGAAATTCTGTTACTACTAATCAGACACATATGAAGAAAGGCAACTACAGGCCTTCTTTTCCACTAAGAAGAACATGGTCTACGTTTCCACAGTGTACATTAATAAAGATTGTTAGCCAGAAGCATAACTACAGCCTTGGGAGATATACCCTGCCAGTAGCCTGGATACCCCAATGTTAGTGCAGTGTTTTTCCCACTCGATGGTATAATCACCTGTTCTCTCCAAGCGGTGATGGCATCTGCTAAGTATGTTAAGATTAACGGCCACCTCCGCGCCCCGTGCGGCCTGCCCCTTGATGGCGGCCCCGGTTTTTTCGCAGGGAACGGTCTGGAATCATGGTTATGGAACGGCATGAGCCCCCGCAGCGCTATGCTGCCGTCCAGCGAACCCCTGTCAGAAGCAGAGACGTTCATGATGAAAAGTGGACAGATGAGGTTAACAGACGGATAACGTGTACCCAGGGGCCGAGGAACTGGGAAGAGGGAAGTGTGGGCTGGGGGGACATGTACCCCAAATATTTAATTTGGCTTCATTCATTCCCCCCCCAAGTAAACAGATCTTTTGTATACAAATTAAATTGTGTCCCATTGAGTGGATCTATCCGTACATAAGTTTATTCCTATAGCTTAGCTCGGTGTTTCTTCCCGGTGGACCCCCAGACAATCCACATTTTTGCTTCCTTCCAGCCTCCAGCACACCAGAACTGAACAATCAAGCCATCAAGAACACCGAATTCCTAGTATAGGTGTGTTGGGAGCTGGGAGGGAACAGATATTTGGACGGTCTGGTGTTCCCTGACAAACACTGGGGTAGGGGTTAAGCTGAGTTACTGTGGATAAAGAACACGTGGCAGTGCCTCACACCTGCAGGGTGTGGGTTCGAGTCCCACTCCTGGCTGTGTGCATGTGGACTCTGTGTGATCTCCCTGTGTGACACAGGTTTCTTCTACATACCCCACTTACCTTCCTTAGACCTGCCTTCAGCTGAAATGGTATCACTATGCTGCCCATGAAACGTGAATAAAGTTGCCCGCATACTTCAAATGAAAGTCGACGGAATCGATCTCAGTCCAGCAATACAATACTGTATGAGCTGGGATCACCGTTTCGCCACACCGCCTGTGCAGAGTCGCTAAGGTGAATTTTTTTGTTTGTTCCGCTCACGATTGGCTGACGTAAATGTTTATCATAGGGTTGGTCTAATTATGCATTTACCAGCATGCTTTGCGCCACACCGTGTGTATCTGTAAATAGCAAAAATTAATATGTGTATTTGTGCATTCATGCTGTGAATAGTGTATATTGTAACCATAATGTTGTAGAATGTGAGTGTTTCGTTAGCGTGTAACCATGACGTGTAAATTGCTGCCTTCCCTGTCTGTGCTGTTGCTAGTATTAGGCTAATAGTGGCTGTTAATAAAGAGCTACTTCCTCTTTAAAAAGGATGTCATCACCTTTATTAAAACGACTCACGCACTCGCCACAGTAGGTATATTTGCTCTCTGTACGTGGGTCTGCTGCATGTAGAACATTCTGTGCCCTCTAGGGTTGTAGAGTGACACAGAATGAACATAGTGATGGTCTATGTTGTTAATCGTGCAACAGGTTGTTCCCGCAGATGTGTTAGACTTCGTTTTGTCTGGACGTCCTCTGAAGTACGGGGCCACCTTAACAGTCCTGCCATGGAGCTCGTCTGCTGTCCTGTGCTTCCAGGAAGAGGCTCGAGTCTTCAACGCCGCCCCGTGTTGGATAAGCAGCTTTAGAAGAGGGATGGACAGATACACATCACAGCTTCCTTCATCTGCAGACAGGGCGGGAAGATTTTGAGGGCATGCATTAAGATGACACATTTCTCGTTGACCTCTGACCAGCATATGGCTGAGTGCTTTCGTCTGTGAACCCAGCAAACACTGCCCGGCCAGTCGCCTGCTGATCTTCCGCAGACCCCAGCCGGCAACTGCGAAGCAGAACGTTCCAGAACGTCTGATTTACAGCACCGACCTCAATCAGCAAAACCCATATGAGACGAGGATTTCCCGCTCGATAAAACGGACTCTTTCACAATTCCCAGCCGGTTCCTGGGCTCGGGTCAGACTGCCGGACCACACGCTGCAGCGCAAACACATCCCGGGTCGGCAAGCGATCGCTTCTCCGAGGAGATTCCAGACCCCAGGGAGAGTCAGGGCTTGCAAAGCGTCAATAAAAATGTCAACAAGACACACACACCTCTCGCAATCGACCTGGCGAACCAGTCTTTTAGCTGTTTCGCTCGTGGGAACGTACGACTCAACAAAAGAAAAAAAAAACATCACGGCTCCATGTACACGTTGCAAGTATCCTAAATTCACCAGACCCAACCTCTGGGATTATTTGCCCCCCCTCCTACATAATAAAGAGCACTTAAAGGAGTTGAGCAGAAATGCCACCCCTCCGCGTGTACCCTTTAACCGCCAGGAATGTCCGTCTCATACTGCATGTGTTGCTTTAAAGGCCAGAGTTTATTACCTGTGACTATTACAATTTTCTAGGGAGGAATATCTCTGCACCCCATTTCCCGCAGCCGGCTTGGAATGCAGGCCGTTTCCCTCGAGGAAGTGCAGCGAGGTGCCCCCCCTCCCCTCACCACATCCTTCATGGGGAAGCAGCTGAGAGAACCCCCAACCTCTGGACCCCTTTCCTGCAACCCCACCCTCACTCCCACCCTGCCACCAGCCAGCCAGGAGGGCCCCACCCAATCTACAGTAGCCTCTTGTCCTGTTTTCTCTGTTAGGAATTTCCCCTTCACCTTGGGAACACGGGACACGTCCCTTTCCCTCCGTATAGAAGACAGGTGGGTGGAGGCTTGAGGAGATGGATGCATCATCTCAAGGTTGCCGGTTTGGGATCTGTAAGGAAAACCCACAGCTAGACCCCCGGGCCAGAGACATCACCCAGAGAACGCTGCTGAATCTAAGCCAGCTGTGTAAATTATGAAAAGGGCAAGTTGTTAGTTATAAAGACGGACTTCTTACAGTTCATGTTAGCAAATTGCCGTGCAGTCCCCATTTAGCAACATCATGCTGCTCTCAGAAGACAAATACAATGGATATCAAATTTTACAACCAATGGCAAAGTGTTGCCTGAAGTGTGAGAATATGGAGGGGTTTTATGTACTGAGTGATTTATAAGGTCAATTTTTTTTAAGGAAAGATTTTGTTTCTCTTTAAAAAAATGTACATCCTACAAGTGCCTAATTTAACATCAGCGTCCATCAGTGTCAAGCCTGCCTGACTTATACCATACGTCTGAAAAGGTTACACTGAATGATGCGGATCGTAGGAGACACTTGCAAAGCTGGCCGTTTTATTCAGCCAATGGCCAAACCAGTCTAGAGGACCTTCGCAAGCCCATAAGGCTGGTTCTGGGAACCCACTTGGCATTTGATCATGTGAATAACGCATTAACTAATTATATGCATTTGTATGAGACATAAGCAGCTAGTTAATTATACTTTGGGCCATGGCAGCCTGGATTTGGCACTTGTCAGAACATTTCAACACTGTAAAACAACAACACTCTAAAACAACACTCAAAAATAACACTCATAAGTTTTGAGCCTTCAGCTGACACCGGGAGAGAAGCCAGACTGGAAAAGCAGCCCCGTGGACACCTACCTGCTGTCAACAGGCTGACACTTATCTCTCAAAGAACCTCACGGTAGTGGAGTCTGAGAATGCAAAACGTTCCCATAATGAACGTGGGTCCTGCATGAGTCCCTGCAGGGGCATTGAGGACATCGCAGGCCTGATCGGCTCTTATCCTCCAAGCGCGACAGTGTTACTTCTGCCAAGCGTCAAACACACTGCATTTGAGAGTAGGCTTGATGAAAGATCAACCTAGACTCCAACAGGTCTTCAGATACATTTCGACTTCCTTGCTGGGAAGAGCTTGACTTACAGCTTTACTAACTTACAATTAACCAATTAGCAAACTAATTTAATGAAGTGATTAAGGTTGGAATTTGAATGCAAAAAATTATTTGTATTATAATTAGGATTGGCATGTTGGCTCAGCAGGTAGCATTACTACCACGTTTGGGGTTTGGGGAAAAAATGCCATGTCTGCTCTATATGCATGTCGATGTCCTCCCTGCATTTTGTGAGTTTCCTCTCACCCTCCAAAAACACACTGCTTGCGTGTAACTGGAGGCCATCTGCTTGTGCGGCATCCTATCAGAAAGTCCCATGCCCTGGGTTTCCTGGGATAGGCTCCAGATGCACTCTGACCCTGTACTGGTTGGTTACTTTTGGTAAATAAGTCAATTATGGATAATAGCGAATTACTAATGAGCTCACGGCACTTTGGGTTCCGTGTGAGGGATTTTACAAGTTATTTCGCAACCCAGACGCAAATGCCTGGGAAAACCAGAGGCTCTCTCTCTCTCTCTGGTCAGTCAATGTGGGGAAGCCTCCTAAAGTCCTTTCAGATGTCAGAGAACACTTTTGTATTTAATGAGTGTTACATTTCAATAGGATTTTTATGTATACATAACCCGGGCACATAAATGCAGCCAGCTGACCTGGAGGGTTTGGGGTGGAGTTGAAGGTGACTCCGCCCTCTTTCACAGGACATCAAGCGGGCTGCAGCTGGAAGGATGTCGCGTGCAGTTAACATGTGCATCCTTTCTGAGCACTGGGTGCCGTTAGGGGCTTGCTTTGCGAAAGTCATTTTGTTTAGTGACTCAGAGGGACAGATACAGCCAAAAACACATTAGCGCAAGCTGCCGTTACTGGCACTGATGGAATATAAATATTGTTCATGTTCACGGGCCCTCAGTCACTGACCGCGCTTCCATCATCCCCGGGGAGAAATACTGGCCCCTGTGGAATTTCAGATACGGCACCAGAGAGACCAGTCTAGCAACCATGCATATAGTTTCGGCCATGTGTATTGTTTTGGCCTGAAGGAATGAGAACGACTCTGCTTACAGAGGAAAGAGACATTTCATCCACTTTAAATATTCTGCTTATTTTGTGTAAAAATGACATACAGGAAAGAAGCTGCACTGATAAAAAGCTTTTTATTCATTTTTATTTTGCAAGAAGGAAAAATTGCTAATACTTTTTTTTTGTACAAAAAGAGACCATACAAAAATACTAGGTGATTTTAATACAATCATAAATGTAGTTTTAAAAACTTTATTAAAATGTACTATCAAAAAAAATCTAACTTCACTGAATAAAAATCTGTTGTTCAGTCGATGCTTTTCAAGCAGTAGTTGTAAATATAAACACAGGTCATTCATAGTGGACACTTATCAGGCTTATGGGCCAGTTCACAATTGGTTTGATCTATATAGAGGTGACAGAGGGGCTATGGGTGATGGGGGTGAAACAGACCATACAGTGAACGGGAGGAGAGAGAATGTAATGTGTGCTGCCAGGACGGAAGGCGGGAGGGTTTACGTTACATTATGTACACATCCCAGAACAATGACAAAACATTTAAAAGAGTTTCACTTCTGTTCACACAAAGGAGAACATTAAAAATCCACAGTTTTCTTTTCATTCTGCTTCATAACTATCTACATAAGATGAAAATCAACGTCCTTGACCCCCGACCCGGAACGGGAATCCTGTCATGGAGGCCCAGACTCTGTCCAGCTCCCGACACCAAAGAGGCAGCGGGGACGAATCAGAGGTATACTGGCTGCACGATTGCCGACCCCCAAGAGAGGCAACGCAAGACCCCCTCCCGACCAGCAGGAGGCAGTCAATGGCCAAACTGTGCCCCCTTGCCCCGGAGTCGATATGGAAGGGGGCTTCACCCGGCACTGAGCCCCCAATGCTATGAGGAGGCACGGCACAGCCACACATACAATACAGTGGGTGCAAAGTTGTTTGGGGGGGGGGTACAAGCTGTCATACCTTCAACCTGTCCCAGATAATACTTTTAAAAAAGGTTGCAATATGCATACACTACACACAGTCCCTACCCACACCTCCTCGCAGAAACAGCAAGGTCTCAGCATCCTGAAATCATCAACAACACACTTTATAGCGACTGATTTCAGGCTGTAAGGGATGACGACGGTTACGGAGTTTGGATATAGTGCTATAAGTTATTTTACACTGTTAATATTCCTGTATATGTGCATTGTGTGATAATAATTTTACAAGAATATCATTCCTATTAGTTAGGAATTTGTTATTATAACAGGGCCAACATGGCTGAATTGGGGTGGGGGGGAATGAGGAGAAACAAAAAACGAGAACCTCAAAAGGAGAACGAGAGCCAGCTGCACATCCAACATGACATCCATTCATTCATGCATCCATTCATCATTCATTCATTCATCCATCCATCCATAGCCTATTGTTCCTGTTCTGCGAATCCACAGTCACAAACATCAGGAGACTCGGGCTTTGCGTCTGCCCACTCTCTCCCTTTTGGAAACGGGCTCTAGCTGAAATGACAGACGAAAGGACAGACATTTCCTACGGGGGGGTGGGGTGGGGGTGGCTCAAATGTCCGCCTCTCTTGCCTACATTCTACTGTCAGATGAGAAATCAGAGCAGCAGTTTGCTGGTCATGTGTCACAGGTGTGTTGGCGTTCTCCTTCATGCGTGCTCCAGGCCGTGCTTGGGCGCCCCCTCACACCATGTTGTGGTGGTTGTTCCTCTCTATGATGTCCGCCGTGGGCAGCAGCTCCTTCTTCACCGGAGGGGGCGGGATGCTAGTGCTCTTAGCTTTGGCCTTGAACAGATCGGACACATAGAACACCTGGAAGACAGACGTTTCTGCATCAGTGTCGGCCTCCACTCGAGAGACCCCCCCCCCCCCCCCCCCGAGAAGATCTTATTGCTCCTCAATGCCAAGTAAATGGCTGTAGCACAACCCCGTGGCGGCAGCCATCACGGTCTGCGGAAGGCCAAATGCAAGAATGAGTCACGCTACTGAATGCTGGAAAGTTCTGCTCGACTCATGCGGAGTCTGTGAAGTCAATAGCATTCATGGGGGGGGGATGGGGGCAGCTTTTCCTGCGCCTTGAGTGATGTAAAGCAGGATATGGAGGCTGGTTTACCTGGAAGTGGTGAAAAGGATGTGGACTCTGAAAATCAGCCATTGTCAGAAACTTCCTCTTAGAGATCTAGACACTGGCAAGTGAACAGCATGTGGCAAAGCACTTTAATGCATTTTAAATTAAAATACTGATTCAACTCTGGCACACTGGAAAGATGGGTGTCTTCTAGTCATTTTCCAGATGTTTTTAAAGCCGACCAGCGGACTCTCCATGGCGTGCCGCGACACACTTGTTTTTCAGCGTACACTAGGGGCAGCGGCACAGGGAACGGGAACATTCTGGAACAGAACTCTGTGTGCTAGTGGTACTGCTTTCCAAAGAGGGCCCCTGTCAGTTGCAGAGGGTCAAGACGAGTCCCACTTCCGGTAGCGAGTGATCACATTTCAAACCTTAAGGAACATGTCCTTTTGTTGGACACAGTTCCTCCAGAGGGCTGTTAACTGAGGAATGAAAAACAGGATTTGAACTTGATCTGAAGTGGGAGACGTGTACACGACTCAAATTCATAACGTGCTTCAGGGAAGCCGTTGGAAAACAGTTATCAATGTTGCAGTATTCTTTAGACAATATCCACTTGTACGGAAGGAGAGAGAGATGTCAAGCATAGCCCAGTGTGACTCAGACTCTGTGAGAGGCGGGTCTGCCCTACGGAATTACATCATGCTATTTACTAGGAGACCTTGTCATGCCTTGAAGCGATTCCCATTCTGTAACAAAGGAGAGGCATTTTTGCTCACATTACTTCTTTGTGCTTAAGACTTGCCCTCTCTGAGTAGCACTCCGACCTCCGACCTCAGCTGAAGAGCTTCCATGAGCCGCAAGCAGCGCCACGCAAACTAGGCTTTCCTGGAACTTTGTTGCCGACAACGTACGGTCAGCAATGGCTGGGGGAAATAATTGTGAAACACTACCCAGGACAAAGTGTGGGTCTCAGAGTCTCCAAGCAGAACCGCATCCAGCACCCCACCTAAAATAAGGCACGCAGACGAATGCAGACAGGCCTGATACATTTCAGAGCGCCATCGTGGACGGCAGGCACATTGGTCTCCATAAACGGCAAGTTCTATGGCGTCTGACTCATAAGAACGCCGGAAATTACACCGTAAGATTGCCTCCGATCCCATGGCCACTCACTGCATAGAGCCCTCTGCACTGCGCTGCTCTTCAGACCTCGGTGACACTGCGCTTGATGGGGGAGAGGAGCCCTCCAGTTCCACGAACAAGAGGAGGCACTTTCCAAGTATTAGATGGCGAGACGTTAAACCTGCTTAGTCTTCCCCACCTCTGGCATCCCAGTAATGAACATTCCACAAAATTATTCTTCCGAACTGGCCTTTGGTGGTAGAGATTAAGCTCACCCTCCCGAACGTCTTCAAATGAGTGATGCCATCCACCTGACTAGGCGATGGCTCGGTCACCATCAACGGGCTGATGAAGGTCCGGGGGCAGGGCCTGGACCTTCGACAGGTAGTGCGGGGTGTCCTTCTACGATGGTATATCGTGGGGAGACTGGAGCTGCTGTCTCCCCAAGGCAGACGGCTCACTTGAAGGGGTCCTATCTCAATGACCACATCGCAACCGCAATGTGTTGCCCCCCTCCGCTTATACCGGGCGATTTGTCGGCACGCGATTGTGATCCCTGCTCCCCCAGCATCACCATGGATACGCTCAGCGGACACAGACATGTCGCCCGCGAGCTCCGGCCATGACAGCACCCTGAGCGGGGAGAATGAGTGAGGCAGGGCTGTCGAAAACAAAATGTAAATTTCCCTCTGAACATCTGCCTGAACACACAGAACTTGGAATTCAGTAGGCTCTGGCACCATGTAGACAAAACCCATTACGAGCCCGGTCTTGAATCGAGTGTGAAAATACTGACTTTTTAGAGGGAAGTTTAAACTTTTTCCACTGTACCTGAGGACTCTCATAAATCTCATTTACACCATCGTGACACCCTTCCTCCCTTGTGCGGCAGTTTACATGCTGCAACTTTTGACCATAAAATCCCAAAATGCAATAAATAACACTAATCGTGGCCCTTGGGAGCCTGAGAAGGAGGTGGACCCGACCTCTGAACATCACGCAACGCACTTCGTGTCGCTGTTCCAGCTCAAGCTGCCTGGTCTCCTTTAAAGCCAGAGCAGAACTGGAGGATATTAAACATTTTTTAATTGCAGGCCATAAGCACTCGCAGATGTAGGCCTGGCTCACGCTCGGAGGCCAGCGGGGAGGTGGGCAGGGAACTAAAGCGCTTCAGAGAGGATGTGACACATGAAACAGGCCAACAGGGCCTCCATCAGCTGGGTGGTGCTGTTTCTGAGTCACTGAAATGGTATACGAGGTTTTGCACCCGAGGAACTCACGCCCCTACACTGTACCACCAGAAAGTCCGCACTGTACTCTACGGACGCACTGCTCTCTGAAGCAGATGCAAGCTGACCTATGGGTACGACTTCCTGGTCAAGGTGGAGATTGCAGGCTGAAGATGAGTCTGAGCCACAGCAGATGCCCTTCACATTCGAAGCCAAGGACAAATTAAGAAAAATGGCAAAGAATAAAATCCACGTCCCCAAATCATGCTTTCTTAACCATAATTGCTCATTAAACTTGTTCCTTGTAAATGCCTGCCAGACAAATAGCATGACGGACAGGCTCACACCAGGGGGGCGTGAAGAACAATGGGGGGGGGGGCTATTAAATGTCAATCTGCACAATGAAAGATGTTGAGGACTATACAGTAGGGTGTTTTCTTTTATAACGATCGAGAGCTCCGTCGTGTCTAAGACTGGCTGGAACAGAGTTTCCGCACAGCAAGCCAGTCCAGAGGAGGGAAGGTGATAAAATGTTCAAGAAAGCGCAGGACCCCCTGAAGTGGACCTTTCCTTGCAAGTTTTTGGTACGTTTTCCAAATTCTGTGAAATAATAAATGATCCAAGAAGTCTCCCTCATTTTCAAATCTTCTGGGCAGCAGCACTGCGGTGCAGCTTTGTTAAATAAACACCAGCAGTTCTGTTTATTTCCAGCAAGACCTGTCCACCAACTGAGATAATGGAGCGATACTTGTAAAAAGCAGAGGCTGGATATTTAAGCCCACTGACGGCCAACCGAGAAAATAATACCGATCATCACGATCGGGCCCCATAGTGTTCCCCATCGTGCTGGCAGGACATGGGGATTGAGGCACGGCGTGTGGAAAAGGGGCTGTCGACCTTTTTCCATACGCTAAATACAGGCTTTGCAAAATCCAAGCTTCAGCGAAGCTTGTAAGTGATATTTGTACATTTTTTTTTAATTATACTGGCTAAACATTAAGTTTGTAGTTATTTATCAGGTCCAGTGACCCACACGACTACATTTTTCATCAAGTTCATTGGGGTGTTAAATGTAATAATTTAAATATCAAGCTTGTGTATGTAATTACGGTCAACTATGCATTTAGTTCTGTACCTCACAGACTGATCAAACTGATCAACATTCACCTCACTCCATCAGCCTCCCCGAAGAATATAAACTACACCCACATTGGTGGAAAGTTTAATTAAAAAAAAATACTTACAATGCAGTAGGCCACCAATGCCCCCTGAACGAATCCCGCCAGGACGTCGGTGGGGTGGTGCTTGTGGTCAGACACACGGGAGAGGCCGGTGTAGAAGGCCATCATCAGGAGGGTGAACTGCAGGAGGGGCCTCAGGAGACGGGCGCCACGCCATGTGAAGCGGGCCTGCAGGTAGAACTGGGGGGGGGGAGCAGACACACAGCAAGGATGAGAACAACTGGCACGTTTATAGGCGTGTTAAGAAGTCAGGACTGCCTCAGCCAACAGCGGCCTATGACAGTGAACGAAATGAGCTTGAAGGACAGACCAGAAAACAGAAATTTTTTCCTGCAAGCGATATTCTTGCATTAAAGAAACTTAATTGTATGCAAACCCCAACATTTTAAAAATCAAGAAGGTGGAACAACAGACTAATAGATGGTTATCTACCTAGGTTTCAATGATTAGTGGTGTGGTGATGGAGACCAGAGACCATAAACACAAAACAAACAAATACTGTGTAGATTCTCAGCTCTTTCATGCCTTAAATTCCTGTCATGGCAGACACAATATGATTTGCATACGACACAGAGCCCCTAAGTACTTTGTTTTTGAGACGAAGGCAGGCAAGCTGAAGCCACAGCAAAGACACACAAGAAGCCACAACATTCTTGTTTATTCTCCTTCCCAAAAAACTATAAGCACCCGTCATGGGCCAGAACTAGGATGGGTCATGGGTCAGCAGAAGACCACCCTCAAACAGACTGAACTATCAGGTGGTCTCCATTGCTACTTAATTGACTTAGAAGATGCCTGATCATACTTTGCAGAAGACAGCACTGTTGTGGGAAATCCTTAAGAATTCTGCATTAGGCTCAAAACAAATAACAGACACATGATAGATAGATAGATAGATAGATAGATAGATAGATAGATAGATAGATAGATAGATAGATAGATAGATGCATTGTTAAAAACATTTAAGATGCATTTAGAGCTTATGAAATTATGTATAAATAATCTTTTCAATTTGCAGACCTCGGAGGTAGGTTCCACATACAATTCTTATTATATGCAGAGGCGGTTGCCACAGCCTTCTCTTCCGGCAGATAAGGGGGAAAGTCCCGCTTTCCCCGAAGCCGGCTCATCTGCGGTGCCTTTATCAGTATTTACACACAGAGGGCACTGGTGAGACACGGCTGTACGACATTAACATCAGTATGTTAACACACTTCTGTCTCCGGTGCCGTGACATGTTAAAACGTATAATGTTTTTTTTTAACGGGCCATTTAATTGTTAATCTCGCGGATAACGTTCGGGTTAAATAATTGTAGCGCCATCCTGCAGGGTTGCCAACTCTCACGCAGGAAATCCTACGGCAAATCTATATTATTCCACTATAAACCTAACATTAGCTACATCAAAAGCGTTGGGGTAGTTTGCAAACCCTACAGACTATTTACAAGGTAATAAAACTGTTGCATATATGTAAAAGAGTATGCATGCGTGAGCAGACTTCTGTCAAATTGGAAAATCTCACGCCAGCCAGCTGACCAATGTTGGCAACCCTGATGGTAGAGCTGCTGGGAGAAACGTTAAAACGGCGACCGACAGTGCGAGTTATAAAGCTTAACTATGGCTGAATATCCACCTGACTGTCCGTGATGTTTTTTTACAATATTATACATTAACGAGATTGGCGTGTTTGCTAGCAGGGTTGCCGCCTCAGTGCCATAAAATCCTGTACATCCACTCATTGACTAAAAATACTGCAAGGTTTGTTTAGGTCTGTTTGATGGGGAAAATAATAGGGATATTCCATGTCCATGAATTAATTTTTTTTTCTTAGGTCCGACGACAAAAATCCTGGACGGGTGACAACCCTATTTGTTAGCAAACGTTAGCTTGTAGTCGCACCGTAGCACATTAGTAAGTGACTTGGCTAATGCTAGCTAGCGGACGGCCATTTTTAAAATACGCGGTATCGGGATTCACCCATGACGCATTTCTGGTGATACTACCGGCAGTAGAAACTCAAGGCGCAAACTGCATGATACCTGATGGTAAAAGTATGTATTCCAGGGACCGGGATTCTAGGGATTTGAGAGCTATGCTAGCTACTGGGTCCTTTTTCTATTTCTCATCTCAAGAAAGAGGTACAGTGATGGTGCCATTAAAATCTGAGCCAAAACTCCCAAGGAACCAGCAGGTTCGTTCCATTTTTATTTTTTTTTAATTAAATTTATTAAAAAATAATTATTAAAAACATATACAGACCTGGCATACAAATGCAATTTCACAATATATTTTAAGCATATTATGGGTGTCTGTGTAAATATTGTGTGTGTAAATATATATATATATATGCATGCTGAAACAAAACAAATGTATTGAATGTTTATAAAGCCTTTCAACAATCCCGCAAAGTCCCCCCCTCACTTTTTTTGCGGGGTGAGGGCAGTGAAGGAGGTGGTATCACAGTTAGCACTAGCTTTTACTGGTGGCTTAAGGAAGTTGTTCCAACACGACCCCACACAGGGCGGCGGGAGGGTAACGATGTCTTGACAGTGGTAATAAATACCGTGCGGGTGCCAAAAACAGACGCGGCCATTACGTCTGCAGTGCTCAAAGTGGCAACTGGGGTGTGACCCTCTTCTGCAGCTCGGCCACCCAGCTTATGCCCCCCCCTGCTGACAGAAGATAAAGGAACACCTACAACCCCAGCTAAGAACCTTTGTTCTGCAGCACTCCCCTATCAGGAAAGAATGTCTCGCTCACTGCACTCAAAGGGAGAAGTGAAAGAAGGCAATCAGATAACAGGCCAGTAATCAGTGCAGGAAGAGCTGTCTTGTGCCCTGGAATGGGCAAACAGTCTCCAGGGAATCATCTGGCTTTGCAGAACCTGGTCACAGCTGCCAGATAGTCCTTATTAAAAAAAGTTAATGGTTATGCTGAACCAGCCACTTTTACAGTGTCAGCTGTTATTAAAGTCGAAATTACAGCTTCATGTTCATTCCCTATATTGTAGTTCATCTTCCATTTGCTGTTTGAGCCAAAACAAGCACTGCAGCACTGGAATAAAATCCACACGTGGCTGGAGATGGCATCTGCATTCATTCGTCACCCAAAGTACATTTAAAAATATTTTTTAAAGAAGGTTAAACTGCCTTCCCCTGCTGGGTGAGTCTGCCACACTGCATGGGCCCTCCTAACTTTCTAGCTTCTCCCATGTCATGCTGGACGGCCCTGGGGTCGGTGGCTTGGGTCTCACCCCGTCGCCGTGCGGTCTGGGTTTTCTGGACGCACCCGCAGCCAAACCAAGAAGCAGTCTGCAAGGAGGTTACGGCGAGGCTAGGAAATACCCACTGTATGAAGCCTCCTCCGCCACAACACATGCTGACATCACCACCACTGCAGCTGACTACGTTCGCCACGGGTGGGGGGAGGGGATGCCCGAGATCTCGGTGTGATTTCCAGGAGAAAACATTTTGGTTCTGGCAGACATAATATCCTGCCACGAAAATGGTTGTTATCTGCATACTGGTTTGAACTCTGAAGACCAAACTGGGTGATCGAAATACGAAAAAAATATTTACCCAAAGTTCTGAATCAATGAATCAACAGCCACCAGGAAGGCACTGTAATTTAAAGCTTCTTTTGCAAAAAGCACCGCTGACACAGCAGTTGTGTGGATGTCCCTACAAGACAAAGCTTGTTTTTGTTTCTCTGCAGCTCACTGAGCAAGACAGTGTGAGTCAATGATTGCATCCAGCCCTTCATTCCCATATAATTGTCTAACTTTTTGTGTCTCGGCCTGCCTGTTTCCTTCATCCCATGTGTCATTATTCTTTGCTGGGAATTTATGGTCCAAGGGCACGGACCACCCTTAGAGTGATGTCACTAGGTTCACCTGCTGTTCCTTCTGCTAGTCACCTTGCTGCCAGTGTCCCAGAAACAGGTAACCCCAATAAAAAAACAGGCCTTTCTTTTGGGCCCCAGCCAAGCTGAAGTGTGGCAGGTTTTGATAAGGTTTTTTAGAAGATGTGTAGTCATTTGGATACTGGACAGGATACTGTCCACACAGCAACTGCTGCAGATCAACAACCAGAGAAAGGATAGAGCAAAAGGTGAAACCTTCTGATATGCAACCCACGCAGTTAACAAGGTAGAATTTATCTGCCCAAACTAAAATAAGCCACAAAAACCCCTGCCTTGGAGCAAGAGGGATGGAAGGGCTACTCACCGCCAAGTACAGCATGGTGTACATTGAGAAGGAGGCGTGGCCTGAAAAGAACGATTTCCTGGGGGGGAAAAAACCCACAAAAATCCAAAAATTAATGGAAAATCGGCAGTGCCGAGCAACAGTTCATATATCTACACAGGATATTAAAACTGTTATGTTCATCTCATGTTTCTCACTGGCTTTCATCGTGTCCCACCCCTTCGTACTGTCAATCAGCACTTTGTGAGTTTAATATTGGGCCCCATTTCTACAACACTGGGTGAGATGATATATGACTAGCAGTCAAATGATTAAATTAATAAGCCCTTAATTTGAACCCTGAACACAAACGTCATTATATTCCCGATTTTGCATTTCAGTACTGTTTTTAGCTTATATGTACTTCTTTACATTACTCGGCTGAAGTGATCTCAACAACGAATAGGCATGTAGGTAACTGTGTTTTTATAATATCTGATGTGTTTTCGTATTTTTGCTCTGTTGCATTGGTATAAGCACTCTTGACAGCCATAGAAAAATTGTGCATTCCACGCTGAGGTCTCAGGGGACCATACCTGGCCTCCTGCACCACTTTGCTGTCTTCCTCCTGGCAGCTATATACAGTTATATAGCCACTGGAGCAGTTGATTGTGGAGAAGTCCGGCCTGCAAACGGCCAGGAAGTGTGGCCGCAACCGGCCCACCGACACCTTGGCGATGTCCGTGAAGGACTGGCTAATAGCACAGCCGAAGATGAAGACGCCCACTTGCTTGTACAGGGCGGAGATATAGGGGTTGCCCACAAAGGACTTGGAGCCCTGGTTCAGGTAGTGGATCCTGTACCACTCCCCAATGATGATCTGAGAAGTAACAAGGAGACAGTAAGTGAAAGGTCCCAAAAGTGTCAGTTCTTGGTGAATCTCTTGGGTACCGGGGCCGCGTACCAGCTTGTGCCCATCTGAAGGTCAGATGGCAATGATGTGGTTCTAGTGACCATGAGATTTAGGACTTTCACACATAACACATGGGGGTGGATTAGAAGACAAATAAGGGATGACCATGCACGTTTAATGGCCTGTCTTGCCTGGATTAAACCTTTAGCTTGTGGTGAAATGAGATGTTTATTCATTACTTGATTAAAAATGTGTTAAAGAGCGTGGAGACAGTTGGCGAGGCAGAGACGTTAGCCCCATAGCTATGCAGTGCAGCAGACGGTCTGTTCCCAGCAGCTTACAGCCAAGATCATGAAGTGTGGACCCATCTGCATGCCGCAGCTTAGACACGCAACGTCTCGAAGGTCCACACAGTTGGTATCGGCATTGCTGATTAGAGGATCTGGGCCGTCCCACTTAAGCCACTAGTGTAACTTGGCTTCTCTATTGCCAAGAAGTACCACTGATTCATGGTGGATGGGGTTTGCGTATCCGGAGTCCATCTGAATGAGCCGTGCTCACTTGCTCCGTCTGACACTTGAGAACCAAAGGCCCGCCCTGTGGGCACAGCGGGCACGATGTGCCACTTCAGGATAAACAGAGTGGGGTGGGAAGGATCAACAATAATTGGCCACAGCTGCACTCAGCACAACCGCCCACCCCCGTCACCACCCTCCCCGGCAGGAGCCCAAGGAGGCAGCTGGTTTTAATCACCAGATCTGCTGAGCTTGGAACGTGGGCCCTCATCTGGAGAGCTGCTCCGTTTGGGTCCCCCCCCCCAAGCCCCTCCCTTGGCTCCTAATTGCAAAACATTTCAGCAGAGGGCCGAAAGCTCGGTGTGAGAGCATCAAAAACTTTAACTGTGATCGCCGTCAGGGTCTCTCCTGGCTTTTCGGTACTCCTTAACGAGATAAGCCTTCGAGATTTGAGCAGATGTTGACAATCTGAGGGCTCGTGGCACCAATTAATGCAGTTTTTACAGTGGAAAATCTGAGCCACCTATCTAAAATGAAAACAGTCATACAGCCATTAACTGAAAAACAGCTCTGGGGTACATTTGGACCAAGACTGCAATCTTAATGTGTTTTAAGGAAAGGGGCTATATCTACCGTGATGTCAGGTGTCTTTGTAAGAAGCTTGTTAATGCCATACAAACCTCAGTAGGTTTAAAAAATTAAACAGAACAAAGATGCAGAACAGGCCTCTTTACTGGAACATTCTATGGTCCCAACTAATTCCAGTGTCCTGGCATCAACTGTAATATATGTTTCTGGAAACTTTCCAACTGTAGAAGCCACATGGAATCCCACATGTCTACAGATTACTGTAGAAAATGGAATGACATAAACGAGGGAAAAACCTGACCTCTGAGGAGATGCAGGTGGTCCAATTCTCATGGTGGACAGTCTAAGCAAAACTGATTGGACCCACGATACCTCTGCTGTACAGCTAACTCTGTTCGTGTTTTTTCTCCCTTCTCTCCTCAAGAGCAGAATTCAGTTGTTGGATTGGTATGGCACAAGTCAACCGGCATGTTAACCCTTCTGACATCTCAGAAATATGACAGAGTTATGCCATGAAAAGACAGAGCATGCAAGACGGAAAGAAGCAACAACGAGATATGATAAAGCGCATTAGCTAAATTAGTAGTTCTAGATGAAGATGCGGCTAAAGCAAGGAACCAAAATTGTTTGACCCCCAGTGCTGCTGGGGATGTTGGCAACCTGGGAAGCAGCCAAGCAGAATTTAATGGCACCACTATGGAGGTTAGTGTCTAAATGCTTCTGAGGGACAGACGTAGCTAAATAAACAGGTCACAGTTGGCCGTCGAAATGCCAGCCGGTCTCAGTGCGGTTTGACAAAACAGGCAGGTCACAGACAGGCAGGTCATAGACAGAACAGCACAGACATCATTTGCTGGGTAGGTACTGATAAAGGAACTTACAGAAAGGATGGCGACGACAATGCCCACAGCGCAAAGCACAGCGTCATTTATGGTTTCTTCCTTTTTGGATGGGTACTTGATGGACTCGTCGTCGCAGTAAAAGCCGCGTTCATAGGGCTTGACAGCGCTAGACTCAATAACCAGGAAAGGCAGGCCAGCTACAGCGACACCACAGCAGGCGTGGGGCGGGGAGGACAAGAAAAGGGTTTCAGGTCAGTGACGGAGACAAGAACATGGGGGGGCACACAGAAGGGGCACAGGGCAGGGCAGCCAGGCAACGAGGGGGAGGGGGTCATCTCAGGGACTCTTCTGTGCCCTGAGTAATGCACTCTTCACAGCTGGGACCTTCCAGAGCAGTGTTTCCTAATCCGGTCCTTGGGGACCCCCAGACAGTCCATGTTTTTGCTGGTATCCAGCTCTAGGAAGGTAGCAAATATGTGGACTGTCTGGCAGGGAGGTCGGAGGGAGCAAAAACATGGACCGACTGTGGGTCCCCAAGGACCAGATTGGCAAAAACTGTTCCAGTCCATGACATGAAGACAAAAAGACAACGAAGGTGGGGTTTCCCCAAGACCCCGCCCCTCATTGCCTGACTCTGCTGCACTGTGGAGAACTTACAGAGGTGACTGGCACTATGAGGCCTGTGGCCAGCAGGATGGGCGAAGGGACGGTACTCCTTTTAAAGGGGTATCTGATGCTCTCGTCGCCACAGAAGAAGCCGCGCTGGTAGGGCTGGACAGCCGCGTTGTGTACCGTGATGGAAGGGAGCATGACTGCGCAGAAGGACAACACTGGCATCAGCCCACCTGCTTCAAGTACTTACCTGTGGTTCTAACCGGAAGGGGCCTTGTGGAGATTCAGTCTTTTACTCAATTGAAATGGAAACATTGCCTTACAAGATAAATGCTAAGCTCAGCAGAAATACACGTTCACCCGCTTAGAGAAAGCCACAAAGTATTCCTTTAACTGGAGCTTTGATCAGGAAGTACTTATTTCAAGTCCTTCAGTTCATTTCGAGGATTTCAGGGTGTACCCCTGTCTTGTGCCCTGTGCATTCTGGGATAGACTCCAGGGCTCCCTAAGGCTGTGACCAGGATAAGCGGTTAGAAGAAGGATGAATGGAGTTCTTGTAGACAGACCAGGCTTAAAATATATATTTAACTATAGAAGACTATACGCGCACACACACACTCACACACACACCTCACCTTCCAGACACTCGACATCCCAGACTGGAAGAATAATTCTAATTAACTAAGCAAACAGCCACCATCCAATCAGACAACACTCAGTCAAAGGGAAAGCAGACTCCTCCAGCGTGGATCCGTCTGTGGACAGAGCCCGGCACTTTCCGTGGGTCTCAGTATGTTGTTCTTTCTTCCCCAAGTTTAGTCACCCCAGTAACACTCAGAAACTAAGCCATTTCCAGACATGACAACTTACTTCTCATCCAGTGACCTACAGTAACTTCTTTCAGCTGAAAACGTCACTTGTGTGCTTGCATTTTTTTTTTAAATTATAGTTCTTACCCAGCAAGAATAAGCCAAGAAAAGACAAGGGAAACATTTCCGAGAAAAAATCTGAATAGTAAATAGTAAATGCAGGAATGATGTTAGTTAAATTTTGTTTTTTACACCACAACCTAAACCACATAAACTTTTTTTATCCCTCCAGCCAAGAAAAGAAAACATAAACTGCTAGATAATATCAGAAAGCCAACCCCAATGCAGGTCTAAGATTTCCAAATATAACATAAAAATAATATAGGCAAACCAATTTTTTTCCATTTTCCCTAAACCGGTCAAGCATCTGTGGCCCCTTTGTCCTTTACACATACTTTCAAAATTCAAAATCAAAACTTCTCATTAGAGTTACACAAAAGTAAACCCCTAACAGCCAAAGCTCATCATCTGAGATTCTGTTCACACACGGCCAACCCACGGTGACAGATTATGATGCTAATGAATGCCCCTAAATGGTTTAGGCATATGCAAGAGCTGCCAGTTGAGCGCTTTTATCCAGCTAACTACGTAAAAGCCAATTAGGGGGAATTTAGACTATGAACAGAATTGATTCACAGCACCAAAAAAAAATAATAATAACTGGACCTTGACTCTTCTAGGAACATGGAGAATGAAAACATTCCTATGGGTCTGTGAACAACAGAATAGGCAAGGCCTAAGACAAAGCCTCAGTGGACGTTTTGAGAAGTAGGGTATCTGGGTAGTGCTTGGCCTGCTGGGTAATGCTTTGCCTGCCTCTACAGACCATGTCCACATGTTTACAAAAGTCCCTCTATGCACAACAGGTCCTCCAGCGCTAGGCCGAGGCAACATTGTTCTGTTCTCTATGCCATTGCCAGGAGAGCACCTTGGAATGTTGGGATGCCTCCATTTCAGGCCCTCCTTAGCCAATGGGGGGAAACAACCAGTTCCTTTGTGGTGAGGGGGAGGGGAGCATGCGTTGCTCTGAGGACAAAAACTTGCCACAAATGCCATTTTTCGCAGAAGTGAATGACTGGGTGTATGGGGGGGGGGGGGAGCGTGGGAATGTGCAATTACTCAAAACTACAGCATCCAAGCCTCGACCCCCCAAGCCTGCCCACATTTTTGTTCTGTCCCTCCACCTACACACCTGATTCTTCGAGCCAACTAATTTGATGACCTGCTTCAGGCTCGCGGGAAGATCAGCACGCGACTGCCCCAGCCCAAGGCCGCGGAGTTTATATCAAGAGGTCATCAGTATTGCTTCACCGACTAGCCTTCCGCTAAATCCATAATGGAAAACGACTGGGCTGCACTGCTGCAGGCGTGAACGGCAAGCTTCCGCTGCACTTATCTGATCCCGGCACACAGCTCTCTGCTGAAACAGCACAGACTCCCCCTGCTGTCGCTGGCAGTCGACCCGTTGAAAGTCAGTCAAACGATAAGACGCCCATCGCTCTCAACTGGGCCTCATCCGGGGGGGCGCACATATAAAATACAAACCCCCCCCCCGACCTGGCCCCCATCCCACCAACATGCTAAGCAAACCTATGATACACAGACTTAAACTCAGAATAATGGCAAACCGAGCAAGATTACGGATTTCAGGCGTCTTTTATCATCCAGGGGGTATTGAGGTTTCGGGAATTCTAAAGTAAGAGGGGTTCAGTATGCTGTACCAATGCAGGAGAAAATTAATAGGGTAGTTCCAATGAGTTTAGAATATCCTACAGACATTGTTGGTGGATTTGCAACATAATCCCATTCTGCACCACCAGATCATGTGACTGGTCCACCAAACTTTCAGGCTTTGGCATACCTGACAGGAGCAGGTAGGGTTGGGGTAGTGGGGGGATACTGGGTTTGAGCTGAACCCCTATAGTGTACAACCCAAGGTCTGAGTCTAGATGAGGAGAGGAGCTCCAGCCTAGAAACTACTCCCCCAGCTACCTCTGCTTTCAGAAGAATCAAGGGCTTGTAAATCATCTGCTAGTAGCCACATGGAAAACCATCTCTACTCCTTCAGAAAACTCCACGTGCTCTCCCACAGGACCCTTCCACGACTCCAGGATTTATGGTTAGCAGGCTAACCATTTCAAACAACTCTGCAGGAACGTCAATCCGCCTGAATCTGGCACCTTCCGTCTACGTGGCACGGAGCGAAAGCAGTTTTACGAGGAGAGTTCTCATATATCTTCTTGCACACACTTTTTTGGTCTGAAGAGCCGATGACGACTGATGTGCATTTTCAGCACGATGTCTGTGGGATGTTTCTATGGTCATATTTTGGACCCATTACTACACACTCACCACAGGTGATCGGTGCATTAGAACAGAGGTCTACTAAACCCAGAGGAAGGCTCTTAAAGACACGGCAAGGGTGGCCAACCCTGCAGCCTTTAACATTGTCTGCTACTTATATGTGGACAGGCCCGGAAACGTGAGGGGCAACATACCCAGAAGCACTCTTTGGGGGGGGGTTGGAAATTAGAAAGAAAATAGCAACAAGCAGCAGCTGTGTTGGCATCACATGGCCGTTACCAAGGAAGCGAGGACGGCTGGTGCTTCATCGCGGCCCCATTTATTAGGATAGCAGCGTGTGCAGGCCCCCTCGCCCCTGCTCACCCCCCTCTACCCCAGCATGTTGACCTGGGAAGTAAAGTTACTTAGGGATTTCCCTCTGGCTTCCAAGGGTGTGTGTGCTTGGAGAACAACACGTCCCAGGTGGGTCCAGCTCAGATCCCCAAAGAACATCACCATCGCTGGAACACACCAGGCTGCGGTCGATCCGGCGATCTTCACGCCGCCTTTGCTGGCCGTGCAGCTGTCAGGTGTGTGAGGCATTGCCAGGTGTGGACACACTGTAAAACTGGGATTATCAGCAGCCAGGGGGGGAGGAGTGGTACCCTAACAGGCCCCCGTCTGTGCTTTCCCCAGGGACAGAAAATCCCCCCCCCCAATCCCCCGCTGCTGCCAAACCCACTAACTGATACTTTCTAGCTGAGCTCAGAGCCTGTCCTTTGGCAATGTGGTGGTGTTAAGAAGGGGTAAAAGTACTGAAAAACACGCCTGCACTGTTAATCCTCCCAAAATAATGCCCAAAGTTGAAGTACTGAAAATACTCTTCTCTTACTCTATACTCCAGTATAATACTCTACTCTTCTCAAGGCCATGAGCAGCAAAACCCTTTGATTCCAATTTACGAAGCTGTGGAGTGATTTCCAGCATTGAGCTTGTGACCAGGACGTCAGCCCCCCCCCCCCCCCCGCATAAGGTGTTTTGTGTACTTAGAGAGTCTCATATATAGATGACTTTGCCTACAAACATGCAACCTCATCTAATGAGCTATCAAGAATGCTTTCATGGCATAATCCAAACCCAGCCCTCCACCATGGATCATCCTCCAAATCATCTGCACGTCATTCCTTTGCAGAAATCCCACACCCCCCACACAGTCAAGAAACATCGTCTTCATCAGAAATAATTATAAGGCTGGCCCTGCTTTACCGCCTGTGCCAAGGCTGACTCACTGAAAGAGACAGCTAACTTTTGGGGTGCCATGCCCCGGGGCGGCTTCGCCCAGCCAGCCGGGGGCGGAGTCTACGCTTCCTTTGAGAACGTTTCACTCTCTTTTTCGTGCCTCTGAATGCGTAATTCTGCTGGAACAGTTCTGGTAGAGCTGCTATTTATGCACAGTTAAGCTGGGCATCTTGGTTTGATTGTAGAAGTTGGAGTTCACCCCCTCCCAGTCCCCCAAAAAGGGGGGAGAAGATAATCAAGCAATTATTAAAGCAACTCAGTATCAAGAAGCTCGCTGGGGATCCTGAAGTGTCAGCACACAGACAACAATGGTGACTTTGTGCTAACTTGACCCGAAATCAACAACAAGTTTGGCTTTAAGGTTTAAACACACACACACACACACACACACACGCGCACACTAACCCCTTAGTGATCCTCTCCTAACACCATGTTCTCCACCACAGCCAGACACGTTCCTAGCACAGGCGTCGAGATTCATCTGGCTTCAATCTTCTTTCGGATTTATTGGAATCCAGTTGCGAGGAGCCGGGATCGGAGGGGGCCGGAGGCTGCTTTGAATTCAAGAAGTGAACCACTCAACCGTTAACTACTGAAATGCAGGCCAGGAGGAGACTGGAAAGGGTTAAATGGGGAGAGAGCTGGCCAGTCTGCTTTGCCCTTAGGGCCACCAGGGACAGGGAGACTCCCCACTGCCCCGCCGTTTGACAGGGCTGCAGACGCTCTGAAGGCAACGTCGCCCAAAACCACCCAGAAAAACAAAAAACAGGCATGAAACCGTGTGACGAAATTCAAAGTCCCCACGACGGAGCCACGTGTTCTGTGGGTCTTTGGAAATAAACATCATAGTTTTGATCTGTTGGTGACTTTGTTTCCAGGCTATAAAGCTGGGCCTGAAAAAAGAGGGACGTGTAAAGCGTACAGGACACTGCCGTCGATTACTGATTACTGCCAAAGCATTAGCCAGGCTGCGTGACATCAGGCTGGCCAGGCAGCTACTCATCTCATCTAGGTAGATTCATTCTGGGGCGTGTCAATTAACTAAGTCAATGATACAGCAGAAAGTGATCTGGGGTCTGTGGTGGTAGAAAAATACACCGAAGTCATGACCTGAAAAGGCTTCAAAGAAGTGCATGTCAAATAAACAGAAGGGCTTTATGAGAATGTAGCAGGCGTCTAACCCCTACTGAGGTGCTGCTTAGGGTGGTGTTTAGGTTATGTACGGAGATGAGCTGGAGGAGATAAGATGCCAGGCAGCCTGCTTAAAAACAGCCAATAAGGGCATGTAACTGAGAGACAGTTGAACAGGCTACCAGGGGACTACTGTCTGACTCCAGAAGCTCGACAGGAATATTTAACATGCATTTCTGAAGGAGTAACATCGGACCACTGACACACCGGCACGCGGTGGTCAGATGGTGGTGTGCCTTTCAGGGAAACCGTCCGGTATTCTGTGGCCGTGCCTCTCGAGAAAATTGCTGGTTGGGCTTTTGGGGGTGACTGCTGTAATTAAACAGAGCAGCAATCTCTGGTTTACGAGCCGCCGCCCCAGCGGGATCTGCAAAGGCGTTGAGGAGAACGTCCCGTCGACGTGCAGGTTACGAGGTGGACTGTCAAGGTGAGTCAAACCCACACCACCCAACCAAGACAGGAATTCTGTAAAACCTGGAGGATCATACATTTAATTCAACAGGACCAACATGAATGTTTACACGGTACGCTTAATCCAGGTTAACCACTGCCTCACCATTTCACAGAACTACTTAGCTAAACCGAGGAACTTAAGTGGTTTAAATTATAACAATTTGGTATAGCATGTAAACACCTCTGTGGACCATATTGCAGACTACAGACAGACCAAAACATATGGTTTGAAGAGAACCATGTGATAATCATCAGGGTCATTCTACTAGGTTTGGCCATGATGTCTACAAACCAGCTGCTCAAAACAAGAGCCCTGGGCTATTAACCGAGTAGATGGAAGCGCAGACATCTCAACGCACCTGTAGACTGCTGAGCTCTGATTGGGTTCTCTCTGAGTTCTGGGGGGGGCGGGGGGCTCTGCACCTTCCACTATCTCCCTCCCCCAACACTAGTGACAAGTTTACGTCAATGCCACGAGTCTTTGTGGAATGGGACAGATCCTGGAAGAATGCACTTCAAGAACAGGGCAACACAAGATCATTCCAGACACTTGGCAGCGCTTCGGCAAAATAACAGGTCGGTTTCCCGGTGTTTTCCAAGTATAAAGAGATGGAGATAAAGTTTCACTTTTTTTCCCCACAGAAAACTGATGTCAGGGTCAACAGCAAAGAGTTCTGTCATAAAACGCCGCCGCAGACCAAGGACAATCTTGCATGGCGGATCTCAGCGTACGAACCAGCTATTACATTCATCTGTGCGTGCCGCCAGCCTGTTAACCTCACTCCACAAACTCGTGAACCTCGGAGGGCACAATTGTCATGCAAATGTGGAGAAAATGATCACTTCTCCAAAATATCCCAGAAGGCAATGGGATAAGAATCTCAGATTGAGTCATTTGCTGGACTGAAGAGTGGAAAAGCCATCGGGAGAGAAACACAGGTGGAGTCCGGCGTGATGGGACGGCAAGCTTGGTCACATTCCACCTGAAGCTAATGTTATGAGAGCTCTGGCTCTGAAACACACCAGCAGTGCAGCAGTAAAATTTCGACCTGAAGTCCTAATTATTTTACTCACCTATACCAACCACATCACCTCTCATTGCCAGCATGCAACCAGCTATGGTTTTGACAAACACAGACAATTCCAAGATATCATGCCATCTAACATCAAAAAGTAATTTCTGCTAATTCTACCAAGTGCTTCTAAAGACAACTTGCACAAAAGGCCAGTTGACAGATTGTACAAATGGAAAGCTTTTTTGACAGATTCCTGGGGAGCAGTTTAACCATCAGGAACGTGTGATATTATTAGAGTTACACTGTCAGAAAAAACGACCAATTTGCACCCTTGAGGGCATAATTACTTGTCACTGGGACTGTACCCTTAAGGGTCTGCCAGCTGTAGATGTAGGTAAATGGACCTTCTAATCTAATTTAAGGTGCAGAAATGGACTCTGGGGAACATTGTTGTACCACTGGGGGGAACCTAGAGGAATAAAACTGTACCAGGGCTGCAGCCTTTTCTCTGACAGTGTACCTGACTGCCTCTGCAAATGCACCCCCCCTACAGAAAACAAAAAGCCAATCAAATTAAAGGATTTAGGTAACAGTAAACCCTGAAGTCATCCATTACTGCATCTTCTGCAATTCTTTGAGTACTTACACTTAACAGGTCCTGACAACACACACACACACACACACAACCCCTGTGGGGACCATTTGTTAGCCACAGAACCAAACATTCAGCAATAATGTAGGGATATCTTGTTTAGAACTTAAACAGCCCCTACTTGGAGCCCAAAAGGTATCCACCATACTCATTATGTACCCATTATATCTGACACAGACAGAAGCAAGTGGCAGGGAGACACAGCCACCCGGGGGGGGGGGGGACACTGAACCGATGGCAGGAGATGCAGCGATACTGGGTTACAGGCGGAAATCCCTCATAAACAGTCAAGACAAAGGCTTGCATTTCCCCCTCATATAAGTGTCAGTCTTGGGTCTATGGTGGCTGGGGGGCCAGCAGATAGATTTTTTTAAGAAAGATCACAGATCTCCCTACGGCTATTACTCTGCTACTGTTAATGGAATAATGTGCAAGTATAGCTAATTTACAGCAGCTTAAACTACTGTAAAGTACTGTTTAAAATGAGACGTGTCCTTTCTATTTATACCAACTTAATATAAACAGCAAAAATGCAGAACGGGAATTTTTAAGGCAAACTAGAGACGGAAAAGTCCAATGGGAAAAAAAAAAATCCAGTTTCCAAATACACGCGAGTGAAAACAGAGCTTTTTTAATGAAATAAGCACATTTTAAAACTGTATCCCGAGTCCAAGTGCTGCTACAATTTTTTTTTTTTTTTGATATATAAACAAGCAGCGTAATCGTGACTTACGGCGTCACCTTTTGCACAATTAAGCAAGTTGTGTCTCTGCTGTATAAGAACACAGGACTGGCGCACAGCCCGCTTTATCAAATCGGACCGAGTGCCTGAGAAACAGATGGAGGGCTTCTCGTTGTTTACAAATTGTACATATCATTAGATACTTGCCTACCATATATCTACTGTGTTTGACCGCTAGTACTGTCAGTAAGATAAGAAAATTAAACGGCAAGGATACAGCTGTTTATACTGATAATATTATGGACTTCAAGTAAACTAATTAAATATGAAGAACGATGAAATGCAGACAAAAACTGTGCAAAAGTCTTTTTATGTTTTTAATTATTGCTCACGTTTTTAAACAGCTGAACTTGATGGGTTTATAATAATAATTAAAGTGAAAATACATCTTTGGAACGTTTTGCTTATACGTAAATTTACCTTCATAAATTCGCATTCTTTCTGAAAGATGTCAATAGTCTTCTTTTGCTCAGGTCATTTCAAAGATTGTTGTAATGAATGCGTGCCTCACTTTTTAAAATTATACACACATTTCAAGAAAATGCCGCGCCTACGACGGCATCGCAGAATGTTTAAACTCTCAAAACAACTCACCTAAAAACAAACAGAAGAGATCTAGAAAGACGAGCAGTTTCCTCTTGCTGTTGTCTATGCCGTTATTATTATTTAATGTTGCGTTTCCTCCGTTTCTGGTCTCTGGTGCCATCGTCTTCTCATACATGAAGTTTTGCATTAAAAAGTTTTACGTCTGCCTTGGTTGAAATCCAACGACAAAACGTGGCAATTAAAAACAACAGACTCCTAAGCTCGCGTTTTAACAAAACGACAACCTATGCTGAAAACAATGAAGGGCGGGGGGTTTAATTAGCATGAAAGAAAAGTTTCTCCAAAATGTTCATCCAGCGCAGGGAAAAGCGATCTCCTTGTATTGCCGCTTACTCGCTCAGCCTAGGCGCCGGAGTGATGCTTTCCAGTAATGCAAGCCTACAGGTACCGAGAAAAGAAAAGCATACACATATATCAGTGCCTATCCGTGGTAAAATATCTTGAAAATAAGTAAAATGATCTGCAGCGCACTTGTGTTGTGATGTAGCCTACAGCAAATTCAGTGTTTTCTAATCTCTATGCACGGAACTCTCGCTTGTAACTTGTACTTTGCTGGTGGGCGCTTCTCCTTCTGTTTTATGAATCCTCGCCCCCCGCCCGCTCCAGAATAAGCCAGCCCACTTCCCCCAGAGCCACGCTACGGCTCATTATCCCCCTATTCCGACGTAAAGCTTTCCCAGGAATATTTTAGTCATCACACATGAGTCTTTAGTGCTACGAGCGATCCGTTTTACTGGATATTTTTGAGCTTCATAAAATGTTCTGTTTGCTTGTTTATTGGGGGTGTCACAAGATGACACTACAGTTTATTAGGCCTATGTAATATAGCCTATAGTATAGCAGTGATTCATAAACATCCACAGTGACTAGTATTTCTTGATAAAAGTGATTTGTTCGTTTCTTGCCGTGTCAATGTCATTTTTATTAAGAAATAATCGCATGATCTAACCTGCATAGTAATTTGATAATTAATGTAAATAAATATTTAAAATAGGTACTGCCCGTGGTCGGGCATGGACAAGGAATTTTGAGAAAGCGATTACTTGCTCCCTCTAGTGGACTATAGAGATATAACAAAACCGAGCAGGAGTTCATAAAATACGGGACAAGGTATAACTAGTGACATGTCAAACGTATGAGTCAACGGTGCATTATGATTTATGCGAATGATTTATGACATTACAAGACTGATAATTAAATAAAGTAAGCTGAAAATCTAATTGCATTTAAAACTTTTTGGTTTATGTTGAAACAAACAATTATATTTTCTTTCTGATACAGTATATAGGATATAGGCCTAATGATTTCTGTTTCGCAGTGTAACATGTATTTGAGAATACGGCCTGCCATTTAGTGGTAAAATTTCTGCGTTTGCGCATGTGTAATTTATGTGGTAAATCAACAAAATATTCATCTATCTGCAATGTTTATTTGACCGTTGTTTTGGCGTACATTTTTATGCTTAATAAAACAATTGTGTTCAGCCTCTGACTCCTCTGAAATGCGAATGGTATCAGATAGGGAATAATTTAAAAAATAATACTATAGACATAAAGCCAAGCTTCGTTCAAGGTACACGGTTTTCCCTACTAGGCCTACCATAATGTTGGTTTCTCTCTGTAATCCTCACTCGGACCGGAGCCGCAATGCGCGCCTCTGATTGGCTCCCGGCTGACACACCTCCTTATTAGCTGAAAAATGTCCACATGGCTGTCAGGGGGTGAGTGGTTTGAATGAGATTCAAAAATCCTGCAACCAATTCAAGGAAAGTAACCCCCTTTAAAGTTAGGATACCGAAAATTTATATTGCATAAAAAAAAAACTGAAAGCAAAGATCATAAAGAGTACTGTCTTGTTAAAATGTCTCAACGGCATGGCCAGCAACTCCAGCCTTTACGGTACATTCAACAAAGTGTTCCAAACTAAACACTTTAGTCACTACTGTGAGATTTTCAATAAACAACCCCTTGGTATTTGCAGTCCAAGTCAAAGGGAAAACATAACCAAGAAAGTAGCCCGCATTCATTAATTTTTATTTTTACTTTTGACTTTCATTTTTCATTTTGAATCATACTCTCACTGGCCACTTTATTAGGTACACCTGTTCCACTTCGTTGTTGAAGCAAATATCTTATTAGCCAATCATATGTCAGCAGCATGATGTATAAAATAATCCAGATCCAGGTCACAAGCTTCGGTTAATGTTCATATCAAACACAAAGAATGGTGATTTAAGTGACTTTGACATGGTTGTTAGTGTCAGACAGGCTGGTATGAGTATTTCAGAAACTGCTGATCTACTGGGATTTTCACGCACAGCCATCTCTAGGGTTTACGGAGAATGGGGTGAAAATGCCTTGCTGATGGCAGAGGTCAGAGAAAAATGGTTAGACTGGTTCAAGCGGACAGAAAAGCAAGAGTAACTCAAATAACCACTTATTACATCCAAGGTACGCAGAAGAGCATCTCTGAATCATGAAAGTGCACCTGAAGCTGAATCTGCAGCAGCTGCGTGACTCTGTCATGTCAACATGTACCAGAGTCTCTGAGGAACTTCTCAGGCACTTTGACAAATCTATGCTTCAAAGAATTAAGGCAGTTCTGAAGGCAAAAGGGGGTCAAACTTGGTGCTAGCAAGGTGTACCTAATATTTGGCCAGTGGGTGTATATTTTTTATTAATCGGCTGTTACAAGTTACTGTATACAAGTTAGGGAAAACTGTTGCCAGCTGAATAACGATTAAATATCAGATTGTAATACCGTAACGTCTGTATGGTCCATATGAGATAGACCTACGCTGAAATATGAGTATAAGGGAGGCAGAGTGGCTATAGGGAGCAGTGAGACAAGTATGCAAACCAAAAAGAGCAGAGGAAGCTGGTGCCAAGGAAAAAAGGATAAAGTGAAAAAAATGCGCTGGAGAGAATGCAGCAATAAGTATGAACAGTTTGGCTTCATTTAGACAAGTTGTAGTTCATTAACTTTACAACACTGCCTTGGGTCATGACTTTAGCAGCATAAGGTGAGAGCAGGGTGGCATGGCGGTGCAGTGGTTAGTGCTGTTGCCTCACACCACTGGGACTGGGGTTTGCGTCTCAGCCTGGGTTCCGTGTGTGTGGAGTTTGCATGTTCTCCCCATGTTGTCGTAGGGTTTCCTCCAGGTGCTCTGGGTTCTCCCCACAATCCAAAGACATACTGAGGCTGATTGGTCGTAAGTAAATTGCGCATAGGTGTGTGTCTGCGCCCTGTGATGGGCTGGCCCCCCATCCTGGGTTGTTCCCCGCCTCGTGCCTGTAGCTTCCAGGATAGGCTCTGGACTCCCTGTGACCCAGAAGGATAAGCAGTTTGGAAAATGGTTGGAAGGTGAGAGCAAAATCGGCAGTGAGTCATTTAGCCTGAAACACACTGGGTTTCTAGCACTAATTTGGGATTAGTGGCAGACACACCTTATTCCAAAGCTGACATGGATTCATAATCATGTCTACAAAGACCAGCAGAGACCAGTGACTCGCTAAGGAGCAGGGCTGGTTAGTCCTGTAGATGACATGGGCGGCAGATTTTGAGGGGGCACGACTTGCCAGCCAATTTCACTTTGCTTCAGATGGGGGGGGCGCCAGCGGTAATGCTCACCTAGGACAGGCGTGGGACAGGATCGCTCCAGCTGAGAAGGCTACTCATGTTTTAAGTAGCTATAATCTTTGTCTGATATTCTTAAGCTTTCAGATCCAGCACAACACCACTTCAGATGATCATTTTAGTAAGATGAGTAAATTTTCAGTTGGCTTAGAATCTCAAGCCTAATTGCACATGGATACTCTTGACATTACAATTTGCTGCCAATAATAATCTTTCATCTGCTTTTGTATTTTGTCATTTTTATTAGGAGTGACCTTTCTTGTGTTGGCACTATGGAAAAAATAGCTGACAGATTAAAGGACCCCCCCATTTTTATTGAATGAGAAGCATCGGTACTGTTTCCTCTTATGTTTCCAATTCGTCCAGAGCGGGTTTACCTCACACACTTCATAGGTGTGACAAGTGTTGTATTTTAAAAATCAATGTCCATGCAAAACCCATAAGATATTTTAAAAATTCATTAATCTGGTGCCTGAACTGGTCAACACCGTTGTGAAGTCCTTTCTGGCACCCTGAGGAGGTCGAGTATAAAACCTGACTTAGGGGAACTAGACCACATTTTCCCCATTTGAATTAGGATTTGCTGTTTTTGATATTAAGAGAAATATTCTATCAATCATTTCTGTCATCTGAATAAATTTAAACCTTAATATTCATAAAAGTTGTCTTTACTGTAGTTGTGAAATACATCACCTAAATGTTATCATTTTGATGATTATTATATGATAAACTTTGTACCAGTTACTTAAATGGTTGAAAGTTGCAGTAGATCCCCAACGATGATTCAGACTCGAGGTTGGTGGATTTTTGGGACACGATGCCAGAGACTGAACAATTCTGCCCCCTGGTGACGCAACTACGTCACTGACCAGCACTCCTGAATATTTCATTTTCAAAGCCAAAGTCGGCGTTTGCAGGTCTACATAACTAATTTTGCACATATCTTGGCTCTTCTCTGTCAGTTTTATGGCATTCTTGCTCATGATTTTAAACACATTGGTCGACACTGGCACAGATAATCTTCAGATTAGAAAATGAATATGATCATTCAATACACAAACTAATGGAAAAAATTGCATGCTAGTTCAGGTAACTTGTGCACGGGTGGTGGTTCTTGTTTCCTTGACACGACGCTTTAAGATGTCACAAAAGCTTAGACCTACTGCAGCTTTGTGGTCAGTAATCAGTTCCTTTGTAGCACCGCTAGAGTTCAGTTGGTGTTTATTATAAATGGACACATGACTCATCATGATCCCAGTTCTTATTAACCAATTTATAATACAAATAGTACGTGTCATAAGAGACAGGATTTAAATGAAGACATTTATTGACAAATAGGTTACAGTATAAGTGAGACATTGATGAAACAGATGCTGTCACACAACATATCAGTGCAAAACCCAACACTGCCTCAAACCTCGAACTTATCCCCAATCTTAACAAATCAAAACCCAACACAGAAACTGCAATTAGAGAACTTCTGTTCTGTGGTAACCTTTATAGATTACCTGAATCATATTTTATTACTTTATTACTATATTCAAGATTTTTATAGAAAAATAACCCTTTTCTCCCTCGTCAGACTGCAGAGATCAGACAGTTACAGTAACCATGAAGGTTAAGTACATGGACTTTGCTTGTAGCACCCAGCTAAGATGACCAGCTCTAAACCTGACGACGACCTTCAGCAGCTTATGACAACGTTTGACAGTTCAGCTTGCCGACACTTAACGTGACCAAGTTCTGCAAGACTGGCTCTCTCAATCTTGGAAACTGGTTCGTGGTGGTGAGTGATTAAAACTGACCGGCAGTCACTCTTTCCACTACTTCTCTATTCAAAAACCTTCACGCAATCTATTTTCCTTGAACGTTCAGCGAATGAAGTAATGCATTTTACACTTTCATCCCATACTTGGATAAGTCCGGAAGGCTCAGATGATAGTCTGATGGAATCACCAACGTGTTCTGGCCACTCCTCCTGTAGGAAAGACACACACGCACACACGCACACACCTTAAACACCAATATACATAGACGGAACACTGAACATTGCTGTAAGTAGCTACTAACCAAGCCAACATCTTGTGGGTTAGAGTATAAACAGGAACATCTCCTCCACCACCACCCCTATATTAATGAATCAAGCCCATCAGAAGCATGGCCCAGCGGAGGAGGTTACCCGTGAGCCCGGCTGCCAGGCCAGTCACCCCCTGTCGGCAAAGGGTGCGGGTGGGGGCAGGATGATCAGGTCCATAAGCTGGAATTCCCCTTCTGGCTCGCTGCTTCTGCGAGTCGAAAATGCAGCCGCCCTGAAAGCAAAGGAAAGCAAAAACAGCGAAGGGATGATGGGAACAAGCAGAATGGAAAAGCAGAGCAACCAAGCGAGGGGGGGGGGGGGGGGGGTGTGGG
>JAODJU010000043.1:15161658-15197346 GCA_026776725.1 Gnathonemus echidnorhynchus
TGGGTGGAAACCATGAATGAGGGCGCGTTTGAAACTTACAGACTGGTGTGCTCCTCTGCTGAACACAGACCTACATACAAAGAGAGCAATAGGCGGCAAGTAAACGTCTCAAAGCCTCACTGCAGTCACTTACAATAAGATCTCATATTCCAACACGGCTTGTAACATAGACCAGGGGCTGGGGAACCTGTTCCACTGTTCCGCCGGTGTGGGTGCAGGTGTTTGGTATGGCCTCTCAATCAGCCAATACCTGCAGTCCTGGGGACCTACTGTTGAGAGCCACCGTTTTATTATTGGTTGAATAGGAGGTCATGCCAAAAACCCGCACCGGCTCTCCATGGAACAGGTTCCCCAGCCCCGTTGTAGACAGAGCAGAATGACATCATAAGGGCCAAGTTCCTTAACAGTGGTGATTGCTAGTCTATAGAAAGCCTTTCTAACATAAGCGAGACCTAAACGTGAAGCCGGTGATGTTCACTCACTTGGTTGAACTTCAGTTCTTCACAGAATACATAGAAGGGTGAGAAAAGAGAAGTCAGTGACTTTCTGGCAGGTCTAAAAAAATGATTTAAAGGAGCACTTTGAAATAAGTTACCCGGGAGGAGTCTGTCCTGCGTTTTCCTCAGCAATACTCTCATTTTCTTGCTGCTGTTGCTGGAAGAAAGTAGCAAGTTTCTGGAGGGCCTCGTACCTCGTCCTGCAGACAGGAGTAGAGAGAAGGTGAGCGAACGGTCACCGGCAGCCTGAAGGTTGTCAAACTATGCAACCAGAAGGTCAAGTGACTGATTCCTCTTCCCAAAAACACCATGATCTTCCTCACAGGAAGTGAGGTCAGTGGAAGACAATGTCAGCTCCTCGCAGATGGAGCCGTACACGTTGACTTACAGGGCCTGGCTGTCCTCGTAACCATCGTTGCTGCCGGCCGGCTGGCCTTTGCCGTTCGTGTAGCCTGTCACACAGAACCAGGAGGCCAGGTGAACCTCCCACCCGAACCACTGCAGCAACTCTACCATCTTCTGCAGATTAAGCACCAAATACGAAACCTAAAGCCACAAATCTTTTTGGAGATACTTACACATTTCAGCCATGGAAACATTTTGACTCTGCAACCTATAATGAATCAGAATGACATTTTACAGCAGAACAAGTACAAATCAAACATGACAGCTGCAATGACAGGGAAACAAGCTTTACGATTCAGGTTTATCATCAGATCATCTTCTATTGGATGAGACCTTACACAATCATCTCTATACAAATGCCCAAACCCAATAAAAAGTCACATGACAACGTTTGGGAGAGATAGTGGTTTGTTTCCCCATGTCCGGATGAGCAGCCAAACACCACATGGTTTCTCCTCCTACCGCACATCTGAAGGAGACAAGATCGATTCCTCTTCACATGTCCATTCCTCGCTGTCTGTAACTGAGAAATAAAGATCTTTAGTTCCACAAAAATACTCCAGTCAAGCAGCTGCCAAACTCCCTATGCAGATTAAGGGATACAGCTACAGTTGTTCCCCCGCATCCACAAGTTCAACCAACCGTGGATTGAAAGTACTGGGGAGGAAAAGTAATCCAGAAGGTTCCAAAAAGAAAATCTCGGAATTTGCCACGTGTTGAGCACCACGCTGAAAGTGTAATTTGGGTCATAATTTTCAGTAACGTGGCTTCATTCCCCCCCCCCCAATGTTCAGGTTTGCCCTGAGTCTACCAGATACTCTCTCTCTCTTTCACCCACGCTGCTTTATTGCACCGATATGAACGATGTGGGATAAAATTCAGAATATGATCTCAAGTCTTTAGAGTAAAAAAAAAAAACCATTACAAAATCATTTTACATTTCATGTAGAGATGATGTAAAGTTTATGGGAAGATATACAGGGTTATATGCAAATGCTACTTTTTTCAATGAGGGGCTTGAGCGTGAATAGAGGGCAGATAGAGCTAACAAAAACCATACAAATATACTTACAGCTGCTACTGTGAGCAGGACATTGGTTAGAAGACCTGGAAAATAAGGGACAGGCAGTGGGAAAGTGACACCTGCTTCACTTTATCTCTGCTGCAGAAAACCTATAAATCAACTCCCCCGCACAGAATTATCAGCCAAGAAAAGACAAGCTGGTTTTGGTTCAAAGTCGTGTGCACATTTTTGGGTTTTACAATGTAATTCAGCTGCTGTAGGGGATGGAGAATTCCTGCCAAAGCACTGTTTAATTCTTTATAGTTTGTGTGGGGGGGCATTATTCTGCCTTTAAAAGCCCCAACTAACCTGCTTAACTACTCAGTACAAATATGAAATTGCCATAATGAATATTTGCTGCATGAGGCCAATATTTTACTTCGAGGCAAGAAGTGGGAACCTTAAGTCAGCCCTTGCAGTCAGAGGCATATACAGAATGTCCATTACATACCATCTCTGTTCTGCAGATCTGAACAACCTGCAGTACCTTCACTCCAAACTTTTGTGTGACCACAAGGTCGATACTTAGATGCCAACTTGATCCTGAATTTCACAGGTGGCTGGGGCCCATTATCCCTCTGAATTTTTTGCTTGTCGTGGTTTTGAAGGATGGAGTTCCTCCGCATGTAATTAATGCCATCAGCCAAGAAAACACTCATTTTTCTTAATTTGGGGAACTTCCACTTTTTATATAACCAGTGACCAGCTTGCATACACGTTTAGATTCCAGACTCTTCCTGAACTGGTATGTTTTTGAAGAGGAGGTTACTGAGCCCAAACATAAAATGGGAGGTTTAAGACTAGTGCCTCATTCAGGCACTTATATCACTGAATGCATAACTGCAAAATATCAGGGAAGCAGATTGGTCATGCTTAAACCTAAGCCTTAAGTAGCATTGGTAGCTACACTCATTCACTGCATTGTCGTCATCTTGAACAGTCTTACAGTAGACCCTGCTTCTGAAGTATGAAATGCACAGTTACTCCGCTTAATTTATCATTACTACCTGCTCCCGTCGCTGAAGGTGTCCCCATCGACGGCAGGGCGGCCCGCTGCCTGGGAAGCCCTCTTTCCCAGCTCCAGCATCTCCTTGATGTCCAGCTCCACGTTCATCACAGGGATGTAGCCATCTGTGGACATGCCGAGAACCTCGGTTGCAAACTATCCAGGCTCTGCGATTCATAACTGACAGAAAGGCCGCCAGAGCACTTCAACTAAACAAACGTCACCATTCCAGGGTCAACCTCTCATAGCTGTTAGTCAATAAGATCATCAATCCTCCAAAAAAAAAACAAAAAAAAAAAACAAAGACTTTTGCATTTAACTGCTCGGTAACTATCCAGCTGTTACTCAAGCTTAGAACGATTCACATTTTTATAGCAGCTGATGACTAGAAAAACACCGTTAGACCCAAGTTAGTTCAATTTACACCATGAGACCTTCCATTTCATATCATTGTGATGAACAGTCTCTCACACTTATGGTCATCGTCCCTTGCCAGCCACTTCCCTTTGGGACAGTCAGTGGTGCGGATGATGCTGACGATGTCTCCGGTCTGTACAGGAAGGTCACTCTTTCGGCCCTTGCTGGTGACTGTTACCTTGGCCTTGTACATGGGCTCCTCCTGTCCAGTTATCTTAGAGGGACACAGGATAAAGCAGCCAGTGTTTACTGTGGAAATCTCAGCAATTAATCAGAATGTTTGCCACATAACCAAGGCCGGTGGAAATGTGTTGGCACAATTTGCTATAGTTGGAGACACCATGACAATAGACAACAATCAGACGTAACGTGGACAGAGAATAGAGGCGTAAAAACAAGTGATATAGAGGATAGTGCAATGCTGGAAGCCGTTACAGGCAGAATGCAGACAACATATCCATGCATACAGTGTATAACACAAAACACGTGGAATGTGCAATTATAATGCGCAAATAGATCGTCAAGTGTAGGCGCTATTCAGAAAGCAAACATTGAAATCCTGAAAATGTTGCACGGTTATTGATTAAAAAGTAGGGGGAACTGTTAAGGAGTCTGATGGCGCTCGGAAAGAAGCTGTTCTTGAAACGTTTTTTGGTGGTTAGTGATCAGAGTCTTCAACCTGAGAGAAGCAGCTGAAACGGATCATGTGCAGGATGATGCAAAAATGTTTGCCTCATGAATCCTTTGAGCTTAACGCAGATGCCACCGTCTCCTCCATCACTCCCTTACAAACATCTGGCAGACCCTTGAGGTGAATGTTTATGTCTCCACAGCACCTACTTTGAACTTCCTTCTCATCTCGTTCTCCTTCTTCTCTCTCTCCCGCCGCTCCTTTTTCTCTCGTTTCTTCTGCTCTCTGTCCTCATTGCTCTCTCGATTCTCCTTGCGCCCGTTGCTGCTGAAGACAGAAGAAGCCAGAACTGGGACGGCATTGAAAAATCTCCAACTATTTAAAGCCAAGAGAACAAACGATAGACTCAAACAGGGAGATGTGGCATCAACATCTTTACAGTAGAGTGCTTAATAATGGAAATGTGTTCAGTTAAATGAACACGCAGACACTGAATCATGTTAATAAGATTCCAAATATACCCATTTCCATGTGAGAAAGTTCCAGGAAGCTCTCCTGACACAAGCCTAGAAAGTTTTCATGCCATTACATTTTTCAAGATGCCAATGGAGACTTCATGTTGACCGTTGAAGGTGATGCTCACTGAAGATATGTCAATAGGAACTTTCCCCATTAAAAATGAATTTGTACAAACCTACCATGGGTTGTGAAACCATATGCTCTTACGCGAATCTTCACCCTGTCGACAACGCAAACATGAATTCAGAGCATCTCCAACCAAAACAAAAGCTATTGCACAACACAATATTTTTTTCAGTCAACAAATAAATCTTCTGCCATTTTTCCATAAGGGAGAACTGCAACTCTTCAAATGTCACCTTTAGCCAGTCTCAACACACACACACACACACACTTACCATCACGTCAGTATCAGCGTACGGATCTAGAGAGGACCAAAATAAAACAAAAAATGTCAAATAAGTTGCAGCCGTCTCAGCATGGTACAGATCTCTCATCCTACTCTACCGTGCAGGAGTAAAAGCGACATCCAACACAGAACTCTTACTTTTTGGAATGACTTTACGTCGCCACGTATTCTGCCCGCGGCGAAGCTTGTTTGTGATCTCAACATCTTCATAGACGTTGTCTGCATTTTCACTGTGTCTTTCAGAGCCAAGACTATTAAAAGTAAAATTCCACAATTACACAAGGGAGGGGCAACAGTACCTGTGTTTTGTCATAAGAAAAACGCAACTGAATGAGTATACACTTGTCAAAGTTGAGTCATTGGGGTTAATGAGTTATATGACACTACTTCACCTGGCTAATGGCTTTGCGTCTTTGTGTTGACGTTCTGTGATACCAGCAGAATTCTGAGCTGGAGGAGCCAGATCTGGAGGATCCAAAGCAGGTGCAGATCCCTTGGTCCACAACCCTAGTGCCTCTAGAACTGCTGACTTTGGCTCTCTAGGTTCAAGGTCTGTGGCATGAAGACTCAGGTCCCCAGAACCAATGGCCTGGGACTCTAGGGCATTAAAAGCCACATTGAAAGTTCCTGCAAATTCTGGACAAACCAGATCTTGAGGGTTAGGGGGCACCGGATATTCTGGAGCTTGGCCTTCAAAATCAATAGACTCAAGCACCCCAACAAAGCCTGAGAAATAAACAAATGCACAAGAGAACACACATTTCATTGCAATAGGAAAACTGTACATCCAATTCAGTTCAAATAGCCTTAGAATGCTAATCTTAAGTCTTAAATGATCAAAAGGGTCAAATCAATGTTTTTAGAGGAGAAAAGAAAAAATAAATAAAATCAGCCATGGAATTAGTTACCAATTTCATGTTGATCCTTTCCAAATAAGGTCCAGCAGTGGCTGAGATCCACTAAATGGGGTCTTGGTGGTTTTTCCGGGGGGGGACCCAGGGACTCTAACCTGGGAAGAGGTATCTTAGCTGGACCCGTCTCAGCACGATGCCCCAGTCGCAAACAGTTTGTCTTGCAATCTGCAACGTCCTTACGAATATGCGGCATCTTCCCTGGAGAAGAACCCATCACAACAAATGGCACCAAGCACTAAACTCGTGATTAAAAAGGATTTTTTATAAGCTTTTGCTTCACACAAGTTGTTACATTCCTGCGAATACTTAGTCCATTACTGTCCGATTAGGTAGCTGGGAAGACCAGGTACTTTCATTGCTTGCCTAAGAAAATTTAGCAAAATTTAAACAATTAGAAAAATCTGGAATGTACTTACAGTGTGAAGCTATATTGAGCTTGGCAGCTAAGGCAGAAACACTGGCGGCCTGAGAAATACTTTTGGGTTTTTGAGGAGGAGCTTCTGCCTTCTGGTTCTCGCAGCCCATGAGAGACAGTTTGGGGGATGCCTTCAAGGAGAGCCAAGGAGGGCTGCTGGCTTCCGGGGATCCCCCATTAACATCCTGAGCACTTTCTTCGCTGGAGAGGGTAGAGTGTCTAACTGAAGCGTCTTCAAAACTGCTACAAACGCTAGGTGCAGATGTGCTCCGGGAATAGATGCAGCCTCTGCCTCTGGGAGATGGAGAACCGGATGTCATTTCTGGACTGTTACAGGGAGACTTTGATCGAGAGCTTGTATCGAGGGAGATCCCACTGGTTTTTGGAGATGTCGACTTAACGTCATTTTCTGCGGACATGACCATCTCAGGCTGGCCAGGTGGCAGGCAGCTGCTCGAAGGCAAACCCAAGGTGACCTTTTGCCCTCTTCCTGGTGCAGGAAGCCCAAGAGACAGTCGCTTGTCCTTTGATGCCTGCCTTGTGCTCTGTTCTTTTTCTGCCGTCTTGCCGCTGAAGAGGGAAGGCGTACAGGGCGGCAGGGGCAGTGGGTAGGAGACTGGTCGCTTGCCGTGTTTCTTTGCTCTAGGCAGGACTGACGAGTTGCTCTCAATCTCCACAGCGATGGTGCTCAGGTGAGACGGACAAGCTCCAGGGGGTAGAAGAACCTGTCTGGGCTTTTCAGGGACCATCGGTTTCCTCCTGTACTGGTTCAAGGTGATCTCTTCTTGAAACTTGGCTCTGATAGCTTTGAAGTCAGTAATGTTCTCCTATAAAAGATTGAGAAAATAAAAGGCTTGTTTTCATATAGGCAGGACCATAGCCAGCTATGAGGTCACTGAGGTCCGGACCGCTGCAATATTTTGAGAACCAACATTTGAAGCTAAATATTCACCTGAATAAAAATCAGGCTAAGGTTTCACATAACTAATTGAGAGTGTAAAGTGTAAAGACTTTAGAAGTAATCATAGAACTTTAAGAAAAACGTCATTTTGGTCATTGTATGGTATGAAAAATCCAAACACCATTCAAGTACATCAGCAGCCATCGATAATCGCACGGTTTCTGTGCATTGTTGTTATTGGCTTAACAACCACTTAGGCAAACTTAAAAATGACAAAGCAGGGCGTTTATAAGATTAAATCGGTCATTAAAACTGACAAACGGAACCAGTGGGAAGCAATATTTAAAAGTAGCAAACAATGAAAGAAATCCTCGACAAACTAAATATTTTTACGAACTGGAAAGAATCTAACAAACAAAACGGACTTACCTGTTCCATTTTCTTCATTATCGAAAATAACCGCTACACTTACACACTTAATGACGGTTCTGTTTAATTTTTGTTTTAAAAGGGTTGCATGCGGGTTTAAACATGGCGTTATCCCCAAAACTCCCTTCAGCACATTAGAAATAAATGAGGAGGAAGTGGGGCAGGTGCGAGTCCCTACGGAAATCACCTGTCCCCTGGAGCGCTTATAACCAGCAGGCGCTGTGACCGTCTTAAGCGCTCAAACCAGGCTGAACTTTAACAAACTGCGGTAGGATCGGCGGAGACGTTTGTCTATTCAGCCGCAATAGTGCTTTCGCAAAGCGCGCCGTTTGTCTCCAACCTCCAGCAGGGTCACCGGTGTCAGCGCCAGAGCCAATCTGGCAGGCGGGCCCAAGATTTTCACGCCCTCCGGTAAAAGTTATCGATCGGGGGGGAGGTCAGCAGGCAATCCGTAGCCACACCCCTGGGAGACACCGGGTTGATTCGATGTAAAAAAATAATATTAAAATAAAAGAAAAAAGAGATATCCTTGGTGGGTGGCGTTTGGAGGGGGGTAGCTCGCGAATCACTTGTTACTGCACAGGAAGAAAAAAAATCCGATCCTCATAATGAAAATCAGTTATATAGGCGAATGAACTTTAATAAGGAAAATAAATCCTCAAGCCCGCGGTCATGTTAAATTAGAATCGGGGGGGTCCATTGCACGCTGTCGTATTTTATGGGACAAAAATTCTTTACACGATATTTGTAAAAAAAGACAAGAACATTTTTCAGCTGTCTACAGTTTGCTTGCTTGACTTGATTTAATTTAATTTTCACAGCCCTTTATCCTGACAGAAAGCATATTAGTCTGTTTTGTGTATAAATTATCTGTTGCACGGGCAGGATGGTTTATATCCGCGCTATGATCATTTCCAGCATTCAGCAAACATTGTAACAACAAACAAACTAATTTACAAAGACACATTACCCTGCCTGTCAATACACATAATTTAGCAAACTTTAGCTCTCGACTATATTTCTATCTGACTTTAACTGTTAATCCTGGTTAGGGTTACAGGGCACATACATACCCATACATTACAGGTAATTTGGAGATGCCTGTTAGACTAACTGCGTGTCCTCGGACTACCCACGGGACCTAGGGAGAACATATGTACGCTCTCCATACATACTGAGCGCGGGTGAAATTCGCCCAGAATTATTTAAGAATGACCCGTCTGTTAATAATCCAGCCCCTTATCCAGTGCAAGGCACTAGGGACGTAAGAATAGTAATCATATATTCATTCAGTTCATAGATCACCTTAATAGTTTGCCGCTATTATATAATTTTAAAGTAAACATTGTCGTCATTCGATCTGAGCTTGTGATTGAGGAGAAATTTGATTGTATTACGAAAAAATGACGGTCAGCCCTCTCGTGGACAGTTTACTTTGATTTAATCATTTACATGACTTGTGGCCTATTGACTGTAGCTTGTGCTTATGCACAGTAAACTTCCAGGATGAGCGTACTGAATTACTCTTTGCTGGGAGTTTACCTCTCAGCGCTATTTGTGAACGATTTCATGATATTTACGGTGATCACGACTGGAAGCAGGTACTAACTTTTTACGTCTTAATTTTTAGCGTTTAAAATTGTTTAGGTAGATGTGTATATTTGTATTTGTGTTCCACGTGTCCGTTTTTTCTTCTGGAAGTGTTGAAAAGGTCACCTCGCGGCTGACCCGGGCTACCGATACTCCGGCTGCAATTGACTGTAAAATAAAGCCGTGGTCGCAGTGGACGCCTTGCTCGTCATGTAGCAACATTACGGTACTAAACCTTACCTGTATTATCGAATGTAAAATATCTGCGTTATCATAGAAATTGCAATAAATATCTGATTACTTGCGAGCCTTTAAAATAGTTCACGGAGAACATGGTCGTCAAGGCCATAGATCAATAATCCTCTTAGGCCATTGTACAATAATTGTTGACTCAACAAAAATGCTACACTCAAATATTAAAATGTAGCATCGATTGGCTGTTAACAGGTCAAGAGTTAGGCCTTGTACACACATACCTGGGTATTTTTATCTTTTATTTTTTAAATCTTCGTCCACATGAAAACGCTAAAATGCCCTGTCAAGAGCATGCCAATCCAACAGGTGGCGATATAACTCTAACTGTAAAGCCATGTTGGCCAATCAGAAGCCTTATTACCAATTCTGCCAGGGTAAATGCATGGGGTAAAATATGTAACTGCACGCTCTGACGTCAAACAAAATGAACAGCTGCGCATAATCTGACGTTACAAGCCTAAAACTGCGTTATCCCTGTCTACATTGAAAACAAAGTTTTTTGAAAAGCTTTTCCCTGGACGGGGTTTTACAAAAGCTCCGTTTTCAGTGTTGTAAAACACCGCTTGCGTGTGGAAACGCCAAAGAGCACAGAAAAAGCTACGTTCTCAAAAATCCCCGTGTATGGGTGGACAAGGCCTTAGTGTTAACTGCTGCACACAGGGATGGAGATTTGAAGGCAAGATGTTCAAACTTCTTTATAGTCTCGCTTCAGGTATCTGGAGCAAGCATCACAGTTCCAGGGGACCAAGTGCCTCGGCAGCCAATGGGATCAAAGAGCCTGTTCCACAAATGTGCCATGCAAGCCCAAGTCCGCCTGTGGCGACGGCTTTACATGTGAATTAGGTAGTTCAAGTGCATGTTTTTGGACTGTGGGGGAAACCTGAGTACCCGGAGGAAACCCCATGACATCATACACGCTCAGTATGTGTGGAGTATACCTGGTCTCCCTGTGTGGGACCAGGGTACTTCTTGTACTGTGGTTTGATTTTGCAGCCCAAAAACTTAGTCTAACCAAATTGGTATTATCTTAATCAGGTTTTCCCAATCTGGTCCTCAGGGACCTGCAGATGGGAGCTGGAAGCAAAAACGGGGACCGTATGTTGGTCCCCAAGGACCGGGTTGGGAAACACTGGTCTAAATCACCTGTACTGTGTGAGGGTGTCTGGGTGTATGCCCTATGATAGACTGGAGTCTTGTCCCTGATGTCCCTTACCTGGTCCCCTGTGCCTCCTGGATGAGCTTCACTCTTGCTGTGACTCTGTAGTGGATGATAAGCGGTTACAGAAGATTCCTGGATGGATGTCTAACTGGTGTGCTTCTGTGAAGTTATCACTATCTGTGAAGTTATCACTATCTGTGAAGTTATCACTATCTGTGAAGCCTGCGCCCACAGCTGTGTCCTGCATGCTCAGTGACCGACAAGGACTTCAGAAAGACTGCTTGTGCCCTCAGGACGGTGTCTGAATAAGGAGCTGCGCTGTAATGGCGAGAATGACTGCATGCTTGGCTCGGACGAGGACGACTGTGATGCAGAGGACCTCACTGAGAACATGTGCACTGACCTGACCCCCATCCCGGGCTCTGAGATCAGTGCCCGTGGGTAAGCACTCACAGCCCCCGCACAGTCCCCCCCACCCTCGTCTCACAGCCGAAATCTTGGAAGAAACAACTTTCCACCACTGAAGCCACAACTCCACAACTATTCACAAATATCATTTAATGAAAGAATTAATTAGGGAACAGGAAAGAGTTTTGTATTAGGGAGGGGTCATGAAGCCAAATAAAATATTGGGGGGAGGAGGTACGTGTCTGCCTTGTTTCCTGTGCCATTGATCATTGTCATTACTATTAAGACATATTAGTCTACAGTGACAATAATTTAGTTAATTATAGTTTTTTAATACAATTTTTCCATTCACGACTTACAAGAAAAACAATAATCACTTTCTATTCCAGTTACAATGTTTTAACCGGCGACTTTGTCCAGAACGCGGTCGACCCGGAATATTACGGGGGACTCTGTGAGTACGTCTACAACGGAGAGTGGAGACGCCTGAAATACGACGTTTTCTGCGAAAACCTGTACTACAACGATGACGAGAAGTATTTCAGGAAGCCGTATAATTTCCTCACCTATCGCTTCATGGTAATCCTTTGACTTGCCCATGAACTGAATTTGTAATGCTTTCATTTACAGATTATCCCCCACATTCTCTTTGTTTTATTTATTGACAAATATGTAGCCTTTAATAAAATGGTTTTGCATCTTAATTACTGGAACAAATTATTCAGTCCAAGTAAAAATAACATTGTATTGTAAAGTAATTTATCTTCAGCGCTAATCTGGAATTTCTTTTCACATGTACTTATAACACAATAGCAAAGAAATGAATATGCAAATTATCGTGTTCTGATGCATCTGTGAAAGACCACATATACGCATATTTTTCATGCATATCCATATGTTCCCATATATCTGCATATGTTCTGTTTTTTTTTTTTTTTTTGCCATGGATATTACCGTCCGTGCCCCATCCCCACAGGGTTATGCCGAAAGCGGGGGATCCAATGAGTTCTACGAGGATGCCGTTAGCTTGTTGAAGGCCAGGAGGGAGGGAGGGTCCTTCAATTTAGGATTTACTGTTGGAATTAATAAGGTTGAAGTCGGCCTTTCTGGAAGCGAGCAGTCCGAGGCTTTAAAGAACATATCGGAGTACAAAGACACCGTAAGTTCATCCGGTCATTTACACCACAAAAAAGCCTTTGTTTAGCTGCCGCATATTAATAAGCTTACACCAATATCTTTAAATTGATATATAATTACGTCTGCATGTTTAAATTCGAATTTATGAAACATATGTATCCGAACTGCTGATGGAGGCCTGGATCCGGGGGGGGGGTTTGGGGCCTGCATTGTGAATCTTATATATGAGCTGGGGTGGATAGTCCAGGTCTGGAAAGTCAAAATCCAGACCAGGATTTTGTTTCAGCCAACCAGTTGAGTAGCGTGTGGCTCAGTGGGCGAAGCCTCAGTGCCGTTGGTGAGAAGACTGCTGGTCTGAGCCTGTGAGGCCTTCAGCAAGGTCCTTAACCCCCAGCTCCCTGGGCGCCGCTGCCCTTCGCTGCCAAACTTGCTCTCATCTACATATGTGTCTGTGTGTCACAGAGGACAAGATAGAGAAGGGAAAAAGAGAATTTCTCCATGGGGATTGTAATTATTTGTAAAGAGTCTCAGTCACAGAGTACTCAACTGGTTGGTTGAAACAAAATCTTGGTCTGGATTTTTACGATCTCCACCTGAACTATCCACTTTTGTATATTTAGTTTTATGTGTATAGATTATATTACACTTAAATTACACTTTATGAAACACTTAATGAAATGTAGTTGTGTCCGATGACTTTGAACATACCAACTGTGATGTTAGTATGAGAGCCTCTCATTCTGCTAGAACCTGGGCTTTGTCAGGCTGGTATCCAGAGTGCAGACGGCCCACTTTAAGCTGCGGAGCCGCGATCTGATGCTTGATGAGGAGCTGCACCGCTCCCTCGACGAGCTGCCGGACGAGTACGACTTCGGTGCATACGCTCGCGTCCTCAGCCTCCACGGGACGCACTACGTCACCTCGGGAGTCCTGGGGGGGGTCCTCGAATACATCTTAGTGGTGGACAAGAAGGTCATGGAAAGAAATGGTAAAAGATTTCCGACAATTTATCCCAGTCCGGTCCTCGGGGACCCACAGACAATCAAGTTTTTACTACTGGGAGCTGGGAGGGAGCAAAAACGTGATCCTACTGTGGGTCTCTGAGGACAGAATTGGGAAACACTGCTTTAAAGAGTGTATTTGGGCATGGCTGTTATGGTGAGACTCGATTCCTGGTCTCCAGAGGTGGGTAGTTCAGGTCTAGAAAGTTAAAGTCTAGACCAAGATTTTGTTTCAACCAAGCAGTTGAGTATTTTGTGATTCTGACTGTTTATACTGAACTGGTTTATTGAAACAAAAATTCTGGTCTGGATTTTTACTCAATGGACCTGAATTACCCACCTCTGCTGGTCTCACACTAAATCAGTCCATTTATGCAACAAGGAAGAATGTGCTGAGTATGAAAATAACTTGTGAAATATTCCCCCAAACCTACACACGTGAAAAGCGTTTTCTCGCATATTTTTCTCCTGAACTTATTATGGCCAGTTATGTCTTGAGTATGAGCATAACATACATGTCAGCTAGACCCCTCCGCTGTGGTGCAGTGCCACACCTATCCCTCTGGGGGGTGCTATAACACCCTCACAGAAAAAGTGTCAGTCTCTCCGTCTAATTCAATGCAGGTGATGGTCGAACCCGGGTCTGCTCACGCTGAAGCATTTTGCCCATTTACAGGCTTATTTTTTAATTGTGCCATCTCCAGAAATCACCGGGAAGATGGCTGGCAACTGCTTTGGGGCCTCGCTGGGTATATCTAAGAAGGGAGCGGCATTATCGTTAAGCGGGACTTGGTGCGACAAGGAACAGACGTCTTATCAAGGTGCAGCTTGACGCTCTTCCATAAAAGCAACCGCCTTCTCACTCTTTTCCTTCTTTTGAAAGGAAAAACAAGAATGAATTATAACCAAACAAAAATGTCTAGTTACAAATTAATACATAAAAAAACATGACGCGAGTAGACTGGACATTTGGATTTTATGCAATGTCTGGTTTCTGGAGATAAAATAGATAAATGGAGGTAACTTAGTTAAACGCTGTAAAGATATTGATTACCAAACGTACTGTCAACCGATTTTAAAACATAATGAAATTCCTAATATTCAGCAATAGTCAGGATATTATTTAATATTGATAATATTATGTAAGATTTGTGTCTAGTTGGGATCTGTGCTCCTGGTCATTTCCGTGTGTTGTGATCACTTTTCCGCCGTCTGTTTTTCTGCAGATAAGAAGCCGTCAGACAGCTACATCAAAGACGTAGTGAATCTGGTCCGTGGGGGGAAGGTGCAGTCTGCGGGGGGGTTGCTGGCTGTCAAGAATGAGGAGGCGTACACCAGGTGGGGAGAGTCTCTGAAGCACAATCCGCAGCTGATGGAGTTTGAGGTAACCCGCCCCTCGAACTGCATTACGCAGTGAACTGGTGTGTAGGGGTGTTTGTGTAGCGCCTCCTGTTGACGTCCGCAGGTACTGCCCATCTATGAGCTGGTTCGCTCCAGCACGGCGGTCCAACAGTTCCAAGGAAAGGTGGCACACCTGAAGCGGGCCTGGGAGGAGTACCTGCAGCAGTTCAACTCCTGCCGGTGCGCCCCCTGCAGGAACAATGGGTTACCGGTACTCCAGGGTACAAACTGCATGTGCCTTTGCAAGCAGGGCTATGAGGGCTTGGCCTGCGAGAAGACGCAGCGCACAGGTATGGCCCCACCTCCTCGCAGAGGGTATGAGGGGGATCAAAGCAGTAAGACTATAGCCCAGGTTTGCCCAACTCCGTTCCTGGGGGGCCAGATTGCACCACAGCTTGCAGATTTCCCTGCTTTAACACGCTGCCTCAACCTGGTAATTAGCTGACTGTTTTATGTGTTTTGAGCAAGGAAACCTGCAAACTCTGTTGGATTCTGGGCCTCCAGGACCAGAACTGGGCAACCCTGCTAAAGTCAAAATTTAAAAAAATCAGTTAAGGTCCCTTTAAATGCAAAATCAACAAAAGAAGCCCTGGAAATTCTGAGATACGCAAACCTAAAGCACCAAGTCCAGTCCTGTGTGTGCAATACCAACACATGACACTTTCCCAACTTGGCCCATCTTCCTGAGGTCACTGAGTCCAGTCGGCGAGCACCACTTAATCATGGTAATTAGTCCAATTAGACCAAGCCTTCCTTCTCTGGCTCCTCTACTGGGCAGGCTGACCATAGCTCTGCATTCAATAATCAGCAGAGATAGAAATTTCAGGACCAGAAAGTAAAAATCCAGACCCGGATTTTGTTTTCCATCAACCAGCTGAGTATAAAGACTTACAGTCACAGAGTACTTAACTGGTTGGATGAAACAAAATTTTGGATGGTTTTTACTTTCTGGACCTGAGATTTCCACCTCAGATAAATAGTTATGGAAGATGGATGGATGGATTGAAATGGATTGCTGAGTCTTTAACATGAGTCATATCACTGCCTTTTAAGGTGGAGGTGAGAGACTTATGGAGATGTATGAGGATTTCTGTGTTGGACAGGTCCCACTCATGGAGGCTGGAGCTGCTGGGGAACATGGTCAGGTTGTCAGTCTGGGACCCGGAGAAGAAGTCGTCAGTGCAACAATCCTGCTCCTCTCCACGAGGGAAGCCCCTGTTTGGGGACGCCCACACAGACCCAGGGCTGCTGAGACGACTTCCTACATCCAGCCCTTAAACCCTACCCCAGCTCTGGCATCACATCGGTCACTACAGGCTGCATCTTAATTCCATATATGAACCAATACCATTCTGGTACTGCCTATGCTTCAGCCCTCCAAGGTTGTGGGTTCTAGCCCAGCCCTGGTGCTGTTTCCTCCCTTTGTTTATACAAGTTTCCTCTGGCTACATCCCAGCTAGTTCCCAGAGTAGCTCCTGACTCCTCTCAGCCTCTCGCCTTTCATTATGTGGGCTGTAACTTGCTTTACCTGCTGTTTTCGGGTGTAAATCAGCCAGGTGACTGGGGTATGGGACCCGTTTTATTGGTCTGTCAATGAAAATGTCAAATAAACTCTGAAAAACAAATACTAGTGCATCCGTAATTCATATTAAACCTATTTTCAGTAAATGTTTACCCTCATGTGACAAAATTACCTAGTGTGACAAAATTATTGCGTATAGACTGTAATGTACTAAGACAATATTTTCATTTAGTTTTTTATCATCCTATCTATTTTCTTTTTGTTATGGTACAAGGAATTATGGGTAGAAATTCTACAGTTAGAATGTGCAGTATGCTAGTTGTGTAATGCAGTGTTTCTCAACCTGGTCCTCAGGGACCTACAGACGGTCTACATTTTTGCTCCCTTTCTGACAGGGAGCTGGGAAGAAGAAAAAATGTGGTCTGTTTAGGGTTCCCTGTGGACCGCGTTGAGAAACACTGGTGTAAAGGATAAAATGATATCAAAGATATAAATGATCCAAGATGGTTGGTTGTGGTATTGATATTTATTTGTTTGGAACCACCACCCCCCCACTACCCTGACCAGGATAAGTGGATGGGTGTTTGGCAAATGGGGGGTCAAACACAGTCTGTTGTTTCTTCTTTAATCCCTGCACATGCCATGCCCCCATTCTGAGGGGGGGGGTGGTCACACTGGCGAGTCCTCTGCTTCTTACGTCCTCTGCAGGTCGACCAGGAGGACCAGCAGCTCCAGGTTCCGTCTACAGTGACCTCTGTGTGGGTGAAATGGCAGAGACTCCATTATCAAAGGCGCTGTGGGGCTTGAAAGCCCACAGTGGGTGGAGCTAACTCAATGACACACCAATTAACCAATAGGGAGCTAGTAAGAACAGTGAATGACAGACAGTGCACAGTCATGCAACCAATCATGAGTTTCAGAGCCAAATCGCTGTCATCTATGCTCACCTGTCCTTTGGGTTATCTCACAAGCTTTTCCACTGAAGCCCACTGGACAAACACAGTCACATCTGGTGCCTGTCCAAAACAGAAGGACTCAAATATTACAGTGTAAATCATTAGCTTTATTATGATACAATTTCATTACGCAAGGCAGCAATTTGATATCTGCCAATATTTGAAACGTTAATGTGATTCGATCCAGTAAAATGTGCTCAGTATTTTCAAAACTGTGAAACATAAGCTGATTTTGGTAGAATTTATGTGAATTCAAAAAGATTTAAAATTCATGTTTAATTTTTAATTTTAACAATGGAATTTGTTGAAAAACAAATGTACACAAAGTTCTTTAAAAATGAAATATTTATTAAATGATTAAACCATATCGTGGCTATAAGATTCGATATATTGATTAGAATCAATGAATGTTACAACCCTATCAGATTTTAATGGTCACTCTTAGATAAATTGCATGATACTGAGAAACAGCTACACTCCTTCCACAAAAGTGCAGGATGTGACACCTGAAGACAGGAATAAAATGAAAAACCCACCAACAAGACAACTTACTGATATGCTTAAATTTAAAGTGGCCCTATATCTAAAACCCAGCACTGAAATAGATACAGATATTTGCCAGGTATGGGAATAATGGTGTGCTGTACCTTTAAGGACGGCCACCCCGTTGTGGAGGCAGGGGGCGCAGCGACAGGAGCTGACCTCGGCCAGATACTCCACCAAGGCCCGGTTCAGGTTCTTCTTCAGGGTGGGGGCGCTGACAAAATCCTTGGAGGTCACCAGCTCATACAGGGGCTGCATCTGCACACCCCAAAGGCAGCTTGACAGGATTCACACAGCAGGAGAAAATGGGAGACATCAAGTGTCCAGATTTAGAGGCAACGCAGGAATGACTCGTGCTACCTTGGTCTGAATGAAGTCTGGGTTCAGGAACACGGACTCCCCCCAGTCCTGCATGATTTCCGGGGTTGGCAGCTGCTTGTAGACCAGCCTGGAAATTGTCTCAGTACTTCCCCCCCTTACCACAGCCACAAAGTCGTCCACGAGTTTGCCTTCTTTTTTGTCCTCTGAAAAACATGGGTGACAAAGACCAGACGGCCAAGGACTGTATGGGAAACCGCTTCTTGGCTTCAAAATCATGGTCAGTTGCCTGTTGCAGTAAAGGATGAGATAGACTGTAGGCCAGGGGTGGGCGATCTTATCCGCAAAGGGTGTATGCAGGTTTTTGGGATAACCTGTAGGTCAGCTGTTCAAACCCAGGTGAGAGGACCCTTCAGCCAATCAGTCCTCTAGTTAGCAATCTAATTTGGAAGTTACAGCGAAAACCTGCATACCCAATGGCCCTTTCTGGATGAGACTGGCCACTCCAGTTTCTGCCAATCACTGAGAACGATTCATTTAAAACATGAACCGATCATTTGCCCATGAGTAACGGCCATGATTCATGAAGAATCAGCAACGCAAGCGAGTCTGAGGAGGACACAGCCAGGGAGCCCACGGTGAAAAAGACTGTAACGTCACAGCAGAAGAGACGAACCACAGTAGCCCAATGAGGAGAGTTCTTACCTCCGAGTTCGTTGAGCAGGCTTTTACAGCTGCCCCCCTGCCCCCCTACGGACACGTACACGCCTTTGATTTTGGCGCCCAACTTGACTCCGGCTTGAACACACTTCCTTGTGTCCTCCAAGGTGTATCCTGGGAAAAGTATGGAGATATAAATGCAGGAGGTCACCAGAGAGGGGTGTTGCTGTTTCTGCATGTATCCAAGCTACAGCCACCAATTAAAGGCAGTATTCCACAAGCTGGGATTTCCCAAAAGTGAAAACTGTCCAATAGGAAGAGGGATAAGTGACATTCCTATTGGACAAGTCTCACCATAGGCCTTACTGTTGGACCAATAGGTGAAGACTGTAGCATATCTGGTCACTCCTATAAAACATGTACGGTCGGTGTAGTCAACCAGTTAAGGTTGCACTCATCTAATCTGGGTGAGAACTTTCTTATTATTCTGAACATATTTCCAGTCATGAATACTCAATAGTTTCATGTTCTTTTCTTCTTTGCACATGAATGTAAGGTTCTGCACAAACATGCCATTCTGCCTTGATAAGCTCAGAAGCATTTCATGATCATTCCACCTGACCATCTCACCCGACTTCTCCATGTTCTCCTTATTGAGCATGATGGAGTACTCATACTCGCCGCCGAGCGTGGCCTCCGTGATGTAATGCGTCCCGTAGTCTTCAAAGATCTGCCTGTACTCGCCATAGCTGTACTCGGAGGGCAGGGCCCTCAGCCGCTGGAGGAAGCCGGGGTGCAGGACCAGGTCTTGGGGCTTCAGAGCATAGCGAGCCACCTCCAGCTGGGAATGAGCCAGCAGGAAGTTGTGTTTCTGTGGAGGAAGGGGGGGGGGGCAGTGTGGAACAATGTCACCCTCTCTCAGCCTCTCGACAGCCCTATAGAATAGTGCTTCCTAATATGGTCCTCAGGGACCCACAGACAGCCCATTTTTTTGCTCCCTCCCAGGGACAAAATTTCCCAGTGTGACAAAATTACTGTGTAAAGACTCTAATGTACTCAGACAATATTTTCATTTAGTTTTTGTCATCGTATCTTTTTTCATTTTATGCACCAAGGAATTATGGATAGAAATTTTACAGTTAGAATATATAGCATAATAGTGTAAAGCAGTGTTTTACAATGCGGTCCTCAGGGACCTCCAGACGGTCCACTTATTTTCTCCCTGTTTCTGCTCCCTCCCAGGTCTGGTAAGGATCTCAGAGGGACCAGAAACATGGATGAACTGGTGGGTCTCTGAGGACCGGATTGGGAAACACTGCCATATAAGCTTAAGGCCTTGTGAAGGGTAACTGAATTACGGGGGATATCCTGCTTATATATGGCTAAGAAAAGTAGTGCTGAGATAAGGTTTACATATTTTTGCTTGGCTCATCTGACAGTGTTTCTGCACAATCTGCCATCATGAGAGTTTCACCAAGTTACGCTGTCAAGGTAAGAATCCCTGAGCCTGTCAGACTATGGCTCCTTGCACTGTCTCCTGCCCCGACACAAAGTGACCTAACCCATTCCACTGAATGAAAAACACACCTGTACACAAGTACACAAGCGGTATCATCGCCTTGGTAACAGCCCAAAAAAAACCGAAGGCCTAGTTTCAAGTCATTATCTTCACAAACGATGGCTTTCGGAATCTCCCGGTGAAATCCGTTTCCCTTTGGAGCTGACTGACCTTCAGCCTCCCACTGAAACACCAGCGCTGATACAAAGCAATTCCAATTCAGCCAGGTCACCCAAGGCTAGGGCTGGCTATTGCCAACTCGCCCGCGACACAATACTCATCATGATACCAGCACACAGATTCAATGCACCGGTCAGGCCTGCCTATTGTGTTTCCCTATGCTGTCTTAATTGACTATTGCCCTGGGCTGATTGCCCTGGCCTGATTGCCCTGGCAGGTTGCACCTTTATATTTAAGGGTTTAGGTCTTGGCGTGCCGGTCAAACATTTGTTGTTTCTGCTGCTGCTGGCAGCTTCAGTGGCTTTATTGCTACCGTTATTGTGTCCGTCTGCCCTTGTACCAGATGCCTATTCAGGCTCCCATTTTTACCCCTTTTATCTGCTCCATGCCGTCCACCTGCCAGCAATCGCCACAAGCACTCACACCTACACGCCTGCCTCCCTATACGCATGCCTGGAGGTCAGTGACATCATCACAATATCACCATTGTACTCGGATGGTTAACACTCCAATACTGAAATAATGCAACAAGTAAAAGGCCGAATTTATTAAACAGGAACAGGAAGAGCCTTTAACTACCAAGGATGAGACAGACTCTTGAATGCAGCTGAAGCGCACTTCAACTCCCAGGTGTATAAACTATGAATTTCTTTGTGCATGTATAAAGTGCACATTTCTGTTTTTATAATGCAAATGTGAAAAATATATTGAATGAAAAGGCTTAACTTCTGTGAAGGTACATACTTCACCACATTCTTGTACAGCAGTGCACAGGCTACACAAACAACATATCTTTAATCAGCAAGCATTGAAAAAAAAGTATGTAAAATAAAACATTTGCCAGGGTGAAATGACGCTGCAATAAATTAATTGATTCAAAGGTTCAAAATGTCGATGAACAATCGTGTCAAAATGAATCGTGATTTAACAAACTGCAGTATAGATATGGCTTCACCTAAGGCTTCTCAGCCTGGCTTACAGCTACATACTTCCAGTGTAAGTGTGATGCGTCTGCAAGGACTCACCGTGCCAGAGTAGTTGCGTATTATGCTAACATAATTCTTATATTTCTCATCTCTGTAATTAAAGCCCAACTCCAGAACTCCCGGTACGTTTATTCCGAATGAAATGCTGGTTTTTGACATGCGGACTTCCATACTGCGCTCCTCAAAACGGGAGTAAGAATCGTACACATCCAGAGTGAAATCGTAGTCGCCCTTCGTCTGGAATTAAGAAGAAAAGAGACTGGCGGTCAGTCCGGGGTCCCGGTTCGTGCAGAAGCACAGCGGCCTTCACGTACAACTTGCTCACCTGCACCGTGTAATGCTGGAGATTGTAGGGTTTCCGGAACCTGGTGTGCTGGATGTAATGAGGTAAACAGCTTCCTGCATAGTAACGGTTGTCAAGGACTGCTCCTTCCAAATTGCCGCTAAGCACGTTGATCCTAGAGGAAGAAGAATCCTTGGAAAACCGACTTAATTAATAATGAAACCGAATGAAAACGATGTGGCCTTAGCGTAGCCAGAATAGCTCACGCCCACCCACCCGCTAGCCAGGTTCTCGATCCCCCAGTACTCCTCCACCTTCTCCCTGCAGGCCCTGATCACGCTCCTGCAGCCACGCTCGTCTGAGCCGTCCCCGCAGTCATCGTCTCCGTTACAGAGCAGCCGGCGCGGTATGCAGCGCCCTGCAAGCCGACGGAAGCCACCTTAGATACAGAGAGGCCTCCCGGGGACAAGGCTCTTGGAGAATTCCACCCAGCAGCAGACCGATCGCTCCATGCACCACTGCCATCACATCAATGAAATCTGTGAACTTATTTAGGATTTTTATTAGTAAAGAGTCAGATTACCATACACTGTCAATCGCTAGGATTAACCCATTTCTCATAGTGACATCACTGATCCCAAACCAGCTTTAACCAGATGGAGAGTGAAATCCAACCTGTCATTAACGTTCCATGTCATTGCTAAGGATCACTTATTATGGCGTTCCACAGGTTTCAACAAGTAAAATATAAGACTTTATAAGACTGTTATGTATGTAATTTAAGGCCTATTCCATATCCATACTGACAAAAAAGTATAAAGGAAATGAAGGAAACTCCACGTCCCAGAATTACTTGCAAAGTAAATGAATATATTCACATTCAACGTGAACATTCAGCTGTTTTTTTGTTTGTTCGCTGTTTTTGATGAGAGGAGACGCCACGTTTGCTCACACACCACAGAGCGACACACTAGCTGGGTGCTCTGAGACATTCTGACCAGGCTTAGCGGTTAGCGGATAGCAGCCCCATGTTAGTTTTGTTTTGTAGTTTTGTTACAGCATGATCAGTATAAACGTTTCCCAAAAACAAATTTAAAAGTGAGACTTAAGTTGATGCAACTTTATAAAAGTAAAGATGACTTCCTAATCCAATCAAAAATGTAATTAAGACATTTTAAGGACTAAAATTCAGATTACTGGATTTTAGACTTGTTAAGGACCAGGCGGACACCCTGTATTAACAACTCCCGTCAGTCTAGCTGTGCTGTGAAGATTTGCAATACAAAGCAGCCTGAATCGTAAAGGTGCTGGTTCATTCGTAACGTCCCCACCTCTGCTGGAGATTCAGATGGGTGTGTTGGGCTGGGAAGACGCAGTGAGGCTCTCTCAAAGACCCCCGAATCGGGTCAGCAAATGTTTTAGGTCCATCAGACAAACGGCTCAGGGTGGTTTAGTGGAGGTATGGGCATTCTGACACCCCAGGCTCATGTCCTCCATCACCCTGCCTGAACTTGTTAAGGTTGCCCAGGGAGAGGTGGTGTATTTCTGGGTCTGCCAGGCGGAACGGGGGCCTGGAGTGGATCGGGCAGCAACGGTACCGGTGGTGACGCAGACGAAGCCTTCGCACGAGGGACTGTCCCGACAGCTCAGTTGAGACGGGGGTTCACAGGGCTCCTCCTCTCGCCCCCGGAAGTGGCAAGGCTCTCCGCCAAACTGGGATGGCTGCACCAGAGTCGCATACCGGTACTGGAGAAGGAGAGGGATGGTGGGAGTCTGAGAGTTCTTTAAGGAGCGATGGGCCATAACTAGGGATGCACCGGAAATTCGGCCACTGAAAACTTTCGGCCGAAAATGGCCAAAAATGAATTTTCGGTTGTCGGCAGAAAGACCTTTAAACACGACCGGAAGAAAATGTTGTGATGACGCAAGCAGAATCCGCGACCGGCAAGCGCTTGAGAAAGACCCACGGATAGCATTTTGCAAAGCATGCAATGCTGAGATTTGAAGAGGGGTGCATCTGCAAATACTTTCTCAACGTTGGGATTAATTTATCATATGAAATCAAAACATCCCAATCGCCATGCTGATTATGAGACGAAAGTGGCACAGAAGTGGAAAGTCCCCCCCAGTACACCCACTCCATCTGTGGCGGCCGACCAATTATTTGGGATACTCTCTTGGAGGATCTCGTTGAACATATCAAACAAAATGGCTACATTCCCCTCATCTGCTGTGGACAGATGAGCCCTTTCTTCTGAGCTCTGTGCTCCCTCTCTTGCGCCGTGCGCGTCTCTGTCTCCAAGCGGCTTCTCCGTATCCAACGCAGCCTGGATCATTTCTTGTGCGCGCTGCTTTATCCCCACATCCAAGTAATGATCTTTATAACGTGGATCAGGTACAGTCATGATGAAGGGGATCCGAGTATGTCTCAGTAAACCTCTTTGCATAGAAGTTGTTATATCTTTCAGCGGTTTTTAAAGCGCGTGTTTTGAATGCACTTTGTTGTAGTGGTCCTACAGAGAATGTTAAAATGCACTTCACTTTGATGCACTTTGTCTTTTATGAGCAAAGATATTTAATTTTACAAATCTTTCATCAGTCAGTTATAGGCCTGTAGGCTATTCAGGAGTAGGGCCAAGTAAAACATTTAATTTAGAATTCAATTTTATTTTATATTGTCCATTGTTGGAATGTCAGCATTCAGTGCTAAGTCATTTTTTTCATAGTTTTGTAATTGATTTATTCTTTGAAGCATGAATATTAATTTATGCAGTTGCAATGCCTTGACTTTAGTGAGGTAAGTACACACAGTCCCAGTCATAACAGCAATGCACAAAAAATTAGCATAATAATTTCTTTCGGTTTTCGGCCAAATGTTTCCTCATTTTTGGTTTTGGCCAAAAATTTCATTTCAGTGCATCCCTAGCTATAACACCCTCGAACCACCGTGTGGCGCTGACCAGCAGTTACAAGCAGGGAATGTTTGGAAGAGGTCATTCCTGTTAAAGGAGGCTCAGAAAAGAAAGCAGACTGTCTTTGATCAGACTCTGTGTATCTTATTGTGACTTGACAGAAGATCAGTACACGTACGAGCAATTAATTGAACGATTCCAACATACTTTGTCGTAGCTGTAAGGATTTGTCTTCAACATTTTTTAGCAAAAAGCTAAAAAGCATTTATGGCTCAGTGGGTTAGGACAGCATGTTTATAAGAGGCAGAGTGACCAGCAGAGTGATGTCAATGTGGGGTCCCTGAGTGAGGCCCTTAACCCACAGTTACTCCACTAGCTGACCTGGCCTTTTCCAGTTGTATGTCATTTTTAATAAAAGCATCTACTAAGTAATATGTTACTGTTAATTTACAACAAAAAAATATTTTACGAGGGGCACAGAAACTGGGGGGAGTCCCCCCAGTATACAGACCTTTGCATTTAAATTATTGTCTCTGCCAGTATCACACTGTCTCCTACGCTTTTGAGATAGACTGAGGGACATGGAGGGGTTGTGGTCTGTTTGGTGTGATGTCATCACGCCACGCCCATTTCCCATGCTCACCCTTTTCTTCTGGCAGACGTTGCATCGTGTCCATGGAGACCAGGGTGACAGAGCACAGTCCAGCGGCTGCACTGCTCCCGATTCCACTCCGGCAGAGTGACTGGGGTTAGAATCATTACCAGGCAGAGTTGCAGGGTTACCAGGAAAGCTCAGGACTGGTCAGTGATGAGTCACATTTTTGACAGGCGAATAAAAACAAAAAACCGGAATTATGCACTGGCTGTAGTCCTGGGCTCTGAGTTGTATGGGGACCTAAAATTTTTTTATGATTGTCACAGCATGATTTTATGCTGTAAGTAGGGCCCCAACAATAATTTAATCCCAGGGGCCCCCACCCCCCTAAAATCGGCCCAAGCATTAACATAACTAGACGTGACATGAAAACGATAATCTGTATCACATAAGATGTGATACCGTAGAATATTGCAGAATCTACCCTGGGTAGATTTTTTGTACCTAGAGGCCCCTGTGAAGTACGGGGCCCCCTGACCCTGCCAGAGGATCTATGGCTCACTGACACCCCTGGCCTTAGTTTGTCTAATTATCATGTCTTTGAAAAGCTATGAAAAACCCACATGAACATGCACACTCCACACATAGAGAGGCAGTGCAGGGCTGCAAACACAAAACCTTGGCAAACATGGAGAAATGGCGTCTGTATAGCCACCAGGAGTCTCCATACACCATACAGGACCAGAATATACTGTAATACACTAACCATATACCAAAATAAGAGCAGTCATGGACGGCGATACCGTCTAAATTACTCTTATGTGAAATCGGTTAAATACGAACATGGTATTGAGTAAAATGTACCAAAATTACTTGTTTTTTTGTTTGTTTGTTTTTTCAAGAGAACCAGACAGCAAAAAATCATGAGAATCACTGAAGCTTCCAGGAAATTTTCCTGGAGAATAAGCCTCCGACAGTCATTAGGCTTATATTATGAGGCATTGTACAACAGAATGAACAGGTTTGCAGAAGATGAATTCCAGTCTTTTTTAAAAAATTCAAAACAACAATAATCATGTTAATTGGGTTCATATGGGATAATCATTATGGTGCAAAGGGATTTAGCCTTTACAAGCATATTATATTTGTTTTTATATTTTATATTTTACATCTCATTTTGTTTTGAAATAATTTCACCCAAATTTCCATCTTTGAAAATCAAAATGGTTATCTGGGGATATGGGTGACTATAAACAACGCACGAGTTCAACAGCCTAAAACAAACTAAAGGCTTATTTTAATAACTAAGTACCAGTATGCTGCAATTTGTTCTATTTTTTCCCGACGTTTAAAAGCGGACGTGAACGGAATATAAAACCAACATGCCATAGATCTTGCAATGAACAAACAGCACCATTAGCGCAGTTTAAAAACACGGCTTCGTACACTTGATTAAAAACTCTTTTGAATAATTAAAAACCAAGGCAAAATATACTGAAGGCTATAAATCTCATTTTAAATGTTTTCGCCCGGTTGCACTGGGGCGAAAGGTTAAACAAAGACTGAAAACTCTAATCACTCACCAAAGAACATAGAGAAAGAGGGTTGAGATTAAGGAGAAGACGTTCATGGCTGCAGGGGAGTCCAGCGTGGGCAAAGGTACTGTGTGCTTAACACGGCACAACCAGAAATCGATCATTATTTAAAGCAGGGGTTCACAATCTTTTTGATCAAAGGTCCGCATCAGATTTTTGTTCAAAATCAAGGGTCCGGAACAATTTTCAATAACAAAACAGCATTTCATGAACTTTAAAGAATTAACAATAACCTTCGATGTAGACAATAATGTACAACAAAAAACGGGAACTTCTCAACACTCGCTGATCATTTCGACTCTGTCCTTCCGGCGGGGGGGTTACTACGAGTAATATGCGTGCTATATTTGGTGGTACTACATTATATTTTTGTACTTCAACCCACGATAAGCCTTTTTAGGTTAAACATATTGATTCATAAGGTGCATGAACGGCTGGGTCCAGACTGACTTGCGCTTCGGTCCGCATCTGCACCGCAGTCCGGATTTTCTAACGTCCCGAACTCCTGCGCTCTTCTTTGAGTGCACGACCAGTCTATAGGGTGGGAAGTGTCCGTAGCTACGTGTGGGAAAAATCAGTCTTCTTAGGTTAAAGCAGACAAACACAACCAGCTATTTATTTTCTTTATCGTTGACAGAACATTCAGCTCCAGCGCAGTTTACCTGGAGAGTTTGCGCTTCGGAAAAGCATCATTCCGCAGAACGCGATAGTGACGGACCGATGGGTCCTTCCCTGCTCTAATTCCCAGGGGACCCCCCCCCCCCCAGGAAGGACTCGATCTACACTCTGCACCCAAATTCCCAGACACACGAGTCTATATCATGCCTTGATTATCGGATCAGGAGTCCCGATGCAAGATCCCCTGCTCCTAGGAGTCCTACTTTCTGTCATACCAATTATTTTTTAATTGTTTAACCGAAGTTCGGGTCTTTTCATCACAGGGTGACTCTTGATTGACACGTCCTGGCTCTATAAACCCTGATCAGGATAAGGGGCTGGAAGATGGATCGATGCACGGCAGGACAATCCTAGGACAAAATTTAATCGCAACACACAGCTTCATTTAGGAAATGTTTATTTGTGACGCTATTACATGGTGGGATACATAAATCCAAAAAAACCCTTAAAAATCACTTTAGAATGTTTTCATAAAGAAAGGTCAGTTTACATCAACAAAGTGATAATCTGAGGTAAGGTTAACGTCTCTGAAGAGAGGTGTTCTCCTCATTTTCTGATGTAATTAATTTAGCTGGAAAATGATTTTTAAATTAAGACTCTGTCTGTAGAGAAGCAGCAGAGGACAGAAGTGTCAATGAAGAGGACAGGAATTGATAATCAAATTAGTCGGACACACTGACACTAATTAGCAATGAAACAAACTAATAATTTTAGGAGGAGGCTTAGATGGGTGGACATCAGGAGAAAACGACTGGTCTGGAGAAACGCTTGGTTTGTGACCCAGTTCAACCATGGCACTATAAACCTGTCACCAGGTGGACAGGGTGTCCCCTAGTTAATCGATCTGCATGTGGGGGTGAGGGACCTGTAGAGAGATACACAGAGAGGTGTGTGGAACCCCCCCCCCTCCCCCCCCGCCAGCTAATACTTAGCACCATCCTTGAATCCTCTGCAGTCACCCACTAAAGCAGACACATCATTTGACTGAGGTTAAGCGACAGCATATGTCACACCTATGGAGCACCCCTCACCCTGCAAAGAGTGCACATCGGAGAGAGAGACCTCGCTACCCAGCCTTCTGGAGACACGTTGCATGATCCGACTGCGCTTTGCAACTCTCTCAAGTCACCCTGAAGGCCTCATCCCGTCGCCCAGATAAATCACACCGCCAATCGACGTTCTTAGACACCTGTCATATGTTTCTGTCCCCCCCCCCATTTTAAATTGCCCATTTTAAGCCAGCATTCCAGAAATGAGAAGCGAAGTGGCAAGCTGGTGGCTGAGGAGGGGGCAGGTGGGAGAGGTGGTGAAGTCGCTCGGCCATCGCTTAATCATGTCTGTTTTATGGCACAGAAGTTAGGGGAAGAACACGTAATATTTACAAAATAAATCTTGCAAAGAAATGTCCTCATTCGAAGTCCTTAAAGCAACGCACACCCCAGAAGACTAGACCTTGATGGCATGATTGGCTTAGAAAATAAAAATTTCATTTTAAATTTTTCGATCAGTGTTGTACAAAAGCTATAGAGACTAAACAAGTCAGTCGGAGAATCGGTTCGGCAACGTCCACGCCTCTGAGAGTCCGGGACCTCCCCACGTCCCTGTCGGGGGCCCTCGCTCAGAGAGAATTCTGGCAAAGCTTCCCCCTCGTGCCTTCAGTCCGGGGTTCGAAGGGAGCGGCTTCGTCTGCATAGCACACGAGCAGCGGTCACTCGGTAGAGAGAACGGAGGATGAAGAGGAAGTTGAGGAAAGCGGGTGCTTCTGGAACCTCCCGGGAAATGCCTGCGATGGGTAGCAGACGGGCCTCGGGCATGTGGCCTCCCGCCAAGTCCGGGGTCGGACCCTGAGCTGGAGGGGAAAAGCGCCACCCCAAGGCCGGCCTGATCTCAGGTCCACTGGGGCGCCGGGACAGAGCCAGCATGATGGACAGAAACAAGGGCGCTGGGGGAGCCGGTATGTGGTGGTGGTGGGGGGGGACGGAGTGAAGCAGTGGCCCATCATGACCTGGGACTCCCTCTGAGAAGATAGCTTGGGGAAGCAGAGGAATGGATTATGCTGGGGGGCTGGTGCTGTGGTCAGGGGGGCGGGACCCAGCCCGAGCACCCTCTCACACACACACACACACACACACACACACACACACACACGTCTCCCCGGCGACTGCGGGACCTGGTGGGCTTATGCAGACTCCTCACTCCTACGCTTGGTCAGCATCGGCACGTGGACACCTCCCCTGCAGGCAGAGAACGGCTCATTAACACCCACCTTCCAGAAGGTGAGCCCCCAATAACCCGGGTGGATTAGAACAGGGAGGAGAGTCGGTGTCTGAATAAGTCACATGTCTCAGAAAAAAGCCCCTCAGGCTGGCTGAGAGAAGCCAGAGTAGTTGTTGTAAGGAATTCAGATGCTCTGCACTTCAAACTAAGTTTGTGTAACATCTAGGCAGGTCTTGAGTGTAAGTGAACAGCTATGTATCCATGAGCACTTAGAATTAATTTTTACGAGCGGAACTGCTTAGTTCCTTGACCAAAGTGACTTCCTTCAAGGACATGGAAGAGCAAAATTGCTCTTGTAGTAACAGACACTCGACACTCTTGTGGAGGTATGACGGAGTAATGAGGCCGTGGGAATTTAATGTGATATTCAAAGGAATGATTGAGGAAGAACACGGTAAGTTTTGATTGGCTTTTCTCAAATGGTGGCTTTCCAAACAGCCACCTAAGCACAGGACAATAACCTGTGTGTATATATATATATACATGCTTTATGTACTACTGGCAACTGATTTCACGCCTTGGCAAAAATTATCGCACCACGTCACATGGCCAGCAGATGGCAGTAGCGTGCTTCACACAAAAGAACGACGTGACACATATTCGTCTAGCAAGGGGGGGGGGGGTAACTCTGAGTCATGTATGTGTACACCCGCAGGCATGTGAGGACGGGGGTGAGGATTTATTTGTGTGGAATGCAGAGAGCCCGTCGCCAATGTGACCTCAATATAAAACACCTGACAAGCCTCATTCGGAAACGGCGTGTTGCATCGAGACGGAGACGAGCGCTGGCTTCCCGGCGCCACCTGGCCTTTGAAAACCCAAAAGAGAGCTTTGCTCCAAAGAAATATGGAGACTGGAAATTATTGCTAAATATATGCAGCAATATATGGTTGAAATGTGGCACGGTGACCTTTTGCTAGCCGTGGGCATGCAACCAGAGGGATACGTTGGATATTCAGAGAGAGCAGACGATGGGGCCAAGAGAGAGAGGCCACCCTCACTGATGGTCAGCAAGGAGATGCCACCCTGGGTCACTTGTGGCGCTTTTCCACTGGCATACAGGAACCAGGCCGTACCTGAGCTGTACCCCAAAGAGAAACTAGTTACAGCACAGTTCCAGCACGGTTCCAGCTCCCTTTGGTTTTCCACTGCAGAAGGGTCAGCTCGATAAAGGCGTTGTTGGGTTTGGAGAACAACAGTGACGTAAAACCAATGTGACACTTATTTACTGTTTTTGCTGCGTACATCATAATTTATTATGTGCTAATTTCTGCTAACATGTCTGTGAGAATCACCATCTTACTTTAGCATCAAACACTAGTGGAATTAGCATTCGCTTGTGTAAATTTGCTTTATGAATCCATTCTGTTCAGCTGTTATATAGTGATTTTTCAAGCAGGTGCAGATCACCGGTTCTTTCTTGCTCTGTGCATTTCGACCAATAACCAGCTTGGTCTTTTTCATGCTCTGGGCCCTACAGGTTGGGTGCGGTTCGATTAATTTACAATGGAGAACCGTTTCCTCCTGGTTCAACTAGGTTCTTGGTGGCAGTGGAGAAGCACCATTTGAGTCACACCTTCAGCTCAAGTCTGCTGCAATGGGGGGGGGGGCAGGAGGGAGGGGGGACAGGAGCCCATCCTACTGGACCATATGGTGTCAGGACAGGAATGTAAGTGTTGGAATGTGACGCCATTGTGACGCGGGTCACTCCCAAGCATCCCATAAGGAGGGGTCTTCATGGCACCCCGCCCAGCAGCCCCGGCGTACGTGTCACACTGACCCCCCCATCCACGAGCGTGAGCTGGCTCGCATCCAAAAGCGCTCTGCGTCTCCCTCCCCCTGCATCCCCTTCCCAAGGGCAACATGACACATCATATGGGTGCGACCAGCACTTCCAGTGCCATGTGACCACATGAGGGGTAAAGTCAAACTCAAAAGAGACCCAATAGCCAGTGAGAGTCTGCGGTGATCTACTCACTGCAGGGACAGCTCTGTTCGGGATCCAGGGATAAAATGGCGGAAAAGCCATCACAGCCTCCCTCTGCGATGAAATATGCGACCAAGGCCTCCAAAAATCGGTACGATTTTAATTACGAGCAGCTTCAAAGACGCACGCCGAGGGATGGGCATGCTCCATGGCGTGAGCTGTAATAGAGTGGCTCTGCTAGAGCGCGTAATTATTTAAGCGTGTAATCCACAGTCATCGTCGGCGACATGACAAGGCCAGCGATGAGCGGGAGGCGTGCAGAGGAACATGACGGGACCCTGACAGCAAGGGACAGCCCATTTTCAGCTGCGACACATTCTTTAAATAACCACAACTGGGGTTAGCCAAGTGGTGCTAGCTACTTAGCGTTAGCCGCGCAGTGCCAACCATATAGCCTCGGTCGCGTATCGCTAGCTGCTTAGCCGCGAGCGCTAGCCACATAGTCTTGGCTACATACTGTAGTACGAGCCACACTGCCTTGCCCATAGTGATAGCCACATAGCCATGTAGCACTAGCCTTATAGCCGTGGCCACATAAAGCTAGCCACATAGCGTTAGCATTCCCTCACTCCAGTCTCTGTTTCCTTATAATCTCTGCGCGAGGGATGGACGCGGTCATTGCGGACACGTCGTGTCATCTGTATTCATGACATATCCACGGGCAGGGGCTGACAGTCCATTGCTCATCTGTACATAACGGCTAAATACCAAGAACACTACATCCAGCTCTCTAATTGGATTTGTTTTAGAATTCCATTTTGGCTCAAAGCCATTCAGTTACAGGAATTTATTGGGAGTCGGGGAAGAACAAAAAGGTTTTTTTAGTGAAAGGACGCAATAAAATAAACTTGGTACAGCAGCTATTGGCTTAATATATTCATAAATCCCCACTGCAAGTCACTTGGAAACACCCACCTGCCTATGGTAGGCTGGGCAGAGCAAAGGGGGCCAATGAATGGCAAGACACCGACTGACATGTACTCATGGGACGTACCACACAGGCAGGGGGAGGGGTGCTGGGTGAGAGAAACGGCAGTAGACAGCTAGGGGTCAGTTGAAGGGGGTTCAGCTGAGGGCTCTGGGAGGAAGGGGAGGAAGAAGGAGACAAAGGAAGAGGATGGACACCTACCTAGCTGCCATCCTGTGGACTGGGCGGCTCGCAGGGGGGATCACAGGGGGGTTCAGCAGGGGGCGACTGTGAGCCGCCAGCCTGGAGGGGGGAGAAAGGGGGGCAGAGCTGACGAGAGGGACAGAATCCGCAGACAGGAGAGGAGAGGAGAGGAGAGGAAAGCAGAGGATGATGAGAATATTCTGTATAACAGCACAGGCCCCTGAAGGGAATCCCTGTCAATGATGCACTTCAGCCAGCTGATATTTCAAGCCAAAGGTCCAACAGGAAATCCCCCTGTGGGACTTGAGCTCACAACCTTCCGGCTACGAAGGCATTACTTTTATAGCTATACAACATAGAGCCCCAGGGAGCGTAGCGATTAAGGAGTTATGATTTTCTAGCCAAACTAGTCATTTTTCCCCGCAGACACTGCCTGCAGCATTTATAAACCAGCGTGGTGCTGAGATCCCTGCTGAAGCTGGAGGACGGCACCGCACCATGTGTGAGTGGGTCATGCCCTCCAGTGTAAGGAAACGCAGTGCTGACACCATCACTGATCCCCTCGGTCGGTGCACCACCTGGTCCGAAGACTCATTTCCGGAAAGTACTACAGGTCCTACAAAGCCTGCTGCGCATCTGACAGTCTTTCCCAGAGTACTTTCCCGGAGTACACCCCCAACCCCCCCCCCCCCCAAATACTCACAGTCTTTTAACTTCAATTTTAAGCTGGATGTTGTTTGATTCACTGGTTTAATTATCTGTGGTTGTTTCCCTTGCCTATCGAACGAGCAGAACAAGTCAGCGTACATGCAAACGCATTCGGTGATGAAGCCTTGGTCTGAAGCTGACGTGCTGGTCGGTTGAGTAAAACTATCCCCTGTGGTTGCGGTGCAGCGATTTGGTGCCGCTGATGTGGAACAGGTCAGGGCTGCTGGGTGTCCTTTCCTCCGGTCAGAAAGAAGCCACAGATTGACTGGCGCCACCACAGCCTCACAGGCTTCCCTGATCGGAGGCTGTCACCGTGTGCCTCGTCACGCCAGTCAGTATGTCCCTTTACTGGTCATATGGCAGAAGTGGTGCCACAGATCATCGGCAGACCGTGTCAATGAATCAAATGAAAAATGCAGACGCCGCTCTACTTATGAATGAGTTACGTTCCGAATGGCCGTTCGTAACTTGAAATGTTCGTAAGTCGTTATTCAACATCATTTTAAGGGTATCCGCAAGTACAAAGATTTCTTTCTAATGGGGGTGCAGAGTATGGCTCAGTGAGTTAGGAAACACTGCCTGTAACTGGAAAGTTGCCAGTTTGAATCCCAACTCGGCACAGTGATCTCACCGTGGCATTTCATATCAACCCCCAACTTCTCCAGGGTCTAACCCCACTTTCATCTGTAGGCCACTCTGGATATTAGCCTCTTGCGGAACCTGTCAGCAAACCAGAGAAAGATCCAGGGTGATATCCAACAGTCGCTCTGAAAGAAAGGGTCTGCTGAACGGCGAACGCCGGAGAAGGAACACAAAAGGGGGGTGGTAGCGGAATAATGAAAGAGGCGAGCGAGGAGGGGGGGAGAGCCAGCGATGCGAATGAAGGCGCCGTGCGGAGGTGGAGTCTGACTCTCACTCATGACCCTGTTAATCGATGCGACCGGCTCCCACCTTCCGGTTCAGCGCTTAACACTTGGACTGAAGAGGAGAGCGAGTGAGAGAGCAGCTTTAAAAGAGCGCATGGAAAATTACCCCCAAAATGCGTCCATCTGTTTGCTGTCTCGCTGTATTGCCAGCCTGTTTTATTTTGTTGCGTTAAGGGAAAAAAAAACTAATTTCGGGGCTTATTTGGGCAGAAGCTGTTGACGGTACGGCTGACATTTCCTCCCGGACAGTTTTCCCACTTTGTCTCTCTAATGAAGGCGATGGTGCCTGAGCACAGTAATGGCCCCCTCCACGGCCCCGCTGACAAGTCGCCGAGAGCTAAACTCCGGGAACGCTGTCTCTGGGCGAGCGGGGGGAGGGGGATACATGGCTAGAAGTAAATGGTTCTGGAAACTTCCGACAAGCCTGCGCTGACTCACCCTCTGCATTAAAACCCCAGGATTCTGGCACGGGGTCCCAGAGAAGTAGGAAATCAACTTTAGCTGTTCATTTTCACTTAATCTTTGAATCGTTTCTCTACACAAATTTTTGAGCTCTTGTGGTTGAAGTGCCACTCAAGAAGGGGCAGAGATCACATTGGCCACGCCTCCTAGACCAGCAGCCAATCAAGGACGAGAGAAGCCATCTCCCAGACCGGTGTGAGATGGACACAACCGGACCGAATCACACTTCAGGGCCACATATGCAGGAGAGCCGTGATTTATGGACGTCCCTTAACGTTCATATATCTACTAATTAATAACGCTAATGATCCCGCTGGTGACGCAGCAGGCTAATTTAACGCACTGCTGGCTCCCCAGTCGGTCAGCCTTTGAACAGTCACTGAGAGAGAAATCATCCCTGTCGAGAATAGTGGGCATCGGCTGGGGAGCTGACCCCCCCCGGCGGGGATTAAGCAGCATGTGTGGGAGGGGCTTGGGCCGCTGGTGACGGGTAATTAGGCCGAGGATCAGACAGTTTGGGTCTCAAACAGAGGTAGCCCAGCCCTGGTGCTTATTATTAGGATGTTATTGCTGTTTTTTTTTTATAATTGTTATGCCAATCAGTGGTAATTAAAACACGTTCTCAGGATTACATGGAAGAACATGGCTGGCAACCAACAATTTAAACAGAAGCCCCCCCCCCCCTAGAGAAAGGGGAAGTTTATCCACAGGGGATTTGTGGGATTCCCCGCCCCCCACTCACCGCCTGGTGGTCTCCGCCGCGACTGGGACTGCTGTCCGCTTCCCCGCAGGAGTCGTCGGTGGGGGCGTCGCTGCCGTGCGAGGTTGATGACTTGGAGGGGGGGCTTTGGCGGGGGGCTGGCGTGGGGGCTGG
>JAODJU010000043.1:15200148-15211151 GCA_026776725.1 Gnathonemus echidnorhynchus
GGGGGGCTGCGCTTCACACCTGACACCTGCTACATTATTACAGCAGAGCTTCAATCAAACAGAAAGACAGACAGCGGAAGCTGGCTCTCCTGTTCCCAGGCCCTCAGTTCTCGCCCGCAGCGGGGCGGACGGCTGGCTTATCAGACCCCTAGCTGACAGGCCTGCCCCTTGGCCCTGCGTCACGCCGCGTCTGCCATAGCCCCCCGCAGCCAGCGCATCCTGCCGTCATTCTTAATCCTTTTATTTGCACTTGCATCGGTTCAGGAACCTTCAAGGTCCAGATAACAGTCAAGGTAGCCAGAAACATCTGTGTCTTGGTGGTGGCCAGACCCACCGGCTTCCTGCTTCACGTTTATTTTTCTTTAATTGCCCTAAATAGATCATCTACATGCTGTGAATCATCCAGCTACAAATAATTCCCGATCTTCCGTCACACGCGGATTAGGGTTAATGTGTTTCTGTCCATTAGCTTTAATAGATGCAATTTAAAAGTGACATGCTCATCCATCCATCCATCCATCCATCCATCAGGGTCATGGCAGCACAGGGCGCCCCATCAGAGGTTCACCCTAAATATTATAAAAAATATTAAATATTAGCATTAACTATCCTGGCAGATAATAAGCTAAACTGAGACTCTGACTGTAGTATAAGTGCAGTGATTCCTAAGCAGTTAATATTGTCCATGTGTATATAATCCCGGTCATATTGAGATTCATTATATGGATCTGGTTTGATCTGGGGAGGCTTCTCAGTTCTGCAGGGTGCTGTGTGTCGGTACTGCAGACCTCGGCCTCCCTCAGTCAATGCTGTTTATAATGCCACAGGGATATCTACGGAACCTTCTGGAAACAGCACCATATGGATGGATATGGTACCTAACATCAGCAGACATGTGGGCTGCAAGCTTGGTGCTAACCGGTAACCGCCGCAGCATCCTCGCTCGGGTCGTACCTGAGGGCACAGAGCCGGGACTGAAGGGGGCGAAGTGCTCAGAGGGGTGTTGGTGGCTCAAGCTGGGGCCCAGGGTGTTGGCGGGAGAGGCGGGCGTCTGTGGGAGAGAAGCAGAAGGCCTGAGCTGCAGACAGGGGGCGCTGTGCCACACCTAGTCATGCTGGCTGTATTTCTGTACACTGATTTCACAAAGCAGCTGGGGTCACAGGTGCCTCAAGACTGATGCTGAATTCCCTGGTTTTTGGAGTTCTGTGTAAAATAAGATTAAATTCAGCTTGTTTGCTAGGTTTGTTCCATGTTGTTCCCATGCAAATGAAGGAAATAGATATGCAAGCATCAAAACCTGCACAATGTCAGCATATTTGAGGAAGAATTGGTACATTATGGAAAAAACTGCAGAGGTGCCAATATTTCTGCCCGAAATTGTGCATCCATGGTCTCTGGCTGCATATCATGGTTAAGAAAACACTGCTGTAAAGGGAGACACAGGCCCCTCGCACCAGAGCTGGGGACTTGAGTCAGTGTCTTGCAACTCAGCTCAGATTCAAGCCACAAATGTAATGACTTGGGTCTTGACTTGGGAAAACTGATGGAATGACTTGGACTCAACTTGGACTTAAGGGCAAATACTCGAGACTTGGACCCGACTTGGAACCTATGACTCGAGAAGACTTGAGGTTATAGTCTCCCCTCTGGATACCATAACGTCAGTTTTATAATTTCAGTGCATATTAATTCTCTGCTGTTTGCATTTTCATTTGGGTGAGTGCAAGGTCTCCTGTGAGATAGTTTATTAGACAGATGCATCACTCCCTGCATATACACAGACGTAAAAACTATGTGAAGACCACTATGACAGAGTGGAGACTGTTTTCAGCCTATCTCTGTCTATGAAGGACTTAACCTACAACAAACTGTGGTGGCTTATTGCTGCAGCAAGTTTTAAACAATAAAGGTAAAAAAACTGCCATAGGTAGGGACTCAAGTTACATGACTCAAAGCTCCACAAATTTGATAACTTCTGACTCAACAGCAAAAATGGTGGATAGACTTGGACTTGAGGGCACATGACTTGAGACTTAATTAGGACTTGCAATGTTTTGACTCGATACTAGACTTGGACTTGCAATGTTATGATTCGATACTTGACTCGGACTCGCCAAGGAGTGACTTGTTGCCATTCCTGCTACGCACCAGTGCAGGAGAGAAAGTCAAGATGATCAGAATCATGCATCTATCGGCACAAGACCCACGATGGATTCTTACCGAAGGGGACGTGACGTCAGGGGGAGTGGACATATCTCCGAAAAGCTCCAGCTGGCTGATATTCTGCAAGGGGACAGAGATTCGGCAATGAGACGCCAGGAGCGCGACCTGCGGCACCTTCAGAATGGTCCGGCTGTGCAGAACACGGCGCCCAGCCAAGCGACCCGCATCCTTGGGCGTAAGCACTCACCTTGAGCGCCGCGAGGCCGCAGTCATTCATGCGCGCTAATGAAGCTCATAGTGGCAAATCAGAGTGTAAGAAACTTCCAGAACATGAGGAACAGAAGACAATGGGATGGCAGGATGGGGGGGGGGTTGATGGAATACCTACCCAGAATTACCCACTTACATCTATAACCACTAACACGGCTGCTATCGCTACACGTCACTTACTAAATATGATGCTATTATTACCAATTCTCAATGATTATGATTCTTCTACAACTCATGTTTTGAAATCACTGTTACTTAGAAGCAGTGCTATAAACGACTACAAACATTGGACTTTCGAGGTTAAGACTCAGATAAATCTATTAGTTAAAGCTAATTTAATGTATCAACAGGGATTATACTTGAATATTGTGACATTCCAAACTTACATGTAGACTGCTACCCCCCTAATATAATCAGGTATTTGATGTTAAGGCAGCCCCTTACCCTAACGTACCTGGCTGAGGAATAGCCATATTCTGTCCTCAGTGAGTTAAAGCAGGGAACCGTGAGGTAAAGCAGGGTACAGATTGTCCATAATAACCTTTCTCTACAATGTGATGCTGCAGCCCAGAAACCATGAGCCCTGGCTGGTTAGTGTAGGCAGGAGCTTGTCATGGAGATACTGCACTAGGCTGTGTCACCAATACAGACACAGTAACAGTGGGGGGCGCTCTTCGCACAGACTTCACATACTGTAATGTAAGTAAATCAAGTTGTCTGTTTATCGCTTAGGATAATCAATCCATCCGCTGTCGTCCTTCTCATGTCTGTATGACTAGAGTCCCTGGCCTCTCTCTCCCCGTCCATCAGTCACAAGGTTCTCTATCCCTTACCTGGCAGGTCAAGCTAACGTCCTCGTCAATCCACACCAGCGACCCGGCATTCTGTAACAGCAAAGCGCGGTAAGAGGAGAGTGGGTGGTGGGGGGAATCGTGGGTCTGCTTGGAGTGTGCGGGATAGAGGAGGTGAGGTAAGAACTGGGATTATATGAGGTGAGGGAGAAGGTGGAGGGTGTGGGATGAGGATGGTGCAGAGAATCGGTAAATCAGTCCCCACACTGAATGATCTATCCTGAACCATTCCTGTTGGCGTACGTCACAAACCCAGATCCTGATCCCGAGCCGTAATTCTGCTACTAAATTAGCCCAAAAAAATGAACCTTTGAGGGATACTTCAATACATGATGAAAATATGATTCATTAGTCCCGTGAGGGTCTAGGAGAGACAGATCAGGAGCTAGAGTGATCTCATCAATTAAGGAGAAAGACGTGAGCAGAGATCGATCCATGGCAGAAGCTGCTGATCGCAGGTCGATGCTGGGAGGCGTTCTGGCACATCTGTGGGATTGGCGACATTTTCAAGCCCATGAACGCCGAGACCACAAAGACTCGCACACAAAACTGTCCTTCGTGCTCCACCCCCTGCACCGCATGAGGCTGCTGGCCACTAACAGAGAGGATGATGGGAGCAGCGAAATAACAGAACAACATGGTGATTTGTCCAGCAGCGACATTACAAACGGAAATGATCATTCTCTCTGTTAATGAGCATTACAGCTAATCAACTCCACACTTACAAGATGGCCGGATGGATGGACATAATGTGAGTATAATGTGGAAAAAAAACAGTTCCTGAAACTAAGCAGGCGACTTTCGATTTCAGAGACAAAAGGCAATGATCTAAATAAATAAAAGTGAATTTGCATTTATAGTGCAGCCCAGATAGACCCCGATCTGCGTCCGGAGTGGAGAATTAAAGCTGCGAATGATTTATTAATTTGTATGACTTATTAATGTGTGCCCCCCCCCCCCCCCCCCCCCCACAGGAGGAGGGGCCTCTGGAGCAACCACAGCACATGAGGAGCCCAGGCAGAAGTTACGGAGTCTGGGCACCATCCACACCGCAGTTCATATTTCTCAAACGCGTCCCAACCATAGAGCGAGTTTTACCCAAAATCCGTTATGAAATTGTCACTATCATCCATGCGAAAATGCCCCCGATTTCTCATAGCGTGTTTAAAGCTGCCTTTAATCTGGGACACTTCAGCTGCTGTTTGGACTGTAGAGCCTTGTTAGGTGTTTTGAGGGAGAGGTGCAGTGGGGGATTCTGGGAATTGGAGAGACGAAATCACAGCGTTTTGGCCAAACGCTCGGCGCCGTGCAGACAGATCCCGTCTCCGGGACTGCAGGCGAGAGCCGAATCTGTGTGACGATCTAGAGAGGGAGGCGTGGTCCTTCAGGAAGTCAGGCTCGTGTAGAAGTCACAGGAAGCACGTGGGAGCACCAATCAGGACCTTAGCCATGGAAGTATGAGATAATATTATGCGACTGGAAAAATGTGACGAGAGAATTAATATCAGCGCTAATGAGCGGTAATTAGGGTTTAGCTCTGACAGGCGTCAGTCTTGTGGGGAATCTGACCCGAGATGGCCAGCACAGATTGCCGAGGACGACAAGAAACGTGGGCAGAAATCCGAGTGGATACAGGGAATCAGGGCTGGCTATCAATTAGCGTCCCATTAGCACCCCGGCTGTAAACACAGACTGCCTGTGTGCACTGCCGGTAAGAGAGGGAAGGAGAGCCACAGCGCGGCTGACAAAGAACTGACCGCGAGAGACTACGTTTACTCAGGCTATCCAGAAGAAGATAACTATATTTCCTGTTAAAGAACATCACTAAGGCTGCCTGTTCGTAGGTTTGTAAGCTGCCTGTGGATATGACTCTTTCACAAAAATATATTTCCGATCCGCCTGGGCAGCTCGGAGCCAGGTGTTCATGACTGCACCACGAGTAGCCATAGTGATGGTAGCTGGGAGCAAACCTTTCAGCAGCCTCTCAGAATGACAGGTTGTCGAGACGGGAGCGGCGGATGGGTCCACCCGGGGTTTAGAAGCTGCGACTTCACTGTATTTATGTTTTCAGCTAGCCGTAAGCTGCCTTCTCCCATAATGCTCAGTGTAACAGTCACACACAGAAGATCAGGAGACAGGCTCTTCATGCGGGCAGACACGGCCAACAAACTGCAGCCTCCTGCTTTTTCAGGTAATTGATTTTGGTTTTTGGCACAAGTGTGGCTCTGGGGAGCTTGGAAGGGAATTGAACTAATTTTCGTGAGAGGGAGTCCCCCCCGCCCCCAACACTGTTTGGATCATGCCCTTCTAACTCCGGATTTAGATGATTAAATGCAGTTTGTCACCACCCCAGGTGTCTATGTCGCCGCCCTTCTGGGGAGGGGCTTAAAGAGATTACAGCTTGAGAGGCAGGTGGGCTTTGAAGCCATGAACTAATGGTGCTCTCCAAAATGTGAGGCCAAAGTCAGAGCAACCCAACACCTCCTTGTAAACTGTGATCTCCCAGTCCTGTAGGTGGGTTTCCTGCACCAATGGGACTTTCTTCTGTAGGTGCTGATGTCAGGTAAAAGAAGACAGAAAAGTACATCTGAGGTAGATTTACAGGGTTGCTGGGAAGTCAAGAGAGAAGCAGCAGAACACCTACGTTTATGGGATGTCGCTTGGGAACGTCGTAGACGCCCTCCTTCTGCTGGCTCGTGGGAACCTACATTTGTGGAGTCAAAGATACGCAAAAACAGACAGAATTGCGATTAAAGAGGGCGTGTCTCTGGGTAACCCTCCGCCGAACGGGGCTTGGCTTTGTCTATAAGGCTAATTCCTCACATAATTCAGTTTATATTTCCCGTCACCCAGAGGATTAGGGCCGCTGTCTGTAAGCCCCAGACGAGGCTTTTAGCCTGAGCTCTGTACACAGTGTGTTTTAGCAGAAATACAAGGTATGTTTTACTCCGACACTCTGACTAATGCTAGTGGATTTAGCATCTAAACTTAGCCACCCTGCTTTATAACACAGTAAACAAGCTGCGCGGCTCCCTCGTCCGTTTATCCAGGTGACGCGCACCCTTTCATGTCAAGGCCCCATCTTCCCAGAACTATTTATCCACCATTGTTTCTATGTCCCCTCTTTCCCCTGCAGGCTGATTGATATTCCAGTCTCGCCAGTACCAGCTGGTTTCTTAACCGCGACGCGCTAAGGTCAAACAGTGCGGCCCGCTGTGAATCCCTCACCCTTCTTTTATCTCCTAAACAGAAGGTCACGGCTGATGAGGCTCGCAGCTTCCGGACACTGAACCTGCCACAACCACAAATCTTGGCCAGATCAGAACCGCTGTTGCGAGACCAGCGTCATTCTATGGAGCAGTACTGTCCCACCACAGTACCACCACGAGACCCATCAGTGCTGATGCCTGCAACTATTTCCTCAGGGCAGTGAGATCTGATGTTCAGTAGTTATCGGTCTTACCCATTACATACCCAACAGAATGTCACAGGATTCCTTAAGCGGTGTCGAAAACACCTATTGATGGGTACAGTAATGGCCATCGCTTAGCCATACTGACAATGCTAACACTGTCCTAACCATGATTCCTGAGTGGTGGAATGCTGGAGGTGGGCGGTACCTGATAAATGCTCTCCTCTGATTGGGGATCGCGGACGAGCTCGTGCCCGGCCTCGAACACGATGTACTGCAAGCCGTCCGAGGCAGAGGAGGTGCGGGAGGAGACAGTCAAGAAAGTGATTGGTCATGCAGATCCGCAGAGCAAGGCGACAGAGCCCAATGAGACGGCAGCAGGCGGACAAGATGGCGGCAACGTGGTGAGGAGTGCGACGACTGCCCCAAAATGCCTGCCCTCTAGGGGCTGCATGACTCAGCGCATTCTAAAACATTCTGAGGACCCTTGAAGCTGGGTGGAATAGTGGGGTACAGCCAGGAAAGATTCACGCTGCCTCAGCCTCACTTTGCATATACATTAACAAACATTAACCATGTTTTCACATCATGCTGTTTACAAACACAAGGTGAAGGTTTCCTGTCTAAAAAGGAATCTCTCCCCAGTGCAGGCATTTCTGGGCGTGGTCAACTCACATGCACACGTCCAATGCAATTTAAAATAGAATTTCAAAGAATATGAGGGCAGGCGTCTGCATTCAATAAACTCTAGTGAATATTAGGGGTTAATTCATAATCGGAATATTACATACACATGAAATGTACATGCATCCAGTTGCTCTAACTATCTTATCTGTTATTCAATTGGTGAAATAGCGTTTTATGTCCCAAAAAAATAAAAACAGGTGGAGATGCTCAATATTAAAGAGAGAGTGAATAGCAGCGCAGCAAGCAGCTTGGCAGAGCGATTACCTGGTACACAGGGTCTTCTACATCATCCTCCAGGATCGTCTTTGGCAGCAATTAAAGGGCCAGAAGCGAATTTTGAATCAACAGAGGAAGACAGATTGGGGGGGGGGGGGGGGGGGATGTGAACTGAGAAGCAAGCAAATCAACAGCTTTGATCAGGCCACAGTTGATTCTCATCCTCAGTTACTGTGATGCAGTGATTCTTAAATGAGGAAAGAGGAGACTGACGATTCTCCGTAAATTGTACGCGATGCCCGCAAACTCGCCATCCAGTCAGACTCGAGCAGCCGAAGAGGTACCACAAGGACACTCCCCGGGTGTCTCTCGACATTGTTCTGTCCGGCGTCACACGACATGCAGAGAATGTCATATTATTAATGACCAGAAGCGCTTTCTGCAGGCTAATATTGTGGCTGTAAGAGCATCACCTGTGTCTATTTTGAGCAAACACTGGCTACAGAATAGATTTTCACACCGGAGGGGGAGGGCGGGGTGTCTGTACACACATGTTTCATACAGGGAGGGGTCAGTGCCTGGGTGAACGGGTGTGGGTGGGGGGGGAGGTGTACCTGGTAGACGGCTTGCTCGCACTGTTTGTCCTTCTGGGCCTTCTTCTCCAGCTCCTCTCGCTGCTTGATCTCGTAGATCAGCTGGAAGAGGTCACGCAAGTCCAGAATGACGGGTTCCGCCTGCAGAGGTTTAGCAGGAGAGGGAGATCAGCCTACATCCTCACGGCTGGATTCCTCAGGCTTCTCCACAAACATTTTCCTCTCGGCAAGTAAACGTCCATCAGCAAGTGACTGCATCCATCCATGCCTCCATCTTACAGCCATATATCCTGGTCAGGGTCATGGGGAAATAAACGTCTGGGAGCAGATCCATATGGCACTGGGATGGAAAGACTGAACGAGGACTTTATTTGGGCAAACAGTGAGGAGAAACGGCAACAAAACTGTATGTCACCATGTTCTGGACCCAACATCCATCTCTGTCGAAGGTCCACCGACCCATTTTGGGATGCGTCAGCGCAAAGTTGATGGGATTCTAGACTTTGAGACAGATAGCCATCGATCTGGTACATGGAATCAATACTAGAGTCCATGGTAACAGTCGAGAAACACTCCCACAATCCCCTGTGGGGAAACACCATCAGCCACAGGAGAATGCAACAGTTAGCAGGAGCGAACAGAGCAGGGGCAGGGACTGATGGTCGGGTTAGTAGTTGGGTAACAAAGTGGGTAATGAGGACGGGTAACAGGGGTGGGGAACTAGCTGGGTAATGGGGCCAGCTAACAGAGACGAGTTACAGAGATGGATAATGAGGATGGGTAACAAAAACAAGTAACAAACTAGGTAACAAGCTCAATAATGGGGCCAGATAATGATCCGGGTAACAAACTGGGTAGCAAGCTGGGCAACAATCAGGGTAACAAGCTGGGTAACAAAATAAGTAACGACTGGGTAATGATCTGGGTAACAAGCTGGGGAAAAAAGCTGGGTAATAAGCTAAGTAACGACTGGGTAACGAACTGGATAACAAGCTGGGTAACGATCTGGGTAACAAGCTGGGTAACGATCTGGGTAACAAGCTGGGTAATGGGGCTGAGTAATGAGCCGGGTAAGAAGGCTCGGTAACGGGGCCAGGTAACGATAGTGTTGGGCATTTCAGGTCCAGAAAGTACAAATCCTGACCAAGATTTTGTCTCTACCAACCAGCTGAGTATTCTGTGACTGTTACTCTTTATACTCAACTGGTTGGTAGAATCAAAATCTTGGTCTGGATTTGTATTTTCTGGACCTGAAATGCCCAACACTGGTTAAAGAGTCAGGTGACAAGCTGGGTAATGAAGTCAGTTAACAGAAACAGGTAATGAGACGGGTGACGGGGGCAGGTAATGGAGTAATCTAGCACTCACAGACTGTGCCGTCTTGATGGCAACAAAGCGGTGGTTCCCCTCCTTGCCACAGACGTAGCCAAAGGCACGGTGGTCGGTGATGTCCTTGGCGATGTAGGAGATCTCATGGACCGCGTGGTGATGCTGAAGGACCTGAGGGAGGCCAAAAACAGGATGGCAGGAGGCTTGAGTGAAAGAACAGGAATGGGCAGCAGTGACAGAAGTTCCCCCCCCCAGCGCCTCGTGTGACGGACAGAGACTACAGGGGCAGCCACCACAGCGGGGACTGACTGCATTTCATGGGTGAGCTCATGGTGGACTGAGCATTCCTCAGCAAACTGGGGGAGTCTGAATGTGGCTGCTACAGCCATTATCAGTGCGCCACCCACTGCCCCCCTTCCCATGGTGCACGTGTGACTGAGAAACCCACATCTCAGAAAGACTGGGTGATGCATTTATGGTGAGGCCCCGCTGAATGCCCTGGGCAATATTTAATGAAATAAATCAGAAAAATTCTACAAGGGGGAGCTAGACATTAAATGTGAGATCACAGAGTGAGAGAGTGTGAGGCCAGCTGGACACGAAGTGTGAGAGCACAGGGTGAGAGAGTGTAACCCAGCTGGACACTAAATGTGAGCGCACAGGGTGAGAGAGTGTGAGGCAGGCTGGACACGAAGTGTGAGAGCACAGGGTGAGAGAGTGTGAGGCCAGCTGGACACAAAGTGTGAGAGCACAGGGTGAGAGAGTGTAACCCAGCTGGGCACTAAGTGTAAGAGCACAGGGTGAGAGAGTGTGAGGCCAGCTGGACACGAAGTGTGAGAGCACAGAGTGAGAGAGTGTAACCCAGCTAGAAACGAAGTGTGAGAGCACAGGGTGAGAGAGTGTGAGGTCAACTGGACACGAAGTGTGAGAGCACAGGGTGAGAGAGTGTAACCCAGCTGGACACAAAGTATGAGAGCTGGACAGCACATCTGCTATAAATTGCCCCTTAATCCCAGTGCATTACTGTTATAGCCCTTGTTTTGACAGCCAGAATCCAGCTGCCAGATAAAGCACCTCCACCACCTCACCGTGCACCATTAAATCCACAGATCTCTGACCAGACACAGTCCGGCTCCCCTGGGGGAGGCTGAACAGGTCTGAGTGGGGGGTCTTAGGAAGGCGAGCGAAAAGCCCAGGGCAAGAAGAGAGGAAAGGCGAAAGAACGGACATGGAACATCCTGCTCCCTTTGTGTCCGGTGTAAATCACAGCTGGTTCAATTTCTTCCTGACATGTAACCTCAGGATGGATTGATGTCCCCACAGTGACAGTGACACTGGGGGAGGGGGGCCAGCCCTGTAACTGCTCTGTAAATCTTACAGCTTCCCGTCAGGACCAAGGACACGGCTGTGCCCCTCCCCTACACACTTAGTCATGGGACATATGCTGGAAGCAGTAATAATCCCCTCCCCCCCCCCCCCCCC
>JAODJU010000043.1:15233255-15250520 GCA_026776725.1 Gnathonemus echidnorhynchus
GGGGGGGGGGGGGGGGGGGGGGGGGGGGGGGGGGGTGCAGTTTTATAGCCCCATGCCTTTTATATACGGGAGGCTGCTAGGCGACATGGTTCGATAGGAGCCAGGCGTGACGGACGGCCGGACGGGCCTGTCACCGTAGACATCATTTGGCGGAACGGCTGGGAATTTTGTCTGGGGGAGGGAGTCTGTGAGGCCGCTACCCTCCTGGGGATGCAGGCCATGAATCTTCATATACGGGCTGCCTGTGATGACGCATTCGTATCAGGACACATCGGCTGCCATATTGTTACCATGAAAATACTGTGTTTCAGAGTCTCACTGGGAATTTACACAACATGTGGTATTTATTACAGTGTTAGTCAATATGCACAAGACACAGCGCTGCTGAACAGGGGTAAATTAAGCATGTCGCTCTTTTACACTGATGCTTCCACGGTGGTCATGTATGTCCTGGGGTAAGAGAACACGTTACATGAATAAAACAAACACGAACATGGCAAGAAGACGTAACATACCTACCGTAACAAACACGTCATTGGAAACGAGCTACTGATGCATGGATCGTGTAATGCGATGATCTAACGTCAAATAATTATTTACAGGACGAACCTGCCCCAAGTATTTCACCATTACGTCAAAGCTAGACACCTGAGGACCGTCCATCACCATTTTTTCCGCCAAACATGGCCCCGTCATGACATTAGCCAGCCTCCTCTAGGGCCAGAATGACTGCCCATCTGGTAAATCTGGGCTGCACACTACCCGCAATTTGCTGGATTTCCACAACCCCCCCAAGCAGAACATTAGAGCTCCGTAAAAAATTAAAATTATACCAGAGGCTAGAAATTTCGCGAAATATGCTAATACATAGCATGATTATTTTACTGTATTCCAGATACTAAATTAACCGAGTGTCAAAGGACTTGCATTAAATATTTGCAGTTCCAGAGGTCCAATTCCGACGACGCATTGTACAGCGCATCAGCAACTGGTGCTTTGTGCTAAGTCTGGTTGTGTGTTGTTTCATTACGAATGCGGGATTAGCTGAGACACAGTATGAACATCGCCCCCTGCTTGGCCCTCCTTCTCACGCGAGAACATGCTGTGAAAGATGACTGCAGGACTGCAGGACTCCACGCTGGCACTATGACATGCTGGGTGGCTCCAGTGCAGTAACTGACTGCTTATCGATTTCTCAGAAACAGTCAAGGAAAGAAATTAAACCCCCAGAAATGTCACACTGGAATCAAGAAGCGCCGTGACCACAGCATGCGCAAACCAGCGAGAGATGTGGTATGAAAGCCCAGGACTGGAACACTGCAACTGGCATAAAATGCTGCATTTAGATTTTTTTCATCACTATCTGTTATGTCGCCCCCTGCTGGAGAGGGGGATATGCTTCCTGACTGATCAGAGCAACAGCAAGGTTCTGGCATTGAGCGTGCAATCCAGGACTTGCTGAATAAGTGGCGGGGGGTGGGTGGGGAGGATGATAGACACACACTTCACCTTCATATAACAGTGCCCTCTGAGGTTTGATGAAGGATAAATGAGAGAGGAAACAGAACATTCTGCTGCACCAGAGACAAACAGCACGGAAGCCGGAGTATACAGTCAGAATGTGTAATTAGGTCAAACGAAAAAGTCAAGTATGAAAAAGTCACAGTCTGATCAAAGCCTGAAGTGTTCATGCTTAATCAGCCCTCAGAGGTGTCTCCATTTCACAACAGTAACTCAAAATGTCAATGAGAAAATGCTCACAAGCGTGAAATTCTGAAAGCTAATTGCTAATAGCTAATTTTCCATGTTACCCTGTAAAAAAAAAAACTGTCAACATCGCCATTTGATAAACTGAAAACAGCTTGATGAAAATTATCTTCGGTGCCACCATCAACACACAACTTTTTTTTTTCTCGTTTCTACCAGAATTAAGATGACTTAGCGATACTGAGAGTGTAAGTTATTCGGTTTTTGTGAGCATGACTCACGCGGCAGAAGGGAAGCGGCGGTACGCGAGACGGCTGGAGCTGGCGGGAAGCGGGAATCAGCGCACGCGGGGCGTTAAGTATTCATCAGCCTCATGTACCTGCTGCAACTTTCATGAAGGAAATCCAGTATTTCTTAGAGAGAAACCAGAAAAGAGGGGCATGTGCTCCCTTTCTCTCTGTGGGACGTCTAGTCAATCACTCGGGCCGGAGAGATTCATAAAACACATATAAAAAAAAAAAAATGGAAAATGACAAAAGACAGACAAGTAATCCCACGTCAGCCTGCAGAACCTGTGAGCCTCGCCAAAATCCCAACTTAATCACCACAAAAATGCAATTAAGATTCAAACGTTAACAAAGCCGTGATTTTCTCATTTCTACCTTCCAAATATTCATCAACAGACTGGCAACTGTGCTTGCAAAGCTGTTTTTCTGGAAAAAAAACAAACAAAAAAATAAATCTACTACAATCCGATTCCCAACAGTCAGAAATATGTAGAAACTGGTAATATAGTGCCTTATTTCCATGTCACAATAACATATTATTTATGTAATAGAATGCGGCAAGTTGTCCATACATATAGGACCGTTTTGAAGTCATTGTTGCTGTTTACACTAAGCTGAAGTAATCCAAAAAAAAAAAAAAAAAATGAAAAGCAGAAACGTTAATAAAATAATAGCTTTGCACTGACAAACATCGTTGCCTGTGTCTTACATCACCCCCCCCCCCCCCATACATGCGGGGCTTCGCAGTGGCTCCACTACCCAGCCGGAAACTCCCGATTCCAGGGAGTCAGCTCACAGCGCTCGCATTCCGGGGGCAGAAGGAGCTCGTTTGACGGGGAACCGACAGACGACAGACCTGCCAGCTACTCAGTGTTTTGATCCCAGCTGAACAGAACATAGAGGATGCATCACCCGCTAGGTGGACCAGAACCCGACCCCCACAGAACGCGCAGTGAAAATAAACACCATGTTCACAACGGGTAGTCAGGCTCCATCATCCTGACTCCCTCTGTCCCCCCCCCCACCCTGTTACATCCCGTTTCTTGGACCGAGGTTGTGCTTTGCCCTTAACAGTGTAGTTTTCAGGTCTGCTTCTCTGATTTCCACTTTTGACCTTTACAACATGGTTATTTAGTCAGAGAAACTGGTCACAGCCCTTCTGGGCTCAATGGGCTATGTTTATATATAATAAGGGCACTTTAAATGATTACAGTGTTGGTATGGAGGGGTCCCCTGGAGAGACAGCCCCACACTCCGGCTTTCTTATGTCCTACTGACCGTCCTTAGAGCCTGTGTCCTAATTGATGTTTCACGTTACATCACGCTCAGTTCTTTCTTTGCTGTGGTTATCATTCTGTCACTTGTTTTTTTTTTTAGAGCTTTGGTATATTTGACAAAAGAAATATTGTGGTTTTCCCAGAAAATAAATTCTGAAATAACAAAAGCAGACACATCCAGTTTATAAAATCAGATCCTTATTTTTATTATTAGAATGCTTTATCTCCTACAGATAAACTATGATCCTTTGCTTCTTATTTTTAAATTGATTTTAAATTGATTACCTCTCACTTAAAGAGTGACTGTCTGTCGCTGGTCATTCTCAAGAAGATAAACAGCTCTTATAATGAAGGCAGGCAATCAATCCATGCTCTCGGGAAACAGCTTCATTGCGGTCTGTTTTTTTTTTCCCTTGTGCTGCACAGAAGACCTTTCAGTGGAAACGACACAAATGAAAATCAAACATGTGCATCCTGGAATCTATCCTCCCTAATCCCCACAGCCGCTGTCCAAAAATACAGCTTGTGTTTAAACTTCTAATCCATTAAAAATGCAAATAGTGTTTTAGAACAGAATGTGCTATAACTGTATCGATTTCTTTGGCATCGATATTTTGGCTTTCGATTGACGGAACACTCAGGGATCCATTTCTCCTGCTAATAACCTGCCTGGAATTCTTATTTTGGGCTTCATGTTTGTTCTTTGTCGTGTAAAATTAATCTCTCAAAAGCGCATATGATAATCCACACATTTGCAAAGTGTTTGCATCACTCCTGACACGCTGAATATAAAATAAATAAACCACGGTTTTAAAAGTAAGTATACAAAATGCTGGAAATAATTTTTATCTGAATGGGTTCTTTGTAAGGTTAGTGATGTCATAATCATAGGCTTGGTCAGATTTCCATCAATCACACATCTGCATGTGCTCAGGGATCTGCCAGACTCAGAGATCATCTAGGCTTGGCCACATCCAGAAGGAATTCTTCCGTAATGGTGCACCGTGGAGCTGATGATGTCAGCACAGTGGAGGCGGAGCCCAGGAATGGGGCGGCAGATTCAAAAATACGGATCATCGGTAAAAGGCGGGACTTGATCCGTTGCTTCTGTCGTGTCACATTTGACGGTGGATAGTAATGCCATGGTGGCGGAGAGTGGGGGGAGCCCTCATGGAAGAGGATTCGGCGCCGGTACATGTGTTTTGAGGGAACGCCGGATCTGGAACCCCTACCCCTTCGGCATCAGGGGGCTCCGCGAGGCCTAATGAACTTGAGGCCTCAGGAGGCTCCGTGAAATTAAAAGGAGGATCCTCCTTTGACCAGCGGATGTCCTTGAGACGTGATTTACGCGTCAGGCCCCTCCCCCCCTCGCTCAGCCAGCCAAGCCCCGCCGAGAACCCCCCCCCTTAAAATTTCAATCGAGCAGGAGCCCCGGTGGAAATTCATTTGCAGGGAAATGATACTCAAAATTACGCTCCGCAGCCCTGATGATCAGCCTTCTGGCATAAGACTCACCACCTCGGTGCCTGAGTTAAATCCCAGCCCTCAACAAAAGACTGTAAATGTGTTAAAAAAAAAAAAAGTGATTTAGAGTACCATGCTTGACAAAGTCAAAAACAATTTTTTCTATATCCCATTAAATTTAACCGTTAACTGCATCTCTTATGAAGGACTGTCTATTATAATTCTCTTCCTGTCCTAATATCTCTTTAAAACCGCATCACTGGGAAATAGTGCAACAGACACTAAAAGGTATATTTTGTGCGTTTGTGCTCCTATTTTCCTTCACACAAATACAGGGTGTCATGACAGATACACAGCAGGAAATCAGTTGTGTGTATTTAGAATGTAATTTAATGAAATCTATAATTGATGTGTTTTTAGTGCTTAATTACCCAACTTGTTTACCAAACCGTACATATTAAAGACTGATTTCGCTGTCAGTGTGGTGCTGTGTCTGTTCCGCCGGGGACGTAAAGAATTAAGAAGCCACCTGAATTTGTTTATACTTTGCCTATTAAAGGTGTTTGACCACAATTGTATCCTACGGCCCCAATAGTGCTTTGATTCCACTCGTCTGGTGTCAAAGATCGATTATCCAATCAGGGGCTCAGAAATCCAATTAGAGTCCAAACAGGATCCCAGCGAGCCCCAGCCTGCCCCAGGAAGCATGCAGGTTGTGGGGGGGAGGGGGTATACCCCGGATGGGGGGCCGCCCCATCTCAGGTCGCTGACCTCTCCCTGCGTCGCACATCACCAGCCCACGAAAATCGATAGCGCCTCCTGGCGTGACGATCGGCCGGCGCATTCTCATGGGGTCGCCGCATACCCCGCGGTTTTTATGAACACCATCGATTATCTGTTGAGACGCCACACATATAAAAAGCTGCTTGTTTCCCTGACAATGGGATCCCTAGTATATAATCATATGAGCATGAGCAGTTCAGCCACCAGCTGAAAACACGCATTTATCGATTAATTAAAGAAGGAAATACAGCATTTCACTTTGTAAAAAAAAAAAAAAAAAGTTCTTTCAATGACATCTAACTACGTCAGATTTACACCATACTGTGCGTCCATCAAAACACCAAACGGTAATTTGTGAGAGAAATAATGGGAGTAACTGGGAGGAAACGCACAGCCCCGAACACGCAACCTCACACGCAGCCCCGCACACGCAACCTCACACGCAGCCCCGAACACGTAACCTCATACGCAGCCCCGCACACGCAACCTCACACGCAGCCCTGCACACGCAACCTCACACGCAGCCCTGCACACGCGGCCTCACACGCATGGGTGGTTCACGGAGGTGTCGGTAAACCAACACGAGAAATGCGGATGTGACGCTTAGAGGAATAACAGCCTGTGGGGTTATGGTTAGCCGCCGAAGGGCTGCATCAGTCTTGGCGTCGCCAAAGTGAAAATGGGGGACTTGCAGGTCTCATGGGGTCGGAGGGGTCACCGAGGTCACCGTCAATGTGCTCGAGGCTCTATCAGCAGCCCCCCCGAGGCCTCCCGCTCCGACAGCCGTTACGCTAATAGGCAGATTATGCGCAGCAGTCCAGGGCTTGGTTAAAGAATACAGGTCGATAGGTGGTCGTCTTCTTAATTAGACCCACTGTTCTTCAAGGAGCTTCAGCTAAATGACCCTCCTTCACAATTTAGGATGACTTAATGGCATGGCTGCTCATTGCCACCTGCACCACGTGTGTCCGTCCTGTTTGTGACTGATAACAGCGGCACGGTACAGCCTCTAACCCTCCTGTGCAGACCCTTTGGGGAAATCCGGCCATTAAGCAATTATTAATTAGCATGACGGATTCAGCAGGGCGCTTAAAGCCTATTAACGTGGCTACCAATTACGCGCAATTAATAAAGTACACAGAGGAAACCCAGGAACGTCCCTCAGACGCCAGTTAGAGGAAGTAATAATTAGCTCGGCGTGCGACCTCGTGCGGGGCGCCATGGCAACCGCGTGCTTCCCACAGGTCAAAATGAGCCGGCTCCCTGACGGTGTTCTGATAAACTGCTCCCCACTTCACAGGAAGCACCTATTCTGGACAGAGGCGATAACATCAGTGTGAAAAATAAAAACCCGTAAGGCGTTTTGAGGTCATTTCCTACGTGACAGAGCGCTGTTAGCCGTTTAGCTTGCGGGTCTGTGGCGCAAACAGAGAAGCTCATTCTTCTTGGCTGATCGAAAACAGCCAATCAGCATCCTTCCTCATGGAAGACTTCGGCAAGCGGGTCAAAGGGTGGCCCGCCCTGGCAACGCACATCGGGGCAAAGCCGAGGTCAGAAACTTTTGCTCGATCGAAGCTGTCCGTCTCCGGCAGCATGACTGTGTAGCACGAAAGGACTCTGCACACAGCTGCCGATGGCTGACATAAAAACTAGTGTTTGTGCGGTAACAGAGCAGCGAGTCTCCTTCGTGTCGATATTTTGAACAGGCTACTTGAGAGCTCAGCGTAGCGGGTCCTTAATCCCACTATCGATAACCTTGGCCTTTTGCTTTCGTAAGACTGACAAGCGCACAGGTTACCTGTTATCTCCTTTTAGACCAAAGATTATCCTGCCCGCAATTACACCCTCAATCACGGGGAAGCACTTAGTCAAGCAGGATCCATGACCTTTTAAGGTTTAATTGCTTTGCTGGCGTAACTGGAATCTCTTATCTAAGAAATATTAATTTATTTAGCCTATAGTCATCTGCTAGAAAGGTCTACTTATAAATGTCTGAAGGTGGGGGCTCAGGGAAGGGGGGGGGGGGATAGCTATTATCAAAGGCTTGAAGGACAGTAAACACAGTGAAGACAAGAAATAAAAAACAGCACATCCTCTGGATTATTAACATCCTGACGTATCGCGTCCTTGGACTACAATTTTCATTATTAATGTCACTGCAAACAGGCAATTGAAAAGACAACTTATAAGGAAAGATACCCTGAAAATGAGGTCCCCAGGCTTTGTGTCACTGCGTAGATTGGGGCTTCCAAGCTTCCACTTCAGGTTCAGGACCCAAAAGTAGCAGTTTTTAAAAATCAAATATGGATGCAAAGCATAATGCATCAGCAATCCATTTCAGTGACAGGCCAGAAACGGAATTCATCTGGCTAAAAAGCGGACCCCCATCCTCTGCCAATCGCTTAAATCTGTCGGACTTGGCCCACAAGAAAGGCTGCTGAATTCCAGCAGTGCTGCCAGTGCCCTTGTGGCTCTGTGTGTGTGTACAGGTTTCAGTATCTTCCTTTGAGAAAATGTCCCCCAAAAAGGATGAAATTTGAGGAGGACACCAACGTCATGACTTTCGTCTGCCTTTTCTAAGAAAAACTTCTAAAGCCAGTTTCGTTCCTCAGCAGTCCTGATACAATTTTGGGGTTTTAGTATGTTAATGTGAGCATCCGAGACAGGGACAGAGAGAAAGAGAGAGACAGAGTGTGAGAGAGAGACAGAGATGGAGAGAGTGTGAGAGAGAGAGCCAGAGAGAGCGATACAGAGAGAGAGACAGAGAGAGCGAGGGGTGGCTCGGAGAGAGCGTGTCAAAACATCCCTACCTTTCCTCCTGGAGTCCTTTCGCACGCTGGGTCTGACAGCTGGCTGTTGCTCTGTCTCTGTTGACATCCTACTCAATCCGTTTTCCTTCCAAAGGCAGGTCCAGTGGCGGCGTGCGCAGGCTCACCGAGTAGAGCGCCCCCTACAGAGCGTGACCCGTGCCGCCGTCCCGTCTAGCCCTGACACAGCATCTCAGTCACTCCCTGAGGGACAAAATGGTGGGGGGGAGGAGGGAGGGGGTGAATTAATAGGGATTTGGCAAAAGACTGAAAAGTAAGAAATGAAGGATTCCTGTTAAAGTCATGAAGGCTGCCTGTGACCCCCCCGTGTGGACGCAGAGGAGCGTTGGCCATACCCTAAAGTCCAATCGGAGCCCTCCCCCTCCCCAAGACTGACCAATCAGTTAGGTCAACGGTTTTGCCCATTGCCATGGCGATCCGCGTCTAGCTCCGTCTAGCTGTCTCCGGTCTCGCAAACTCGCCCCCCTCAGCCTGACTGCCTATGGTACAGCTTCGGGCACCGGCCTTCCTCCGGATAATCGCCTGCCCCTCACCCTGCCGCTGCTTGTGGATTCCTACCGATTTGCCGTTTCAGATTTGCAGCCTCGCCGGGTCTCCTGGGAGGGTGTGGTGTCATCGCGTCACACTGATACCGTCTACACTGATTTCCCCCCACGCAGCAAGAGCCAGTATTAGTGGCCACTCTGATAATTGAAGGTTTTAACAGCGACTCCCAAAGATGGCTTCCAGACCTCCATACCCAATCAGACGGATGCGATCAAACATCTTTCCTCTCCTGAGCAGGAATGCCTGGCTGTTAGCTGTTAGCAGTTAGCTGTGGGTGCTGATATTCTCACCTGCACGCACACACGCCATATAAGCTACTCTCACTTTCTAGCTATTGACCAAGCGCTGACCATATTATTAAATTAAATTAAAAAAAAGACATTTGGCTATTCTTCTAAATTCTTTAGACAGTGCACCTTAAATTGATTATTTTGATCAACGAAAATGAACAATATTGTTGCTGTTTTTGACACTCATTGATATAACTTGACAAATACAAATTATAGTTGGATTAGCCCATGTTAGGACTCTTCCAGAAAGCAATGTTGGGACAATCCACACCCAAGGAACTCAATGTCTCAGGGATACTTGAAAATAACCATGATAGATATGTAGATATTTTTACACTCTGGTAAAGAAAAAAAAACCCGCAAATTCTTAACACAAACTGAAAACACTGAATCATTCATCAACACAACGTTAAATTTTCCTCATTCATGAATGGCCAAGCCTTTGGCTGGAGGCTACATTGGTTGGCAACTAACACTATCATTCAACTGTAAGTGCAACAGTAATTATCTGTGTAATAACTGGTTGGCAAGGTAAACAATGTTATTAATCCTGTTAGCCGGAATATCGGGATACGATGCCCGTCCAGGCGTCCTCCATGACTGAGGCTCACCATGGATCTGAGAGAAATCTATGGAAGCAGGACGACGAGGCTGGGAACTCCCTGGGGGGACGCCAGGTCAGCACAGGGTCCGCACACACACACACACACGCACGCACACACATTTGTATTCATGTCTTTGTGGGGACCGTCCATTCATTTCTATTGGGAAAACCCTAATACCAACTATGACAACCGTAACTCTTACCCAGCCCTAATCTTAACTATAAGTAACCAAAAATACAAGCCTTTTGGCATTTTTAGGTTTTTATTGCAGTCACAGATTTTTATAAAACTGAGGTTATCCTAGTGGGACCTACAAACATGGTTCCCACGACCTCTAAATAACAGGTTTTTATCACATGACGCACACACAAACACACACACACACACACCATCACACACTTAGATACCAATTTGCATAAGTATAGCTAATTTGATCAACCAAGATGTGAATTCACTTCAAAGCAAAACGCTGAACCTTTGAATGGTTTGCTGGTGTATTACTGCTCATTTAAAGTTCAGTAAACAATCCTACATGCTAGGGACAAAATACACAAGCTTCAGATGGCTGGTAAGTCGCACTGGATTTGACTGCAATAAGACCATGTCTGATAAGAGAATAACACTGGAGAATCCCAGCTCACTGCGCAAGCGGCTTCATAATGCGCACCAAGAACAAAATATGAGCGCTGTAATGGGTCTGAGGCGTCCTAGCTCTCTGTTATATCACAGAATCCATTTTGCACCATATCCCAGCGCATCTCCCAGCCGACGGCGCGTATTTAAAGTGACAGCGTGAAAAACAACGCATATATTATAGATTCCAATCTGGCTTTCAGAAGAGAACCGTCAAAAAGGCGGGAGACGTCTCCTGCGAAGAGGCGTGCACGGATCATGGCGAGGAGCGTTTCATTTGACGTCTAGATGCGGTTACTGAGACGCTGGGCGGTGATGAGAGAGATCGGCCCACAACCGGCACGTGGCGCTTCCAGCTACTGGCAAACGAGATGTCTAGTTTCTATGGCACGTCCCAAGTTATTAATATTAGCGGCGGCCACCGTTTGTCGCGGACGAGCTGGGTACGGGACCCGTGATACCCGGGAGGTGTTTGGGCTAATGCTCACGGCGTTGGGGGAACAGAAACGTGAGCAGGAGCCTGTCTGCCTTCCTCTCTCCATCCCGCTGCCAATGGGGAGGCTTAATCCCCATAAATCATCCGCGCCCTGCCGCCAGCGCGGCGTGGAAGCTGGCACCGGGACGACAGCCTCGCCACCACCCCCTCCTCCCCTCCTCCGGTGTCCTCCGAGGCAACAAAGGCAGGGACAGCCGCTCTTTCCGGCTGCCTCTCGACGGGGATTCAAACCCACGCCCCGTCCGGCTCCATACCGATTACAATTCCGTAGCTACGGGTTTGCGACCCTTTCCTCCGGCACTGTATACATTTTGCTGATCTGACACACCACTCCTAATTAACAATTAGCTAATTCCCCTTTTATACAAACGCCGAGGTGTTTTAATCCAGATACACGTCTTCAAAGAATCAAAGAAACTCAACAAATCAAAGCCTTTGTATCTGAACCGCATGAAGAAAAAAAAAAAAAAACACTTCCCCGTCACTGGGAAGGCTGTTATAATAGCATTTTCATTAGAGTGGACACATACAGGCACAGTATTGCAGCAGACAGCATATCAAGCTAATGTGCTCTTCAGATCATAGCTATCTAGGTCACTGTGGTTCTCAATCTGTTCTTTGTTTTACCAGCTTTGAGAGTCTCATCCAATTTAGGTCAGAGTTAACAAACACAGCTCACACTGACAGCTCCTATAAGAGCAGCAGCAGCCCGTCAAGGGCCCAGACAAAGCCAGTAATCTTTTTATTATGACTTTACTGTAAGTCTCCTCGGCCCAAGCTATGAAATCCATCCCTCTGAGATCAGGCTTCCTTTTCGCTGCCGCATACGACGTTCCGTCGGAGAAAAAGCCGTCTCCATCTTCCTGAGTGTCTCTCAGATTGCCTGCCTCCTTCAGTTCCAGATTCTTGCTCGGTCAGAAGCTCCACTTGGTTACATACCCGTCGCATCCAGACAGGGGAGAGACAGGAGTCACGCTACCGAGCTGCATGGCTTTATCAGGACCACCGTCTCCCCTCTGCTTCTCATAATGACTCAGGGTAGTTTCACACTTCTTTTATTCACAGAATGAAGCATTTAGTGATGGAAGGTTCCGGACTCTTTGTGCAGCTGATGCGTCATTGTCGACTCTTGTTCCACAGCTGGCCACATCGAGGCCTCCTGGGGATGATTATGGTCACCTGGTAGCAGCCATCTTGGTAGAGGAGCACCCCCGATGATGTCACAATGCAGGCCATCCCAACAGGGGACTCCCCAACTGAGCAGTGACATCACAGGCTGGCTGAAACACTGACTGCACCAACAATCTTGGGTGCTCTGTACGGACAGTCTCTTCGTATGATGGAGCACAGTCAGCTTCTGCTGGAGCTGGAGGAAGCTGAATTTGGGGTGATGATGATGAGGGTGTGGCCGTACCGAGAGATCACAAGGGGAATCCCATTAATGAAACCCAGCTGGCCTTAAATAGCTGGCAAGATAAGTAAAGTCAAGAGGAAGGCTTTGACTCATCTCCTGGTGGGGGGGGGAGTGGATTTGACAGGGATTTATAAACTGCCGTTCTCGCTGGGTCTTGTCACAGTTTAATCTGGCGTCGTTTAATAAGACGTTTTGTTTGCTTCAGCTGCGACAGCTGCACCTGAGGTCTGTCCAGTGACGCTGATCTGCATCCTGTTCCTCTGCAGTCTGCAGAAACCTCACAATGACACGTCACTGTCAGCGGCTTGTCAAAATAAAAGGAAACTAAGCTTCACTACCTTGAAAGTATTTGGTGGAAAAAAAAATTAGTTCTTTGGTGCCCTTTATTTTATAGTGCAAGATGTACAATTAAGAAAAAACACAGACCAGGGTTGGGGGTCAAATCCCACCCCCAATTTTGCATGTGTGAAGGTTGCACGTTCACCCCATGGTTTCTGCCACAGTCCAAAGACATGCAGTTAGGCTAATTTGCACCACCGAATTGCCCGTGTGTGTGTGCCCTGCAATGGGCTGGCATCCTGTCCAGGGTCTTCCCCTGCCCTGTGCCCTGGCATCCACTCCAGGCCCCCATCCCCCGTGACTCGTCAGAGGATTCTCTTTTTCCTAGTATGCAGAAAGACAACGTATTATGAGACTATGTAACGTAAAAACCGTGAAAATCTCGGTAAATAACAGCTGCACGCTGTGACAGAGTTCGTTAAATAATTTGGGTAAATATGCACATTATGTAAAAGACGACATGACTACCGCCAGAACAAAAAAGGCGTGTCGTCACCGAAACCGCAATCCGATTCTGGCTGCTTTGCAAAAAGAGACGGTTTGTATTTTTCCTGCTGGTGACAATAGGAGCCCCACTGATGAATGATTTATGATCCGCTCGCCTATCGGCGCCGTCTCTCCCCCTCTCCTCCGCGAACAAGGGCGAGCGCAACTAGGACGGAAAAACAATACTTTGACGCAAACTTTGATGTGACATTTGATGCGACATTTATTTAACGTTTAGGGATCCCGATATAGGGATAGACCTTGGTACAGCACACCTCCAGTCAGGCGCCCCCTGCTGTCCGTTTGATGTATCACACGCCCTGTCAGCCACGCTGAGGATTAACCCTTATTTAACATAAACCCGCCTTCAGCTGTTACTCACCTCAGAAAGCACTGATCTGCACACTGGCCTTCGTCCGAGACGATTCTGCCATACCCTGCCCCCTATAATAATCTTCCTTAATATGATCTCCTTAAAAACATACTTGGGGTGTTCGTAAATCATCTTGTTTTTTAACCCTGACAAATAAATAGACAGACAGACAGAAAAATAGATAGATAGATAGTGAAATCTAAAATCACTAATGACCCCAATAGTGAACAAGTGAAAAGGACATGCTGATTTTACAAGATCCAAGGGGCTGTAACTTAAAACAGTCGCATAAATATAACTACAAATACAAACATAAAAACATCTACAAATACAAATATAAGTACAACTACAAATACATGATTGCATGAAGCTTTGGCCCCAACAGTCTTGGGAAGGAGAAAAACCATAAAGAGAGGAGACTCTAACCATAAACCAGAGCGGCTCTCGGTGCTACATGGAACACTTGTGCGGTAACTGGGAATGACGGCCTACCTGTCTGGCCCAGTCCCCACGCGCCAAAACTCACCCAGGCACGGGCTTGTCCTGGGACGCGCTTCTCCACAGTCCAGCTTTAATGATTATCGCCTGGTCCCAGCGGGATGAGTTACAGGTTTCAGCAGGGAGGGGCCGACCAAAGTTCAGGGAGCGGCGTGTCTCCGCTGATAGGCCTCACTGGAAGAGGCCCGGCTGTATCTGAACAGACTGCACCTTCACTACCAGCTCGGGTCCAACATGAGCCATTAAACTTATATGGATTGGCGATACAGATATAAGCTTAGATCAGTGTTTCCCAACCCGGTCCTCGGGGACCCACAGTCGGTCCATATTCTCTCCATATTCGCTCCCACCGAGCTCCCTGCCAGACAGTCCACTGTTCTGAGTACAGTCTGCGGCTCCCCAAGGACCGGATTGGGAAACAATGGCCCAGGGACCCCCAGACCTGTAAGCCACTTAAGCATTAGGCGGCTGCAGAGAGCCGTGCCGGCGGATGGGCCTGACTCTCAAAATGGCGCATCGCTACGCGCAAACAAAAAAAAAAATGCAGCCAGTTTGAAAGAGGCTGCCGTGAATCTGGGGGGAATCCATATTTTCATGTCTTGGAGAGGAGGAAAGAATTGGGAAATTGTTGTTGCTCTCTCCTGTGACTGCGCTCCTGATAAAATGGAAATCAGAGCACGGAGCTCACTCCCCTCCTCGCTTCTGGGCGAAAATGGCAGCGTTTTATTAACCTTTTCTTGCTTCCTCTCTACAGAAAGCCTGTGGACTCATTTTATGGCCAATATTATTCTAGCGATATTAACATGCTTATTTTCATTGCATGGCTCTTCATGCAGTGCAATCAGCAGAATATCCATCCATCTTATCCCAGTCATGGGGGAGTCAGAGCCCATCCCTGGCAGCACAAGGAATGCTGGGTTAGGGGCTGCCAGGCCGTCACAGGGCTCATGTACAAATGCACACGTTTTGTGGGCAATATAGAAACACTGATTAGCTTAAATGGAAACCAGAGCACCCAAAATGGCAACACTGTAACATCGGGGGAGCACGCAAACTCAACACACTGCACAGGTGGGATTTGAACCCACAACGACAGCAGTCAAATTATTCTATTAGTGCAAGCAGAGTTTAAAACCAATTCAAGGCACCTATGTCCCTGTCAGGGCCTGAACACTCAAATGTCAGGTCCTATGTCTGCCTGTCTTTCCGGGTGTCTGTATCCCAGCTGTCCATGACTGCACAGCCGCCCGTAACTGAACACTGACTGCACAGCCGCCCGTAACTGAACACTGACTGCACAGCCGCCCGTAACTGCACAGCCGCCCGTAACAGGTTCCAGTAAAAAGGAAGTGACACGCTTGGTTTTAAATTCTCCGAAGGGCTCCGTGTAATTTGAAAGGGCCGCGTTACGACACGTTAATTTAACTGGCTTTAATTATTAAATTATTCTGAAGCGTTGGGCCGGGGCGCTAACAAGCGGAGAAATGAAGCAATATGGGGACCGCCTGCCTTCGCTGGAAACGGTCTCACGCTGCGGACGGTCGTCTTTATTACTGAGATACTGCACACTAATTTATGCGTAGCATGTCGAACGGGCTGGTGGCGTGATCGTCGGAAGCACGGGCCAGCCACGTGTGATGAACGACACGCTGGGCGTAATCACCACAGGCGGTGCGCTCTGGTGAGCGTCACGGGGAGCCTTTATCAGGCCCGGATGTGAAATGTTTGGGTTCGCCCTCGGGAAACGTGGCCAATCAGGAGCGGCCGCCGCGTGACTGCAATCCGTCACGCCGCCTCTTCGCTTTTTAAAGGACCGATTGAAATTTCTCAATTCCCAGCGAACGGAGACTGACCGCGATTCTCGTGAGCGGGGCCCAAAGACGGTGGGGAAGTGCAGCCGCCATAGTGGACAACGCAGCACGAGCCCCCAGTCCTGAGCAACAGCGCATGTCACCTGACAGGAAGTGCCGGCTGGCTGACTTCCTGTTTGGATTCCATCTCCCCCCCGAACCACCTCAGCCTGTGCTACCTTGGGGCCTGAAGGCGGCATCTGGCATCGGCTGTTTGGTCTGATTCTGAGGGGGGGGTGGGGGGAATTTATGGTTTACCCCCCCCCCCACCCCCTCCATGCTTGGCTTCCCTCAGACGCACAAGGGCCCTTTAGGTGATTCATTACATGGTGAGTGCACCTCGTCCTGCCGCTTTACGCACCTCTTCCCCCCTCTCCTACTTTCAGTGCCTCCGTCTTGGGAAAACTGGAATGTAAACACAGCTGAAGTCAACTGGAGGAGAGTTCAGGCTTCTCCGTATGACCCCTTCCACTGCCAGCCAACACTTCATTCAAACGGCCGCTCTCCTGCACTAGATGCTCATTCCTCCACTGGGAGCTGCGTTTGCGAAACACGCCAGTGACACCGAGCTCCTGAGGGAGAGGCATCCTGGCCTATCTCCCTGTCAGCCCTGCCACAGACCCTGGAGCTTCTCACTCAAACCCTCACTCTTCAAAGGGCCTGATGCTTCTGACAAGCTGCTACAAACTCCTGGCTGCAGGTGCCTCCTATGAGCTGTAGACCTAAATGTTTCCTCCCTTTTAAGTTTCTCACCTCATTGTAGTGACCAGCTGTCTTTCCGGAACCTTCTGAGTGTCCAGCTCCGTGATCCAACCATGCTAACTCAACTAGCCATCAACAACTGAGCATGTGAACCAGAAACATTAACGAGCTAAACTCCCCGCACAGACTACCGGGACCTACTTCTATCTTTGCCGCTTTGTAGGATTTCCACGGCATAATTAGTTTCGGGGTGACACCTTAATACGAGGTAATGAAGCATCTTGGAGAGGGACTCGCTGTAATCTTCAGACACGTCAGTGTCACGCGGAGATAGGCAGAAGGGGCGGGATTGTTTCATTATCCCATCGGTGCGGATCAGCTCGACATCTGGAGGTAATTGGATGCAGTTTTATGGAAGCAGTATGGAAGTTCTGGAAGTTTTCTGCTGGTGTGAGTGGGGACTCCCTGTGGGGGGCTCACTCTTGATTCTGGGTCGGAATGGAAGCCGCCATCGTGCACCCGTGTCTGTATTCCACACTCCAGGCCTTGATGGTGACCTCATTCGGCTGGAGACAGCTGTTTATTTGTTGACGGATAATTCCCCCCCCCATTTTCCCAGGGTAATTGTAAGCCGCTCTTAAGCCCGCATCGCTTACAGCACGATAAAGAACCCTAGTGAGGTGGGGT
>JAODJU010000043.1:15262954-15275694 GCA_026776725.1 Gnathonemus echidnorhynchus
CCCCCCCCCCCCCCCCCCCGACAACCAATCCCCTCTGAATATACCCTCCTTCTCAGTTTTACCCCCTCCCAAAAAAATGTGCACGAAAATGGGTCACTCTCCTAAAAAGGTCTGCGCAGCCGAGTTTCCGGTAATGCCGGATTATTCTGCTTTTTAGAGGCGACACGCCAGAGCCTTGCTGAGTTTTACGCGCGATTCGTAAACTACCCTTGACATGTACCTTCTACACTGATACACATCACTCACAAGAAGGGCCTTCACAGTGGGATTTTGACATGTGTCTTTATTTAGAGGAGCATAACTTGGGTAAATATCGTGTTTTTATATGTAAATCCTGTGCCTGAAATTAATTCATTTATTATAATTTTGAACTAGGGTGTAACATTAATGTCACACACCTCTGGGATTATGTTTGTGGAGTTAACATTTTTTCCCCCAAGCATATCAAAGGTTTCCTGCCACAGTCTAAAATCATGTGTGTGCAGGGGTGATGGATAGCGTAGCAGATTCAGGGGCCCAGGTCTTTGCAGGGGCCCAAAACTTACTGCCATGGCCCCATTTGGCAATGTCAATTGAGGGGAACCCCCCACTCGGCAAATTGTATACAGCCATACCAAGTGGGGGTCCAAAGGTAATATTTGATCAGGGGCCCCAGAATTTCTAGCTAGGCCACTGTGTGTGCAAAAATCCACAATTAATTTTGAGAATAACAGAAAAAAACATGCAACAGTCATAAAACCTGTATAAAGGCACAACCTCCCCGCATGCACTGTCCCCGCACAGCGGGAAACGTCTGGGAAGAAGCGCGGAGGAGAGCTCATCACGTCGCCCCGGACGCTGTTCATCCGCCGCAGTTTAGGAGCCGTCCAAGAGAAGCCCGCATGGAGCACCCGCGCACGTCGAACGTCAGATGGAGTCGCGCTTGAAGGCGGCGACCAGGCAAGCGTGACGGGGACTCGGAAACGTACACAGCCGCAGAAGACGTCCAAACGTGTGTGCCAGCAGCAGGACAGTCTCGATTCACCGAGCCTCGCGAGCAGAACTAATGGACAGATTTACGGCTCGGTAAGCAGACCACGGGGCGGATTCGCCCGCCCGGCGCGGAATGAGCGTCCCGGGAAAGTCAGGCATTTTTTAAGGATGTATGAATATGCCTCCATCCCCATAACGCTCACTGCAGGCAGCTCGCGAAATACAGTCTGAAGGTCACGAAACTGGGTCAGAGCAGAGAGAAAGACATGCCGTGCGCCAACAGATACCATGTGATGCTTAGGCAACCGCTTAACGAGATGATGATGACTGGGGATGCCGATATTCTCTGGCACAACGCTGAGGTTGTCGTATTCGTCAGCTATTGATGGTTAACCCAAAGCACAGAGAACCGTGAGACTTACCAAACAGTCCGTGGCAAAATGATCATCTTCTCATGCCTTGATTGGTGAGAAATTATTAAATAATCCATCCAAATATCTTCCAAGCTCCAATCCTGGTCAGGGTCACTGGAGGGGCCTGGACCGTATCCCAGAATGCACAGGGCTAGGATGTGACTCCAGAAATACACACTACAGCCACCATTATGGGCTTTTCCACACAGGACAGTGCCTAGAGCTTACAGAGGAAAGTGTGATGAACGAAAAATCTCCTATCAGCAGCAGTTGCGAGGGCAAAAACATGACAGCGGTCAGAGAAGATCGGACAGCCTCGTTAAAGTCAACAGAATTTAAGAAACAAATACTGAAACGTTGCAACAGAGCAATCAATATTACAAGAGGCCAGTGGATGAATTGGAAAATAAGAGCAAAAAAACGTCACACACAGAGCAGAGGCAGGATTTGAACCCTGAAGGTGTGAGGCAGCCCTGCTCCGTCTCACAGGAGACATTATACAAAAATATTTATTTATAATAATAATTCTGCATTCCAATTTCCCACAGCACAACTTGCGAGTTCAGGGGTGATACAAACATAACATCAATTTCATCAGAAATCATGAAAATAGACCCGCTCTCAGCGATCAGAAATGATCCTTCACAAACATGAAGTTCAGCCTTGTCATGGGTATCGACCTCATGCTGGTTAACGTTTTAGCTCCCGTTTTGTCAATGACAGATCCCCCTCTGCAGATTTGTTTTATTCATAAATCGTTATTGTTTTATGCATAATTGGGTATTGTTTTATGTGTTTATACCGCGCTGAATTCCCTAATCTTCGCTTTTTTTCCTCGGCGGATCCAGTCAGTCGCTTTTCACGGTGCGTCGGACATCCGCGGCGATTACAGCGAGGAGTAGGAGGAGAAAAGCGCTTAGACAAGAGCTGCTGTGGAAGCCCTTCTGCGAGTTAGTCCTCATTACTTTAATCTTCGAGATGCCAAACTGAAATTGCAGCACATTTCATTATTGTAAAGTCTGCCTCCCAGGGCTGTAATTTATCTGCTCTGCGGATGTCAACTCCCCCACCCTCCCGAACACAGGCATTTCCGACGATGTCCTGCGAGCTTTGAAACGCAAGATATCCCCCTTTGATGCTGTTCTCCTTCACATACACCCTACCTGACCGGGTCTCACCAAGACTCTTTAACAAATGCCGAAACCACACCAAACCATTCATTGTGCCCTGCGTCGCCGGGATGCATTTTGGCATCACATATCCAGCATTATCCCCGGACTACTATCCCATTCAGGGTGTCCCCCGTCTTCCTGGGATTGGATCCAGCCTTGCTGAATGGGCGGTTATGGAAGGTGGCTGGGTAGCCTACATTTCCAGCATATTATTTTATTGTTACAGATTTTGCTGCAGTTAGCAAATCTGAAAACTTTTAAACAAAAGTTTCCGTGGTATAGCCAGCAGCTGTAAGAGAGCTGTAAAAGGATTTCCCCCCGAAGTGTTATTTGACAACTTCTAGTTAAAAAAAAATAAATAAGGGACAGAAAAGCAGATGTAACAGAAACCAAATAAGTCGGGAAAGGCTCCTGATAGCGTGAGCGTGACCCGGCAGCTTCCGCAGAGGGGTGCAGCTGAGTGTGAGATCAGAACGCCTACATATCTCAAATGGAGCCGGGGTCGCTGACCGCATGCTGAATGCACAGTGAAAATTAGAAATGGGCTATTTCTTTGAGATACCTTCCATTTTAAACATGCGTCATAAATCTCCTAGGGTAATAACTGGAAAAATAAACTGAAAAAATAACTTCAAAGTGCATTGCTTTTCCACAGAATGGAGCTATGCTTTCCAAAGTAAAAATGGGATATCAATATCTCGAAAGACAATGACCAAACCCAGCCTGTTGGAGGCGCTAGTCAGATCGATACAGCATGAGATTTTGTCCTTCTTTGGCCCCCCTGTCACAGTCATTCATCATTCATCCCCTGTCCTGTCCATTTCTCTGGCCTCAGTAATGAAAGCCCCAACACCCCCCTCCCCCCCGGGGAGAGACACCCTCCATGTCGGTGTTGATCCCCCACCCCTGCCCCCCATGAGTCTGACCCGTGGGACCGGATCAATTCGCCTCATTATGCTTCGCTGATTCGACACTGTTTTACCACCCGAAAAGTCGGGGGAGGGGCCATTGTGTCTTTAGAAATTCACAGATTCCAGGTCAGAGACCCCCGGGGCTCATTGGGGAAACACCAGCAGTCACGCGTCCGGCTGACCGGTTTGCAAACGCAGCGACCCCCATCTGGATTAACTAACCACACAAGTGCATAGAAACATGCATGTGGAATGTACCGGCTGACTCCTCCTCCAGGGTAACTGTCACTTTTCAGACGGATCAGCGCTAATTAATCGTGGTTGACCAGATATTCCAGATAAATGGTGGGTTAGAATAATTCAGCCACCCTGACTGAAGTAAAGTCACTCTCTTTCCCTCCCTGCTTTTTCCTCTCCTTCGCTCTCTCTATCATTCTGTCTCCTTCCATCTCTTTATCTTTCCCTCTCTCTCCCACTCTCCACTCTAACCCCCCTCCCCCTTCCTCCAGCCCCCCCTCCCCAATCTCAGCATTCAGGACCACACAGCACGGTGTTGAATATTCCGCTCAGCCCCCTCATGCTCCCAGAGAAAGACCCGGCATGGCGTCTGACAAGCGTTTGGGAAGCTATTTCAAAGAACAGAAATGCCTGAGGAATCTAAATAATCCGAACCAGCCATTTAAAACAAAGTCGTCTCTGCTGGGCTCTACGTTAGTAAATAAAAGAACCAAAACACAGACTTTTTCCTGCCAAAAGCAGCTACACACATAGCACCTCATCAGAAAATACACCTACATACCAAATGCACATTTCCTGATAAAATAAAATTATTCCAACCCAGTTACTCATGTTCCTGATTTTTGATGAGTAAACTATCACGTGTGATTGGTTAAACCCCATGGTAGGGTCGTATAGTGGCTGACACTGTGCTCTTACACCTGCAGGGTTTGGGTTCAATTCCCCCACTCTGTGTGTGGAGTTTGCACATCCCTTCCGTGCTGGTTTGGGTTTTGTCCCGCAATTCAGAAACATTCAGTTTGGTGACTCTAAAATGAAGTGAGTATGTACACACTCTGGGGGACAGACGTCCCATCCAGGGTGCCCCCGTCTTGGTTCCAAGCTCACTGTCACCCCACCTCTTAGGGAAAATGCACGGATTGTACTGGCAGCTTTAAACTCAGCCCAAAAAGCACAATCCTGCATGTAAAGGAGAAACACTCTGCACATGGAATCTGGTGATAGCTTTTAAATGTAGCTGCACGTCTTTTCATGCATGAAGAAAGCGGCGGAGCGTGAAGACAGGTCACATGGCCCCCCCACCCCCCAGACCCCCAGTAGGGCCACACCCCCGCCCCCTGAAAGGGCCCGCCAGGATGCCTCCTCCCCCCAAAGGTTTGGGTCATGATCAGGCTTCTTTCAAAGCGCTTGTGTCACAGTGACTGGCTCGGAAACATTTTTCACATTAATAGGTTTGGGGGTTGGGGTCAGATGTACAACTAAATGAAGGAAATACTTCAAAAAATCCGAGTGCACCATTATATGATAATATACTGACATATCATTGGTTTAGTACTATGATGAAGGGGTTAAGATTGTCTGAAAGTCCATGGAAAATAAAATGAGAATGACAAAAAAATGACTGTATAAATTATTATGACGGCTTTTTAAAGACAGCAGCACACATAGTTGCATAAGCGGACGCCTAAAAGCAGCCATTGACAAGTTCTTCCGGGATTATTTTCAAATTCGGAAATGTAATTTGAAAATTAATTTGAAAGTCGTCTAATTGAAAATATGCAAATTGGCTGCCGCCCTTTCAGGCGACCAGGCGAACGCGCGAGGGTAAGTAATTCGGGACAGCGGTTCAATTACGGTTCAATTACGTTCGCGCTGAATATTTATTATAAGCGGTAATAAAAGCAGTAGCTGACGAAATCACACAAATTGTTGTCTGGTTCATTCAGCAAGGCGCGATGTAATTGAAAATAATTAAAAACACAATCACGGGGCTTCACACTATAGTTTAGACCCAAGTGACTAGCCAACAATAAAATAAGATTTGGAAACAGCAAGAAATAAAAAACCGTTTTTTTATCATCCTGAAACAGCATTTATTGTAGAACGACTTGGGAAATTCATAAATCTTACAAAAGAAAATGTTTCTATTCGTGCCTTTTAAACACCCGTGATTGACTAAGTACTGATGGTTTTGTATGTATTAAATATATAGCAAACATGTTTTTAAAGTTACAAGATATTGCTGAATGATGCCTTTGAGACATAATTAGAGTGAGTTTTAAAATTTTACAGACCTCCATCTCTTAATTTTTCCACAGTGCTCTGAACGATTGAACTGATCTCATCCTCTTCCAGTGGTGATGATTCCCTATTAATTAATAATTAAGGAAATTCTAGGTCCTGTATTAATAAAACCAAAGCATTTATTAAAAGCAAATTGTGTTTGTAAATCCAGTGAGGCTTCACCAGTCGGGTCACTTAATGAAAAATGTGTTTCTATGAATATTAAATTAGTATATTAAGCACAATACGCTCTTCAATGGAAACCTACAATCACAGTGTATGTGTTAATATACAGTGTCTGTGACAGATCCAGTGGGAACCACATGCTCTTATTGGTGTATATAATGAGTAGATGAACCAACATACAAAGTGACCAATCTGTCTTATAATCAAATTCAAACAGCTGAAGCTCAACCAGCAGCATTGCTAGAGATTTTGGGCCCCATGACAGCACATCACATTGGGCCCTCAGCCCAGACCAATCCAATTATGTTATACATTTTTTCGGGCCCCTGTCACTCAGGGGGCCTTGGAATCTCCCAACCACCCCCACCCCCCCTTCAGCGCCCCTGAGCTCACCCACTGCTCCCAGCCTCTGTCCTCTCACACACAGGCCAAGCTGTGATAGCTTGACTCCTATAAAATATCAACACATTTCCCACGTCTTAAAGTAACATATAGGATATATTTTAGGATATATATATCAAAGGATCTGACATCCTGCCGCCTTGGTTTATTGACGATGGATGGATTAATGGTTAGATATATAAAAGTCCCAATCATTATGAAAACGGCACACCAAATACACGTGATATGTGGAATTACTCTTGGCCATGGTGCTGAGGGCCCGCAGAACAGGGTACCTCACAGGGTTCAGGGGCTGCGTGGCTAGGACTTCCCTGGGCAGTCTACCTGTCCCACACATCCCAGATCTCATGAAGTTTTAAAAAATCGGAACACGTTTCAAGCTACGCCGAGCGTCACGTCCGATTTGGACTCAGAGTTTCGTGCGGTGTTATGAGGACACGTCAAGCCAGAGGATTAATGTCCGTCACCCTCAGAAGTTTACAGCGGTGGTGCGGAAGCGTCCGTTATCTCTTAACACGCGGGAGACAGCCTCCGGTGTTCCACACGGTGAGATGTGCGACATGGGGTCAGATATGGAGGAGCTGCGACGACACGTCGCAATCAATCAGCTTGAAACGGTACAAAAGAGAAGGATGCATTCAGGAAATGATTCGGCATGTTAAAAAAATACTCAAAATGCAGGTAAAAATGGAGCTAAATGCCCTTACTGTACAGAGAGACAGTCACCATTTCAGCAAAACTAAGCATAGCAAAGATGAACCTACTCTTTGCTTGAGGAGAGATACTTTTAAGTCTCCATGAGTTTTTCAAATCTAACCAACTCTCATAAATGTGCTGCATTACCACAATACCTCACTTTATATCGCAAACGCAAACACATCCAGAAACTGAAACAAGAACCCGGACAAAATGCTTGCATCTACTCGTACCTTTGGGACTGACTTAATTAAAATCAGTCAGGTTCATTTCTGGGGAATCATCATCTTAAGAGTTACACACGTGGCACAGTCCTTCGCCACTGAAAAATCTCATTTTCAGGAAAATGGTATCACAGCTGTGGAATTTGAACCCACAACCTTCTGGATTGGTACAGATCCCTAAGCAGCTGAGTTACACCACACCCAAATGAATGTGTTCTGCAGAGGCAGACATTTCGGGTTCAGAAAGTAAAAATCCGAACCAGTATGTTGAGTTCTGTATGACTGTGACTCTTTATACACAACTGGTTGGTTGAAACAAAATCCTGGTTTGGATTTTTATTTTCTGGACCTGAAATGTCCACCTCTGGTTTTCTGTTTATTGGAATTATATTTGATGTTTTAATGGGTGGAGGGAACTGGTGCCAGTACCGCAGTGGTAGTGGGTTTAATGACACTGGGGAGAGGGAAACAAACTATGGAAAGATGGAGGAAATGGAACAGGAGATGGAATACATCAAGGGCGGGGTGCTGAGCGTGTGTTATGGAGTCGAGAGTGAACTGGGAATGGGGCAGAGGTGAACTGAAAGAATGGGTGTGTCACATGACTTCACTCTGGCCTAGAATGTCCTGCGTCTTCCCCATTTCACATTGTCTTATGGTGCGATCCAGGGGGATAGCTAAATATTCTGGGCCCCCAGAAAAAACGTCACCTAAGCCTCTCAGCCTAATTTTACGTATAAGTTTACAACCCCTGTCAAGTGCCGGGCCCCCCGAATCAGTCAGGGTACCCAAGCCCCTCCCACGCCCCTGGAATGAGCCATGAATCTCGCCATGCGCAGATTCCACAGCACTCCAGATGTGCTGTAAGAGCGTCTCTGCGGACATCCCGTCCCTCATTACATACATCACTTCCTGTCTTGAAGCTGGAAACCTAAAATTTAGCTGAACACTGACAACCTACTGCTACTAAAAAAGGGGTTAATTATGACGACCTTTGCCCTTTATGGCAAGTAAGGAGGAGACAACGCGAATCATTTAGATTTCAAAGATGCCGTGAGGATATTAAACATATTAACTGGCCTTAAACTGATTCAGAACCAAAAGAACGTGCTGCTAATTTGGCACACATTGTGTTTCGCTAAGTGCATAATGTGATTAGCATTGACCGCGCTCGGAAATCCTACTGGCACGCGATCAAACAGCAAATGGCAAACAACTTACCGTTTGAACACCTCTGAAGACGCGATCAGAAGATTAGGCGCGATTTAGCAGATGCTGAAAACGTTTTAATTAAAAAGCCCCGGACGTGGAATTCAGGACAGCTGAAATGGGAGCAGGAATTTTTGAGCTTGCAGTGCTAGGAAATGGAAATGCAGTTGGCGGGGTGAGATCTTTTACATAGTGGTGTATTGATTATGGGCATCCAGAAGGTTACTAGTTCAAATTCATGCACCAGCTGCAAAGTTCTATGCAGTGGAACTTTACCCACGTAAATCACGTCGCCCCAGCCCTTCCTCTGGATGCATTTCACTGTCATCGCAGCTTCTGACCAACTGTAATCATATATCCCTATAACCGGCTGTGGCTCCTTGCCTCCCTCCCTTAATCCTGCTTGATGATCTCCACACTTTGTGACCTTCAGCATGGATTGACTGGTTGTTTTTCATATGGCACCATCAGGTTTGTTAGGTCTAAGCAGAGACAGAGTCTTCTGGAAAAACACTGGGAGACGACCTTGGCTGCGGAAACTAAGAACATTATATCCTTGTGGAGGCTCCCAGACGGGCTGAGACACTGAAACAAACCTATGATCCAAAAGCTTTTTCATTCATCTTTTGTAGTTTTTTTATTTTACATTCAAATTAATCATTACGGAACTCAAGCGTGTTCAGAGCTGGTGATTTCCAATAAAATCCAGCCAGTGATATACTGCCTTCCAGTGAGAGGACTTATACTGGGGGCAGTGTGTGGCTCAGTCGGTTCTGCCCCTGCGTGGAAGGTTGTCGGTTCGAGCCTGGCTTTGGCAAAGCAGTCATGTCTGTGGGGCCTTGAGCAAGGTCCATAACCCCCAGCTACATGTCTGCTCCTGCAGGAAGCTGCCCTTCGCTGCCAGGCTTGCTTTCACCTAAATATGCATCTCTGTGTCATGGAGAGCAAGATGGCGTATGTTAATAGAGAATTTCCCCACAGGGATCAATAAAAGTGTCATTATAGTTATCATTATTTTTGTTAATGTGTTCAAGAATTCCTCAAAGTTTTCCTTCCACCACTCGACAATTTCCCCAGAACTGGTCAGCGCCTCCACATTCCCAGTTCCCTCATCCTGAATCGTCAGACAGTTTCCCAAAACATCTGTGGTCCCCCAGTGTCTCTCCATGGTCTTCTGGCCACAGTTCTGCCCCCCAGACAGCATGCTAATGTTCTCATCAAGAAACCTTTAATTATGACTAAACATAAATTATGTTTGGGCTGCATTGCCTGTCCTTCTCCATGACATTGTAAATGTCTGTCGATTTTAACGTTACAGCTGTGATTTTTGTACGCGACACACAAAGGAAAACAAGGAAAGTTGCCGGCAGCCAACTGACAACGTTTGCAAGGTGTTATGCAAAAGTTCAAGGTCGTTCTTTCTAGCTCTCGGCCCCACAGATACACGGTGGCAATAAGGATTCCTCAGCTGATGAGCTCATCTTTGTGAGAAGGGGAGAGTATGTTGTAGTATCTTATGATGTAAACGTTTTACGGCGACTTTACCTTTGACCTTTCGGGGAACCAAGAGCAAGAGACTGGCCTCTACAGGATAACTGAGCTAATTAACACATCTGTCTGACCTGAAACACATGGATAAGGCTGTACAAACTGAGGCTTAGGACGGATATGATTGGAGAAGTCTAAGCAGGGACCGAATTAGAGAGAGAGAGGGAGAGAGAGAGATGAAGAGAAGGGGAGGAGAATGAGACTGAAAGAGAGAGATACTGAGAGGCAGAACGAGACAGAGCATCCTTATGATTTAATATTTAGCAGGAATGATGAAGCAGAGCACGACAATATTTATCAGACACGCAGAAGAATGCAATCCGCTACATGAAAAATGAGGGCCCAGTTGCACGTTATAATTCTTCATAAACAGACACACACACCCTTAACGAATCACATTACGGGCCCGTTACGGCAGCTTTCAGGGAATCGTTTGGAAATATGGGAGTTTCTGCCGCATGCCGTGACAATCTGACATTGGAGACGTGATGGGGACGAGCCTCCGACGGGATCCGCTGCCTCGGCAGACGCACCGCGGCGAGGACGGGAGGGAGAACGGGAGAACGACACCCTCTGAAGATGACAGGCGACCTCTGATCATGAGAAATTAGCGCTCTTTTCTGAAAAATGCCCTTTATGTCAGCGTAGGCGTCCCGCTTACGGACCCCTGCATAGACCTGTCACAGATGTTTGTCCAAACAGCGAGGGACAGCGTTTTCCGGGTGAAATCGGAGGGCGGGAGCTGGCAGCCAATTAGCTGTGACCTTCAGTGACACAGCTGTCACTTGTACCCAAAGCGGCTCATGGTGCACACAGCCGGATAGCAGTTCTGGTTACGCACGCTGCCTAGGGGTACAACAGCAGAACTGAGCAGCTCTGGGCCTAGAGCCAGCAACCATCAGGCTAAAAAGAGCCTAGTTTAGTCACGACCCAACCTGGGCTCCATCCTCAGTGAAATAGTGTCAGTCCAGCAATCCAGCGAGGCGACTGCTGTTGTACCCTTGAGCCGAGTCATCTGCCGAAGCAGCTCTGGTAGATGGTCCAGCTCAATAAGTAGATAAAGCTTGCAAGCTACATTGGATAAAGCTGCCAAGCTAATGCATTAAGCACCAAGTGATCACTACTACTAATATTAATCTAACACTCACAGAGGGGTGGGAGGCAGGGATATTAATATTATCTGGGTACAGATGAGACTGTGGTTTCGGTGTCTGCACAAGTTGAACCAGATGGGCATAGGTTGAAGGTTACAACTGGGAGTGGGGTCGGTCCCCATGTGTCCCATGGAGCCAGTCTCATATAAGTGGCAGTTAAGTAGCACACAGGTGATTTGACCTAAAGAGCTGGTAAGCTGACGTCGCCCCCTACAGGGTGTTGTGTGAAAAGGCAAACATTCCCCTGGTTCATAGGAAATTCAATAGGGTCTAATGGAGACTGATCAGAGGTGGATAGTTCAGACCCAGAAATTAAAAATCCAGACCAAGATTTTGTTTCAAAAAACTTTAGTCACAGAGGATTCAACGGGTTGGTTGAAACAAAATCTTGGTCTGGATTTTTAATTTAATTTCTGGACTTCTGAGACTGATACGCAGTTAAGTCAGTTGCCAGTGTATCTTTTGCTGGCCCACTGAGCTCTTCTTCTAGCACACACTGGAATCCACTCAGGGTCCAGCTCAGTAGGACTCAGCAGAAGCTATTCTTCCCGATGTGGCCGAAGAGTTTTGGGCTGGGAACCCACACCCTAGTGGGACATCAGATTACTGCAAAGGGCTGTGCGGACAGCTTCAAAGATCACAGATCTTCCCCAACTCCAATCAATCTGCCCCTCATGCTGGCAGAAGAGGGCCTCGTCCATCATGAAGGATGCCATGTGCACCCAGTACTCTCACCACCCTCCTGCCATCTGGACAACGCTACTGGTGTATCTCCACCCGTGTCACCTGCTTCAGGGACAGCCTCTTTCCCCAAGCCATCAGGTCACTAAGTCGCCAATGACCTGCATCAGTTCACCCACTGCATACCCACGGCCCTGAACACTATTTCTAACCCACTACTCACACTTTATCAGCATTACATACTTCACTGCTGCAAACTGCACATCCTCAACCCAACTCCACATGACTTATTTATTATGTATTCATTATGTTTATTCTTTCTCATATTGCACCATCTTGCCTTGTATTGCACTATTTGTCCAATCACCTTCCCACGCATGTGGTCCCTCCCTTGCAACTGTGGTGGAATTTCGCTGTGTTCCTCCGAACACATGTAACGATAAAACCTGCAACGTGATCATCACCTGGTGATTACTGATCGCTAGCACGCGGCCCGCTCCTGACGAGCTGGCGTTCGGCCCGAGGGCGGGGGTGCCGTAAGAGGTAACGGGTTGTGCATCAAGCCCGCCGTGACGCGCGCATTTTCACATCGTCGCCCAGCCAATCAGCAGCAAGCAGTCAATCCCGCTCGCAGCGTTCAAGTGCTGAGCTTAATTTGAGTCAGCAAAATATTAATTGCCATCTCCACCTGGAGTCGCAGTTGGGAGATTAATGCCACAATGCGCGTGTGAACTCCGCAATTATGGCGTGAAATGTGAGTGTGACAACGTCGGGAAAGCAGAGGGGGACTCTGTCCCCGTTTTTCATGAATGTCACCGTTGGATGATGTTGATAAAGTCACAGGTGGTGGGGGGGGGGGGGGGGGGGGGGG
>JAODJU010000043.1:15287574-15304679 GCA_026776725.1 Gnathonemus echidnorhynchus
TAGCAAAGATGTGGACTGTCTGAGGGTCCCCAAGGACTGGATTGGGAAACACCACGCTAGAGTGAAGGGTAATAATTTATGTGCGCTTAGTTGTGCAATGACGATAAAGCCCTTCTGTTCTATTCCTGTAATTTGAACTCATAACCATTGCAGTATTAGCACAGTTTTGCTGAGCTACAGGAGCAGAGCACAAGCTAAACTCACATGCCTAATTCTCACATGGAAGCACTGAATTAAAAATGCAAAGGTCTTAACTGCTTCTTAGATCTCAGAATAAAGGCGACTCATAGCAGATTCACTGATTGGTCGTCTCAGAATCGCAGGAACCATGCAGGACTGTGAACAACTTGAAGGTGGGGGGGGCTCCCAGGGTGGCATGCTGCTGTGTGTTTTCCCCATTTTCCTTGTCTATGTTGTCAGATGTTGGTTTGTTTGCGAGGCGGCCATGTTGAATCATGCTGGTCTTTAAGCTCCTTCAAAGGCTCATGGCCGGTAGAGGTTCCGCAGGGATGCAGGGACCTCGAAGAGCCTTAGTGCTGCGGCCAGCTGTGGGATGAAGGTGTGACTCAAAGCCACGCAGCAGGGGGTTCGACCAAATCAAAGGGGTCGTCAGAATTAAAATATAAATGCGAGAAAGGCGTCAGTTTAAGAAACACAAGCTCACACCTGAGCCAAGACTCACTGACGACACTAAAGACCCCCAAATGAGGGAAAGGTGTCCCTTTAAGTAACACAAGCTCATACCTGAGCGAAGACTCACTATTGACACTAAAGACCCCTGAAAGACAGTAAACGACCCTTTTAAAGACCTTGCTGGGTGTCAGGTGTCGTGCTCCCCCACATCCTCCCAGCTGACCTTATTTAAGCGGCATCATTCCAGTAAGCTAATCACGGTCAGCTGGGATTCACTACCTGAGTCTTTACATCCATTGGTGCAACTGACCAGTTTCACTGTCACACTGCCCCCTTCTGGCTGACAATATGTAAGACATTATTCCATCAATGCGTGGCTCTGCCCAGCACCACCAATACATCAAGCAGTTAAAAAAGACCTAGAACATGCCTACATGTGCCTGGGAAAAGACTGGACACTCTGATTGGTCAACTAAAGGTGCATTTCCCTCACATGGAGACTACTGTGCTAATCCTGGCAGTATATCACAGCTCGGTCGCCACTACTGCGACAATCTGGGTCAGAAGTTCTCGGTGACAAATGGCACCAGCATTGGTCATCAGTTGACGGTTCACCCTGGGGGAGTATCCCGCGTGCTTGATCACCTGATCACACTGACGCTAAGCACACGCTAAAGCTCGCGGCGCCCCCTCGTACCTCGCACGCACGATGGCTCGCTCCCCTGTAGACGCGCGCTGCCGTCATAAATAACACTTGGCTTTTTCCTTCAGCGTTTTCAAATTAAACACGTCTATCCCGCTGTCCATTTATTCTGGGGTAATACGGCATTTTATAGCAGCCTTGGGCCCCGCGGGAAGGATCATATGATAACAGGAGTATTTACACCACCATGGATGAGGCGGGGGGGGGGGGCTGAGTTTAGTAACCCCCCCCCCATTCCAGAGTGAAATCACTCTGTCGTTCATCTCCTTAATAACTCGTTCTCGCCGGAACTATCCTGCAGATGGAGACTGAGGAAAAGCCTTTATTGACTACAGTACCAGTCAAAGGTTTGAGTACATTCAATAACCTCAACATACCTGTCAATTAATAGGAGAGCAAATCAGTCTTATGGACTTATGAGTCATAATTTGTAATGTTTGGGTCCATTGACTGGTATGGAAGAGGCTGCGTCCTGGTTGCTTTGCTGGTGCAGGACTTGGTGACATTTACCGGACAATGATTACCTCAACCAATGTGGTGAGGGTACTGGTGCAGAATGGCTGCCATCGCATCATCCAGGTGGGGGCTCAAATCTGGTGGTGGTTTAAGTGGCTCCCCGTTGGTTCTGTAAAGCTCTTTGGGTGTCTTGAAAAGTATTATAGTGGATTCAACTTTCCTCCTTTATTCAGCAAGACTCCAACCTAAAACACACCTCGAAATTGTGCAGTACAGGACTGTCTGGTGTAGATGGAAAGTGAGGAACACCTCAAACTAATGGCCCGGCTTACATGCAGCCTCCAGACCTCAGTCTTTAAGAGCTTGCATGGGATGAACTGGGCAGAAGAGTGCAGAAGTAGCGCAGCCTTCCAGTGGCCCACAGTTCGGCAGGGAGCTACGACGGCCTGCTGCACGATGCCCTGCTGAGACCTGCCAGCTAAATGCCTCGCGATGAAGGGGAAGGGTGGCTATTTTCAGGAGTCCACGAGAGACAGCTTTCAATTTTCCTGAACGCTGATTTTGATGGGCATCAGCGAGGCTGGCAGGCCCTGAGGGGACGGCCCTCAGCGGGCAGCGGTCGCTTTAGTAGGATGCTAGGGGGCGCCGTGCCCTGCTCGTGCGACACACTGAGAGCACACAGATGTCTGCTCTCTCCCTGCTAGGCGGAGTCTCTTTCAGGTATCACGTGCGTCGGGTCTGAATTCCAGAACGTGCCAGCCAGCCAAGGAAGTGCCAATTTTCATGGAATACCCTAACACTAATCCGTTTGCAGCGGACACATGAAACAGTGTGAAATTTTCCCATGATTCCTAGTACGGATTCGGGAGCTGTGTTCCTCTCAAGCTCCTGGAGGGCTGTCAAAATACCTGGGAATGCAGCAAGGCTGGGATTGGGAAGCTCTCCCGGCATTGCCAAAGGCAACATCACCTTTCCTTCTGTACCACACAGTGGTATACATTCAGTCACGATCCGAGAGCTAGAACTCCAGCTAGGGGGCGACCCATCAAACCATACTCACACCTTGGGTCAAAAAACAGTGGGGGTGGCCATCCGGTGCTCCGTCTCGGGACCGACAGGCGGCCGGCTTCAGCCAGTATCGTTGCAAAGGTGCTCGGCTCGCCTCCCAAGCAAGGAGTGGGATTTATATCCCAGTCTGCCACAGCTATAATTCATACTACTGCAGAAACAGATTCTGACTGACCTTTAGGGTTCCCATGGAAACCAGGGTTATGTTCTCAGGGCGACCGAGCCGGGTTTAGGGCCCTGTTTTGGCACAAGCCGGTACGAGGCGGCCTGCTTCTCGTTTGTGATTGTTAATATCTCAGCAGGAATACAGACAGAGCGAACGTTCAGCACATTTTCAGCTCAGTAAGCAAGAACTCTGGGTTTGGGATAAAAAGAATTCACTTTGATCTTTTTCATTGTTTAACAACCAGTAAATTTCTGCACCTAGGGGGATCCTGCATAATTCTTATGTTTTAAAAATCATTTAGAAATCTTTAAATTCAAATGTTACAGCATCTCCGGACCAGCAGGTGGCAACGTCCCTTTCACTGCTTGTCTGAGAGTACAGGCCCCATGACCCTCAGCTGACCCAGGAAGTGAACAGTAGGGGGCAAGTCTGGGCATAACTATAAGGCAGAGGATCATCAAGCACTTCACTTTTCCAGAGTCCTGTGCCACATAGTTCAGAGTTGGGCTGCCTTTGGGCTCCCTAGTGGAAGATGCAGTCCCTCTCCCTCAATGAAATCCCTCCTCGGTGCATTCCAGCTACATCCTGGCACCTCGAGACCTGCCTGAATGGGGAAGGCAAGTGCCAGAGCCACAGCAGAGCCTCCGACTACAGGGGGGATTTCCTGCAAGGTGAAGCACATCAGACTGAGCTGTCTTCCAAACACAGCTCAAGGTGGCAACAAGTTTAATTAGCCACAAATAAACATGTTAAGAGGTGCCTGTCAAGATAATTAAGCTTATTTTTAATGAATGTTAATCAGGCCTGTTTATGCACATACGAGACTCCAAACATGATTAAAAACATAAACTGAATTCTAACCTAAATGTCTATCAACTGGCCGGCACAAAGCCTCAGTGCTTAGCATTGCAGTCTAACAGCCCCCAGGGCTGTGGCTTCCATCCTGTCCATGGGTTTGATTCCTTTAGGGCAGGGGTCTCAAACTCCAGTCCTGGAGGGCCGCAGCCCTGTGTAGCTTAGTTCTTTCCCCCTTCCACCACAAATGATTCAGCTCAAGAGCTGTGTGGTAATTAGCACAAGTAGTTGAATCAGGTGTGTTAAATGAAGGTGAACCAAAAACTGTGTAGGGCTCCGGACCCCCAGGATTGGAGTTTGAGACCCCTGCTTTAGGGTGTGTTTAGTCTGGGGTAGGGTGCTGTTCCCTATAGCACATCCTAACCTCAAAACCTGTGTTTCCTCTGATGGGCTGTAGCCTGACCCCAAACCAGCAGTCAGTGCCATTTAATACTATAAGCCAGTGTTTCCCAACCCGGCCCTCAGGGAACCCCAGACAGTCCACATTTTTGCTCCCTCCCAGCTCCATGCCGGACAGTCCACATTTTTGCTCCCTCCCAGCTCCCTGCCGGACAGTCCACATTTTTGAAAGCAAAAACATGGACAGTCTGCAGGTCCCCGAGGATGCTATTGGCCACACAGGTGGCCTAGGGCGCCATCTTCTGAGGGGGGGGGGGGGTTGACGTGACAAACCATTGGTATCAAGCCATCCCCCCAGAAACCCTCAATGTCTGCGACCCCCCCATGCATTGTCCAAGATAAACTAAAATGGGTAAATTTATTTTGCTGTAAGGAGCCCCAGAGGTGCAGTGTCCCTAGGGCTCCCCGTGGCCCCTGCGGGGCCCTGCCAGTGCGGTTAGGGTAGTTATGGAAACGCATTTGCCCCTCGTGCCCCCATCTGTAGGAGAAATTACCCATTCTGTCACCGCACAGTATATTTATTCATCTGTAGGTGTGAGCATGAGCAGCCCGCTGTTCCAGAACGTTCTGTGTCTGAAGAGGAATGCGATGTGCCATTGCGGCCTCCTCGTCCCTCCCAGGATGCCCCTGAAAGGGAGGGCCCCCCCTGGGGGCCGCCGGGGGCCTTTACCCGAGGGCTCATTAACACAGCAGTTAGGAGGCGATGGCAGCCAGACTGTACTGGAAGCCGCTTTGATGTTCCACTCATTTCCCCCCATCACCGCACTTTGTTCCTAAGTTATGATTTCGCTCCATTTTCTTCATTGTTTTAAAAGAAGTGTTGTTCTTCTAAAAACTGCATTAATGAGAGTGGTAAGGAGGTGGATATTTAAAATTCTAATTTTAACGAGATAAGCTGTGTTCAGTGATATGGTCCACGGTAAAGCATTGGGAAAATCATGGATACCCTGCTGAAAAAACCAGCATAGAGCAGCATAGCTGGTAATCAGCATGAGCACATGAGGTAATCAGCTTCATGTGCAGGTCCATCAGCAACACCGGCACCAAACCAGCACTCACCAGTATGCACCAGCATGGAAATGATGCTGGTCTATGCTGATTTTATTTCAGCAGGGTAACTGGCTACATTTACATTATTTTGGCAGTAAGTCAAGTTATTTTGGATAACCTCCATATTGTGGCATTAAATATAATCTGACTACGTTACACAGACAGTAAAACACTTGCCAAGTCTGGTCAGTAACCTCAGTATAGACTTCCTAGTGGCAGAAAGGTGGTTTTCACCATAACTCGACCGTGACAATTTAAGGTCCTCTTTTCACACGGGTTGACTCTGAGTGTCGCGAGTGGACCACCAATAAAAATCATTTTCAGTACTTGGGTACAATTCAGACTGGAGGAGGGATTTGAACCTCCTCTCCACTGAGCTGTCTGGGGGTAAAAACCTAATTTGATAAACAACAAATGACACTATCCCCCCAACACTCAAAATATTTTGACACCCATATCTTATTATGTTATCTGTCTCATAAAAACATTGCACATCCGTCCATCCATCCATCCATCCATCCATCCATCCATATATCCATCCATCTTCCAAAGCACTAATTAGTGCAGAGTTGTGGGGAGACCTGCAGCCCATCCCAGAAAGCAGGAGGGGGCGGGGTTGGGTACACCCCAGACATGATGCCAGCCAATCTCAGGGCACAGGCTCCTCAGCCAGGATGCCCACCCTCCAGCCTGGCCACCATCTCTGACTGCAGAAATCGACCGTCTATCATAGCAACCCCACGTATCTATGGTATCCATGGTTTCCAATGACTGTGGCGCGTCACACGCCAGACCGAGGCATCCGGGTGTGTTTAAGGTTAAAGCCCGTCGGCCCGCAATGGAGGATCTTCTCAGAAGAATGAATCTGTTCTCCATTTCTGGACTGGCACAGGTTGGCTTTCAGCAGACGCTTCTGGGATTGCAGCTCCTTGTCTGTGATGCGGAACGCTGTGAATGCCGTCTTTTGACAGCCGACATAATTGGGACGTGCTCCCGTTTTCCTTACGCCCCGGCGGCTGATTGATCAGGAGAGCCGCACTCGCGCCCCCTTGACATTTCATTCCCCTGCAGCTGTGCGGCTGGCACCCCCGGCCGGAATCGCACTCGCCCGCCCTTCAGCACGGTGCCCCCACATTGGAAACCATCTTCCGTCTGAGCGCCTGATTATTCCATTGTCTCTCCATCACGTTCGGGAAGAGCGGCGTTTGCCAGGACAGGCCGGTAATGCCCAGGATAAAAATGTAATGCCTGTCGGTTGTAATTAATCGTCAGGTCTAGCTGGACAAGCACAGCCTATGATGCATGGGGTGCAGTTTGGATTCTTTCAAAATTCAATGCGGGAGTTTGCGAACCATGTTACATGTGGACTGCCAAAGAACCTTTCTCAAAGAAAAAAGACAAATTCTTTCTCTCTCTCTGTCTCTGTCTAGCCATCCATCCATCCATCTAAAATCTAATTCCTAGGGTGTACCCAAGTCCACTCTAAGTTAAGGCAAAGCTCATGTTTAGCTCAGCGGAGTTCACTTGTCACCTGGTAAATGGAGATGATTCTGTGCCCAGGCTCGCTACGTACGCACGCTGGTCAAGGGCAAGCCTCACACATTCACCAGTGCGCCTGCCGTCTGTGAGCAGTGGCGTGTCAGTCAGGCGACCGGAAACCGTCAGTCAGGGAGTCGTAGGGACAGGACACTTTTATCGGGAATCTGAAGGATTACAACCTGGAAGCTCAGCTATGACACTTTTAACAAACGCTCACTCCTCATCATGGTGACACCGCCCCCCCCCCCCCCCCCCCCATATATCCCAGGCACAAAGACGGGTGCAGCCCCCCTTAAGGTCAAATGACACCTGCCTCCAGTGTCTCTGACCAAAGCAAACCTAACATCCACATGTGATACCCAGACCTCACGTTTACAATGGTGGAAGTCAACGGCAACAAAAATCCCTTTTCGCTACTAACAAAATAAGTTTCTCTGTCTGACATTTCAGCCTACATCTCGCGGAGGATTTTCATTTTCCCCGGACAGCCACTGTTTTTTAAACACCAAAGAATCAGCAGGAAATGGGATTGTAAAGCTGAAGCAACAGAGTGAGGATGAATCGCTGTAAATCTTACAATAGAAGAATTCTGTTTCTTAAAAACTGAATAACACGCGCAGTGAGATCTGAAAAAAGAAATGTGTACTGTATATGATTTGCATAGAGCATATATTCTGCTTTCCATAGAGGGATTATACAAAACAGAAGAAACATTTCTCCTGTTGGCATCACAGAGCCATGCTCCCTCTTAAAGGCGTAACAGAGTCTCCTTGGGGCGTGCAGAATATTGTTTGGTAATGAGCACATTACCATTTTGAGGTGCGATTTCTCTTTAAGAACACAACATTTTTTTTTTTTTCCTCAGGAACTGTAAAATTAAAAGCGCTATAAAACAATAACATAGCACTGTGCTCCACACCGCTTGTTATACCATGCCAGTAATTTAATTAGCCTCGTTTGGACCGAATAAATGACAGATTCGGTATCCTTGTTGGCGTTCCAGGAGAAGCCTGACAGAGAACAATGACGACGGAAGTCACCCTTTGCTGCAGCTCTGAGGGGAACTATGGATTCAGATTGGTTAGGGAAGGTGCCATATCTATAGTACCTTAACAGGCCTTCTGGAGCTTAAAGCCTTCATTTAACCAAAACAAGTATATGCGAAGTGTTTTACAAGTTCAGACCAGGCAAGATGGATGTATTCATGGACCAGTGGACCAGGAAGGAGAATAAACCAGATCTTCTCAGCGTGGTCCGTCGCATCTCCCTTAACCCCCCCCCCCCCCGATTCACATGAGGCACCGTATAGCGAACACGTATTCAGGCAGCCCTTCGCTGTACTCAGCACGCCGAAGCTTTGCTGTCTGAGTAATACAGAGAAAAGCCCCCCCCCGCGGGATTTCCCTTTATTAACTTTGTCTCCAGACTGCAAATGACAACGAATCACCAAATATGTCAACGGCAGCTACAGCCTTGGTCCCGGTTTATTAGACAAGTTGGATGTTTATTACACTGTAGGTTTAAATACGTGTTTCTTTGCTAATATCACGCGCATTATTACAGACACCAGGGAGCTCTCGCTCATTAGCATGTTGTCAATCTGTTGCTTACAGTATAAATTCAGCAACAAGTCCAATATTAGATCTGGAGGCCTGCGTATTAAATGTAGGGCTTGGTTACTGCGGTTGCGGAGGGGGGAGGGGGGGGCTTTGAAACAAGCTTAAAGGGAGATTTAGTGTTAAGCGTGCAAACGATCAAAGTAAATCGAACAGAAACAGTCAAATTCTTCTACATCTGAGGAAAAGCTTGAGTCGCGAATAACATTCGACGTGGACGCTCATCGATTATCGCGCGGGGCTCCCTGACAGAGACCGCAGGGGACGTGGGAGCGCCTTTCCGCAAGGGACCACCACACCCCCCCAGCCCAAGCTCCCCCGCGATAAATCAAACTTAATTCTGCCGGCCCTTGTGGGTGACGGGGTGCGGCGGCAGACAGATGGGGGGGGAGGGGGGGCTAATGAATCCCCCGCTGTCGGCGGATTTAAAGGCGTGTGGAGAGTCTGCGCCAGGGCTGCCGCGGATCGCATCACGCGCGAGAACTCCACGTCTCCAGGGATACTCATCTACACCCGCAGCTGAGGTCTTACCCATTACGCTCCACCCATCCATCCAGCCATATCTGCTTACCCGGTACCGGGTCAGCCCTGAGCAGGCAATTGCCTGTAGGTTGTGGGTTTGAGTCTATCCATATTCTAGCTGTTTATTAGCTGTTATAGGCTGGGTCGTATCCCAGAATGCACTGGGCATAAGGAAGGGGACAAGACGCCCAGCCATCACACTCACATATGCACGCTCACACACTATTGGCCGCTCAGAGTCACCGCTTTGTCCAGCTGCAGTCAGACGCATCCAGTGAATCGCCGCCTCCATGCAGAAAGGCTTCCGGCTGCGGATTTAAAGGCGGTTTACAGCTGCGTGTCCTGCACCTGTGAGGCACTGCTCCTCGTTACCGTGTCGATCCACACAGATTCCGCACAGATGTGGGCGCCGCATTCTCCTGGGGATCAATTATCTGAGAACAGTCCTCATTAACATTTCTTCTTGCAGATGATTTGAATTGTTTTATCGATTCTTTTTATTTAACCGAGTTGCATTGTATGCACAGGCTTTGCTGGGCATATAAGAATCACAGGCAGACCTTGAGCCATCCATCTTCACGCGGCCCAGCCCTTCTGTCCGATTCCGGGCAGTTAATTAGCGAGCCGAGCGACATGGGAACCAGCGAGCGTTTGTGATGTGTGACAGGCACTAAACGCACACCAACGCCTGGCCAGCGGACGTTGGCGATTAGCGGGCGCTGCCGTGGACGTGAAACGCGACAAGGAAGCAGAATGCTGTATGGGAGGGGGCGGGGGGTTGCGTGTAACCTGAGGAACAAGATGTGGAGGGGGGTTATGCATAAACACCTGATACACGCAAGAAAAATATGCCGTATCGGCGGGAGCCAAAGGACGGGAAGGAGGTACAGAAAAAACAATATGTGGGACAGGTGATGTGAGGGAGGGTGGACAGGAACGGTCAGCTGACTCGCCCCCTGGACACGGGCAGGACGGGCACGCAGCCTGGCAGCCGGTGGTGGCTCGAGGACCCTCTGACCTGCTTCCTGGCTGACGTGCCGGACAGTAGGGCACCGTAGCAGGGGGGCGGGGGGGGGGTCACCTTCTACCTCGTGCAGCAGGCTGCTGCCTTTGGCTTCGCTCAGGCACCCCGAGGGCTGTGCTGACAGTGATGATACACATCATCGCATTAACGAGAAATAAAGAAAGGAAGAACCACTGACAAAAATAACTGATCATTATCCGGAGCGATTATCCTAGATGGGCTTTCGGGAAAAATTGATTATACAGACTTTATGTGAAAATGCTATTTCTAACAGAGTCATGGATATTTGAGACAATCTAGAGGTTATAATATGTGGCTCGGAAGTATGTATAATTTCGTTCAAATGTGAGCAGTTACTACAAACATTCTATAGCTGTTTGTGTCCCTTCATCTAAGGAAAACCTTGAAGGACATTTATAGCAAAAAGAGAACTGAATAGTATAATGGCTACGTACCTGCGTGTGGCATTAATATCATCCACCCACCTTGTCTGCAAACAGCTTCATCCGCGAGCCGTTTATGCTCCCGTGGGGGTCGCCATTCTCCAGCTGCCCCCTACTGCCACGGTGGCCATGTCGTTTTACCCGCCCCTCGCGGTTCCAGCACCATACCTGCTCATTAGCAGGGGCCTCACGCGCAGCTCAGGGGGAACTATCAACACCTCCTGGGCCCCGTCTCCCCGTCCGCCGCATATTAACATACGCTGAGGTATCGCCGCGGTATCGCCGCTCTGAGGACAAAGCACGGCTCACGCCGCCCCAGGAGACAATCCGGACCCGCGGAGGTTCGGGGGGAGGATCGGAATGGGTAATGAAATAAAAAGGCCGGGGGTGTATTAGTGGGTTCCCAGTCTCATCAAACATGAATAGTGACCTTTCAAGGGGTTCCATCCAAAATAGCCCGCGCATACACTTCAGGTCATGAAGGGAACGTCTGTCTAATATGCGCTGGCTTATTGATTCGGGATTCCGGGAGAGAGCTGTGGGTAAGTAATGACAGACAGCAGCTGAAAGGAGAAGGTGCGGCCAAAAACGGTGCCTTATACGAGACTCAATCTGCCTCTGCTGACGGACGTGTCTCATTTCCCCCGAAAGTGCGTCAGCAAGGAGATGTGGGTCGTTTCTGTTCTGGGGGGGGGGCAGGGCTGATGAAGAGGAGCTCAGTCTGGCATCTGCCCCGGCCCGTTTGGGCTGCCCTACCATAGTCAGACCCGGATTCGCTGGACACCTCCTGCCACCAGCTGGCGGACGGGGGCCTATCGCAAAAACCCCCATGAAATCAACATATGTCAGAAAATCCCATTTCCACCTCTGCCTCCGAACGTGTGGCAGATATTAATCCTCGGCAACCACTGGCGAAAAAGCAAAGCCCTTAAGTTAATGTGATCTACGCGTTTCTGTAAACAAAAGTAAGCTAATAGTGATCTACAGTATCACTGCTAAGGAATACATTTATGTATGTCCTACTTAACAAATCAGGGCATTCTGCTTGGACTGCTAACCTCACAAACCAAATGACGGGGCAGAACGATGCTCCGAGCTGTGGGAGGAAGCACAACGCCCGGGCTTGAGTTTATGCTGAATGCACAATGGAAAGTGAGTGTTTAAAGTCCCCTGTAGTGATAGCACATTTCAAGGTTCAAACTTTCAGCTGTGATCAAAAACTGGGGTATTAAAATAGATTTGTTTAATTAATAACCTTAAATGTTACTTTTTTTCCCAAATGTATGTGATTCCCTGTGGCCACTGTCTACACACCCTGTGCTTGACTCCAGCCCAGTGTTAAACTGACAAACGAAGGAAGAGTATGATCATCACACCAGGCCGCCAACGGGAGATGGAGGTCTGCTCTGTGTGTGAGATTACAGCAAAATCGGGCAGATTGCATCGCTTGTGTGTGTGTGGTCCAGATATACCTTACTTTAATTAAATAACCATTTTTTTGACCTAATGGGGACCAGTTTTTTAAAAAATCCATGACAGCAGTCAGAAAACTAAAATTTCTGGGTAGGGGTTAAGGTTGTCATAGTTATCATTAGCATTAGCATTAGCCTGCTGCTCGAATGAGTGGACCCCAAAAAGATATAATTACAGGTCTGCGTGTGCGTGTGTGTTCAATTACCCTGAAGAAGGTCACAGAGGACCCTGAAGCATAGGACGTAACACAGGTACAACCTAGAAGGGATACCAGGCCATCACAGGGCACCATTTATATCATTTTCGAGTACATTTTACCATGGTATGACTATTAAATACATTATTAAAGATTATGCAAGATTGTGAGTGGAACATTACAGCTGTTGAGGTTAGCTGTAGCTAACCCGTTTTTCACAAACCCTGCCATTTGGCGCATGCCTGCCTGCCTTAAGCACTAACAGGCAAAAGATCAAACGTTGGAGGAACTTCCCCAGAGGCACCCGTGGTCCAGGCTCTCCCCCTGAGCACAGGGCCTCCTGCCCAGGCCATGGCTGAAGTCTGGGGTCACGCCATTACCCGACTCAGACTGAGTCCTGCTGAGCCTGAATGTAATTGGCATCGCTCTTCCTGGGAAACACATGCTGGGGAGATCAGTTCATTAGTGCTGTCGAGGGGTATGTGAAAGTCAGTAACTGCAGCCGTATGGGGCACATGCAGCATACATTTACCCTAACGGACCTACAGGAACAGGGTGCCTGTCGATGTTTTTACGGGCGTTGCTTTCAATTAATTCACCCCTATGCCCCCCTCCTTCTGTTAACCCATCGGAGGTCTGCGTTGTCGTCGTTAGCCGGGCGTTACAGACACATACTTGATTTCCCAGAAAAGTTGACGTCTAATAAAAGATTTGGCAGAAATTCACATACCCTCCTGCTTCACCACTCTTTTGATGAAACATATTAATTACGAGAGTACTACACGAAAGAGGCATGCTAAAGAGTTTTGACTAAGATGAGAGGAGCGCTAAGCTAATGATGGAGCACCGGGCGAGGCGGGAATTCTGCCTCTTTGCAGTGTCCCTGCGTGTTGCCACGGTGACATCTACCGCTTGTTCTCCTGAAGCCACATCCCTTTGGAAGTGTTTTCGTTGTTATATCGAACACGTGCTGACAGATGCACCGTCATCATATCTCACCCCCCCCTCACATGTACCAGGGCTGCAGGCAAAGCCTGTAGATTTAACACTCCTGTCATGTATGTACTGCTCCTGTGTGCTTTCATTCCGGCTTTTGTTCCTTCTCAGCTCCTGTCAGTGTAATTAAGCCCCGTAGATGCATGTCAAGCACGTGTCCTGTCTATGTAGTTAGTAGGGCTGCCCTCTCATTAGTGCCATTGCGAACTGTCACTATTCAATTCCCTTTGATTTGTATCTGTAATAAAACACCATCCTTATCAACAGAGCTGCCCTAAAGCAAAAACGGCCGCAGAACAAATAGGAGATTAGGGTATTGACGAATTGCTGTCATGATGTCGTGTGAGACCCACAACTCTACACTATGTTGAATGTTCAGTATACACACAGAGTTTACTTGAAAAGAGCCAGATCAGGCTTTAGGGACCAGAAGCTGAGCCAGACTTTCTCGACAGGGTCGTAAAAATTCCTTCATAATCTATTATTACCCATTATTTAAATTTTTTTAATGATAACATGATTAATTTAATAGCATTTAATGGGGCAGTTCACCACAAAATAATAAAAAGCACATTTTTCAGATGATGTAGTGCTATTTATCCATCTAGGTTGTTGTGGTGAACGTTGCCTGGTTTAGGGGATTTCGCTTTAGAAATGTCAGTCTTCTCAAAAATATATATAACGGGACAGAATGGCATCCTTTCTATGGTGATTAAAGTGGTAGAAAGAAAAACTATAAATATTTTTTAATAGTACTTGAAATACAGAAATAGTTTCATACATCATGCAGGTATGTGATCAGCATTTTCTCAGCCAAAGTAGTTTCACTTACTGTTACCCTGCATGATGTATCTACTGTTGGTGATGTGGTTATCGATAGCACTGTTAATGGTCATTGCTAATTACCGTGACGTTTTGCAGTGGTATGTAGCGTTATAGCCTACCAATGCAATACCAATGCAATAGCTAAAGCCAGCTAGACAACAAGGCCATGACAGACTAGACAATAGCAAATTAATATGCACATTCGCACCCAACTGGACAGGGGTGTGAATTACTTAAAGTGACAGTAGATCGCCCTTGGTCTTCTAATCTGTCAAAAATGATGGATGGCCTTCAGATTTTTCCGTCATTGTTCAAAATATTCAGTCAATGATGGAAAAAATTCAGTTAACAAAAGTCTCTTCCCCTTGGTCCTAAATATGTCTACATCACGGTTCTCTGCTTGTATTTTCACTGGCAGTTTCATAGTCACATCTCTCTGGCGCATCTATGAGGCATTTATTCTGTTGTTCAGCTAGTAGCATTAGTTAATGGCTACCCTGTATGATCCATCACATGGTCCGGTGTTATAAAAATCTTTTAAGTGCCCTAATTTTTAGTATTATTCAGCACATGTGGACTAATGTGACCAGATGGAGAAAATCAGGAGACTACAATGGGAGATGTCAACAGCAACATCAACAGGTGATGTCAATGGATGACGTCAACATAAGACGTCAATGGGTGACGTCAACATGAGACGTCAACATGAGACGTCAATGAGAGCTGTCAACAGCGAAGTCAACGAGAGACCTAAATGGCAAACCTCAACTGGAGACATCAACAGGGGACATCAACAGGTGACATCAGTGGAAGCTGTCAATAGGAGACATAACCAGGAGACTGCACACTTTGGTATCCCAGCTAAACCAAAATTCACTAAGAAAAGCATTGTTTTGCACTGAACTCCACACCTGTCATATGGGTTAAAACTTCACGCTCTTCAGCATTGCCCATTAACAAACTTTTATGAATATGCAAATCCATCTGTGCTGATGCCTGTAGAGCCAGGCCCTGGAACACCCTGGAGATTTTGGGCAGGAGGGAGAGGTCGTTTATGTCTCCTGATCTCATGAAGGTGCTTCAGAGATGACAACTCACCCCCTGCAGACTTAGACCTTAAGTCAAACTTACAAATCAAGCCTTGAATGTGAAATTACAATTAGTTAGTTATACCAGATTTTCTGTAGTAATTTATTCAAAAATTGGAATCAGCTGCAAAGATGAATGCAAGCACACGTACGCTACAATATGTAAAGGATGTGGCTTGAGCCTTTGCAGGGGCCGGCGGAAGGGAGGATCTCTCTGGCGTATGTTCGATACTCTCAGGAGACCAGTGTTTTATTGTTTTCTCGTTAACAGGTACTGCCGCGTCAACGATTCTGGGGACAGCGGATCTCATTAGAGATGGGGGACACAAGGCAGAGACAAATGTGAGTATAATGGATCGGTCCGAGTGGAGGCCCCCCCCCCGGGACCGGGCGTCTCACCCGTATGGGGGGGGACCCTGATTTCATAGAACGGAGACCGGCCGGCTCTGTCGCTCTGAGAGGCGGTACAGCTTTCGATCGTTAGCATTCAGCTCTGGCCACTTCAGAACAGCATGGGGGGAGAGGGGAGGGCAATGAATAGTTTTGCTAAATATAACTCAGCCTTGAAACTGGGCTGTTGCACAATAGGTGATAAGGTTTCAATCTTGCATGAGAGGGAAAGAACAACCAATGTGAGAGAGATGCAGAAGGAAAATATATCAGGGCAGGCATGTAAACAAGCTGCATGACACATTTCTCAGCGAGCTGATTGGTCCTTTCCCTCATGCGTGTCTTTGCTACTGACTGTGCAGATCAAATCTGACGGTATCCTGCAGAAGCTTCTGGAACATCTCACAGGTGGAGGAAGGGCTATGAATGCAACTCAGGTTATTACAGGATCGGGTCTTGACCTCCCTTCTCTTCGAGATGAACTTGAATGTGTAATTAGAGAACAGTTCATGCAGAGTATTTCTGTGGCAAAACCCAGGTCTGGTGACATGTTTGAGGGCGTAAGCACAGACCTGTAAAATGACCTTAAGATGACCAGTATGTGACCCTGACTGCTCCAGTACTGGTTTCTTCATGGTGGAAATGCTCACCTTTAAACCCCCCAGCTGCTGGTTAAACAGGAACAAGGACCTTATGGATCACATAGTCTACCTCTCCATGGTCTTTATAGAGCTGAAATTATTTACTGATTTTCCTACTCCGGACACTGAAACAAGTGGATGAATTAACCCGTCCAGCCTGGTAATCGATGCTGCGTAAACCGTGACACTTACAGAGGCCGAAAATAACCACTGCCCCCCCCCCCCATCCCTCCACCACATATTTCTCTGTGACGCTAAACTAATCGATATGTAATTAATCATAGTTCAGCACATGCTCCTGAATCCCGTCAGAAAATTTCCTTGGTCCCGGGGTGGTGAATCGGGAAGAAAGAGTCAGGGATGAGGCCTGCGGGGTCGTAAAGCACAATTCCCCCAATCGATCCGGCCCCTTTCCCCAGCAGAAGGAGGGAACCCCCCCCCCCCCCATGCCGGCCTCGGCAGCCCCCGTTCCTGCGGCCGCGTCCTTTGGAAGCCGGCAGAGTCATTTTAGGATCCGCTTCATCAGGAGATCTATTATTTAAAGCGCAGTTATCAAAGCGGGATGAGAGCAGCACCCTTTGGCTGTCAGGGAATAATCGGATGGCTGCCACTTAAAGGTTCTTTTCCAGCAGCAGAGCTGAGAGGCGGTTTTCCTGAGAGCCCTTGAGTGGCCTCGTCTTTAAAGTGCAAAAAAACGCTCATGGGACGAAGAGCCAGCCTGCGGCGAGGCCTCCTGTCCGGGTCTGTCTGCTTACACTGCTTACCTTTAACCTGACTGTCCATGTGGACACTTGGGAAAAAAGAAAGAGGATGGAAGAGACCACAACTGGGATGGGGGGGGGGGAGACCACGACCGGGTGAGCGGGAGGGGAGAAGAGATCACAAGCAAGAGAACAGGGGGCAGAGACCATGACCAAGAAAATGGGGGGATGAAGGAGACACCATGATCGGGAGAGTAGGGAGGGAAGTGACCATGACTGGGAGAGTGGGGGGGAAGTGACCATGACCGGGAAGTGGGGGGG
>JAODJU010000043.1:15308085-15332587 GCA_026776725.1 Gnathonemus echidnorhynchus
GACCACGATTGGGAGAGTGGGGGGGAGATCACGACTGGGAGAGTGGGAGGGGAGAGACCACAACTGGGAGAGTGGGTGGGGGAAGAGACCACGACTGGGAGAGTGGGAGGGGAGAGACCACGACTGGGAGAGTGGGAGGGGAGAGACCACGACTGGGAGAGTGTTGAGGGGGGGATCACGATTGAGACAGCAGGGGTGGAAGAGACCACGACTGGGAGAGTGGCAGGAAGAGACCATCAGCATGATCATGGGGGTCAGAGGTGGTCTGGGGCGGGGGGTATGTGCAGTATTCAGTGAGCAGAATGACCCCCCTCAAGCCTATTTACTGGGGGGGCAATTGCGTAGGACATCTCTATTTAAGACTCCCGGGGAGAGGGCGTTGACAGCTGCCTACTGTAACTATTCAATGTACTTCAGAAGGACAAAGATGACAAACCTAGGCTTCCATTTTTCATCCGTAACCCTCTGCGCAGCTTCACCACTTACAAATGCCGATCCAATCTCACATGTCAGGCTGTATTACCTCCGTACCGTCAGAGCTATCAGGGACACATACAAATCATTTTTATAAAGTCTCTTAAAACCTGTTACGCTCACCGTCAGCAGTGTGAACCAGAGCAGGTAGGAATCACATTATAATTCTGCAGAGAAACCCGCAGGAACGCCTGGCTTACCGCTGTCTTTATTGATACCACTGTCCAGGTTAACCTACCTTCTTGTTACCTGCATGGGAGAAGCAATCCGGATTTTAGAAGCCACAGGATCCCTAGCACTTCCTCCTTTCTAGTTTGAGATTCGCAGGGGGGGGCGGTGCCAGGAGGGGGCAGGGGGGCAAAGTCATCTGTAAGGTATTCATGCTTTTTATGTGTATGGATTTGAGGCAGGATCTAAAAACAAGCCGCAGCATATGTCATTAACGGACGTGGCTCTAAGGTACAAGGGCGCCTTCCTATGCTCGCCTATGCAGGTGTTCAGGACTCCCCGTCCTGTCTTTACTACTAGCCAATTAGATGTTAGGACCTTTTCCGGGAGAGTCACCGAGGAGACACTGACGACGGACGTGACTGATGGCAGGTGAGATTGCAGACAGCCGGTGCCCCTGTAATGCGATCTCTCTTCACACGTGGGGAACTTCAAAGGCCGTCGAATGGCCATTTCAGAAAGACGGCTATAAAATAGCGACGCCACTGACAGCTGCTCCGTCAAACGTGCCACGCGGCGAGTATGAGTACGAAGGTCTCACCGCACCCGGGGTTAAAGCAATCAATTACGCTCCTCCATCTGTAATCGATGCCCAGGCAGATACAGCTCAAGGCGCAAAAACTTTTTATTTAGTGTCTTGGATGCCGCCAGAGGAGCTAGACGACGATACAAAGAGATCTGAAGTGATTGTCATATCTGAAGTGGAGGTAGCAGCGCCGCAAAGTGCCTGACCGCGTGGTGGATTTGGCGAAGGGCGTGCTCTCCGCTTTTCTGCTGTTCAGATGGGGGTCGCTACAGGATCAACACGCCGCTTGACTCTTTGATCGTCTTCGAAAACGTCACCAAAAGACTCAGCTGGATCTACAGTAAAAGCCAGATCTCTGCTGTTAGCGCTAAGCTTGGAGCCTTTCCCTGGATCGACGAGCATGATTTGGACGGGATGCTGGACACTTGTGTTCAGGGCAATTCAACCGGAGACTAACAAAGCCCCATTTATCTAGACTGTAAGAGTGACTGCCAGAGGTGGGCTGTTCAAGCCCAGTAAGTAAAAATCCAGACCAAGATTTTGTTTCAACCAACCAGTTGAGGTCTCTGTGACTGTGACTCTTTATTCTCAACTGGTTGGTTGAAACAAAATCTTGGTCTGGATTTTTAATTTCTGGACCTAAATTATTCACTTGGTAATCAGGGTCTAGGAGGGAGCCCAAGCAAAGCCCCCCCCCCCTCCAGTCTAGGGTTGGAATCGAACCCACGACCCTGGAGCCACCAACAACATCCATATATTTCATATTTAATCTTTTCCATGATATTTCTTTCCGAAGCAGACAACCAAATGTTCCCCTTATTACTAAAATATGCTGTTGCTCTCAAAGAATTAGAAAACGCACCTCCAGACAACAACATTCTCCACTGAGCATTTGAAGACACCTGTTAGACATACATACCTCCTCAGTAAACGAAGAACGGGATCTTTCTAGTCTACTGTCTACACACCTACTACAGAAGCTTTAGCGAGTATAAGACTGTATCGCCATAGAATAGGGATAGTAAGATTCACCGATTTGCATCGGTGCACCAGCATAAAAGTTCACAATGCAATTACCATGATTAAAAAAGTGTGCACCGGATACAATTTGGGATGAACTCGCTGCATTGTTTCCAACATCTTTGCATTGGTAAAATCCAATGAATTAATATATAATTATTAGCAGAGGCCATATGCCAGGGCTATTCAAATCTGGACCTCGGTTCCAAATCCAGGCCTTGTTTTCAGTTCTCCCAGGTAGTTAGTTTAACAATTGCTGATTCTGATTGGTCAGAGGCTTCACACTCAGCTCATGGGTAATGTGAGGCTGGAAAATCAGGATCAATGTTCCGACCTTGAGGACTTTGATTTGAATAGACCTGTCCCATGCCTTTTTATACAAAAATGTGACCAATAATTTTTGACCAGTAATTCTATATTTGGAATTATTTGATTCCCCCTCTTTAAATGTATCGTATCATTGGCAATACATCGAGATGTTCACGTCCGCCTCAATGATGGCGATGCACATCCGTACCATAGAACATTCTAGAAGCTCTTTCTGCATCTAATCCCATGAAAGGTGACCAGCTCCTTTGCATTATTTCCCAACATATTTTATTGGATGATGTCACAATAACACAGTTGTGTCCCCTCAATTTTACCTGGAGGGAAAATTACTGGTTTATTCCACGGTACAGCGCTGCGTTATCATCCCTGAAATCCGCTCGCTATAATTTACTATCATCTAGCTTTACTGCCAGAACGTGTTGTCATTTTCACTATAACGCCGCAGTGCAAACTGCTAAGGGAACGTGGCAGTCACGCGCTACTGTGGAGCTGCAACAGACCTCCCAGGATGCAGTGAGATCTGAGACCCCTACCTCCCAGAGCAGAGGAGTCAACATGCAAGTAAGGGCTGGGATTCAAACCTTCAACCCAGCGGTGCGAGTCTGCAGTACAGACCACGAAGCCAGCACATTTCTCTTTGCAAGATCACGCTTTCTGCTAAAGTACCCTCATAACATTTACCATGAGCACACGTCACGTCCGGCAGCAGAATGGGCACCTCGCATCTCTGCTGGGTTCCTAAAACACGGCTGAATCCCCGCCCTGCGTGGCCCCGCCCCTCTCCTCTCCTCCCAGCAGGTTGTCTTCTCTTTGCTCCCCCTTTAGCGGATCCTTCCCAGCCCTCCTCCTCTCGCAGTCCTCGCCATATGCCGGGGACTCAGATGGGCAGCTCGTAATTACAGACGTCCTGGGAGGAGGCGGTGCCCCTGGGGAGTGAGTCAACATGGGGACGTCACGCCGGGGCTCTGCGCGGCCAGGCCTCCTCCACCCCCCCCTGGCAGCCACCAGCTGTGAAGTTCACAGGACCGACAAAAACTCTCCAACAAAAAGGACTTCAAAATCCTGTCTAGCTTGCCTTCACTCGTGTGTCCAGAGGAATAATATAGAGATTTCTGAGTAATTTTAATCAGTTAAAGAAAATCATTGAATGCATGTGAATATTTTACATTCATAAATTGAATTGGTGACATCCCATCCAGGGTGTACTCCAGCCCTGTGCCCTGTGCATTCTGGGATAGGCTCCCTGACACCCTGACCATGATAAGCAGTTAGAAAAAGAATCAATGGATAACTAAATTGTTTTAATAGAGCAGAAAAGGGTCCTTTTCAAATTCTTGTGGGCAATCCGGTCATTAACCGTTATGGTACTAGGTTCCCCACGGTATTTTATGGTAATAAAACACACTGAGCCATCGATCTAGAGACAGAACTTCTGTGATTCAGCATTTAATGATGTTCTCAGCATTGATATCATACCCACTCATGTCAGTAGACAGAGTGTCAGCGTCTGAATTTCTCAGCAGTGTCTCAGAACTGCACCAACGGCTTGAGGTACATACTACAGACAGCATATCCCCCCAGTAGTTGTTAAGATTTCTGGGACTTTTTCATTTGTTTACCAATTTTAAACTAAAATCCTCACCCAAACAGACTAAAAAAAGACCCTCTCTGGAACTTAAATCACCATCCTTTGGGTTATGAGTCCATGACTTTAACCACTACACCCCCTGCTGGTGGCCACAGGCACCCTGCAGCTTCTACTCCCTGACATCATCCGCATTTCTGCTTGTTAACCCATAAACCCATAACTTATGAAAGAAGCGTTTGATCTGCATCCAAGGCCAACGCTGATCTCTGAAACAAGTTTACGCTGCAGGCATTCGGCAAAGAAAAAGCACCAGCAGAAAAAAACGGGCCTGATTTCCGCAGGGAGCAGCTTCTCGGGCCCTGTGGAGACCTGAATAACTCACTAAGTCCTCTCTGACTCCCCTCAGAGAGCCCAATCTGCTGCTGGCTGTGCAGTCAGGGCCGTGGCCGTCCTCTCTAAAGTGGGCGCGGTCTTTGATCCTTTCCTGTACGGGACGCCCCTGTGGGACTCTGGGCTGGCTTCACCCTCCCTACTCCTGACTCTCAAATCTCGTCATCCCCCTTCCACTTGACCGAAAAAGTTGTCGCATTCGGGAGATCAGATAAAGAACTACCCCCCTTCCCTTAACACGTCCCTTTACACCAGCACCCATGCCGAACCTGTGACGTTCAGACCCCAGGAAGCTTCAAGATGCTGGCGCGCAGGGAAAGACAAGCCGAACGCCAGCGGGCACAGAGGAGAAGGAGTCGTGATCTGATGAGGTGCTAATGTCGCACTAACAAGAGCATGTTAACACACCTGCCTGGGTCACATCACCTGGAGGAGGAGTAGGGGGCTCCTAGGACAGTCAACGAAGTTTGAATGAGTTTTTCAAGCAGAATGAGGGAGCACCAGGTGGTCATAGGCAAGCAAGCGACAAAGGCACCCCCCCCCCGAAGGAGCCCACCAATGTTTCACGGGAGGGTGCTGCTAGGGCGAGGTGCCGTTAAGTGCATGCGGGCTCTTGCAGAAGTGCTTCTGACGCAAAATCCAAAAGGTCACCTGCTATTTACAGTCAGGATACACAGTGGGAGGTGCAGGAGAAGCTGTTTCCTCAGACACAAGCCAGTAGGTGGGGGAGAGGTGGTACCCTGAGATACGTAGCGTTAGGTGGAAGAGAGGCTGTTCCCTCAGACACATGGCAGTAGGTGGAGGAGAGACTGTTCCTTTGGACGTATGGATGAAGGTGGAGGAGAGGCTGTTCCCTCAGATGCACGGTGGTAGGTGGAGGAGAGGCTGTTCCCTCAGATGCACGGTGGTAGGTGGGGAGAGGCTGTTCCCGCCAGCAAGCTTTGGTCATAGGACCGCAGAGGATAAGGCAGAGTTATCTTAGAACCTTGGATGGGAAAGAACTACCATACATCACAGAGTGTAAGGCCAAGCGTGGGGGTCACACGCGGCGCACGCCAGCGCCCTCATGTGGATTAATCAGGCTCACGCTGGGTTAATCAGCCGCATGACCGTGGCCAAGCTTAATCCACTGTGGGGGGGCACAGGGGGCACGCTGGAGTCTCTGCACTCGTCCAGCAACACCTGGGCTGTACTGGGTCAACACCGCTGGGGGAGGGATTGATTAACACGTCTCTGAAAACCCCTCGAAATTCAGCATTTACACTTCCCACCAGATTTATTTTAACCTTCTGTTAATGAAGAAAAACATACAAAGCACATAAAGTCCAAACGATTTTCAGAGCCTATAAGTCAGGCCACATAGCCCCTGTCATTACTTTGCAGGCATTAAGCAATAACTCTTCCTCTGCTGTTACAGGGCGGCTGATCACATTAAGGATACAGACCGCAGACCATGGACAATGGTGAAGTTCACTAAGGTCCACTGGGTGGAGCTGACTTTTTTGCATTCTGCATGTTCCAAATAAGACTTTAATCAGCCAAACAAGGAGAGATATACCAGTGTGTGTTATTAAAGGACGGGTGCCTTAGCTGGGTGCGTGAGGCAAATAACGTTCACAATCATTCCGTTACTCTGGCTCCCATGCTGACGGGACCGTGGCAGCCAGCAACTGACACTGCGATGAGAAACGACATGCAGGGGTTTACAGGTCTGTGGGCCGATCCGTGAATCTGGCAGGCTTTAGGACAGCGGGGGGTGGAAAGGAGTCGCCGAACTGAGTCTGGCATCACCGGCCACACCCCAGCTACGGAAAAACTCACCATATATTCACGGCGAGACAGTGTGGCTGGAGAGGAAGATGCACGGCCCTCTCCGCCGAGAGTAATATTCAGCTCCGGGGACGATCATCTATCCACCAATTTTCTGCACTAATAAATCAGTGTGATTCACTGGAGACGTGAGAAAATGCGAAAGCGCTGTCAGGAGAGGCACCAGCTGGCCCGGCTGACGCTGAATTAACGTCTGCGAGCGTCCCCCCCGCGATTCAGTGACTGACCACAGTAAATATGGCAGCCATATTTTATGATAAACGTTGGTATCCATTCAATAAAAAGCCAAATGTTACATCGGCCTGTTAATTCCCATTAGTAGTGCTACAGTGGCTCGAGGTAATATTCCGAAATCTCACATCTACTGCTTGCCACCAAACCGTTGTGGGGTGTGAATTTGAATGTTGGTCCTCTGGGAGCTAGATAGATTTCTCCCCCACGTGGCTCAAGCTGCCTGCGACAGCACAGAGGTGAGACACAAATAAAGCACCCTGTCCACTCACACTACCACACACCAGCCTCCATCAGCTCTGAGCCCCAGATTTTAGTTCACGCTCCTGTCTCTCTCATGGTCGCCAACTTTGGTTAGCTGGCGTTCGTGAGATTTTCAATTCAAGACAAGTCTTCATGCATATTTACATGTATGTAATAGTTTAATTTCCTTGTAAAAAGTCTGTGGGGTTTATAAACTACCCCAACACTTTTGATGCAGCCAGCTTCAGGTCTATAATGAGATAGATTATAGATTATAGATATAGATATAATATAGATTTGGCGTAAGATTTCTTGCCTAAGCATGTGAGTATGAAGGCGTGAGTGTCGCACCAGATTCATGAGAGTTGGTCTCTTTATCTCGGGGTGACGTTGACCCACGATGAGGGTCGAGTGAGTATCTTCTACTGTCCTTGACTGACTGAAGCTTCATATTGAGGATATTTCCCCCTCTATGGGTGTTCCACATGCTCCCAGATATCATTCGAGCTTAAAAATCTGCCACAGCCCCCACTGCACACCGAAATAGTAACAGCCCCCTCCTCCAGCACTACCGGCCCCGGGGCCCCACCCTCACGCAGGGGCTCCTTGCCACAGAGGCCCTGCACACTCATACTGGTTCCTTCCCCGGTCCCACTAGGATTGAGGCCGGCCAGACAGTGCAAAAGAATTGGTCTCTCTGGGTGTGCTAATCTGCTCTTCCCAGAATGCCCTGGGAGGCTCCGCTTGAGAAGAGGTCCAACAAATTACCTGGTCACCAGCCGGAAGACTTGTTTCGTGGCTAGCCTAGTTTGAAAGGCTAAGGGAATAGGCTAAGCTACGTTGTCGCGTGGCTAACCTAGTTTGAAAAGCTAACCTAAGGCTGTAAACCGACTATGAAATAAAAGCAAATATCCAGACACCAACTGGTGTCCCTGCCTATATCATAAAGGTGAATTTATCGCACAGAGGGGTGGGGGGAGGGAATCAGTATGTCAAAACTTCACCCATCAGGTTAGCCCTGGTCTTTGTGCCCTGCATAACACACAGAATTGTGCTCCTCTTTGCTTTTCAGGCTGTTTTAGTTTACCTACTACAAAAAGCCGAAGTTTCCATCTATTTTGCTGTTCATTCAGCCGCTTTTCCTCCCTTTCCTTTCATCCAATGAAAAGCCACCCCGGCTGGCCATGTCACCCCCCGCTGCCTCCGTGTCGCGTGTCTCGCTTATCGAGCCGGGAGCACGCTCCGCTCCAGCCGCGCCAACCGCGCTCCCCAAACCGAAGTCCCCGTTTATCTATCCTGATGACAATCGTACAATAAGCTTGTTTTCTGTGTAGAATTGTATGATATTTCTCCAGCAATGTATTTCCTTCCTTTTTGAATATTTCCTTTGAGAAAAATGTGATGGTATCTGTTCACGGCTGCAGTACTACAGGAATTAGCCATGGTCTCTATGGTCTTCCAAACCAAAAAAAAGTGGGAAGTGGGAAAAGGTCTTTTCGAGATTTGGCTGGGAACAGACAATGAGGAACTGCAAAATGACAATAATTTCTAAGGTTTCATAAATGGCAGGTGAGATACTTTGGCAGGTGAGATACTTTGGCATTGTACCATATAATGATCAGGGCCACATGCTTACTGTACTCCATTTCCCAGCATGCTTTGCTGTTTTTTACGGCAAACACCATGCCATTTTACAAGACCTTGTGACTATCCAAGCGGTTTCATAAAAGTTAAAACTTTCATAATAATTACTCAGAGTTACCAATTACTTTGTCAGCTGAAATGGTTAATTTACATAAAATATGTAAGGAGGAGGCAATTATCTCAGACCAGCCGAGTAAAAAGGAACAGGGTATGACACTTTTTACCAGTTTCTAGCGGGCTTCAAGGCGGTTGCCCGGGGCGGGGGTTCCCTAAATAAGGGTCGTGTCCCCCTGAGGGGTTCTGAGACATTGTGGGCAGGGGGCATTACAAGACCATTTCCATGATATGTTAATAAAGTTTTAAAAATATGAAAAATCATTACATTTTCACAGTAACTGTAAATAGTCAATTCTGATTATTCTACCAAGACAAAGTTATGGAGGGGACCCCCTCCCAACCCCAGTAGGCTTTGGGGGTCATGGGCTGAAATGTTTGGGAACCCATGGCCTTAGGGCCCTGGAAACCCTGTGATCCAGTGCGTTACCCATAATGCACCACAGCAGGTGGGGGAGGGGGGCCTTCCTGATAAAACAATGGAAAATATTTGTTACAACATAGGTGTAGTCATTTGATGTTTGAGCGCATTGGCGAGTGGGCAGTCATGAGGCGTTCGTTTAAAACCAGCACCCAGAGTTTACAGGTTTACTCACGGTGCAGCGACGCGACGACGGCTCGTAAACAGTGACGACGCACAGCCACTCTCATTAAGATCCACGCCACCCCCGAAATGTCAAGCCCCCCAAATCAACCGCACAGGACCCCCCCCTCCCCCACAGAAGATGTCAGCTATGGAGAGCTGGGGGGGGGGCAGGCTGCACCAGCGCGCCCCACTTTTGGCAGCCTCCCGACACACAGGAGAGACAGCACACTTTCCGGATAAAATTAGAAGCAAGGTGCCGTCCTGGGCCAGCCAGAGGGGCAGGGGGGCTCGTCTCGCCTCGCTGCCGGGTCGATCTGCAATCCCGGCTGCTTCAAAGGCGTCCCTTAATCGCACTATTGATCTGGCCCCCACTATTTTGCGGCACAAACATCTCTGATTTGCTTTAATCGCCATGAAAATAGCGGGTTCCCTGTCAAAAGTCGAACCTTTAAATGCACTTTTAATGTGCCTTCCAATGTGGCAAATTTAATAAAAGAGCCTGATTATATTCAAATCCTGAAAAAAAACACCCCAACTTTGCCTTTGAGCAATTTCACTCATCAAAAAAAAAAAAACGTCCTTCTCTTTTTGCTTTCTAAACAAATCTTTCAATGACCATTGATTCATATTTTTCACAAGACAAAGGCGGGATTTCTCCAGAGAAAGGCATTCCGGATGTATGTACGGGGGGGGGGGAGAGGCAGAGGGAACAGCGGAAGGCGAAGAGGGAGATGCAGATTGCCACTTGAGGGACAGACGCTCTCTCATCTGTTTGTCTCTCAAAGTCGGGAGGAGGCATCCTGATTGGATACCGACACTGACGAACAGGGCGGCTCTGGGGAGGGAGGTGAGGTTTCAGATTAAAGGTGCGTGACAGTCACATGGGGCGGGGGCAAGATCAGGAGACATGCCCCTTTCATTCACCTGTAGCCCCATTTTGACAGTCTCTCAGCCATTGTCCATATCCCAGACCCCTTTATTCCCCCTTTTTAAAAGACTGTCAGGATGAGATGCATTTTGGGAAATCATTCAATAAACAAAAGACCATAACAATCACAAGGCTCACAGCGGAGAACACGTGACCGAGCTGGGCTGAGAGGACCTGACTGGCCTGACTGGTGTACCCTTGTACCCTGATCAACCGGAAGCTCCTCTGTTAGGAACCAGCGCTTTGAACTAGTCAGGACGCAAAAAGCAGCATATTTTGCTTTTGGGTGAGTGTGAACGACAATGATAAAAAGAGACAAACTGGGCCAAGGGTGATAAGATGGGTTTCTGGCTGCATACCACCATCCCCAAGGACTCATTTGGCAAGCAAACACTCACATACACACACACACTCACATATACACAGACACACACACTTATACATGCATACACACACACAAACACACTCACAAACACACACAGATTTGTAATTATATCTTTGTGGGGACTCTCAATCCATTTCTATGTGGAAAACTCTAATCCCTACATGATGACCTTAACCCCTACCCAGCCCAAACCTTAACCATAAATAACCAAACTAAATATAAGGCTTTTGACATTTTCAGTTTTTTGATTGAGTCACATCTTTGTGGGACCTGGAACATTTGGTCCCCACAATGTAATATAAACATCATCCACACACACACACACACACCAGTAAATCCATGACATCCTACTACACACAACACCCCATCCCCCCAACAACTCTGCCTGCTCCAGCCCCCCCACCCGTCCAACTCTCCACAGCTAAAACATGGCACAGAATCACATAAGAAAAAACAACCAGGTCACCCCCCCCCACCCCAGCAGTGATGTATGGTCACATGAGCGTAAGGAGAGTAACTCCCAAGCTAACAGGAGCTCGAGAAATCCCTTGCCTTTGTTCCCTCTATTTCAAAAACAAAACAATTTCCCTAATTAGAGGGGTATTCGTTAGCTGGTCAACAGCCAAGGACAGGCTGCTTTCAAAATTTCATCCCTTTAAAACGAGAAGAGACTCGACATTAACGATGCTTAATTAGCGTTAGCTTCTAAGCTTCAGTTTACTCCCGACGAGCAGAAGTGGAGTATTTTTAGCAGCTGCTAGCTCCTTGAAGCACAGCTCTCCAAAGAGTGCTGCCATTTCCTAAGTGTTGATTCATCTTGGTGATTAAACAGGTCTGCACACCCCTGTTCTTTATCAAAGGATTGACTCTTGCAGTGCATTGTGGGTAAACTGCTGGCAACCACTCTCCATTCTGTGGCACTGTGGATCCTGAGGTTTTAGTTGAAAGACCCCCTCATAAGCAATGTGTTCTATCAGTTTCTGGTGGACTTCCTCCTACAAACACCAAGCTGTACAGGGTCCATGTTGGGTGTCTTAAGCATGTAACCATGGTTAATTAAAGAGTCTTTCCATCTTTATACTATCAGGCTTTAAGGAGCAGACAAAAGATCCTCATATGATTCTACCAACTGATACCCAATGGGTCATCTTCAATTTGCAAGAAAACAAGATTGGACTGTATGAAAAAACTGCATTTTTTTCCTTACACGATAAAGATCAATCATAAAATCACATGGTGGAGCCTGCATTTAGCACAGAGCCGTTTTCTTTAATCAATATATTTTAAATAAACAGCGAAACCGCTGCTTTTACCATAAATAAAAACAAAGCTCTGCTCCCTACATAATATAAAGTCAGTCCTGTTACAACAAGAATCCGTTCTAACGCAATTGATTAGTAACCAAGTCTAACACAATGCCAAATTGCATTTGTATTTGCGAAATTTTCAGTCAGAGAGAAAAGCACGACACGAACTACAATGCGATACGGTCTTAGTGAGAAACACTACTTGCCAGCAAAAACAGCTATCCAAGTGAACGATGGTGATGTCTGATTCGTAAACAAATCGTTCTTTTGAACCAGTTCTTTTCAGCTAATCGATCGGTCGAACCAGTTTTCAAATCTAAAAGAATTTGTACATCCACACATCGCACAGGTTAAAGTCTTAGATTCTTCTAATCTAAAAATATTTGACAAATTCCCATATAAAAGCACAGCAACCTTTTTAAATTGACTTAGAATTGCTTTTTGTAGACTGTCCGTACCCGCGTTGCCTTCAGTGCCCCTCGCACGGCTGCGGCTCACTACTCCCGATTCTTGGCAATCCACGAGTTAGTGAGTTTAGCACGTTCTGCTGAAGCGGTTACTAAGGAATTCTCCTGAGACTCATAATGATATCATTTATTAATGCAATATTATTATTTCTTATTTATAATGTATATACTGTAATTACATTTTTGAACAATGGCATCACTATTTTTATTATTTAATTCATTTTGTTTGGCGTAAGTTACTAAATTTTGGAGTCATATTCATCTAACCCCATTTTTCCCCGTTGGATATGTGTATTTTAGTACGCAATTTTAGTGAACGCGAGGTTTTTCAGGAACGCATTAGTCGGGTTATGTATTTTTAGTGAACTGGCTCAGAAAGCTGCCTTGTTTGTAACATCTCAAACACCTGTCACTGTTTGGCTCAGTAACACACCACCGGAAACCAAAGGGGATCCACAAGTGTATGAGCACAAGTCTCCACTCCGCAGGTAAACACACATGAATAATGTACGTTGCTGAATAATTCATTAAACATTTCAATTATCTTCCTTGTGAGCGTATAAATATTCTGCTGGGGAAATGCATGCCTTCTCCTGAGAGAGGAACCAACCTTCCACTCTTCTCAAAACAGCACCCATCAAATATTCATCCAAGTGGACTGGAAGACCTCAGCCCAGTGGTGTCGGTAGTCCGTCATCTGTGCTGCCACGACTCCTAGACAATGCACAAAGGACCCTCTCAGTGGTCAGAAATCCATGATGTCAATCCGGAGCTCCTGCAAACGCCCCTAGCATACTTACACTTTTAGAGTCCCTCACATGCTGAAACTACGAAATGTGGAAAGGGGACTGAGAGTATGACAGTCACGACTGCTTAAGGTCTCAGGTGCGAATGCCTGTCACAGGCACGTAATCCATTCCTCTAACAAGCAGATGGATACCTCAAGCTCATGAGAGGGCTGGTGTTTTTAAGAAATGTTATTCCATGGGTAGTTTTGAAGATATGGCAAAATGAACCAGTGTCCATGGACTGGATAATAGGAAGAGAAAATTGAGTATCTGTTTCTCAGATAATGTGGAAAGCTTGAACATTAGATGGACCAGAACAGCTGAGGATGATGTTCTTACTTACATCTCTGGTCTTTTAAAATGCACCAGTCTTCAGGAACATCTATGACATGACATCTACTGAAACGTTCTGCAATCGCTGTAGGAGAAGGGAGATCCCTAAACGTTGTGCAGTCTTCCCAAAATGCCATGTAGGAACAGGAATGTTGGGGTCCTTTATGGTTCTGGACGGGGTGTGGGGGGGGGTTTCCTTTCGGTCAGCTGCTGGCCAATGAGGATGGCTTGGATGCTGAGTGCTCTTCTGATTGAGGCTGTGGGGGATCTCGCTGTCTTGAATGTTCTTTGGTGGGCTGAACACAAGAATACGAGCCGAAATAACCTGCTATTTTTTCCGACCCAGGGTAGGTATGGATGTATGTGTCCACTAGCTTTGTGAATAGAATATCCCTTAAAGCTAGATCAATCCAGCTTCTCAGGCTGAGGAAAAATGAGAATGGAGATGTGCTGTTTTGTTTAGCTCATCTCCCAGGCCTGGAGACAGCCCCCCTCAGTCAATGAGGAGCCTTCAAATCGAATTTAAAGGTTATTGTCATGAACCAAAAAAAAAAAAACAGAATTTCCCCCTGGCTGTTTCGAAAGCAGCAGCACAAAGGAGCAGCAAGCTGGATGTTGGACGAGACGGGGACCCAACAGCAGGCTGGCGTGTCGTGGTTGGCATGTGCGGCCTGAGTATGAGGAAGAGAGGCCAGTCACAGCCTCCCCCGGTCTGCTCTTGAGTGTCGGGGGGAATCTGTACAGCGGCCATGGATGGAGAGCTTACAGGGAGAGTGATCTCTGAGCCACGCTGGCACGCTGAGGGGGGGGGCGTTCCAGAGCAACAACAGAGCCACCGCAGATATCAGACCCAACAAGGGGTCCGACAGGCTCAAGGTGCAAATAACATGTTTGCCCCTGGGGGCAGAAATTGCACAATCGAACGAAACAATAAGCAGAGACATCACCCCCAGTGAGGGGCTGTCACAGGCCAACCCCACCCCCACCCCCCCTCGACATCGCCTTTGTGCTCAGCACAAAAGGAGACGTTGTCAAACGTTTGCAGAGAGAGACGTGGTGCCCAGCGGAACGGGGTGCGGGAGACAAACAGGCAGTGTGGGAGGACGGCCGGGGGGGGGGCTGACATGCGGAAAACGCCCCCCTGATCTTAAAACAGAGAGAGAGACTTCAAGGGCGCACTGCGGCCTTCAGACAGATGCTGAGACACAGCTCTCTGCCTGGAAGACTCCGGAAGTTACCTGCAGGTGCCACTGGCAGACGAGCCAGATCCGCTCGCTCTCTGTTACTGCTTCCGATGGTTCTATTCACGAGCCGGAACGTCGGACCATGAAGGATGCGGCTGGCGTCATAAATCTGCTCTGACATCCTGGCCGAGTGTGTCGTCCATTTACAGGCTTCTTCAATAAGTTACCAGAGACTGCAAAGGAGTCTGTATTACACACTTGTTCAGCAAATACACTCAGGGGCACCGTAATGGTCGGGGGGAGTTAGAACGATTCTAAGCGCCCCTAACTGACAGGGGCCCTAAATATTTTCAAGCATAATTGGATTGGTCTGGGTTGGGGGCCCAAAATGAGATGCTTTCATGAGGCCTAAAATCTCTAGGAGTGTCCTTGTATATACCGAGGGAAAAATGAGAGACATGGAATAAAAAAGCAGCAATATTAGACACCAGGCAAAAGCAGCACATGTTCAAAAGCAAATTTATAGGACCTGTCATCAAAAACAGCCTTTTATCCATGAAGAGGACGATTTGACAGGAGGTAAAACACTTAACATTTAACACGTACTCGGGAAAGGAAACGGCAGCCAAACCACGACTCATTCTGAATCCTCCCCTTAATGTCAGCTAGGACCTTCACCCGTTGCCATTGACGACAGAAGCGATTACAGACGGGGTACGGACGTCTTTCTTATTCCATGACGTGCACCCGCAGCCGATCAGGAGGAGAACTCTTCACGTCGCTCAAAGACAGCTGGTGCACTTCACCTGATGCGCTGCTCGCCTACGACAGACAAGGAAGCAGGTCTGAAGGTACAGCCCGTCAAATTGAAGAGCCCTCGTTTAATAATTAACCCTATTAACGCTGAATTCCACTCGCGTGCTAGAAAAGGGAGGCCATTGTGGAGCCAGATGTTTCACACCTGTCCTCTCACAGAAAGGAATGCTGGATGGCTTTCAGAAGAGAAGCTTCTGGAGGCTTAATAACGGCGAGCAGCTCGTGAAGACCGGGCTGAGTGCCGATTAATCTCCCCGTGACGTCTGCCTTTGTTAAAACTCCGGCAGCTCGGTGAAGGATCACTCCTGTCGCACGTTCCTGGGGGAAAGCGGCAGCCATCGCACGCGCACACGCACGAGGGCCATCACGGTGCACACGCGTGTCGCCTGATAAGAGAGGTCACTCGGCGAAGGGCGTCACGGACAGGGCTACAGCTAAGAGAGACAGTGCCAAGTTTGAGCATGTGCGGAAGGGGACTGGTTCTGGTAGTGTTGGATAATACTCCATGGGAGCTCATGCATATTAGTGTAGTCCAAGCTAAAACCTTAGGTTCCTTTAGATCAGAGCTAGATAAGATTTGAACAGCTTTAGGCTATTAGTTAAATTCTCCTCGAGCAAACTTGATGGGCAGAATGGCCACCTCTGGTTTGTAAAATTCTTATGTTCATATGTTCTTAAATCTCCATCAGGTTTTAACTTTATTGATCATTAACTCTGATTGGTCAGTTCATGGGTCACGTGACTCAAAGCATAACACTGTAGCCTCACACTGCCAAGACTGTAAGTTCAAATCCTGGTTCTGTGTGTGTGTGTGTGGTTTGTATGTTTTTCATATTTTTATCGCGGTTTCTCTGGGGGAGCCTTTTGTTTTTCTCCCACAATTAAAAGGCACGCAGGTCGTGTCCGTAAATTGCCCTAGTGTATGTGTGTTTGCGAGGAAGGGGTTGGCCAAGTACCCAGTGCATGCTGGGATTGCCTCCAGCCTCACTGCACCCCAGTGCTGGATGAGCACTTATAGAAAATAGATGGATGTTTATTGAGTCCTGCCCAGCATAGCATCTTGGGATGCTACACAAACATTAGCTGCACTGTTCATTAGAACTGCTACATTATTACCACTGTTATGCCTTTTGTGTAATTTAAAACTGACAACCCATAACAAACATAGTCTTTCATAACAGCGTGTCTAAGTACCTCGTGGGTAGGAATGTGTTTAAAATGTAAGCCTGGACCTCATGAGCAAAACACAGCAACTGTTAGTGATTCTAGTGTTAGCATGTTAGTGATTCTTCAGTGTGGGCCCACGGGGAGCCACATTTGCAATGCTAATTAACGCAAATTACGCAACTCCCCAGTTTAAGGCTGGAGAATACATTCTGACAATAATGCTGAATTAATATCAGGCTCATAAACCACCCTATGACCCTGACCAGTACACAGTAAAGGGCTGCAAGATGGATGGTCACAAACCAATAGAAGACAAAAAAAAAATCAGCGAAACCCCTCCGTACAGATATACTAAGAACCGACTTCTTAACTATTGATTATACTCGAATTTTAACTCCCCTCATAACATAACAAGTCTGCTCGCAGACCACCAGACCCAACCCCCAGCGGCATCACGCTTTCCACGCACACAGCCCCCCGGCCCGTGGGGGCCGGGCGGGCATCGTCATGGTGACGCGGCCCTCGAATCGCCACGCCGATGGAAGCAGCAGATTTGTTTAATTGCCAGCCTGAAGGTCTACAATGGGCGCGTCAGGGAAGTTAATGATAATACTTATCATAACAATGTGCGGGCGGCAAGGCGGCGGATGTCAACTCATTTCCCTATTAATTCCAGGGCAGGAGTCAGGGCAACAATGTAAAGCAGGAAAATTAATGCAAATATATAAATAACAGGGATCGCAGACTCTGTCCTGTGAGTCTGGCCAGAGAATAATAAATGTTCATTTTTTTTCATCCCAGGCTTAGAATAATGTTGGAAAAGGCATTTACTGGAAAAGCTGGTGACGAAATGGGATCTTTAAACAGTAATGGTGACTCCCTAGAAGCCTGTGGAACACCTGGGTCGGCCTGAAGCTGCTCTCCAGATAAGCAGAGGCTGCTGCCCTGACCCTCACACTCTAACTCACACTGGAGGGGTGTCCGCTTTCAGCCAGGCAAACACGCTTCCCCACTTCTTCCGCCAAATCCTGCTGTTATCAACATCTGGAGGAGGCTCAGGCTCTCAGCTCCTTCGCTCTGAGACTCCTCCATTTGCGGTCCAAGTTTGAGAAGAAGATGATTCTTTAAGTGTGAGAAAGCGATGTATTGATCATTGTTCCCATCTCTGGCACCAGTCGGAATCTCTTACTGGGATGCAGGGGATCTGAAAGAGCTTCTGATCTCTCCACGCCGCTCCTGGCTTGCCCATCGCCTGGTGACCCCTCCCCTACATTCGGGATTCTGGGACCTTCCATAGACCACTTCGGGGCAGATGTATGCGTGTTAGAGAGCGCAGTGTAAACACTGCCATGGCCAGTTCGCAGATCGCGCGTGCTGTGCTCTGTCATTTAACGTCAGATGCAGCCTAATCTTCCGAAGCAGTGCTATCTACCACAGCATTAGCGGCACTGCATTTGGAGATGCATGGTTATTTGGTAAGCATTTTTATTTATTACTTATTAAGAAACTATTGGCACATTTTTTGTACACCAGCCATTTGAACTAGTGTTCCAAGCATTTGCAATAAATGGCACATGTCACATTTTGTCATTATGCTACTTTTTCTATGTTTTACTGATATTTAAGTGGACAGTGGGTATCCCCAACTCCCGGGACTAATGACTCCGGATAGCAGCCCAGTGACTGCAGCTCAGCAAAAGTACAACCACTCACACACAGCCCATGATACACTGACAAAATAAAGCAAAGCTGTTGTTGGTTCGATGTTTTTCTTCTCATTGCAATAGTTGAAAATGATTAGTTTGTTTGGTTAAATGCAACTTTCTTATTTATGTTTATGGATGAATCTCTTTTTTACGGGTTAAACTGAATAAATTATTTACATTGAGGAAACTTCAAATATTTCATGTGATAGATTACTTCAAATATATTAAGTTGATTCAACATTTCCAACATTTGATGTTTTTCAGCGTCTCGTGGACAGAGCCGGGATATTTTGTCATCTGTAGTTTGGCATTGAGCCACTTGCACATCAATCTAATGGAATATTTATGTTTTTGGTTTCTGTGAATGTCCTCATGGATTTGGGGGGGGGCGTTACTTCTGGATATTTTCCCTATGACCGCAAATGAGCTACCTGGATTATACCTGCTTTTCAGAGGCGGAGAAATTTCAGTGCAAATCACACATACGCTTCCCCTGCAGTTTACATACATACAGTAGAATATGTAAGCAGTCTCTCTTTGCGCTTCTTCTCCCATATTTTTGTGTGAAACTCCCACTTTTCTTGTGGCCCTCCCGTGAATACACATGCATGAGTAGAAAAAGTGCAACTTGCAATTGTCACTCTGCGCTCCTCCGACACGCAGATTGCAGTTTTAGCTTGTGGGAGTTTTACTTACACAAAAGAAAAACGATTGGTTCAAAGAGATAATCAATCAGATTGTAGAGGAGCTGGGCCCAAGCAATTAGAGGAGGGGGGACTAACCAGTCATATGTCTTGATCCTGTCTCTACTAGTCACTTGGACCCACCTCCTCTAAAATCTGATTGGTTATCTCTTACGCAAAAATATTCTGAGGGCAGAATGAAAAATGATTGGTTCAAAGAGATAACCAATTGGATTTTAGAGGAGGTGGGTCCAAGCAACTAGTGGAGACAGAACCAAGATATCTCATTGGTTTGTCCCCCCTCCATTAGTTGCTTGAACCCACCTCTTCTACAATCTGATTGGTTATCTCTCTGAACCAGTCAATTTTATTTTTGCCCTCAGAACATTTTTGCTCAAGTGAAACTCCCATGAGTGCGATTTTTGGTGAGTGTGGTCTGTTCATACATACTATGCCATGCTTTTAGGCGCACGTTGCGACAAAATTACCCCTGAAACTGGCGCCAACATGTTAGTGCATCTACCCCTCAGCGCCCAACTAAAGGTTGCAGCACCAAACCCTCTCTCCCCAACCGAGAGCATAATCTGACTGTGGACATGCCACTGAGAAGGAAATAAGCAGGTGATGTAAAGATTGCGATGGAGGCAGGGATCTAAGCTCAATCTGACCCCAAACCGGTTAGAGAGCTTAGTCAGGTGACCGTACATGTACAGCCTCCCACCAGGCATGAGGAAACATTCGGCTGTCCTGAATGCCTGAACCATGACTGATTTGGTACCATTTTCCTGTCCCCATTGAAACAGCATTGCTTTGGTTTGTTTCAATAATTGTTTGTTTTCCCCATTTTAACGTTGAATCTCAAAAGCGAACATTCCACCCCCATATCCACCTATCTGATTCATATAAAGGGCAGCAAGTACGTTCCCCACACTGACCTCGACACCGTGAAGCATTTCATTCAGGCACTTCGCTGGACGCCTTAGCTGCGTCTGAAAGACCCCTGTTGCCTACAGTGCTCCCATCCTTCCCTCTGTTTCCCCCGCTGTTTACCCGTCTGAGTGCACACGCTCCACTTCCGGTCACTCACAGGGGGGCACGTCGAAGCCCGACACAACATAATCCATTTATATAACACATTTAAATATTCATGTGTCTTCAAGCAAGACACATCACTCTGGCATGGGCGGGGGGGGGGTGCCACCCAAATTCAGAGCAAATGCGAGTTAATGAAGTCCCCCTCGGGGAACTCCCAGATCCAGAGCGCGACTAGTCAAGGCAGAGAGTTACAGTAAACATAGCAGAGTAAACATTAAAAGCAAGCTGCTCTAGGCTGTTTCCCTGGCGTGCGTGTGTCTGTGGCAAACTGGCTTCCTGCCCAGGGTGTCCCCTCCCCAGGGTCGGCCCCCGGCTCACCAGGGCCCCGCTGTGGTCACGGAAAGCCGGTGCATGAAAGCTACCATGTAATTCACTTTGGATAAAAGCAAATTAATTAAACATCCCCAACACGCATGCATCTGTATCTCCATTATGCTCTAAGACTTCCAGGCTTGCAGTAGACTGCCACAGTATTGCTGGAGAGGGGGGGGGGTTTAAACACATTTTCGGGGCGCCTCTGGTAAGAGACATGGATCTCATCAAAGAGGACATGCTCTCCACATTTACTGCACTGTGTCAGAAGCTCCGCTTCGACCATCAGAGGAAAATTACTAAATTAAACATCACATTCTCTCTCGATCGGACCAAATGTCACATTACAGCAAATTACATGCGAGCCAGGCCAGAATACCCACAATGCCCTGCTCCAATGTCCAAATGAAGAACATATGTGCATACTAAATGATGCAATCATTTGACAAAAAATTACATTGAGGCTCTGTTGGTGGGGGCATAATGATAAAAAAGGGTGGGGGGGGGTTGCAGCCGACCCCTGGCAGCACAGGACGCACGTCTGGGACACCAGCCTGTCGCATTTCGCATGCACAGACACATTACAGCAAACAAGGTCATTATTCACATTTACATCTTTAAACAAAGGATACCTTAAAATAATCAAGCATTACTTACTGAAATGCCATTATCTGATTTTTATTTGGACCCCAACTGATAACAGAAAGCTAAGGAATCCCCGATAACACAAAACAGTGGGGAAATAATCTCCCTTTAGGCATCTATAAATCATTTCAGTTTACCGTTTAAGGCATGAAGTAAGAGATTAGGGCAGAATCAGTGCTGCATCGTGAAGCGTTACCTGGAGCAGGTTGGGAATGGTTAATAGTTACATGTGATTATTAATTCCCCTCTCAGCTAACCGCTGGCTCAGGCTGTACATCGCCTTACCTATGTCAGACCGCCAGCCATCCCACGAGGCCCAGAAACTACAAGTGGGCCGACACAAAGAGGTTAGAAAGCTTAGGCGTGAAAGCCAGCGAATGACTGGGCGCCACGGCACAGAGCTGCGGGACGGGTCGATATGGCCGTCTGGCTCACCTGTGACACGGTTATTAAGAAACAAATGGCTTTTATGTAATAATACATTTGTTACCCTCGACGGCAGCTCCTCCTCTCGATTCAGGAGCGTCTGACAACCCTGCAGAGATTTAGCAAATCCTGTCTTCTCAGCTATGGTGCCCCCTTCAGCCAATAGTGCCCCCAACAGGATTCACTCTAATAAAATAAATCCATCCATCCACATTAAACACCCGCTTTGATCCTTCCAAAGGGCCCCAGTCTCTCCCTCCCATTAACGACGCAGAAGCACCTGATACCTACACAAGGCAAGCAGGCGTAATTCTTTTATTTTACCTTAGAGTTAATCAATTCGATTAAAAGCAGCTGCTGATGTTCCTCTCAAGCGCTCTTCTGCTTTAAATAAGCCTGACGTTTGACTGTATTTCTCTCTGGCCACCAGGTAAGCAGACTGAGAGGCCCTGAGCTCTGCTCTGGGGGGCTGGGGTAGTAAGCAGGCTTAAAGGAGCCAGACCCCCACCCTGGGGGGGCTGGGACAATGATCATCCCCCATTAGGGCTCGTTAACATCACTGGATCAACTTTAAACTGGCTCCTTCATGCCAGCAGGTAAGCAGAAAAATCACTGATATGCTACGTGACAACTGAGCTCTGCAAATAAGTGAAATCATTACAAATGGTAGGCAGGCTGGACTTAATGGAAGATGGCGGCGTGCAGTGTTACGGGCGACACTGGCTCACTGGAGTGTTAGGTGCTAACGGGGAGGAGTCTGGGCAGAAATCGCAGGACTCAGACGCCTCAGAGCTGCTGTAGCGCCGCAGCCGGGATCCGTGTGGAAGCATGTGGCGAAGATGCATTCTATTTGGGGGACGTGATTTCATTTACCCCATAGCCGCTGAAAGTAGGTACCAATAGGTAAAACCTGAAAATTAGCCTAGGTTACATTTAATTGGCCAGAATGCTTTATTTTGATACCAAACAAATAAAGACACAAAAAATAGAGTCATTAAATTTAAGTGCTTTTTGAGACGTGGCTGTTAGGGCCCCTGACCTGAGCGACCGGGGGGGGTGGGGGGGAGGGTTACTTTCACCGCAGCTTTCCGCCCTCGATTGTGTGATTTCACTACAGATCTGGTTGTTGGTTTTCAAGGCTCCATTTGGTAAGCTAAGTTAATTGGGTTTTTGGAGGCTTCTATGAGAAAACTGAAGGTGAAATTGACTGATATTTTAGCTGAAGGATGCTTAAAAACCGTTCCATCCCAATGGATAATTTCAGTGTGGTTTTTGAAAGAAAGAACAACAAGGCAGAGGCTGGCAAAAATAGAAGGAAATATCACTGTGGAAAAAAATATTTAAATGTGACATTTCTAGACGGAAAAAAGATAAGTGGAATCTGAAGCGTTTTGGGGCAGTTCACTTACCTGCCGGTACCTAGTTAAAGATCTAGAGAATGTGAGTTTGACATGCTCACTGTTACTGGTCAAACATTTAGTTGTGCTGGCTGGTTGTTTAGAGTAAAAATTCCAAGCAGACAAATACAGAACATGGCTACAGAACATGACAGGCCCGGACCTGATCGGCTGGTCGCTGTTCTGCCTCCAGAATATTTTTATCTGTCCTTCTGGCTTTCCTGTACATGTGCAGAGCTGCAGGTTAATACAACAGAGCAAATTTGAACGGTTCCTGGCCACTTCAAGGTATTTGTCTCATTTAACATGGCAGAAAGTGAAAAATATATTTTGTTTCTCAGATATGTGGCTCATATTTGTTGCTTGGAGGTCATACAACTCCCAGTGAGCCTTTCTCTATTACCTGCATTATTCTACCTTCACATAGTAACAAAGGCTCATGGGAATTGAGGTTCCCTACAAAGGCAATATTCCAATATAGGGACATATTTTATTAGTGTCTATATCATACAACCCTCACCAGGACTAACCAGTGATTGAAGATGGATAAAAATGTTGTATTTATATTATAAAATACATCACAGGCAACATGATGGTTTTCAGAGAACATGAAGTTTACTCTCCACCACAAATGGGAACAGAAATGTCTCTTGGTGACATTAGAGAGTGTAAAACTTCATAAAACAAGAGGCCCGTTTACACAATTTGTAAAATAAAGTCTTAGGAGAAACAAAATGAATCTAATATCATTATTAGGGGGCATTGTCCCCTTTCCATACAAAGCCTTTATAAAAACAGGCCAGTGTTACAGAGATATGTAGTAATTTAGCTGAGATCGGCAGGTTATATGGACGCATATAAATAAATGGCTTACCGAGAGCTGGGCTCGGCCCGCTTGAGTAATGGCACATAACTGGACTCCACCAAAGCCCTGCATTATCACCGTGATCGATCACTAGCCCAGTGGCTGCTAGTAACCTAGTTAATGAAACCCACTTGGTCTTGGTTGGACTAATTGCCTTATTAGGGTATTTTTTTTCCTTGAGATGAAAAGGTTAGGAAGCACCTGGAGATGCCTGGAAGGAGGTGTCTACCCAGGTTTAGTCTTTAGTGCTTTTTTAACACATACATTTTTTACTTTGCCAGTCTTAAAGGGATAGCGATCGTTATTTTTGTGTTTGATCAATTTCCACAATTATTAGTCTGTACCTCATGGAAATGAGTTCAAGCAAGAGCAACATGCCAAAAAGAGGGCTACTCAGTAGTTACTCAGTAGTTACTCGGCATTGGTCTGGGTTTACATTTAATAAAACTCAGGCCTGACACAGGACACGCATCAGAACTCTGCGCCCCTTTAATAAGCGGACCGCTTACATCTCAGAGGGAGCGGAATGCACTCTGTTTACGCAGTGTAATTCACGTGGGAGTGAATTACGGCCCGAATCATGCCCCCCTCCCACTATTAATGGTATTGGTCTGGGAAGGGGGGGTGCGTGGGATCTGTGCTCATTACAGGTGCAGGCTGGGAAGTCATAAATCCCATCATTTCTGCCACCCGCTTGTGGTCTGGCCCCCTGCCGCAGTGGAGCCATGCAGCGGCACTGGGGAGGGGAGGTGGCGGGGCCTGTGACCATGACGACTGCATGCGTGAGGTGGATG
>JAODJU010000043.1:15352128-15375007 GCA_026776725.1 Gnathonemus echidnorhynchus
GTGAGTGTGTGTGTAACAGTCTGTGTGTGTGAGAGTGTGTGTATCAGGCTGTATGAGTGCAAGAGTGTGTGTATCAGACTGTGTGTGTACAAGAGTGTGGGTATCAGGCTGTGTGTGCGAGAGTGTGGGTATCAGGCTGTGTGTGCGAGAGTGTGTGTGTCAGACTGTGTGTGCGAGAGTGTGTGTGTCAGGCTGTGTGTGTGAGAGTGTGTGTGTCAGGCTGTGTGTGTGCGAGAGTGTGTGTGTCAGACTCTGTGTGTGCGAGAGTGTGTGTATCAGGCTGTATGAGTGCAAGAGTGTGTGTGTCACACTCTGTGTGTGCGAGAGTGTGTGTATCAGGCTGTGTGTGTGAGAGTGTGTGTGTCAGGCTGTGTGTGTGAGAGTGTGTGCATCAGACTCTGTGTGTGCGAGAGTGTGTGTGTCAGACTGTGTGTGTGAGAGTGTGTGTGTCAGACTGTGTGTGTGAGAGTGTGTGTGTCAGACTGTGTGTGTGAGGGCACAAAATGATTTTGACATGCTGAGTTTGATGTGTCCCCGAGTCATCAAGGGAGGAGCTCACATTTCACTTCTTTTACCAATCACAGTCTTCATCGTATGGCATCACCACGTTAATTAAAACTAGTGTTTTCTTTTAAGCAGCAAGGTGCAGTTTTATTGTGTAGGCCTTTTGTTCAGTGACATGTCATATATACAAAACATAGGAGCATGCTTATCTGCAAAGGCTGTATGGAGCAATGTAAGGGTACATCTTTATTCCATGATTAATAATAAAATCCATAACAACAAGGCCTGAACAGACAAGCTTCCAATCACAGACACAGAGGTTTAGTTCCCAGCTCAATGGCTGGGAGCCTTGAGTTTGAAAAAAAAAAAAACGGACCAATGCAGTGATGACATACAATGAAGACTGTTATTGGTTAAAGAAATAAAACACAATCCCATCCCTTGTTGACCCAGGGACACGTTGAACTCGGCAAAATCAGGACGCCCCAGCATGAGGAACAACCTTCATACCATGGTGAAACTGTGGGATTCACACCTGGCCTTGGTAGATTGGGGTGCTGCGTGTGTATATGGTGTATGACGGTGGACAAGCACAAAGGGTTTCATAGCTTTATCTACGTGATGAGCTGTTGGCCTGATGTACAGCTGTATTTTCAATCAAGTCACAGCAGAGCAGCAGCTCTGAGCTCCTAAACTCCGTGATAAACGCCTGCTCAGGTGTGGGGGCAGCATTCGGCAATTTGTTGTGTGGCCCTTCCGTGTCAGCTGGCGGGGGGAGAGATGGGGGAGGGTGAGGAGGTTAAAAACGGCGCCTGTCTCCCTCCCGGTGGGAATCCACATCCCGCTTCACCCTGCCAACGCTCCGGCGTTTGGACACTGTGGCCTGTTGTTGGCGCGGCCTTCATTTGGGGGCTAGTGAAGAAGAGACCCTGCCAGAGATCAGCACTCCAAGCAGGAAGGGGATCAAACCTGAGCCCCAGGGCTGGACTTGGGCCTGCGCTTGTGTGCACTAACAGCACAGCAGAATTCAGCTGGACTGGTGCCCACGATACACTGATTAGTGTTTCGATAGTGAATAAAAACGATTACAGCTCCAGACTCAATCACAGGCTTGCCAATCAATCAAACCTTTTAAACTATTATTTTTATTTTATTGTAAATAGGAAGGAAGCTAGGTGTAATGTTCAAGATCGAATCTGAGCTCTTACACCCAAATGCACAGTAGCAGACCTAAATTACTTCAATTAATGGACTTCAATTAGGTCAATTAAGATCTGCACTACTGAATCTTGCGCTGAAGGGGATGTTGCTGTCCCTGTATATTCAGTTAATTCCCAGATAGATAAACGTGAAGCATGAACTGGGACACACACTGACGTTAGCTAAACATTGACTGAATCTTTGAAGCATTCATTGGACATTGAAGCACGCTGTGCACGCCGTTCCCACGACGACACCTTTACTCTGCCTCTCTGCTGTCCGCGAGGTTCCCTGAAAGCTGAGGCCAGCGTTCGCTTCCCCGAATCAGGCAGTCGGGTTCCTCCAATCGCTGCCACGGGGGAAATCGAGGGGGCGCTGAACACATTTGTCTTTACGCAAAACCCACTGCTGACGCAAGGAGCAGAGAAAATCCGCTTTTCTGTGGACGGATGCGCGTGTTCCTGACGATATAAGACGAGCGGATTCCTTTGTTTCACCTTGTGAGATGCGTGTCGATAGTGACGGGCCCCCAGCGGGGGTGACGGGAGTCTGCCAGCCACCGTTATTACATAAGCACCAGCCTGTGGATAGAGTCCCCAGAAAGGCAGCGATTGGGGCTGTGCTCTTAGATTGCTGGTGGCTGCTCCCAAACACACACAAATATGTAATTCTAAGTGAGCTGCCCTCATGGCTTCATGGTTATGGGTTCGATTCCCACTCCTGTAAGTCTGGAGGTAGATTTAGGTGAGTTTCCTCCCACAGCCCAACAATGTGTTTTGGTGGTTCAGCTTCCCATAGCGTGTGACCCTGACTTACTTGGTAGCTGTACATCCTTCCTCTGAAACCTACAGCTCAAGTAAGTGTTAAGCTACAAAATGCTTAAAGTTTGCAATGGTTTTGAGGAGGGGTCGGGGGGGGGGAGTTATAACCATTTAAAAGGATTGCAGTGCTCCTCTAATGAGATTACACTTTCACCTTGGGTCCAGCCAACCCAAGTCTGACAGAGCTGCCAACCCTTTCCACAGGACTAAAGATGAACGGCAGGTGACACTCGTACCATAACCGAAGCCCATGACGGCATGACTGTCTGCCAGGCTGGGAATGGTCTAGTCCAGGGTTGTCCAATTCCAGTCCTGGAGGGCCACAATCCTATACAGTTTGCAGATTTCTCTGCTCAAACACACATACTAAACCTGGTAATTAGCTGATTAAGATGTGTTTAAACAGGGAAATCCGTAAACCGTGTAGGATTACGGCTCTCCAGGACCAGAACTACCATAAAGAAGCAGAAAGACTCAGTGTCATCTGTCTGTTCTGAGTCGATTGTTTGAGGTCTGCATCATCGCTTCTAACGACACCCTTCCCGCCGGAGACCAGACCACCTAACCGCAACAAGCCATTTTCCAGAGCAGTTACCCAAAAGCATCCTTTTTTATAGTACCGGCAACAATTAAAGATTTCTCCATATAAATTGGGTTTTTCTGCTATAGTGATTCCCCCATATGATGATTTATGACAGCTCGGGATTAAAAATGCCCTACATTATGAAATTGAATTTGATTGATTGACTCATCATTTCCACACCTCAGCTCACCAACAGGGTGTCTACCATGACTCACAGGTTCCATGTGACTATAGAGCAGCTGGCCAATGTCCAGTGGTCTAAACAGGGGCTTTATGTAGCTTACAGTTTGGATTAATGGTGGCCTTGGATAATGCGCTAATCAGTCAAGCTGTATTATAGCTGTGTGACATCGCTGATGGACAGATGTTGGGCAGTATTCTGAAACATCTTCCGATACAGATATGATTACACAATCTGAATTAGCAGGAGAAATCCAGCGCCTACTTAGCTAGTGGGCCCACAAACATCACATCGGTGTTGACAAACATCAAGACCCAATCATTTGTAATGGTCTCTTTTCCTAAAAGAAACTTCCATTTGTCAGGGAATAAAGAAAGTTGGATGTCAACAGCCGTCGGGGGTCAGGAGCTTTCTCAAGCCAACATTTACCGACACGAATGAGTGTGAGCATCTCCTACCCTGAAATGCATTCAATCAATTTTCACAGGACTCGCGAAAAAAGCCCTGCATCAAACCCTCAAACGAAAAACGCTGCCGGGCTGAATCACCATCTTCCGCCAGCCGCTTATTCAGGGAGTCTTCCGGAATGAGAGTGGAGCCATTTTAAGCAGGACGAGGAGGCGCAGGCCTTAATGCGCGGTTTGGGGCGACGGGCGCCTGCCGCGTTCCCACCCTGAAAGCCCTGAAAAGGGAACGTCTGGAGAAAAAAGGCAGAGATTAAAAAAAAACACACAAAATCGCTCTGCTCATATGCGCACAGATGCGACGCATCAATCCTCAATTTATTAAAACACAGTGAAAGAGTGTCTCCGGCTCAGTGCTGGGCAGATATTAAAAAAGATTAGGACAGTCACATAAAGTTCAGATAACAAATTCCCACAGTACTGTGTCCGGAGGTAAAAACATCTCCCCAAAAGATATGCAATCTAAAGCGAATGCTCTTCAGCTTTCCCTCATAATCTTAGATTATTCTTCTAACGCTGCTGACATCAGGGATCTCGTTGGGGTGATCTTGAGCTATTAAAAAAAATGTCATCAACAGTTTAAAGCAACGGCAAAACAACGTGACGTATGGGGGGGGGGGACACACAGAGGGCTGCGACTGGCGGCGGTTATTATCCGTGAGGAGGAGCCGGAGATTTCTTTGTGAGCTGATGCTTATCTGGTCCGCTTCAGCTGGCCCAACCAGGCCACACAAATTAAGAGGTTTAGCCTAATTTCTGACAGCACCCGTGGCTGCTCAGGGCTGGCCCCCACCCTCATCTTCCAGCTGCAAAAGCGACATCTAAGGCTAATCTCATTTTGCGAACAAAAACGTAGAGGCAGAACGGGCCGAGGTCATCGCTCTGCTTTCTGTAAACGGAGCCGCGCGACAGACCGTTGAAGAACACAGTCTCCAGTTTAACGTGCCACCTACACACACATGCACTGCACACGTTTGCAGTGAAATGCTTTGTCCACACGCATCCCGCCACACGTCAGGGAGGAAATGTCTGGAATGAAAACGGCTCAGCGCAGTGATACTCACACACCGCACATGCTGTGGTCAGAGAGGTCAGAGTGAGCCCGCCAGGAGACCACACTGAAATCAGGTCATATACAAAATCACAGATACATAAACGATTCTTAGAAAACAGTTGGTATTTGGAGGAGTGCAAAGAACCACAAATGTCTATATATATGCACATTTGTTTTATTCCACCAGAAAACTGTCCTCAGACAATTTCTTCAAAGTGAAAGCAATACTGTATAAAAATGGGTTCATTGGTTGGTTAGAAGAATATGTGCACAGTAACACAGGTGTGTGTTACTGCCTTATATGGTAGCAACTGCAAAATGACCCCTTATATAGACTACACACATTAGAACAGACCAACGGGAATGTACCACAGCCCTTAAATACCTGAGAGGGAGCAGACTGAGCGCACACTGCAGAGCCCTGTACACGGCCGTCTGCCTCATTTGGCTCTGAATCACGACTCAACCCATAATGGTAGAATCAAGCGTCCTTTTAGCCTGTGCAGGAAGCAGAGAAATGACCCGTGGATCTGCTGCAAAAGTGCTGACCGGGATTTCTCCAGAAAACTCGTCAAAGCGCCCGCAGCAGACCAAGGATCTCACATGGATTCGAAAGAACCAAGAACCGGATGAATACTTTAATAGGTGAAGTGACAGCCATGCCCAGGTCCAGACACGATCTCTGCAGGCCGGAATACACCGAGTCCCCAGACAGTTGTTTAAAAAATCCATTAAGACAGGAATGGATGTGTTTCTCTGGCGTCTGACTGGCGGAACAATGCGCAGTCTGATGGAGACGTGAAGTATGAGATTCAACCTCTCAGCAAAGGAACAGTCAGCCAGCTCAACTCCTCCCGTGCCCCCCCCCCACCCCCACCCCCTGGCTTGGCACACAGCCAGGGCCTTTTCACTCCTCTCAAGGAGCAAAACCTCACTGGTTCTCCTTCACATTAAACACACAGTCATCCTTTATTTTAGCGCCGAATGCAGTGCAAGTGGGTCTCGGGGAAACAGCTTCACCCACAAGAAAATGCCCCCACCTGGCCCCTTGTTGCTCTCCGCAAGGCTCAAGAAGCACAGGTGCCTTTTTTGTTTTTTTTTTTGCTCAGTTTCATTTTACTTACAGAAAAGGTAAACTAAAATGGGGAAAACCCTCGAAGCCCCGTCCACCATTGATGTGTCCTTCAAATAACTAAGGCATTAAGCATAATGGATACCATGGCAACAGGAAAGAGTGAACGCAGGTAGTCTGCCTGTTTGGGGATGGTAGCCAGAGACAGGCACACGGATTGATTTAGATGTATAGGGTAATCTCTTGTCACGCTACATCTATTTTAAGCAATACAAACTGCACCGTAATATCTGTGCCATCTTCTTGCTTTCTGCGCTCCAATTTAACGTTACTTCTTAAAGAAACAACCTACATACATACATTTCAAGAAAAAAAGCAAATAAACCTGCTGAACAATCTCAAACCCCAAGCCCTAATACAAAATGATCAGTAGATAACACTAATGAATCAGCGCCAGTGTAAATGAATACAGATCAAGTGAATAAAAGTTTTTTTTTTTATCATGACATGCATGAATATGTACATAGATAGCCCCTTTTTCCTATGGACACAAGTGATGAACAGCTGATTTAAATATACAAGAGTTAAGAGCTAATAGTTTATCATATATAAGTAATCATGAAAACGACCTTTGCTTGTAATAGCCTTGGGTTTAATGCATTTTAATCTCAAGGACTCGCTGTTTCAGACAGATGCGCTCCCTGATGCGACGTAGTAGGCGTGTAGTAATTATTCACTAGTTGTTTTTTCATTCTTTTTTTCTGCAGTATTGCAAATCAGCCACTCCTGCTTTTTAGAAACCGGACCAGATAACATGAGCAGGGAGGCAGGTTTTCATTTCAATTAATACAATATTTATATTGTATACACTATACATGTATGTACGCCTATACAATGTTGGGTTGTGATACCTTTGATAGGGCGCACTAGGAGGTGGGGAGAGACAAAGTGCATCCTTGCAAAAAACACACAGAAGGGTTATGATTGTGGTTTTATTTTACTTTAAATAAATGCCATACCAACCACTGTGGCTCGTTTAAATCACTTAACTGTACTGGGTCCTGTTCTTTTCACAGGCCAAATGCAGATAAACATTTCATTAGTAAACTTAATTGGAGGCTTTTTTCGCGCAAAACACTCTTGTCAACCTGTGCTGTCAACCTTAGCACCACGGCTGAAGGACGGCCGTAAATAATGATTAATGCCTTATACGGCATTTAGGGTGAAAAAGCGTTTAACTTGCGGCCTCTAGTGGCTTCGTTGGTGTACAGCATCAACAGAACACGGCACCTTCGCTTACAGTGCAAACGGACATGAAAGCTGTCGATATGGTTTCAGGCCGAATTTCTTTACCTTTACCAATCATTCACAAATTTAGAAGAAATAAACACATTCAGTGGATACTGACATAACTTCTCCAATTCTCCTTTACACGTATTTTAATTAGATTAACTGCAACAGCTCATAGCTCATTTTCAATCTGTGCAAAAGCACATACTTCTCTATAGAAGGCACGTAATAGCAGCTGTGAAAAGAGTACATTGATCTTAACAAATTTCATATAGGACTAACCACAAATACACAGAAGTGCCTATATCCTTTCATATGGTCCATGGTAAGCATATCCCATCCGAACACGCTGCAGTCAGTGCTCAGTCTTAAAATATAGCATGCTCATAATTCATATGCAACAGGCTCTTTAACATATATATCTTACAGTAAAATTGGAGCTGGTGTTAAACAGTGAATGCAGTACATTTTAAAAGTCTACTGTTAAATATTATCATACAACAGCGATATCTAAGTATGCATTTTTCATTGTTTTTTACAGCTACCTCACAATCTGTATTGGCCAATTGCTTCATTTCTAAACCCCCCCACACACACATACACACACACACACAACACCTGTGCCACCTCAGGAAGAGGGGCGTATTTCCGTAACGCACTCGAAGGAGATGGCTGTTCGTTCCCTGCCACCTACACCACAGGTGCTTTGCAGCAAGGGGAACACAGTCGTCTAACCAATCAGGATGCACCATAATAAACCATCTCATTTCTGAGATATGCAAGATTATTATGAGCTAATTACCAAGGGGTTTTTTTTTCTCCTGAATAGCCTCTTGGTCTAAAAATACTGCATATTTATTTGCAAATATATTCATTGATGAAGTTTTAAAATTACCTGGAAACCCATAAAAAGCAGTATGAACAGTCTGATTTAATACTGCCTTCATTATAATCGCATGGTATTTTCATAAATATTATTATGCCGTTCCATTTTTATCATAAATAAGAGTAGATTAGGTAATCACTGCCTAAATTCTATGACCAATCAACAGTTTAAATTTTATCCTTTGGAATTATTTCATACATGACCCATTTTTATTCATGTTCATAATGCCTAGAGTCAGCAAGCTAAATTATGCTAAAATAAAGTACAATTTAATTGCCACTTTGTGAATGCATATACATTTTCTTTGAATGTTCCCCATTTGCGACATCATCTGTAACTGAATAAACCATGAATGGTGATTGTATAAAACACTCATCACCATTTTACAATCAGATTCAACAGATACTTTTCGTTATGTACTTGAGACTACAGAGATAAGTTTCATATACATATATCATAAAGAATGTTATAGTTACAATTACAGGCTGTAAATTTGCTTTCATATAAAAATACACCATGATGTACTTGGTTTAAATACTATTTCACATATAAAACCGGACACTTTTAAAGTCATATATAGGCCTAAAACGAAAGCCGTCAGTACGTCAGTATGTTTGATCCAGCTGAATATCTGTTATTCAACATTGGTGAAACTCCATAATATTTAGTGTTATGTACTCGGTATATAATATTCAGTAAACATATTCCTACACATTATTATACATCATTGTATTGTGTTCTTGCCTTTGCGACCAAGTGGCACCAGTGACACCAAGTGGCAGAACAAAATAAAATCCCCGCTTAACACTTTCAAAGTCAAACATTAATTCATAAAAACGCTACAAACTGTTAGAAATTCTTCTACTTTCAACAGCACAGACCTCAAAGCAATTTAATATTTAACAGGGCATCACAGAACAATGAGGTAGTCTCCAATAACAGGGCCTAGATATTACTAGACAAATACATAAATATGAATCGTTTACAGTGAATTATTGGAATTATTAATATATTTGATAAAAGTATGCCTCTTACCTGTTAACTATCATAATTATTTACTGTGAGATTCGGTCTCAGTAAGCACGGGCATAAGGCTCAAATGGAACTCTGGACTGGGTGCCAGTACATTGTAGGACAAACACAATAAGGGCAATTTAGTGGCGCTAGTTCACAAACCTTAAGGAAGTAAAACGGGGTGTCTGTAGGAAATCCGTGCAAACTCCACAGAAACGGGGCCCAGGAAATGCACGCGTAATAATGTGAAATGCAGTGCTACCGATTATTGCATTGTATTACTCTAAACGAACAAAATAATAAAAATATTATTAAGTTCACTTTAATCGTAATATTTTTCAGCACGCCTGTCTAAGCATACTACAGTTCAGACTAGCATCACGTACGAATTCATTGAGTAAAAAGTTTCTAATGTTGACACTGTACGTACATGCTTTAAAATATATTTTTTTCTTTTCTCGTGTGCATTTTATTTGGGTTGTTAAAGAAAACATGCAGGAAAACTGTCATGAAACTGTACGAAATCTTAATTTTTAAAAAGAGAAACTACGAGCTATCTTACTTCAAAGTCGTATTCGATTTCTATGGTCGAAGTTTGTACGTATTTTGCGCATTTTCTTTAATGTCTATGGTAATGGACGCTTAGCGACACCTAGCAACCACGCACAAGGCCGTTAGTGTATTTACGTTTCTGCGTCCAGCTCTGCAGTGAATCACAGGCGGAATAGCCCGTTGAAGGCATTTAAAATAAACCAATCACTGTCTTGCGTATGCTCTCTCGACGAATCAGAGACCGCCAGCTGGGCGGGACCTGGTGTTCCAGGTTAAACGCGGTGCAGTAGAACTCTTTAAACCAGGTAAAATGGCTCTATTAACGTTATGCGATACAAACACGAAAGAAATTAGATCGTGGCTAGTCAACGGACCTGTAGCTATCCGTTTGGTTTTCTTAGACAATTTTGTGAGCTGGCTGATTCGCCGTGATCTTTGATGTCCCGTGTTAATGCACAGGCAGAGGATTATTAGCCAGCCGCACGCAGCCTTGCACTGAGATTCTCCTCTCACGTATTTTTTCTCTATGAACATGAACATGCACACTCAGCTTCAGGGAACTGTGAATGTAAACCCTTTATAGATCGATTTTGCAAAAACGGCGATTGCTGTTGATGATGGGGAATTCGTGACCCAAGAAGCCAGATCAGTTAGCTGGGTCGCTAACGGATCTGACTACCTTATATTTTGGCAGCAAAAAATACTCGATGATAGCCAGCATCGTTTCCAATTTTATTTGGAAGATATAAAATTGATTTTAGGATAGCTGCAGCGGTTTATATATGTGGTTTAGTAGATGACAGGTTAGTTGATACACTGATCACCCATTGGATGTAGCTGTAAATGATGCACTTCAGTTTGTAATTTTTCAGTCTTCTGGTGAAAAACCAGAAAATCTTCTAAGGTAGTTCATGTAGTGTTGTGTCACTGATGTATTTATTTTTCCTATTTGCCGTGTCCAATATTGGTCAGTTTTGGTTGTCCATGGTATCTGGTTATAGGATGAAGGCTCGGTCATCCTCCCCGGTCCGTGTGCACGTAGATGAGACCGCTCCTGTTCGCATTCATGTGCATCGGAGTCAGTCCTTACCTTCCTCCATGGAGGTAGAGTTTAATCTCTGCTTCAATCATGCTCAGTTCATCTGTGGTGTTCAGTGAAACCAAGTGTAAAAAAAAAAAAAAAGTCTGAAAATATTGCTGTTGTCCTTAGATGGAACAGCTTGCGCTCACTTCAGTGCCTGATTATGGGGGCACTGGTACGGGGAAAAAAGCAGCCATAACCATCAACAAGGGTGGTGAGACATTCCATAAGTCCAAAGAGGTAAATAATATCTGTCAGTGTTCATAAAATAACCTTTCAAGTTATAATGATAATAAATACAGAAAATAATACATTTTATTTGGCATGTACACAGTTAAAATCACAGAAACTCTTTGATCATTTGAATTCATTTCCAAATTTCTGTTTCCCACAGAAAAGCATGAAGAAACCAAACTTAACACAAAAGCCAGCATATAAGATCTGGGCGGTTAGCCATTCCGACGACTTTGACCTTGGAAAGGTCGAAGGAGAGAAGGAGAGTTCATCTCGTGATGTTGCTGATTTCGGCTTTAAGGTGACTCCGATATTTCCCATTTAAAAATGTCTGGGGTGGAGTGTAGAGTGAAGGTGTGGATTTTGCTCCTGTTGTGATGAGGTACACTATGTCACACTATGGATAGGTGGCTGGGTCATTCTCCCTGGCCTACGGTTGGCCATGGAGGTATCACCCATATGGTAACAATATCATATAATTATGTCGTATAATATATGGTCCATGTCATAATAAATTAGTGGCTAGTATGGTGTGTTTGGTACCTGAATTATGGGTCTTTAGGAGAGATCTGAAAGACAAAGGCACTAAGTTCAGCGTGGTGATATTAAGGTGGTACGTTTCATGAGTCCTGAAGGCTTCGTCACTGAAGGGGCACAGTCATGCATTACATGAAGAGTCATGTGAAGAGCACAGTGGTAATTGTACAGCTTGGTGCATTGTGGTGGACAGAGGAACTCAGCCGGCCATCCTGTCTCCCTCCCAGGGACGTCCTCCACCACATGCCTCTGGGACGACTGGAGGTGACGCCGCTTTGTTGTCTGGCGGTCGGGACGGCCGAGGAGGGGGGCGGTGTGGAAGCAGGTCCTACCTGAGTCGCTCTGACCTTGACAGGTAGTCTTTAAAAACCCTGCCACAGTAGTCGTTTCTCTTTACCTTTACTCGTTGCCTCTGTACTTCCATTTTGCCACTTCTGCTTCTTAAGGCACGGTTACGACGGTATGAAAGACACGCATCTGCTGCGGACCCTGATCGACGCAGAGACCGCTGCCAGTGCTGTGGCTGTGCAGCTTGTGTCGCTTAAAGACGTTTTGCCGGATGCCCTTGATGTAAGTAAGAAGGGACAGTGCGATCTCTGTGGATTTGATGAAATGCTCAAGTAAAGGACCCAGCAAGGTCTTCATTCTGTATCAGTTTCTCGTTGGGTTTTATGGAAAACTGAAAAGTTTCCAGCCAATCTCTGCCTGTTTCACTACAGTAAGAGCCTCCTGCCCCATTCCGTCCATCCCATGCTCATCCAGTATGTAGGACAGGCGGCCTAGATCCTGTTGAAGGCAGATTTAGGGCACAGGGGTGAGGTATATCCTAGAGGTGCACCGATCCGATATTTTCCCATTGGTATCGGCACTGATCCATACCTATTAGATGGATCGGGTATCAGCCATACAGCAGATACTGAACTAAGAGACCATTCTGTGTTTTTATACAAATTTGCATTGTTAAATCCTGGTTTAATCCTGGTTCTGGTGGCAGAAGGCTGCTTCCAGGTTAAAAATTTCTAAGACAGCTGTTCACAAGAAGCACGTGAAACAGGAGACACTGGGAATGACCAGAAACCAACCAGGTAAAGGGCAGAAGCAACTTTCTAATGCCAGAGATGACCGTCAGTTTATCAGGCAGTGCCTCATAAATTGGAGGATGACCTCAAGTGACCTTCAAAAGAAATGGGAAACATAAAGTGGTGTGAAGTGCACTGCTAGGACAGTTCATATCAGGCTCCTACAAGCAGGACTGAAGTCACATAAAGCAAGGAAGAAGCTTTTCTTCAATGAGAATCAGAGAACAACCAGGCTGCAGTTGGCAAAAAAAAAAAAAAATATTCACAGACAAAAAATTGTGCTGTGGTTTTAATTTTTTCTGCGGCTGTATGTGACCAATCCACAACTGATGCTTATTTAGTTTTTGTCAGTCTGTAAAAAGATAGCTCTTTTGTAGTTAAATCAATTTGTACAATTAGTCGCACGACAGCTCTTTCCCATTCCGGATGTGTGTTTTGGGGCATTCAAGCCAAGCAGTAAGGCTGCCACTCAGTTTTTTTGCTACTCAGTAGGTGTGAGCGCAGTGACTTGCACCTGCTGTGACATCATGCGCATACCCCTCACCGTAGGGGGAGCGTAAGAACATCAGATAAGAGGGTGACGATCTGGAAGTATTTTACAGTTGAAACTAGATTGAAACAATTAGAGGAAGTAGTTTTTAGTGGAAAATCCATCTAAACTAAGTGCACGCAATTGTGCGAAACAACGCAATGTATGATTTGAGAGTCGCTAGCTTGGGCTGTCTTGCACACTCGCTACAGCTTGTGATACAGGAGGGGCTGCTATTGCAACAAAGTATAAGTGACATTGCTAGTGAGAAAAGCTGTGGGGCATTTTAAGCATTTGCCACTTACGTATCCTCCCTTGGAAGATATTCAAACTGAACCTCAAATACCTCAGAAAGGCTTTAAACAAGATGTGCAAGGGAGCTGGAACAGTACATTATGTATGTTTCTTGTAGCCAAATTAAAGATTGTTTGACATACATTTTTTCATTTGTATTTGCTAGTTTCAAAAAATATTAGTAATACAAAGTATAACTTTTTAGATATTATGTATTTATAATATTAAAATATGAAAGACATAAGAGCTCTTGTATCGGAATCAGTGTCGGCAGTAATGTATCAGAATCTGATTGAAACTAAAAAAAAACCGTGGATCGCCCCGCCCCTAGGACGTCCTGGACGGGATGTCAGTATATCACGGGGCACACGCACATACTCATTCGCATTACACATTAGAGACACCAGCTAGCATAGCACAGATCAAACAGATCTGTGGATTACTGGGGGAAGCCGGGATATCCAGAGTGTGCAGCTCAGCTGATTGGAGCGCTGTACTACTGATCGGAAGGTTGCCAGTTCAAATCCCAGTATGGAGATAGTGAGTTCAACATTAGGCCCTTAAACCCAGTAGCTCCAGAGCCTGATCCTGCTTCCTCAGCTGTACGTCGCTTTGAATAAAAGCATCTACTGAATAATATTAAACGACAATGAAACTTTGCTCCTCCTCTTGGCGAAGTTCTCTATTCGCCTGCCCATCCTGCTGTTTGTGACACACACACAGATTTGTAGGTGGGATCAAGCCTGGCAGCCGAGGGCAGCGGCACCCATGCAGCTGTGGGTCAGAGGCCTCGCTCAAGGGCCCACAAACATGCGACTGTTCCGTCGAAGCCATGCGTGAACCAACAACCTTCTGATCACAGTCACATAGGCTTAGCCTGCTGAGCCATATGCTGTAAAGGACATGTAAAGGAGATCTGCCCCATGGGGAGAGCATGCACACCGCAGTCATGCTGAGTAGGCGTGTGATTCAAAGCTGCTTCCCACTGAGCCGCCGTGCCGCCCAACTCAGGATCTCTGGGGAATTTAATTGTTCCTGACGTAGAATAATTGCATGCCTGATTTACCATTTGATTTTTCCCCAGGGAACTCAACTTCCAGTTAAAAACAAGTTTTATTTCGGTCATATTCACTGATCTGATTGCCACCAAATTGCGAAGTGCACTTGCAATCATTTGTATTGTTTTGCTGATTCTCAAAATGTATATTTTAGGATTCGAGATTCAAGTGCTCAGGTGAGCGGCAGCTTTGGCGGGAGAAAAACCTTTTGCTGGAGAAGCTGGAGATTTTCAAACGCATCAACAGGTTGGTCCGTGACCAGCTGAAAGAGCTGCAGAACCGTGAGGTGCGTGATTCCGGCACCGAGGCCCACGGGGGTGTGGGCGTCATGCTCTTCTGTGAAGGTGGTTTCACTTTCTTGTATCTGCAGGAAAATCGACTTGAGGCGAGCCGGCAAATAGACATCTTACTGGAGAAGCTGACACAGACGGAAGCTGAGAATCGGGTTGGCTTCTACATGAGAATTTATGTTTTTGATACCCCGGGATACAAGCAATGGGGCTTTGATCGAATGGAGAGACGTGGGAAAATTTAAAGAGGAATACTGATTACAAATTAGGGGTTGGGGGGTTGGGGGACGGCTCAGCTCCCGGTTCTCCGGTTGAGATTAAAATCACATGTTGACAGATATGAATGAGAGATGAATGTGCAGAATTAAGATCTGAATAACTGCTAAAGCGACCTCCACCTCTAGCTTTCACGTGTGAAGTTAAAAAAAATGGGAAGCGTTTTGATCTGAATGAGTTTTTATGCTTTACCTAGAACCTGAAAAGAAACCTCAGCGAGACGGAGAGCAAGGTGGGGGAACTGACGGATATGAGGAAAAGAGAAATGGTGTGACATTTAACGTTTTCCCAATTCATGAAATGACTTTCATCTTCCTTTGTCAGAACAGTTATATTCGGTGCGGCTACAGAAGGCAAGACCGCCATTTGGGGTTATTTATAACCCTGACAAAACAAGGCCCAAAAATGATGGAATATGTGTGTCGTGGCGTCCTGCAGGAAAACATCGGCACCGCGCTGCAGCTGTCGAAGTCTGTGGATGCCACCCGCGCTGTCCTGCAGGGGCAACTCCGGAGCAAGGAGTCGGAGAACAACAGGCTGTGTGTGCAGCTGCGGGTGAGGACCAGCAGGGGGTGCTGACACGATAGCGGAGCTCGCAGACTGGCTTGTGATAATGTACTTAGTGGTCTGTTCGCTGAGCGTGGGGTTGTGAAGCCTGCTACCACTCCCGGCAGAGTCTGGAGAGAGCAATGGTCGAACGGAAGCTGGAAGCGGAGGCTACGAGGGCGGAGATGACGGCTCTGTCAGAGAAGGCCGCCCGGGAGAAGGAAGCTCTCAAGAAAGCCGTCAGGGCCCAGAAACGGCGGGCAGAGCGATTTGAGTCCGCCATCGAGAAGTGCTACAGTCAAATGAGGGAGAAGGTACCTGTGACAGTGATGTCATTTCCTTCTACTGTGACATCAGCAGAGTGAGTCATTGAGATGACGACATTTTGAATCTGGTATTTCCCCAAATGTTGCTTGAGAGAGTGGTCTGTTATGTAACATTTGGGTGGGTCAGTATTTCCTTGTGCCTCATGCACACAGGACCTGCAGCTGGCGGAGGCCAATTCGGAGGCGAGAACCCAGAAGGGACGTTTTGAGAAGGTGTCGGAGGGGAAGACTCAGCTGGAGGCCCAGATAGCCGTCTTCAAGGCGTAAGACGGCCGTCGCTGATAGGAGGCAGGCAGGCTCAGACCCAAAAAAAATTTCTTGAGTTTCATCTCAGTAGATTTTTCTGAATCTGGTGGGATTCAAACAAATTTCTGGGGCGGTTCAAACCCATAATTTCACTACCTGGCTTTGAGGCCAAGCAGGAAACGGGTTTCCGTGGTTCTGCTGGGAAGAATCAGATCTCTGTCATCTCTGCTTTGCTCTGTTCTGTCAGGATCAGCGGGGGAGGGGGAGGGTTGGGGGTGATGTGACCACTGTGATCGGTCTCTTTCTGTCTCAGCCAAGTCGCCGACCTGACCGCCGAGCTGCACAAGGAGAGAGATGCGGCCAGGTTGTCCAGCCGAGACCTTCCAGAGAGGATGGAGAAGATCAGGATGGAGAACGGAGAGCTGGGTCTAGAGAACGCAGAGCTGAAGGTGAAGGAACACTAAACGGAGACAGTGGGTTGCACACCCCCTCCTTTCTGGAGTTGTGGGATAGCCAAGTGTGCAGTGTGAAAGAAAAGAAATTCGCTTTAAAATGGTATATTTCCTGCAAAACATTTTAAACTATAATTCCGTTAGGAAATGCTGTTTGTTTATTTTGTTCGTTCACAGTGCTGTGCAAATGGGAGCCTGTTGAACACTCGTTTTGTGCTGTCTGCAGGTGCGCATTGCCGGCCTGGAGGAGGCGCTAGCGTGCTCGGCGTCGGAGCTCGATGGTCGGAACGCCGACCGCCAGGAGCAGAAAGAGCTTGCTGAGAGGTGCCGTGCGCAGGTAGCTTGCAGGGGAGTCGGCGCCTGCAGCCAGCGGTCGTGAGGGAGCAACTGACACGAGTGGCTGCCTGGCGATATGGCCGCTGGCCTCGCCTTTTCTTCAGAAAAGCGGCCAGAGCTTCCTGCTGAAACACCTCTTATTAAAATGATACAGTGATTAGCAGGAGTGTGCAAATGCCCTTTGCCTGTATTCCCAAAGGTAGACGACCTTCAGAGGGAGCTCGAGGCCATGAAGGCGAAGTTGGAGCAGGTCCAGAGAGACAACGAGGCTGCAAGGGAAGGAAAAGAAGCGGAACATGAAAAGGTGCATCTTTCGTTTTGTCTTTAAATGGCCTTTACAGGGACACATATAAAGAAAGCCAGACACACTCAGGATTCTAGAAATCACTCATGTTTTGTATTGCGCAATGTAAAGACGGATGAATCCAATGTTATTATCTAACATATTCTGGATCTCCCTTTCCATGTTAGAGAGATCTGTTCTATCAGTGGAAGAGGAGAGAGGCACCTCCTGTTTTAAGACGTCGTTAATCCTATTGTGCTGGAAAGCTAAAGGCTCTACTGACAGACAGCGGTCAGTAGTTAGCTCTGCCAGCCGTTTGGAGAGTCATCATCATTTTGAGCGAGGCTCAATTTAAATGAGCTATTTGTCAGCTTAATGATCTGTGATAAATGTATTGTCTTGTTTCTCTGCTTTCTGGCTTTTGTTAGAGTAAATCTAAAGGATTCTCCCATATCTGTTAAATTTATGGTGGTATTGTGCCCCCCCCCTCTGTTTTTCTAGGACAGGCAGACATACACTATATGTGATGAGGTTGAGCTCCAGCCCCCTCTGCTGTCTGGGCAGTGTAGTGTGCCAGGTGTGAATTTGGAGTAGACAAAGAAATTTGAGTGAACATTGGCAGGTGTTCTTCCAGGGACTGTAGGCTGACAGGTGTTTTTCCCTGGAAATCAGTTGGTTGCTGACGGGTTTAATGAGGGATTCAGGTGGTTGCTGACTGGGGTTTAATGAGGGATTCAGGTGGTTGCTGACTGGGGTTTAATGAGGGATTCAGGTGGTTGCTGGCAGGTGTTTATTTAGGGATTCAGATGGTCGCTGGCAGGTATTTTTAATGAGGGATTCAGGTGGTCACTTGCGTGTGTTTTTAATTAGGGATTCAAATGGTCGCTGGCAGGTGTTTAATGAGGGATTCAGGTGGTCACTGATGGGTGTTTTCAGTCAGGGATTCAGGTGGGTTCTGGCGGGTGTTTTTCAAATGGGGCCTTCAAACAGCTGTTTGCCCATCCTCAGGTAAAAATACAGCTGGAGTCACGGGTGAGGGAACTTGCAGCCTACCCAGATTTGCTGAAAGCGGCCCAACAGTCGCTGCAGGACTGTGAGGACAAGCTCCAGAGCTCTGAGAGGAAGCATTCAAACCAGTCAGAAATCCATAGGCAGCTGCAGGCTGAGGTGCACATCCATAAGTAAAATGTATTATTTAATGTGGTATAAAATGTGCAGTTATAGCTTCCCACCACCAGGTGGAGCCAAAAACATGGCTGTCTGTGATTGGCGATAGGATGAGCATGTGCCATGTACCTGCTTCTGCAAGTGAAGGTTGTGTTCGTGCTGTGAGCTTCTGAGCACACGTGTCCCCTCCCCCATCTTCACATTCAGCATGTGCTGTTATTGTGCCAATGATTTCCATGCTGTTTCATACCACCTGCTTCCATATTTCTTTATTTAGACCCCCTCCGCACCAGATTACCTATTGCAAATCCAGTTTGGTGCTCAGGCAGTTTTAGCCACTTGTGTATGTGTTTATTAGATTATTTATTATTTAGATTAGGGAATCTCTTTGCCTGAGTCCTCCACGATGCCCAGAACAGACCCATGCGTGTCCGCAGGTCGACAGGCAGTCTGAGCAGCTCGCGAGCTCCCTGGCGATAAGGACCACCATGAGCGAGGCCTCCACGCAGCTAAAAGCGGACCTCCTGCAGAGGTGAGCCTGCTCTCTCAAAGGGGCCCCCGTTGACCTGATTTGACACTTGACGGGCGGCCCGCTCCGCGCCCCTTCAGGCGGGTGGAGGAGGTGCAGCAAGAGAACACGGAGCTGGTCCGCCGGCTGGCGAGCCAAGAGGAGGCCCTTCGGTACGGCGAGACAGAGCAGGAGCGACGCTCCGCCGAATGCGCCTCCCTCAGCCGGCAGCTGGAGACGGCGCTGGCCGACGTCAGGCAGCAGGTGGGCTGGGAACCGGCCATGGACCCCAAACATGCGAGACTCATACTTCAAAATAAGTATTAACTATTAATTTGAGCTGTTTTGTTGAGCTTTTCACTACAGCAGAGTAGCCTTGGAGTAATCTTTGCTACTAGCCTATATAAACACCTCACCATTTTTATTTATTACTGCAAAAGTCTGGGGTGTATACAAAGGGGGGGGGGGTGAGGCCACAGGGGTGCTGATTGGTTCTGGAGTGTCTCTTCCCCTGTCACTCACCGATTCAAAGCATATTATTGGCTAATGACACCATCACACAAAATTGCCTGATAGTTAAAGTTTACTTTGGTTGTTAAAAAGCAGCACTCGTCCACATCCCCTGTTTCAGCACCTGCCTCTCGAAGACTGTGCACATCACTGCCAGTAACCTGAACCTAGAGGGACCAGATAATCCATGTCAGGGAGGGCACTCTGAGCTCGCACACGATTTGTAAACCATTTCAGATGAGAGAACCTGGGTGTCACTTATTGCTGTTCATGCTGTGTACTGATTGGTGAGTCTCCTATAATCATGCATGTGCTGCTGATTCTAATGTGAAACAGCTGGATGAGTCTTTCAATCAAGGAAACAAACCAGTCAAAGCACAAGAAGAGCTGAACTATTTAGCCAAGCACAGAAGCCTTTCAGTTTTAAAGTAGTTTTTAATCCATGTCAGAAAGAACACTTAATCTGGTCACCCTACTGAAGCCCAGTACCACACTGGGTCGCATAGCATAGCAATTTCACCGTGCCCCATCTCTCTGGTTACGGCTCTCCACCTGTCCCCATCTGAAAGGTTTCTAATGTCAAAGACACAGCCGCTGTCAGAGAGAGATCCCTGCAAGGAAGGATCCTGGAGCTGGAAGTGGAGAGGAACAGGCGAGACAGCGAGCTCCAGCAGCTGAAGAGGAGCAAGCAGGCCGTGGGTGTCCAAGTCCCCCCCCCCCCCCCCAAAGTCAGATCCAACCCCTTAGCTGTGAACAGTGTATAAGCCTCTCTCATTAGACATACGTAAGGTTGTTGACTGACTAGTATCTTTTAATAATGCAATTAATCAACTTTTCTGCGGTATGATACTCAGCGTTACTTAACGGGCCAAGTTCATCACGAAGTGATTTTCTGTGATTGGTAAATTAAGCATGACCCTTAAATGCCAGTAGTAGCAGAACTGGAAATGATTTCCTGACCTTACTGAAGCAGATGGGATGTACTTCTGCAAGGTGAAGTGTGTAATACAAACGCAGTCGTAGCTTAAGTGTCTGTGAGTATTACTCAGATGCTTTTGCGTTGCTGTTTGTAATCAGCCCATTCATTACCGATTCTGTGACGATGCACGTCCCTTTCAGTTAATTCAACCTCTCTGTCGTTTTTTTTTTTTTTTTTTTTTTTGCCTTTCAGGCAGAGACTCAGCATGAGGTGCGGCTGAGAGATCTGCAGCTGACCCTGGAGCGCTCGGAAAGCCACGCGCAGCGGCTGCAGGATTACGTGGACTTCCTGAAGGCGAGCTACGCTGCCATGTTCGAGGACAGCCTCGCGACTAATGTGGGAGGGGCTTACCTTTTTAAATAGCCCACCCCCCGGCACTTTGCTAAAATATTGGCATTAATAATGAGATTATAGTAACTTACTATAGTTAATTTGAATGCTATATTAAATTTTCCCTAACAGTGAATTACCTGCCCAGGCCTAGAAATGTGACATGACTTTAAATCTTTCTGGGTAATTCAACAATACAACGTGACTTATTATATTAAAAATATATTTTACTTTTTAAATATTCCAAGACGTACGTTTCTAGAATATGATACTTATCACACAATATATGATTTAACAGGACCAGACAGCCCTATTCTAACTTCCTTTCTTCTATTGCTGGGTTCAGTGAGTTGGGCTAGGCAGCCCTTTGCCATCTTTCCATGGTTAATGGATCCAGGGTAGTTTTCGGGTGTAATCTGGATGCTTACTGCCCCCATTTGGCAGGAGCCAGCCGATCTTTCTGAGGGATACGTTCATTTCGAAGCGAAACAGATTTAATGTCCTCTCTCTAGCAGAAAGCCTGCCGAAGTCAGCTGGAGATCTACGCTGCTTTGAAGGTTTAAACCAAAATACTAAATGCAGCGTTTTATGAATAAACGGTTAACATGCAGTTGCCGGGGTGGTAAGATGTCACAGTTCTCCTTGAAAGGTTAAGAAAAACCCAACTTGTTAAAAGTGATCGCGTCAAATCATTATTTATTTAGCATATCCAGCATAACATTTTCCTCTATTTCTATTTCCCCTTTCATCTGGGGTCAAATACTTATGCAAGCAGCATTTTTCACTTAATTGATTTTCTGAAAATGATTTGCTAACAAATAATTGATTTTTGACTTTGAAAATATACTGTGAGCGACTATGAGTTTGCAATGAAAAATACTGACAAGAAGACTGTAATTCAAGTAAATCTGATCATTTTAATTTGTTACATCGTACATCCTTTTATTTGCCGTTTTCTTGTATATAAATTAAATGAGAGTCACGCAGATGCGACCTCATTGATCTATATGTGCTGCAAAGAGGCATTATGGGATGCAGAGGAATAAGGTATAGCGGTACTTTATTCATATTTGTGGTGAAACTTTTCATACAGCTTCTAGTGCGAAACACGGACTCACGGGTTTCCAGTGAGTGAATATAAAATTTTATATAAAAAGGTTTTTTATTTATTTATTTTATTTTTTTTTTAAATATTTGTGTTTCTTTCTGTGGTACAAGACTGCAAACTGGGTCAGGAATTGAGCAAGCGATGATCTCTCAGAATTGCTGCACTGATCTGAAGGAAATTGATCTGCTATTTAATCAAAGGTCGTTTGAACTTCAAAGTCAGGCTTAAAACCAAGTATAAGGAAAGCCGCTACATCGGGCTGATGGGCCGGGCCGTTTCAGGGGTTTTAAAGTAAACATGGATTCCAGGGAGGCGCTGCAGTGTCAGATTGTCCCGCCGTCTCGCATGGAAATGTGACGGATGAGTTCTGGTGTTACAAAACGGTGGGAAACACTAATAATGGTTCATGTTAGTCATAAACCTTGATAGTTACCTTTTGCTTATTGATATGCTTAATCTTTGTTAGACTAATTGCCTTTTATGAATATTGATCTTACATGGTTTCGGTATTTATGTGATACATCCCAGAAAACACATACGGCCACATTTTCATGGTTAAAAATGAGTTTGTTTTTAGTATCTTGGGAAAACAACAGCCTTGCAACAATTTAATCTAAGATATATCAAAACTGCTTTTTCACGCTTTTGTGCAGGGTGAAAAGTACCAGTGCAGAGTCATCCCAGAACTCAAACTGGAATCCTTGTCTTTAAACACTACGCCCCCTGCTGCCCATTAGTTTTTCGCTGTTAAATTGCAAATCACAGAGCTTTGGATTGCTGTTTTGGGTATTAGATTAAAAACACAGTATAATGTACTATGGGCCAGTCTTCATTGTTTTGACCATGGACATGTTGGTGACATGGATGGTAATACTTCATCTGTGCTGTATTGCTGATGTTTAGAAGGATAACCTGCTTGTTCATGGGCGTCTTTTATGAATTGTAATAAAACGGATCTCTATTCGCTTTGCAACAGTGCCATCTAGTGCTCATTTTCTAGTGCGATAGAACTTAAACTTATATCAGTGGCATTCAAAATGTTTTTGACAGGGCCTCTCAGGGCTAATATTTGCCCTGAATCCCCCCCCC
>JAODJU010000043.1:15375249-15401862 GCA_026776725.1 Gnathonemus echidnorhynchus
ATAGTAATTTGAATAATAATGATGAAAGTAAGATTTATTAAATATAAGTAAGATGTATACGATTTTAATTTTTAGCATATAATATGTGTAGGTGTAATGTGTTCACATTGGTTCTAATATTTCTAATAGATGCAGTTTGGAAATAGGCCTGCCCCATGCCCCTCTGCAGTTCCTTCACGCTCCAGCAGGGGGTGCAACCCCACAATTTTAATATCTCTGTGTTATACTTAACACTGATTTGTTAATATTTTTTTAAAGAAAATGGTAATGAAAATTTTACAATATATCCATAACTCATAAGATTCTGAAATGCCATGTCAAAATATGAATACAAAGCTATCCAGCCAACTTAACCTAATCACCCCAAAAAACAATAATGTCACTCAGCGTGCAGCGCTATCTTTGTACACCTCCAGGACGGGGGTCTGAATCTCACCTCTATTCCCCCATTTTCTGTAGGTTTCCTCCTCCAGTCCAAAACCAGCAGTTAAATTTACTGGCATTGTGTGTGTGTGATAATTTGGTATATTACCAAATGTCCCCACAAAGTTATAAAAACCTGTTATCGTGGGGACTCTCCACATGGAGAAACTCAATTTTCTGAAAATCTGTGACTGCAATTAAAAAGCCAGAAATGTTGTGTTGTATTTTGTTTGGCTGCTTATGGTTTAGGTTAGGGCTGGATAGGGGTTCAGGCTGTTATCGTTGGGATTAGAGTTGTTCCCATAGAAAAGAATGTACAGTCCCCACGAAAATGTGAATATGAATGTGTGTGTGCGTGTTTGCACATGTGTGTTCCCTGCAACAGACTGGCATCCCATCCAGGGTGCCCCCCAGCCTTATGCCCTGTGCTGCCTAGGATGGGCTCCAGGCCCCCTCTACAATCCTCACCTGGATAAACCATTAGAATATGGTAGGATGGATGTTAGGTATTTCTGGAGGACTTACAGTTCATGAATTGGCCATTATTCCGGTCGGCCAAGCCCCACTGACAGAGGGAACATACAGATCTCTGTAAAGAGGCCATCGGACTACAGGAGGTGAAATGGCCTAAGAACAGTCCGCGATGTGATACTGTTTTTGTTTTTCCATACTGTTGTGTGTCATCGGTATTTCTCTTTTTTTGTTGAAGAAATACACCTGGATTAGCGCTCGTAATTTCATTGTAATTTTTACAATGACAATAAAGGCCGCCTTCTATTTTATTCTTATAAGCGTGACACTCACCGATTTCTCGGATGTAGCCAGCGACGTGACATGAACCCAGGGGGAAATAAGAGGATGTGTAACAACTGTGATCAGTATTCACAGCTTTCTGTCTTCTGCTGGGAAAACTCTCTCATGAGAGAGTAATGATTTACTATTGATTATTCATTCTGTGTGGGGAAACTGGCCAACAAATCAACACTGCTGTGTAAAATGGAAACTTTATGAATTCTTATACTATATACTACAATACTACAGTACTATACTCTAGATTTATATGTTATGGGAGTAGCATATGTCATATATAAAAAATCTTACTCTTCATAGTTTGAGACTACAATATGAATTTTATTAGTTTTATTTTAACCAGCCTTCCTGCTTTGTTCCATATCACAGCATGAGTAGTTGGGTGACATTCACCGACATTCCACCATGTTCCGGACACGAAACAGCTAATAGGACGGCCCAGAGCATTTAAAACAGCAACTGGTCTGATGACGAGCTTTTGCTAAGCAGAGTTTATTTTCTTCCCCTCCGTAAACCCGCTAAGTCTGATTGATAGTACAAAGCTAAACCCCCTTTGTTGTGGTTGGCGTTGGATAGACAGCTTTTTGAAGAGAACGAAAGTTGAGCATTGATCCCCCGTGCAATTTTGAAATTACGCAATACCTCAAATAACCCCTTTACTGGCAACCGAACAAAGTGAGAAAAATCTGGAACTTGTTTTTAGTGCCATGTATTTAACATATTTAACTAGCAAACGTTGATGTCACTTTGGAAATGGCAATCGGGCATATTTTAGGGCAGCCCGACCTCATGAATCACACGTAAACGATTTATGCAGTGCTTTGAAACAATTATTTACGTTCCACACATTGAAGTTTTATGTGAACTTGTAGATATGGGCAGTTTATAACATTTCGTCACCGATGTCGATGGAGAGCTGTGGCACTCGAGGGAGGTATTCCGATCTCCTTGGCTCCCGAGAGCTGCCGCACATGCTGCAGGGTGTGAGAAACTGAAGCTTTCTGCTTCTGGATCATCTTGGGGATTAATAGGCTCACGGGGCAGAAGGGGGGGCTGGAATAGTGCGATCTTCTGTAAGCCAACGTGCTTTACCTCAGAAACTGGTTAGTCGGCTCATTTCCCGAGAAACCCGCTGACATAAAGCAGGGACGGCCCTTTTCTGCCAGCTGTTAACGTGTAAACGTGATAAAGGCTTAGGCCGGGTTTGCCGCACTCAACGCTGATCACCAGTAAAGCCACTGCAGCCTGCACTTCAAGACATCTGGCATTAAAAAAGGCTCCATTTGGCTTTTGGTTGGAATGAGCCCCTGTTTGCAGCTTGGAAAATGCTTCTGAAAACATGCCGGAATGTTCCTTAACGAATTCAGTAAATCTTGGTGCACTTTAATGCTGTCACACCATTTTACTTCACAGTGAAAATGAACATACCCTATTTTTGGCAGGACAGACCTGTTTTCTTTAAGTATGGAAACCTGCTGAATATTACTGGTAAAAAAATAAAACACGAGCTACTTCAGGACGGGAACTCCCCAGTACAACCAGTACTTGAGCATTAACAGTGGGTATTATTACTCAGACAAACCCGGACTGCAAGGTTCCCCCAGGCCCTCATCTCCCCCCACCTGTAACGCCCTGCCCCTTGAGGAACACCACATTTAATGGCTCCTGTATCTATTATTTCTATAGTTTTTAAGTGATTGTTCATTGGTTTTTAATTGATAATAGTGTAAAGCAGGGGTCTCCAACTCCGGTCCTGGAGAGCTACCGGCCAGTAGGTTTTCTATCCTACCTGGCTTCTGATGAGCCACACTAGTTCTCTAGTAAATACCAGGAACAGGTGTGGCTCATCAGAAGCCAAGTAGGATAGAAACCTACTGGATAGTAGCTCTCCAGGACCGGAGTTGGAGACCCCTGGTGTAAGCTGGCAGAGGGTGGCTGTGTTTGGTCGGGGCAAAGTCACATGGCCCCTGTTTTGCTCTGTTTTGTGTCTGCTGCTCTCCTGCACGTAGTCTTCACTGTGACAAACGTTCGGACATCGGGGGGGCATGAAGCAGCCCGTTCACGTCCCCACATCGCGCTTACATTTCACTAGCTGTACTTCCTCATAACTCGCCTGTGGTATCTCTCTCAAATGTAATCGGATTAAGAATGAAAGAATTAAAAGTCAGTTCCCACAAGGCCCAAGATGGGCACCAGTGGGGCTGTAATGAGATACTGGGGTTGGATTCATCTGACATTTTACTGTATGTCCAGGACCTGGCTGCACCAGGCCGACAGCTTGTGTGTGCAAACAAACTCTCATATTTTAGCTTGTCCTATGCGGTGTGGTCTAAGTGATGGATAACTCCTAAGACAAATTCAGACCACATGTATTGCCCTTTGAATATGTTTTTGTTCATTTTTATTAGACAGAAGTCTTTGAGGTAGACTTGCTATCATTCCTAGTTACTGCATTAATATATGGACTCACCTCGTATCAACAGACTTGAGGCTTTTCTGAGGCAGAATTATCAAACGCTTCAATCGAACATGGTCTGCAATGTGTGTGGTTGCAAACACGACATGACAGCATCTACAAACAATGCTCTGATCTTCCAGAGTCCCCGGGGGGGGGGGGGGGGGGGGGGGGGACAGACCATTCCCAGGACCCCCAGGGCTTTAGGGAAACCTGTAGCTATTCCTCTGAAAGCTTGTTTTCAACAGATTGGCACAAATCCGTGTGGAACACAGCCGACTGTTATCCAGAACCCCTCAGAATTGCTAATCAATAAGAGAACAGATGAATTCAGGCCTGCTTCTGTTCCACAATAAACTCCTTTCTCAGACAAACTTGGGAATAGTTGAGGTTCAAAGTCATAAAAGGTTTTGGAGAGCTTTGGAGAAGAGATGAAGCCTACAAGCTCACAACATGACCAGCTGTAATTCCGTTTGATCGCACTCAAAAAGCAAATCTCTCACGCCATATAAGCACTGAGATGTTTTGTTTGGGTTTGCCAGCGTTCTCTCAAGGAGAGGACAAAATCACAGGATTGGTGAACTTTGGACTGGTCTTTTGATCTGCACCACGTGGCGCTGAACATGGGGGGGGGGGGGGGGGGTCATTACTGCCATAAATCTCGTACTTACTACTAGAAATATAGTTCTATAAAGCCCAATGTTTGTGCTTCCCAGGGGCCTAATGGAGAGCGAGGGGCCCGTGGGGACCCAGGGCATGACGCCTACCAGGTGAAACCCTTCAGGTAATCAATCAGCTCTAGCCTCACGGCTGTAAACTGAGAAAGAGTCATTCGAGGGCAGGAGTTCTTGGCTAACGCAGCTCAACATAAAAACATTTCATTTACAGTGAGATTATGGGAAGGTGACCAGCTTATAAATATATTACAGACTGCAGCAAATACTCACTACTCATAGGAAAGGAAGAAAAATCACCTGTCACACCTAGATACTTATAGAACCTACAGTTATACTCACCTGGCTTCCACGTGCCGATCCTGAATGATCCTGAGTGACCCTGAGTGATCAGGATCAGTAATAAACTATTCAGAGTGTTTGATTGGGTTGAGCCCTTGCTGGCACAGTGGCACCACTGGACCTAGACCTGTAAGCCACTAAAGTTGTTTTCTCTCATGACGTCTCTCTTTTAGATGACTGTCCCTCTCATTGAATCTATAGCAGGGGCCTAGTAGTGACAGTGTGGTGCACCATGTTAAGTATACTGTGGGTGCACCTGGACCCCAGGGACCTACAGGAGAGCAGGGAAACCCGGTGAGGGGATAGAGGCGTTTTCCACACTTTTGTGCCGTTTCACCTGACTGTTCCTTTGGCTTCCTGGGCGCCTGTTCCGGCAAATTCTGGCATGCCCTCCTGAGCATTTCCTTGATCTCGCCGTGGCGGCTCCCTGAGTAGGCTTCTCTGCCAGGACTTTTAAGTTTACAGAGCAGTGTTAACCTGTTGCTCCATGTCGTTCTCATGATTATAAGTATTTTGGTGCTGGCTTTTTAAAATTTCTTTTTTTTTAATTGCAGAACATAATCATTAAAAGGAGAATTAAGTAATGTATTTGGAATAAGATCAGAGACGAAAGCTGGTCTGATACTGAAGATATATGACATTTTGCTTTGCGATCCGGCCTCAGGTTACCGGGAGGACAAGGCTGTTTATTTCAGTGTTTTAATGGATATTTCAAAAGATGTTTAACTCCCTTCGCTTCCACTGAAACACGATAAAAGGATTTTTGAACCTACTATGCTGCTGATCTGTGCCTCCACAAACAAAGATGCTTTCTGTAAATTTAAACGATTGGAATGTACACCCCTGCTGTCTCACTCAGCCAACACTTTACCAAGATGAATATACCCCCATGTCTTCCCAGCATGCAACTGTGAGCTCATCTCTCAGGTGGTCACAGGAAGAACCCTAAGAAGTTTCTTCTCTGCTCATGTGCTTTTAGTCCATGTGGCTATAACTCACTGTAATGTTTTTGGTTCCAAAAACCATGTAATAAAGTAGCATACCTCAGGTTTTATGTATAAAATACATATTGCACTGGCAATACGTAGCATTAAAATGTGAAAGGTTTTGGTCCATTACAAGAATTCCCTTGCGTATTGCACAATTTTGTGTCCCTGTGAAGATATGCTTGAGCTACAAGCTGATTCAAACCTGCTGATTTATGAGGTCATGAGTTATCATTTATTCACATTTAGTACCAGTAAAAATGCAGCATCAGGTGGTTCCAGGTAATCAAAGCATCACCACAGAGTGAAGCCATATTTGGGTGAGATGTTTTAAGTCTGGTTTGAAACATCCGTTGCTCATGTATCCAAATATGACTTCCTGTAAATATTTATTTTGTATTTTATTGGGATAATTAGACGATTTTTATGGACTCCAAAGTAATCTGTAAAATGAATGAAGTTTTGATTATGTGGCAACTATCATTTCTGGAAAGCCGAACTTTGACACAATGCTGAATGCAACAGAGGTCATGTGACACAAACGTCATCCATGAAAATGCTTATAATGTTTCTATTACAGTCAGTCTTTTGTGCTTTCCAGGGATGAATGGTGAACAAACAGCCTGGGGGTGGGGGGGTGCTGGCAGAGACGTGAACATCACTTGGGGGACAGGAGTAACAGGAGTGAATTGACCACACACTTTGAATAACGTCCAGACAAAATAAAATGTAACACGTTGGCAAGAACAATCTGTCACATGTTTGTTCTGTGTCATGCCACAACCCCAGGAAGTGCTGAATGTTTTCGATACAGCAGACCCACATACAGAGTGCAAATAAACATGCAATTTGTGGCAAGCGTGTGAGTCATTTTAATAAGGGAGATAACAGTTCGTTTAAAATGGAAATTGCTCTCTTTATTAATTATTTATTAATAGCCACTATTGGTCTAATATAGAGGTGGCCAATCGTATCCACAAAGGACCAGTGTGTATGCAGAACCTTTAGGTTAGCTGTTCAATCCCAGCTGTGAGGACTCTTCAGCCAATCAGTCCTCTAATTAGTAATCTAATTAGGGAGTTGCAGCAAACGGCCCTTTTTGGATAAGATTTGCCATCCCTGGTGTTATGCTATCAGTGGCACTGACAGGGAAGCCAGTAATTTACACAACACTCACATTTACATGCTAGCAAAACACACACATTCCACAGCAAACATTACACATTAACTATTTGCGTAAACACATCAATACACATCAGTTTACACCAAGGGTAGGAAATCCTGATCCTGGAGTGCCGGTATCCAGCAGGTTTTCTGTCCTACCTGATGAGTTACTATCTGCCTGAGATCAGCTGTGGTTCCTTAGGGACCAGGTAGGATGGAAAACCAGCTGGATCCCGGCACTCCAGGATCAGGTTTGCCTACCCCTGATTTACATTATTCGCAGACATGTGTGGTATGGTGCAAAACATGCCGGTATGTCCTGCTGACCAACCCGGCAGCGTCACGTTTATGTCAGCCAATCATGGGCAGTGGGCGGGGTCAGAGCAAAGAAAAAAAGGCTGCCTAGGACGCCTTAGACAGGTGATGCGCCTGATCACCGTATTCCTAAAACGACGTTGATTCTGTCGATTTCCATTTGAAGTATGCGGCCACCTTACATATTAATGGGAGGGAACTGTCTGCTTTATTACAAGAAATGATTCAGAACGGTCACAGATGGCAACATCTGGTCTGTTTATCCCACTGACTCAATGCGCTCAGTATTTTATGCGTCTTACACATCTCCCTCTTAATGCATTTCTTGTTATGCTTTTTCAGCAGTTTTTTCTATTAATGTTATAAATATTCCTCGGTTTAGCTGCATTGCTACATCAATGATTTGGCTTTTACGCGTTCTGGCTTCGCAGTTTTGAAATACTCGGGGGAATCAGGTTTACACAGAAGGGTGTCCAGGTCCTGCTGGATCTCCTGCATTTCCAGAGGTACCTGGGTTCCCTCGGAGAAATGGGGATGTGGCAACTGGCAAGTATGATAATTTTACCATCCATTTACCCTGCACCCCTGAAACGTATTTCCAAAGCCAGTCTGGCACCATCTAGAACATACTTTCCATGGTCCTACACCAAGAGCGAAACCACACAGCCCTAAATCCCACAGACTCCCTTTTCCGTGAAGCTGAACAGAACGTAAGCACCACACGTCTTCTGTCAGAGAGCTCACACTCTTAACCGACACTGTCGGTTCTGTAAACATTGAACGTTTCCTGACATTACCTAACTGCATGAGAGGCATAGTGAAGAAGTCTTTCCGTGGGGATAGGTGATGATAATCCCTTCTTTGAGATTCCTGAGGGGGACGCCCTTTAGGTATATTGGCAGGTGAGATTCTGAGCTTACTGTAATATGATAATTGTATAATGCTAGACTGCCAACCACTGTGACAAGAATGTTTCTCCGACCAGAGCTGGAGAAAACCGCAGGGAGGCTGGTGATTTTCTTGGCTCCTTGGGTGCCTCTACTCTCCAGATTTCTGCATTATTTGCTAAAGAAGCAGGCTCAGTGAGAATTCAGCCATGAGTTATTCCATTTCCCCAGGCAGGCCCAGCTCGCGCTATTTTACCCAGCCTCACCTCGGTCAAGACGTGATACTAAAAGGTTCTGCGTGGATCCATGAACACCGGGATCCTCCTAAAGGTTTGCTTTACCCGATCTGAGAGAAACGTAGAGAGTAAACGTGGTACAGACAAAAAACAAGAATTTTGTCCAGGTGTCTGTTGTCTGATTCTCTATAATAGCTTATGTTCACCTGACCCAGTTAAACAGAGTGATTTTCTACTTGGATCAGTCAGTCAGGTAGGCAGCTAGGAGCGAACAGAGGAAGAGGAAAATGTCAAAACAGTTGAAGAATTGAACTAACCAGTATAAGTTTACCAAATCCAGTTCCAGGAGGTACTTTTCATGCTCCAAACAAGATCTATAACTAGAAATAAATCTAAAGGTTAAGAAATGTATACATAAGTTACTTATCAAAGTAATGCCCATACTGGTCACAAACATGAGAGCAATGACAGACTCCCAGCACTGTCCCTCAGTACTACTGCTCATTTGAGGGGGCAGAAATTCATATTCACTTCACCTTTAAACACCTTTATGTGTCATGTTTGTTGTCATGGAAGCCGTGGTGGCACCATTTGCATATTCACCTAAATTCCATACTGTAACACATCCTTTGATATTTAGTATTAAGATCTATCTATCTATCTATCTATCTATCTATCTATCTATCTATCTATCTATCTATCAGTGTCTGTCTATCTATCTATCTTGTCAGTCTATTAAGAGTGCTATGTTTGAAATCATACTTTTTGAATGGTGGTTTCCTGAAGATATTGCAACCATAAATCACATCAGAAAGTCAATGTCTGTAATATAAATATGGCATGAACCATGAGAACCTTAGAGCTCATGCCTAATGTTCTAGATGAAAAATGAATCATTCACTCCCAAGATGGCTGCCTTCAGCCGATAGCCTGTCTCCCCTGGAAAGGGAGAGTTTGCAGGACCGTGCGTGATTGCAGAAGACTCGGTTAAAAAAGGAGAGCTGCTCGCGAAGATCAACAAGTCAGCATTGGTGAATAGTCTCATCCGTCATTCAGCTGAACATATTACGATAGCTATAAAATATTAATTGCAGTAGATTATTCGGACTGCACTGAACCCAGCAAAAAATGAAAGAAGTGATTCATTGGCCGAGAAGGCTGAGGACCAGGGGAAAAAAAACCACAACGCACTCGAACACGTCCAACACGTACTCGCTTTACGGGGGCTGAAGCTAAACAGGGCACTCCAGTTTGCACTGTTTTCGGGGCCATGCATAGCTAATCAAACCAAAATCGCAGTCACCTGACTCTCCTTTTGGACCTGGCCCTGCCCTCAGACTTTTTAATTATCTTAAAAATTTATAAAATAATACCAAGACAATAACATCACAGGTTTCCATTTAGTTTTCCCTTTACCTGTCATTTTGAGACTCTAATCACAAGACCACAAGAGTTCCTTTAATGACAGATGATTTATTTCTTTAAAAGGGAGTCTATTTCTATAATCCCCTTAATGAAACGACCCTAGAGAGTGCGTTTTAGGTGGGCTAGTCTTTTATTTGGATAACTCTAAAAATAGGTGGGGCCTTTGTGAAACCGTCTGATGGTGCACATTTTTGAAAAATTTCCATTCAGAGTAGAATTACAGGGGTAGAATTCAGCCTCCTTCTTATGTAATGAAGCAGCTTAGGGACCAGACTGAGTTTTCTTATGTAACGTTCAGATTCATTTCAGACAGTCACATTTTCTTATGTGTTGTCCATTTGTTTTTGGAGACCATTGTCAAATTCAAAAGCTTCTGAGGTTTTCAGAGAAGACCTTTGATAAGTTTCTGGCCTGGCTTAAGGTATAAAGGCTCTAAAATATGTGAAGCACTAATATTTACCTTTTTTGACCAAGTATAATTTATCTTTTTGTCCTTTAAGAAAGGATCAGGGCCACCTGATCCCTTAACTTTGGTGTTGGTGCCACCCAGGTGTAATCAGAGATCTCTGGGATCCCCAAGGCCAGCAGTTGACATCACATTGCTGCAGTTTACATGATAACTTTAGCCAGTGAGCGTTGTTGCACTGTGGTGTGTGGAAATGAACAGGACACTGTATATATTAAATGTTATTTCTGTGTGTCAGAAGAAGGAGCAATTTGATTTTCTTTGTTTATCTCAGGGTCCGGTAACTCTTTACTTGACCGCGCACAAATAATATAGTATTATACTATACTTATGTATTAATTAACCACAAACTAAGTCTTAGTCACAAACTGATCTCATGTAAATTTATCATTAATTAATCGTGATACGTTTCATCCCAAGCGATCACTATGTAAGTATCTGATAATTCTGTAACCAATGTGAAATACTGAAGGAACAAGCCATGAATTACACAAGTGAAATACTGATCTTATGTTTGTTCATTATTAATGAATCATGATGCATCTTTTATCTCAAGTAGTGACTATATTTGTTCATAATTTGTATTTCAGTGGTAAATGAGTTATTACTAAGTATCTGTGCTCCCCGTCTAGTAAAGTGTTACCCTGGGTCTTAGTGAGCATTTGGGCCTCCTTGGCAGGCCTGGTACTGAAGGGCCTGCTGGTAATCAATTGAGCAAAACAAGAGTCATCATGTGTCCAGTTTCTGCTAAACTCCTGCAGTGGTTTGCACCAGCTAAGTGTAAGTTCGAGCTTAGCCTACAATGGACGTAAACTGCCCCTACATTCAAGATTACGCACTATTAGAGAAATAAATGGTTGCAACACGCAAATAGTTTCAACATAGCACTAACGTAAATGTTACAATACCTTAACATTAGGTGTAAGCTCCATCATATGAAAAAAAATGTGGTGAAAATGGCCTTTTTTGCATTACCAACATGTAATATTATAACATTATCAGAGAATGTTAGTAATATGTTACATTCTCCGCATGTTACCATGCCATTCCCCCCTGAATAACACTGTCCCCAGTAGTTCAGATCAGGCACACTGGGTAACCTGTGTGTAATATACCACAATAAAATGGCAAACATGAATGGATTAGCACAAGGATAATTAAATAATAAAGGATAAGTAAAATTATTTAAACTGCTGGCAATAAATGTTGCCTGGGAAAACATGTGACGATCAATTTGATATTGTTAATTTCTAATTCTGTCTTAATTATAGCAACTTACTCTTTACATTTATCGACTACTGCTGAAACAATGTCTTTGTATAAGCATTCAGACACAACCCAGTTCTATTAAAACATCGTGATACATGGTTTCCAAAGCTAAAACACAGATACAGAAATCACAAGACACCAAATTGGTGATACAAGTCTGTTTACATAGAAAGTAGCTGAATCACTTTTTTCAGCCATCAATAATACCCTTGTGCATAGATATGAAGGCACATTATTACCTTAAGTCTAAAATATAAGGTTCCATCTGCGAAAACAGACACACATCAACTCTGGACCCCAATACTGATAATACTACTTCATACACATCTAATTTTGTACCTGAATGACTTTCTGCCATCTTTCATATTCCTTTGTCGAAATATAAGAGGGAAACATTATTTCCTGACATCCAGGTTATTTAATGTCCCCTGCTAAAACAGACATGCAGCAACTCTGGACTCTAATACTGATGATATAAGTTTATGCCCATTTAATTATGTATCTGAATGGCTTTCAGCCATCTCACATGCTTCAATGCCCAAATATGAGTATTATCAGTATCTGGATCCAGAGTTTCTGCATGTCTGCTTTAGCAGGGGCAACCAAATATCCTGGATTTCAGGAAATAAAGCTTCCCTCTCATATTTAGGCAGAAAGTCAGGTGCATGGCTACATGTGGCTAAATTAGCGTTATTAGCATTGAGGTCCAGAGTTGCTGTGTGTCTGTTGTAGCGGGTTGAACCATATATTCTAGACTTATAAGCTATTAATGTCCCCCCTTCATATCCATGCACAAACGTATGATTATAATGGCTGAAACAGTCAGTCAGACACCTATTTGCATGTATACAGATTTGTATCCCCAATTTGGTGCCCTGCAGTTTGTGTATCTGTGTGTTAGCATAGGAAATTATGCATCACAATGTTTTAATAGAACTAGATTATGTTTCAGTGGGTACAAAGACATCACTGTCAGCAGTTGCCTACAATTAAGTTAGAATTAGAATAAGCAATATTACATCGATCGTCACTCATACTATACGTGATGTCCTACAAACAATACTACCATTTTCTGCATTTTACCAGCAATCACCTTTTACCAGCGATTTAAATAGTTTGTTACCTTTAAATAATAAACAAATATCGGAAAGACAGACGACATTCTTGGATGAATGGTTTGTGTACCTCAGCATATTAAAGACATTAAGAAAGACATTAAAACAACAGCGAAACCCTCAAACTACAGAGTAGCGGTGATGTCATGATTTCAAATCAGTGCAATGACGGGGGAACGTGGGGGAACTGAATTCTCCGTAACACCGGCATTCCCATTCTGTCTGACACAGGAAGTCACAGGCCCAGTCCAGGCAGATGGCCTGTATATAGGGAGATGATCATTCACATGAATCTCAGCAACTTGCATTTCCATATCACAGATAAGTGACTGAGGTCAGTCTGTGCATAAAGTGCTAGCATTTTGTGTAGCTGTGAAGTTTAAATCTTTTATTACAGTGTTGACATTGTATGTTTAGATAGTTGATCAGTCACCGGAGAATGAGATCAGAGCGAGATAGTTTCTACAAAGTCATAGCCTTCAAATTCCCCTTAAATCCTTTCCTCTTCGTATGCCTTTGTTTTTCAGATACTTCTATCTGAAGCATCTTGCAGAAATCACTTCACGCATTTACGCAGTGGGAGATTTTATGAAGGCAATTCAGATTTATACAATGCTGAAGGATTAAACAGCAGGAGCCTTCCCAGGCATGAACCCTGGCCTGTGAGTCCTGAAACAGCTTTCCCGTTCACTCACTCCTACACGCCATAGATGCAAGATGTTTCGTAATATTATACCACTTCGTTCTAATAGGACCGTATTGCTATTCCTGAGAAAATCGGCTGCGGTTTCCGAAATGGATTACCGTGAAGCTGGATGTGACACGAAAACAAATTCTTCCGAAAAATGCCAGCGATTGTTCTGGTACTTTCATTTAGATGGATATGGATTAGGCTGGAACGTACATTTTGCAGTTATCTGTGTACATTAAATAAAAATATGACTATTTTTCTTTTAAGAGTGGGCCTTGCCATAATATACTCTGCTGTGAAAAGAATTAGGTCACATATTAATCATGTTCAGTGCTGCTGGCCCGAATACAAGTGGTAACTGCAATAAAATGAGAATGAACAAAACCCTCTGTTGCAATTTGCAAAGGAGCCATTTGGTCTCAGAGCTCGGTTAAAGGAAAAGTTCATTCACTATGAAACACGGATGACCAGTCGCACAAATCCAAACAAACGTGTCCAGCAGGGAAGTGGTACATTCCGGCCACATCTGTCTTAGCAGGAAATGCTCGTCGCGGTGTTAGCATTCTGCTGTATCGAGGGCGGCGTTTTCTCCCTGCTTTGTAAACAGTTTGAGATTCCAGGCGATGTCTTCTCCTGCTGTGGAACATGTGCACAGCGTGTTGCTTTGGGCTTAAATGAAACCCAGCTGTACAATGGACAGGGGGTTTCGGTAACCTGAGAGAGTTCCAGTGCTGGCCTGTAGGGGGAGATGTTTCACCTCTACACGATTCAGCAAAGCATCCAGCGCAGACCTCTGCTGGGCCGCATTTGATTCTACTTATCGATCTGAACACCACAGGGATTCCGGCATGGTTTCATTCTCGCTCCTGCCTCAACCAGAAGTGGCATGATTTTGAAATAGCTGCCTTTAAGAAAAGTCACCCTGTCAGCTCCCCCACCCTGCCGGGGAACATGGTACAACCCACAGCACATCCTGTGACAGTCAGCTTATAGCATACCCTGTTTGATGTGCGTGAATTACTTTAATACCTTTATTCTTATTACAGGGACCTCCAGGGGCTCCGGATCCCTTGGTAAGTCTGGTTGGTACATGAAGCGCACTTCCTGAGTTACGCCAGCGGTGGCAGCAATGTGACACGTCCTGGAACGGGAAGCATGTGCCTCTCTGAGAGGCGGCAGCTGCTGCTGAGCGGTTTGGACCCAGCTGGTCCCGCTGTCAGGAATGCGGGGCCACAGGATTCAACTGGGGAAAAAAAAAAAAAAAAAGAACAGGCAAGCGAACCGGGAAGCCTGGTGTGTTTTCCGAAATTCTCTGGAGGGAGGGAGCATGTGTGATGGATTTTCCTCCTGACTGACTCAGGCACCAATGGACCGGGTGCTTGAAGGCCTTTGCCCCACACATTCCTGGTTAAACCAGCCTGATTCTGATTAGGCCACTGCCACCTGCCCCCACCCCCCATCTCTGGTGTGGGTAGAAGGGACATTTACTGGGGCTGTTTACTACTTGATGACTCCAAAGTGGTGAGGAGCTCTAAGCAAGTGCCGCACCGTCATCATGGACCAGCCGCCCTGCATTGGGGTCCTCTTTCACCAGTGGCGGTTCTCGACCATTTCAACTGGGGGGGGGTCAGACTGGGTTCAGTTGTTCAGTCAGGGGGGCCAGATGTATTTGACCTTACTGTCCACATATTAATGACACTAGATTGTTAGCATTAAGAAGTAAAAAGGAATTTTGAAAACCGCGATGCGATAAGGGTCTGTCAAGAAAATGTGCTTACGTTTGTGTTTTGCCTGTTCCCAGCACAACGAAATTTTAGCCCACATATATCAACGTAAATGTAAATAATAATAATAATAATAATAATAATATATCTGTTTCAGACACAAGTAGAATACACATTTAGAGGGGTCATGTCCCCCCCAGAACCACCCCATCTTTCACACCTTGCTCAGTATAACTCTCAGATTTATGATATCAAACAGCTGCTGCCCCCAATCAAGGACTCTCGTTCAAACTCAGGCGGCCCCCCCGCTGCCCAGCCCGTTAGCGTTAGCCCAGCTAACCTCCTGGAAGTGGGTCCGGTGTGCAGTGACGTCGCCCAGCCCCCAGCAGGCTATAAAAGCAAACAATGCTGCACAGATATGAGCTCAAACTTTCCAGTTGGTTGCTTTTAATGGGCCTGTTCATGATGTCATTCTTCTCCTTAATGTTGGAGCGGAATAAACAGGCACACCCCCGCTAACACTTCTTGGGGACCCCCAAGAGCAAACATTGGTACTCATAAAAAATGGGTAGAGCACCATTTTCCAGCACCATGAAAATATTATTAAAATATTATTATAGTACAAATGCACAATGCCAGTTTGGCTAGCCTTGTGTTTACGTTACACCAAGTCAGCTATGAACGACAAGCATGCCTAGATAGCAATGTAGCAATACTTGAAATGAGGCTTTTATGTTGTCCTGGAGCAAGTAGCAGCTAAAACGACAGTCCTGCAAGGTCTAAAAAAATTAAATTCAAATCACCACCATAATGTTGGGTTAAGATGGGTCAGTCTAGACACATGGGTTGTACCCAGGGGGCTGGAGGTGAAAATGCTGGACTACAAGGGGCACATGGGGACAGGGACAGGGGATGGATGGATGGATGGATGGACGGATGGACAGACATATATTTTTTAGTTATTTTTTTTTAGTTATGTTGTGAAACTGTACCTAAACAGTGTTAGTCTTAGTAGTAATTTGTAATCATTTTAAAAGCTTTCTTATATTTTATATTTTCACAATGTGACTACTGGATATGTGCCCTTTGTGATGTCACAACATACATTGCACCCCCAATGTCCCATGTGCTGTACGGGTAGCTAACATCCCCTGAGCCCTGGACAAAGGCTACAGTATCCATGGAGTCCTGTGTCCTCCACAGTAAGTCTGGGCTATCCCCTGCATGTCATAATGATAGCCTACCTACTACACCTCTTTTAAGGCATATAACATACGTATCCTTATGTTTCTAGGGGATGAGTGGAACAAACATTTTGTCAGGAACTCGGGGGTTTCCATCACGGACTTGGGGCATGTTTCAGGCAGAAAAGGAAAGTGGCGATCCACTTGCAGCTCCACAATACAACACAGGTTTTATTATAGAAACTGATAACACAGGGAACACTACAAAAAAATGGACCACGAGGGATCAAAACTAAAAAGGGGTGTGAAGTAAACTAACAGAACCAAAAGAACCTACAAGGGGGAAAGTGAATACATAGAGAACAGGCAGGGAAACACACATCAAATCAGAAATAATCAACATCAGGGAATCTTGAAAATACAGAAAGAGAAATTGAGAAACAGAATCTAACACTAGGGAAATAACAAAGACCGGTAAAACACAACCAAGGGCACAAAACAAAGACCAAAACAGAATGCAAGCTACAAAACTCAGGAACTAGAAAAACTAATACAAATGAAACACTAGGGAACAAATATACTAAATACAAAAACAGAGGTGGCTGGACATGACTGACACAACTGACAGGTTAGTAGCCACATGTTCAGCCCTTAGCACCACGCAGCAATCAGGGGAGCTAAGGAAATACATGAAGGACTTGAAGGACACAGGGCGGACAGGATGGTCAGCGACACCTGCTGGCCAAAAGGGGAAGAAACACGAGGTTGGGACAGACAGGTTGCTGACCCTGACACATTTGTAATAAGTTGTATTTACTGATTACAGCACAATTACACCATGTCATAAAAGTACCTCCCAGCTAGAAATTTTACGTTCTGAGAACGTCCCCACTGATGTAAAGGACGTCGCCGTGTGACCTTCCCAGGACATTCCTGGGACGTCACAATGTGGGGCTCTTTAGATGTTTTATAGATGACCTATAGGGGAGCAACCTAGAATATGTTGTTCTTTAGTTCTTGCACCACCTTTTCAGAACTAGGGCTGCAGGCTAGGCTATCAGATCTCCATATGTGATAGGCCTATTGAAATCCATCAGTCATATATTCCCATTGTCATTGCAACAATAATTTGTTTTTAAATTATACATCATACCGTAGGATTCTCCCTGCACATATACCATGACTGAGCAATTTTCAGCCTTCTTAACTATTGAGAATTTTGGGTATGAAATGCTGGTTCGCAGATTTATGTTAAATAGGCTGTGAGAAATTGTGTTTTCCTCAGCTGTTATTAATAAACTAAAAGTGTTTTGGGGCAACCTTGGTAAACATGCCGCACTTTTGGGATTTAAAAAAAAAACATTTGAGCTCTGGAATTTATATTATTATAATCAGTAAAGTTACTTTTTAAAGTCCTGAGTGTATGCATGTACTTTGGGATAAACCCATATATTTTTTGCTTAATGGGTTCTGCTGACAGGAGATTACTGGAAATGAGTTTGGATTTCATCAAAAACATATGTCATGTTACACACTACAAAAGAATACCCTTCGTTGTGTGAATATTTAAATTTGGGACAAAATGTGTATTTGCAACCATTATATCTCATGTCAGCCACCTTTTGGTTTGGATTATCATACATCAGCCTATATAAATGTCTTTAAAGTTACGACATATATAAATGTCTTTGTTTTACGAGAAATTTAATGCTGTCACGCAGCTTCACTAATGAAGGATCAGTAACTGGATAAACACATTACAAAGATATGTTAGAAGGAACATACAGACATGTATAGACATATCTTTATACATAAATTTACCAATACAGGCACCCTAGAATATCTTTAAATGTCTCCTAGTTAACATATTTGATCTGTTTCCTCGTATTCCTCGTAAAATGCACTCATGTAGGGTGGTGCAGCAGCATTTTCTCACAAGTTCCCTGACGCAATTTCGGACTGAGCACTGGAAAAACCTCCTCTTCGACTTTTCCCTGACCTTAATCCGGGAAGTAATCATTCACGTTGTCTGTGGATCCAGACGATCTTTTGCCATGGAAATTATGTGAAACTCCGAGTTCTGACACTGTATTAAAATCGTTTACACGCCTCAGACATGTAGTGACCGCGTAATGTCCGATTTATTAAGTAGCGACGAATTGCATTGCTAATTTACATAGTTGTGCACCGGGATTAAATAGGAATCAGAGAGGAAAAGGCTGGTACAGAGCGGGGGGGCGGGGGTCCCGAATAAGCCGCTCTGTACATTACTTTATTAATTATCCTATGTATTTATGATCGTAACCCCTGAACCCGCTGGTGGACACTGGCGGTGAGGGATGCCGTCAAGCTGAAGAAGGAGTCCTATTGGGTCTTTTTGGCCTGTGGGACTCTGGAGGCAGTTGATGAGTACCGGTGAGCCAAGCGGAACGTGGGCAAAAACTCGGGTATGGGAGGAGTTTGGCAAGGCCATGGAGAACAACTTTGAGGAGATTCAGGTCCACCATCCGGCTGCTCAGGGTGGGAAATCGGTGCAGCATTATGGTGGGGAATACTTCTAAGACTCAATCCCACTGACATGCCTTCCAGTGAGGAAGCAGACTCTGGGGACTTGGGGGTGGACTCCACTATCTCTGGGGTGGAGGTCGCTGAGGTGGTTAAAAAGCTCCTCGGTGGCTGGGCCCCTGGGGTGGATGAGATCCGCCCAGAGTTCCTCAAGGCTCTGGATGTTGCAGGGCTGTCCTGGTTGACACGCATCTGCAGCATCGCGTGGATATCAGGAGCAGTGCATCTGGATTGGCAGACCGGAGTGGTGGTCCCCCTCTTCAAGAAGGGGACCGGAGGGTATGTTCCAACTATAGGGGAATCACACTCCTCAGCCTCCCTGCTAAGGTCTATTTGGGGGTCCTGGAGAGGAGGGTCCGTCGGATTGTCAAACCTCGGATTCAGGAGGAGCAGTGTGGTTTTCACCCTGGCCGTGGAACAGTGGACCAGCTCTATACTCTCGACAGGGTCCTGGAGGGTGCGTGGGAGTTTGCCCAACCAGTCTACATGTGCTTTGTGGACTTGGAGAAGGCATTCGACCGCGTCTCTCGGGGAGTCCTGTGGGGGGTGCTCCGGGAGTATGGGGTGCCGGGCTTCCTTATAAGGGCTGTTCGGTCCCTGTATGACTGGTGTCAGACCTTGGTCCACATTGTCAGTAGTGAGTCGGACTTGTTTCCAGTGAGGGTTGGACTCCGTCAGGGCTGCCCTTTGTCACTGATTCTGTTTATAACTTTTATGGACAGAATTTCTAGGCGCAGCCAGGGCGTTGAGGGTGTCCGGTTTGGTGATTAGGTCTCTGCTTTTTGCAGATGATGTGGTTCTGTTGGCCTCCTCAGACCGTGACCTTCAGCTCTCACTGGAGCAGTTCGCAGCTGAGTGTGAAGCGGCTGGGATGAAAATCAGCACCTCCAAACCTGAGACCGATGTAGCGCCTGCATCACTGCTGATGCCGCACCGATCTGCCTGTCGATCTCTCGCTCCATCCTTCCCTCTGTATGTGTATGTGTTTTGGAATTGTTTTATCCTATAAATGTTGGGTGCTGTCTTGATCTTGAAGGTATGATTTATGTTATATGCCTTAGAAGCAGGTGGCATTAATAGTTTTGTGTTGTGTGTAGTAGCTGCTGTAAGACAAAATTCCTTAACTAGGAGTGCAACGGACCAGGAGGCCGAGAAAAACATCCAAAGATGGCTTCAGTTGGTACCTGACAGGGATGGAAGAAGGAAGGAACATGCAAAAAGGGCAAATGACACTTAGTTACATTGCTTGCAATGTATTTACTTGTTTTGTATTCGGAATTTTTGTGTGTGTTTTTGACCACCCAAATTTCACATTTTATTAACCAGTTTTACAGGGCCATGTTCTTAGATATTTTGTATGTTGTAAAGTGCTTTAAATGCCTCATCTGTCTGTTGAACTTACAAAGTGAAGTGTAATTAAATATAAATCAGTAGTTTGTTGAAAAGAGTTTATATATTGTTTATAGTAAAAGTAAAAATAAACTTTATTGATTTCAATTGTATAGCCATTGTGGTTTATGATGTCACTGGGCCTGTTATGGGCCAAATCAGGAAGAACCATTTCTGGGTCATCACAGGGCCGTCATTCTTTGCGGTATCTGGGCCAGAGGAAAATGAATAGTGTGGGCTGGATCTGGCCCAAAAGAATTTTGCTATCTGGGAAAGGTCTGCATGACTTGTAAACGAAATAAAAATGCATAAAAATGGCTTACCACTACAAGTAATATCCTTGCTTATCCATTTGTAATGTCCCATTTAAAACGCATTTAAATATTAAATTATTCTCAAATTTCTTACACTCATCTTACCTCAGGCAGATTGTAGACAACAAGTGAAAGTTTTGGCAGCAGTAAAATAAGTTAATTCAAAATACAAAAGCACGAGAGAGAAATCATGGCCTCATTTTGGGATATTTCATTCACCTGAGAAATGAATGTCTGGCCAGAGCCACTAAAGAAAATTAACATTAAAGTTGATGAGAAAGTGTTTTTTTTACCAAATTTTTATTAAATTTCGGAACATTAAGAACAAAGGCTACCATTGAAGGAGGTTGGAGCTGAGCTCTGGCAAGGTGCAGTTTGGACATAAGGAGGCAGAGCTGAAAACAGAAAAGCGTGGACTTGCTTGCTAAAAGCTAGATACAAGCTGTGATTAAGGATCAAGACAAAGTCCATCAATGAGTCCATTGCCCATGTTGGCCTGTGTAGGTGGCGCTGAAGGCTGCACCCACGTTGATACAGTCCATAGGTCCCATTCGTGATGTCACCCCTCCATGGGACTGAACCAGGACTCCAGCTCAGATGATGTCCACCCTGAGCACCACCCAGACATGTGAGAAGGCAGAGAGCATTGATGGTCAGAACATGCGTTGACACATAAATGGACAAGTATAAAAGATAAAAATAGCATGTACAGCAGCTCCAACAGCCATAGTTACGGTGTGTTAGGTTGCATGTAAGCTAAACTGAAGTAATAGGTCTTCAGTTAAGATTTAAAGACAGACCCATTTGGTATCCAGAATATAGGCTAATAAACCATCCCACAATATAGGGGCCCTATAGCAGAATGCTTTACCGCCCACTGTCATGTTATTTATATGTGGAACAACAAGGAAACCTGCATTCTGTGATCTGAGTGGATGATGCGCTTGTAAACTTGAAGTAATTCTGCCAGGTAGCCAGGAGCTAGACCTTTAAGTGCCTTATATGTAAGTAGGAGAACTCTGAAGTCAGCTCTAAACTAAGGGAACTAAGAATAAGGGTTATGTGCTCAAACTTCCTGCTCCTGTTAACAATTCGAGCTGCTGCATTTTTAATATGCTGCAAAGTATTTAGTGTGCAGCGTGTGCTCCCAGATAACAGAGAATTACAGCAGTCTAACCTACTGTATACAAAGGCATGTATTGGCTTCTCTGTGTCTTGAATAGTAAGAAATCGTCACAGTTTGGCGATGCGGCGTAGCTGTAGGAAGGACGCCTTCAATACTGCATCCACGTGTGATTTGAATGAAAGGCTTGTATCTAAGATGACACCGAGGTTATGGGCTGAGCTGCTGAGGGAAAGGTTCAGCCCTTTGGAGTGGAGTGTGGGGATTATAGCATTCCTACCTGTGGGTTTGCCTTCAAACAACAGAACCTCGGATTTCCGAGCGTTTAGTGATAAAAAGGTTCAGCCATCTGAAGCTTTTAGCATACATTTGGTTTTTTGTGACATATTTTCTAATCAATGTGCCTTATATAAGGTTTAAATTATATCTATAAGGAATTTGGGAATGAAGTGAAATGGCATCAAAAGTATAGGACTATTTTGTCTAGGGTGATGACATACCCCCTTTTCCCCTCGAAATATCCACTTTTTTGGGAACTAAAAATGCCCGAAATGTCCTGGATTTCATTTTTGTTTCGTGCTGACATTTGCTTTCTATGGTCAGAATACTTTCCAGGTGCATGTTTGTTATGCTTTGATGCCTCTCTTTGCATCCTGTCCCTGCTATCCTCGTTATTGCTAAGAAAAATATCGTCACCCTAACTTTGAACAGATATTTTCCTGAAAATGCACCTTCAGAGACAGCTTGCCACCCTGTTGTGCATGTGTGAATGTGTTTTATTAACGAAATAACGCCCTACCTTTTGCCTGTATAGTTTCCAGGATATTCTCTAAACCCCACGACCCTGTACAGAACAAGCAGGTGTAGAAAATGGATGGATAGATAGACGGATGGATGGACCAATGGATCCAGTAGGTTTATAATTCACCACCTAAACAACCAAGAATGGCAGATGCAGTCAGTTAATCAAACACATTGTTTTGGCAAAGCATACGACACACACTTAAGTCACAGAATACATCTCTCTAAGCTGAAATAATTATGTAGCATCGCTTCAAACAATGTTACTTGTTACTGGATAATTGCATTTTATGTAAGTCAAAAAGTCTGTCCCTGAGGTCTGTGTAAACAATTTGGATTAATTAACTCAGATGAAAAGAGGATTTAAGGAAGATATTCCATGCAATTAAATGATTCATTAAATTAAATTACATTAATTCCCCTACAGATTTATTGAACCTGAACCTCCACAAGTTATTAACATAGAACAATGAAATTCTTCACTGGATCCTTTGGACTAGTGCCAATAAATATAAACCAGTAACAGCAATAAATAACATCACTGTCGCATTTTTGTCTTGTGGTAAAAACGTAATTCAGATAGCGTGTTCAAGGACTACATTAATTTAACGTATCACTGTAACGTGATTCTCGGTGGTACCGATCACATGATGTGGTACACCAACAATTGACGTAAGGAGTTGCCGTGCCGTAAAACGTCAAGAAGCCGTCACCTGGCAACGCTCAGCCGAACAGAGCGATCTACTGCCGTAATTTACCATAACAAACTAAAATACGGCAAGGTCTTCATGTGAGTCTGCAGCGTGGTGTTTCACTAGTGGGTGAACTTCTTATGATAGTTTTGTTTATCGCTGGCTTTTTCTTAAGTAGTTCATATGGAGGAATCAGAACTTAAACCTGTCGATTTAAATGGCGAAGACGGTGCAAAAGAAATGAGAGGAACGAAACGGAAAATATCTTTGGCAAGGTACGACTCCACAATTTTCTGTATTTTACAAGGAACTATAAACGATACGGAAGTTTTTTACCTACCGCGTTGATAAATGATTGCTACATTTGCCCTTTTAAATGGTAAGTAACGCCATGAATGGCATGTTTGTGGCTTTGTTCTTCTGAAAAGCTGCGAAGCGTGTGGAGCAGAAGAAGCTAAATACAGATGCCCAGCGTGTCTGAAACACTCTTGCAGGTAAGACAACACAGAGGCGTTTTCCCTAACAAACGGATGTTTGTAATGGATCAGTTCTTAGTTGATCGGTAATTTTATCGGAATAATAACACTTCCGACAGATTTCAGACACATGCAGGTTTATAGTGCCAGTAAATCGTGCAGTGAATTTTAAAGGGGCAGGTGTTCGATTTTTCCAAGCAAAGAGAACTTAAAATGCAGGGTAAACCTAATGGAGAGCAAAAATATACCAAGGGGGACCCACCGCGGTTGGCAGACACGTGACAGCAAATTACGGGGCTGCTTTTTGCTGCCAGTCTGCCCCTGCTTAGTTGTTTCATTATCAAACAATACAAGATTAAACCCAGAAAGATTTAACTTGTCAATATGATTGTTTTTCGATTACACAGTATTTATTAGGTATTGACTTTATTTGACCCCAAGCTTGCCCTGCGTAAAGAAGCACAAATCCGATTCGGGGTGCACTGGAGTGCGGGACAAGACTGCATTTGTGCGCCTGTCCTGCTTTGATGAGATGACCCTCCTCAGTGGTATGTTCAGTCACTGTTACCCAGTTATCAGGGTGCCACTGTGGGCATTTGTGAGGTGAAGTTTCTGTGCTCAGATTACAGGTTTCTGGAGGATGCTGGGAGACTGGCCGACAGCATTACCAGGGACCGCCATCGCCTGCCGCAGCAAAAAAACCAAAAAGTAGGCATCTTGTCCATTACCATCTGCAGTTATCCTCTTTGTCCTATTTGGTGTGATGATGGTGGGATTTGACTGGGGTGCTTGTTTATGCATGATCCCTGCCAGAAAATGCTAGTTGCTAAGGGTTACGAGAACATCCAGGGTCTGACTCAAATAAAATGGTCCTTTGGTCTGTCCTTTGGATGAATCATAAAACCAAGGTCCTGACTCTAAGGTCATGAAAGATCCCTGAGCATCTTTTGAAAGAGTAAGAGGGGTACCCCGATGTCCTGGCTAAATTACCCACTATGGCCTTTTCAAATCTAGCCTTCTAATCATCCCTATCTATTTCTCTCCTACCCCTTTACCACCTTAGCTACTGTGTGGTGAGCCTAGTGGTGTAGAATGGCTGCCGTTGCATCATCCGGATGGGTGCTACACAGTGGTGGTGGTTCGGCCAGTCACTGGAGCAAGTCCCATGTTCAGAGACCCAAAAGGGACACCAGTCTGCTGACTCTGGGGTTTTGAACTGGCGCAGCTACCTAACCCACTGAGCCAGTCGTTACAGGAGTTCTGCACAAGATCAGCAGACCAGATTTTAAGTATTAGATCATTCTGAAGGGACAGTCTAACCGAATTAACCCTGAAGAACTGGCAGTTCATTTGTAGATTTATTCATATTTTGGGAAGTTGTGTTTTTAGTGAAGTTGTGTAAGAAATAGGTTAAGTGGCGTCATGATGCAGAAGATGTTAGAAATTGAGATTTGGAACAAATTTAATATACGAGTTGAGTAGCTGCAGTGATGTTCACCATAACCTCCTTCATCTTGGCTGGCCGGTGACATTGCAGCCTAACCACCTTCGTCTTGGCAGGCCTGTGACGTTGCAGCCTAACCTCCTTCGTCTTTGCAGGCCGGTGACATTGCAGCCTAACCTCCTTGGTCTTTGCAGGCCGGTGACGTTGCAGCCTAACCTCCTTGGTCTTTGCAGGCCGGTGACGTTGCAGCCTAACGTCCTTGGTCTTTGCAGGCCGGTGACGTTGCACCCTAACCTCCTTGGTCTTTGCAGGCCGGTGACGTTGCACCCTAACCTCCTTCGTCTTTGCATGCCGGTGACGTTGCACCCTAACCTTCTTCGTCTTTGCATGCCGGTGACGTTGCACCCTAACCTCCTTCGTCTTTGCAGGCCTGTGACGTTGCACCCTAACCTCCTTCGTCTTTGCATGCCGGTGACGTTGCACCCTAACCTCCTTCGTCTTTGCAGGCCCGCACACTGAGACTGGGAGCTCACAGACTCAACCTGCACCTGAGGCTGCTACCCAACGGCTTTACGAAAAGTCGGGAGAACACCACATTCTTCAACAAAAGGTGTGTTCAGTTTTAGTCCCGACTATGAAACTGCTGGATTGTGCCGACGGTGAAAGAGGCTCTCTTTGATCTGACACTCTATTCAGATTTTGATCCTGGCTGCACAGTTTAACTCCTGGTTAAATAGTTCGGAGCAGGACCGTCTCTGAACAGAGCAACACAGCCCCTGCTGGGAGCCAAATTTTGGAGAACTTGATATCTTGTCACCTGCTTAACTAGCAGATCTAGTCTTTTTTCCCTAAAAATAAGAAAGGTCCTTCGCCTGGCTTCCAGTTTCGGAATGCATAACATCCATATGAAAGTTAGCTTTCTAATCCAGTCATTTTTAAAATGGTCATCATTTGTTGCAAGCTCTTTTGAGCTAATGACGATAATGGTCTGTGCCCTGTGCCTGCCACACGGTGTCACTCTTGCCAAAAGGGCAGCCTCTTTCGTGTGATCTAAAGAACTTCCCGTCTCTGCTGTGGCTTGCGAGCTTCTGTTTTCTTGCTGGCATATTCCTGTGGCCTGTTGCTAAGACATGACTGTGTCCATGTAACCATCTCAGCTTTGACTCCTTCAGATTTAGAACAATGTGACACATTCAAACCACCCTTTAGTGGCATATTATGAAACTCTGCTAAATGGTTTTGCAGGCATAGAGAAGAACTGAATCCTAAGGATATACTGCAGTACTTGGATAAGCAGTAGTCTGATTTTGCTCATATTCCAAATTCTTTTGTTCTGCTTATCGTTATGATGTTGAAGTTCCTAGAAAACAAGTTTATGTGGGATCTACTTGCTATGCCGTCAGCCCAGATGTCCCAAAGCATGGGAATAAGTCTGCATGGTCCGTCCCGCAAGGAAGGGAGGCCTTGGACGCAGCCATCGGCTCTGCTGCACCCTCACTCACAGATGCCTGGCTGGGCCTCGCACTATCGTCAGTGTTGCCACAGCAACTGACTGTTCATACGTCATGGGGCCGACAATGCAGAATGCACCCATTTACTGCAGGCAGCTCCAACGTGACGTGTGAATTGAGTCTCTGCTCTCC
>JAODJU010000043.1:15407249-15418269 GCA_026776725.1 Gnathonemus echidnorhynchus
GAAAAAAAAAAAAAAAAAAAAAAAAAAAAAAAAAAAAAAAAAAAAAAAGCTGACCATATGCGCGTGTGCACCCTGCAACACGTGGTTGATTTCTGTCTCATGCTCATATTACAATATAATATATAAACGGTTACTCGACAAATCAATTATTGATCTAATCCATTGGTGTAATTGATACTGACAACCCTAGTGTCAATTATATCTGGTAGGTCCTCTTCTCTGTGGTGCCGAATCCTCACAATGTACCGTTGCTGCTTCTCTGGTCCTTAAATCTTCACCCATGCCCTTGACAAACCAGGGCTCTCCAGAGAGACGCTATGCACTTGCGCTATCTGATATGGCTTCCAGCAAAGCAGTGATAAGAGCATGGGTGTTCACCAGGAAGCTGTACGGACTGAGCGAAGATGAGCTTTGTGCTACATTGCGATGGTTCCCGGACTAAATGCCTAGCTAGACTGGCTGTTGTGAGGGGCTGGAATTCCAGCAAACGTCTTGCATGTGTTTCTGGGAAACTCAAAAGTACACACTTGAGTTCCTTGAACCTGTCATCCCATCCAGTCGAGAAGCTAACCTGATGTGTCGTTGTCTTTCATCTGCAGAGAGTGCCGATTTTACTGGCACGTGAAGCTCCTTTTTCCAGAAAGCAGCACGGAATACAGGGAGAGAAGGTTTGAGAATCCTTTCCTCTTACTCTGGCGATGACCCCGCCGTATGTCCTGACTAGCCTTTCGTAGCGTCGATCTGTTAGCGCTGTGTTTCTTGAGATATAATTTATTCATAGCGATGAAGGAATGGTTAGCGAGACCCATATGTAATTGGTTAGCTGGAACTTTCGTGCTGTCCAGCATCATTGACTAACCCTCACTGGATGCCTCTCAACACTCCCTCTCACACACGCTCTCCCTCTCTCACCCTCTCTCTCTCTCTCTTCTCCAGGGTGCCAGACAACAGAACACTTAAGGAGATCCTCACTCCATACATCCACCCTACAGAGTCTGAGCCAGTGAAGCGACAGAAGTAAGATTCCGGTTGCGTGAGCGCTAAACTATACCAGACCCAGGAAAGCGTGCCCCTCTGATTCTGTGACCAAGACAATGGTTTTCTAAAGCTGCTTTATGGCATCATTCTGGATTGATTATGGCGTCATTATGTTACGATAACTGGGCCCAGATAACGCTGGAGACTCTCAGAAGGTGTCGCTTTTTACAAATGATTTATCTGATTAGTCTTTAGAGAAACTAGACCTGTTCAAGCAAAGTAGAGCTGCCGCTCTAGTGGTTGCACAGACACCATGAGCTAGCTATCCACTTTAAATTTATAGTGAGATATAAATAACTGCCTCCTCATTCCATTTCTTAGCAAATTAAATGGTGAATCTCTCACAAACAAGAATACCAATGGCCAGCGTGGTGCATTATGGTCCGGGTTCCTTCCATGGTCTCGTTTTAGACGCGCACCTTGCCTTCCTAATGCGAGCATCACACAAGGCGCATTGACAGGTCTCCTCCAGGGCGCCACCCACTGGACATTAAGCCTCAAACCCTCTGAGTCACACGATCGATGTCCCTCCCGCAGCTTCTCAGCATAACTGTGAATAAAACAAGCCACAAAAACAAATCGGAATCCTGTTTTGGTTGACATTATCCTGATGGCACCTCAATATTGATTTCATAGAAGGCTTATATGAGTTTTCCCATCCCATTTTTGTACAGTATTGTGGTTTGATTGGTGTCAAGCTAATTTAAAGCTCTACGAATGTGTAGGGTTTGCATTTTAAATTGTAGTCTTTAACTTTTTTTTTTGACTGATTTTAAGCATAGGGTCTGTCAGTCACTCCTGGTAGAGGTTTGATGGCTGAGCATTGTGTCTCGCCTCAGTGAGCTTGCCCTCCTTGGCAGTCCTGACGGCCTGATCCCTCCCCCCCTCGGCTTAGTCTGAACTCAGGCTGGAGCTTTTGCTGGCCAGCAGGAACCTCTCGTTCCCACGCGCACTGCACCAAAGTGACGACGTCGTCCTGGAGCGATCCACGGCCGCTTTCCCGAAAATCACGGCGTGCTGTAATCTGTCTCCGCTCAAGCCGAACAGTCTAATCGTTCTTTATCGTTGACTACACCCTCTTCGAATGCTACTTTCCTACCCTTATTTCACCCTACTTATGCTAATTGGGAGTATTTCCTGCAAGTCAATTCCATACCCCCCCCCCCCATTACTGTGACCTCTCCACTCTCTGTTTTTCAGGTTGAAAGTCTACGTGCGTGACTCCTTTGACGGTGTAAGGGTTTTTATGAAAGTGGAAAACAGGAAGTGTAACTCCATGAGGTAGGCATACGCTTCCCGTCCGCAGCCCCAAGGACGCAAGCCCCCCAGGGGCTGTCGTCTGGGTTGGCCAGCGGGGCTCATGTTTAGCTGCACCGACAGCGAGCGCTTTGTCCTCGCTAAATGAACCGTGTGTTTGGGAACATGACTCATTTGTGTTCAACATAAACTGCTCTCCAAAGTGCCCTTGTATGCTAAATGGGGAGTCGTATTATGGTCTGTACAGTGGCGAGTGAGCCTCCTAACCTCATTACGTAAACGAATGTCTTACAAAGTGCTTGTATCTGTACTGTGCTCTGCCGAAGCGTTTGTGAACACTGATCTAACATTGTTTAGAGAATGTCTTATGAAATGTTTTGTGTGCATGTCATGATGGCATGATCATCAGTTTCATGAAGGTCACCATGTAATATAAGCAGTTAATTGGTATGTCGCAAATAATGCTTATTACAACGGGGTCTGAACTTTTCATTTTGGTCTGTGTTCCACTTGAAGGTAGGAACACTGGAGGGCTGTTCTTTTAAACCCTTTTCCCTGGCTTTAGAGCCCAGTGTGTCGAACATCCCCTGTGCAGGGAAGTGTAACGAAGTTCGACATGGGGGGGGGTATCTGTGAAGTGGGAGATGGGGGGAGTCTTAGAGGTCAGCTGTTGTCTATGTCATTGGGGTTTTAAAGCCTCACGACCGTTCCTTCCTGATGTAACGACGTGTGCTAACAGGTTGATCAGCACACTTCTCAGTGCTGGGGGTGTGTTTTAGACGAATGTTTTCCAATCTGGTCCTTAGGGACCCACAAATAGTCCACATTTACCAGGAGCTGGGAGGGAGCAAAAACATGGACCGACTGTGGGTCTCTGAGGACCGGATTGGGAAACACTGCTTCAGATACTAGAATGATGAAGGGGTGGCTTAGCTCGGCCTCCTATGAGGCAAAGGGGACCATCAAAGCCTTATGGATACAGTGGTGGGCCTGGAGCTGGATGTTACCAAGCAGGCTGAGGCGAATAACTGACTCGTATTTCCCAAACATATTGTTCTGGGTCGCCGACACTTGGCTTGTTAGTGTGACAACTATCGATCTTTTTCAAACCTCGCCATCCCATTGTTTAAGTGACGATCTGGAATTTTCACACTAAAATTGAAGCACTACCATATAGTGGAAGCAAAGAGAAGGATAGGCGCAGGGTAGTAGGGACATTCATTCACTCATTAGCCCAGTAACCAAAGTATTTTTCAGATCTTTCTCAAATTTCACAGGAACTTTGTGTAGGAGAAGGTCTGCAGCTTATTTTCCGACAAATTGCATTAAAACTGAAACAATGCCGTTTAGTGGTAGCAAAGGGAAGGAGGCCGCTGTAGCCACCGTAGAGTAGGGATTAGATTGGAGGGGGAGGTGACGGAGCCTCCCAGGGAATACACTGTTGTCGTTCTGATAGCATCTGTTTCTCCATGATGGATTGTGGATGCCAGTGAACCCCAGCAGTGTGTATTAGACCTCTTGTTAGAAAAACGGTAGGTGATACAATCAGGAAAGATCTCACTCTTCTGCCGGCTTAATTAACACCTCATTTAGTCTGCGCTGGTCGCACCCAAGTCTCATTGTGTTAAATTAAATTGGCAGTAAATTGCCTTGTTAGAAGTGATTTTTGTTGAAAGCATCCCCCCTGCCATGTGGGAAGAACATTAGCTGGGTAGGTGTTTATTGCTTAACAAGGGTTAATATACATAGTGCAGGGGACCATAGCCAACCTTAAGTTAAAAATGGAAATAATTAAAATAATTAAGCTTTACTGGGAATTGGTCTAGAGCAGTGTTTCCCAACTGGGTCCTTAGGAACCCCAGACAGCCCACATTTTTGCTGCCTCCTGGCTCCCTGCCAGGCAGTTGACATTTTTGCTGCCTCCCAGCTCCCTACTGTGAACTAGGAATGAGCAAAAACATGGACTGCTGGGGGCCCCCGAGGACCGGAGTGAGAATCAATGGACTCAGGAGCATATATACCCAAGCTGCCTGATTAAACTCAGTGAGCACCTATACTTTTTAAAGTGCCGAAGGAGAGACTAAATTGGTTAAGCCTCTAATGTATTATTATAGTTTCTGCCCCTGAGCATAACGGGAGACACATCAGTAAGTAGCCAGTAAACGGCGTCGAGTGGCACAAAAAGCCAGTCGCAGCAGCTCACTGATTGATATATTGTCCTGATTTGTCGATCTTTATGGCCCTGATGCATTAAGCTGATTTACTGCGCTGACCTTGCATCAGGAGGGTTTGGGAAATGTCGATCCTGGTGGGGGCTGGGCCAGGTCAGGTCGGGTGGGCGGGACTCGCTGTCTGCAGTGGGTATTACAGACCTGCCCATTTCCACTCGTCACATTTCATCCTCCCTTTCCTGATTCCTAGAAGCACATCCCCCCCCCCCTTGGATGAGTAAAGGTACTGGGACACAATTAGAATTAAAGAAAAAAAAAAGTGGCCAAGCTTAGTGGCCAGCACTGGAAATACCTGCAGACCATAAACAAAAAAAGCAGAAATCAGTGAATCATTGTGCTTCCGTGGTAATTAGTTACTGAAATGCCAGACTGGTTCAGCTTCTGTTAATAAAATGCTTTTTAAAATTTACTTCTTTTTAATGAAAAACTTTGGTTTGTTGGAAGGAGCATTCTAGCAGCACTTCCAGCATGCGACTTGCATGTTTTACTTGGAGATGATGAGGATGCAAAGCGGCGTGTCTCAAAGGCACGTCTACACCGCCCGTGCCGGGTGGCGCGTGGCACGTTTTTTTGGACGATCGTGGAGAGGTTAACGTTTCCTGTTTCTCCTCCAAGCTTGCGCAAGTTTGAAAGACAAACATTGCTGCCCCCCCATGATGGATTGGCAGAAGCTTGAGCTATTAGACTATTTCCTGAATCTCATAATTAGATTATGTCCCTAAACGATGGCCTCTCTGCTGGGATACCGGCTGACTTTCTGCTTTGATTATAAGCGGCGTCGTCATGGTAGCGGGACGGGGCTTGGGGGAAGGGAGGGTGTGAGGGTCCGCGGCCGCGGGGGGCTCTAATCAGCGTGTGTGCGCACCAGCCCGTGGGCTCCTGCTCAGCTTAACGAGATGTTCGTTATGTATGTTTGCTGAATGGGGCAGAGGCTGCCAGAGCGGAATGACCTCATATCAGCGAGGTACGGTTACATAACGTGGTAACGTGGACACGGGAGTACCATGTAAAGCCCCCCGCCCCAAAAAAGGGGGCAGCAGGCCAGCATTTTCTGACAGGAAGCTGTGAAGCCCCCCCCCACACCAAATTAAAATGGAAATGCTTCCCGTGGGGCATGCATGACTGTAACATGACCTAAAACTGGGTAGCGATCCACGTTGAGATCAGCATAACAGGCAGCTTTATTGAAGCTGAGCTCCACAGGGTGGTAGCTTTCCAGGAGCAGAAATGAGAAAACTGGGTCTTCAGCATCTGATGCTGGGATGTCGGCTGCGGCTGAGATGGTGTCCCCTGCTGCTGTGTGGGTTTTCAGGCCGGCCTCGACTCAGGTACCCGTCTTCTGCTTTTAAATCTTTGGTCTCATTTTCTGCACCCAAGATATCACGAGCTGGCCCTTCAGGACACACTTCTGGACAACCTGAGGAACAAGACCATTATCGAGTACCCGGTGTTGCACGTTTCGCTGCGGGACCGCTGTGAGAGATACGTCTTGCTTGAAAAAGGTAGCATATCCTACCCCCCCACCCCCCCCCGGACTTGAGTCTAGAAAGAATTGCAGGTCACTGTACAAGTCCATCCACTTTTTATGTTTTCTGTTGTATATGTTATGCAGCACCAGCTTGATATGATTTATTCATATTAATTGATCCCGACCTAAGAGCTTTAGATTAAAAAATTTACTCTATCACCGCGAACGGTAATACAATAAATGGGTTTCTCGTCTTCCAGAGGTCAGGGGTGGCAGCGTGACCCCCTGCAACGTCAAGACGAGTAGCGTCATCACCGAACCCGCCATCGTGAAATCAAGGTCGTCACCAGGCGGGGAAGACGAGGAGCTGGAGGAAGGCGAGATATGTGACAGCGAGTGAGGAGGCCGCTGGCCGGAGCTGCCAGATGTCAAGCAGCTTATTTCGTAAACGAGGACACACACACAACACCTGAATGAATCAGTTACCCGTTTACTGTAAAGCCTAAAAAATAAAGCCCGCAGCACACCTTCCACCAGCCTGGGTCTTCTGCACACACTCCAGTGTTTCCATTCTCCTTTGCGGGATCCGTGTTCTTGCATCATCTTAAATATATTCACAGGTGAGCTTTCAGTTCATTTGAACCCACACACATACATGTATACATTCTCTCTGCTGGTGGCTGGGCCTGTACTGTGTATACAAACAAGCATGCGGTTTACCTTCACAGAATCGTTCTGGCTGTCCTCATAGCTTTTTCTTTCCATGTTGTCAGATGCGAATCATTTTAGGGGCATGTCGTCTGCTCTGTTTCAGAGATGCCTTTATTGTGGCATCTTTTAATTGATAATTTGCATCAAATGTCACGCAATGGCTGTAGCATGTTTAGAATTTGTTTCGCTGGTGTGTTAGTGTTTTTTGTTTTGTTTTGTTTGTTTTCTGTAGCTAAAAAACAAAAGTTCTTGGATATGTTTCAGCCAATTGTAACAAAGCCTGAACAAGGTCAAAACCAACCCAGGCATGTGGTGAGGTAAGATTTGCTAATGAAAGTGAGGTTGTTGAGTCTTGAGTCAGAATTAGGATGTTTGCTCTTTTGTGGGATGGTGTTTCGACTGAGGTTTAAAAATAGCTTTGCAGCCTGGAAACGTGGTTCTTGCAGAGCTGGTCTTCATTTCCAATATTGGTTCATGTGATCTCGGTCTGTTGATGCTCCCCCCAACCTAGAGAATGTTCTAGAGCAGGATCAAAAAGAAATGATCATAAGCACTTTTTAAATGTTCTCTCTCTGGTGGAGAAAGACCATACAGTTTATAGCATGTAAATAAAGTGAAGAAAACGCTCACTTTTGGGTGAGTATCAGCCCATGAAGTTAACCAGAAACACGGCGGGCCACTTCAAAGGTGTGGGTTTCGCTTCGATGAAACTCGTTCATTATGAAAAAAGAATTGCTGATTCGCAGACAGCAACACCCCAATAAGTGAGATTCATTTCTTCAGCCTAATAAAAGGGAAAGAGCATTTTATTGGCGACAGATATAGCATTTACGCCAAAGCTCATAATTGAAACAGACTTCTCGTCTTTCCTCACAGCAGTAGCTGTTTGAGTTCCTGAAGGACACTTGACAAGACACTCCGACTTTGAGTTTGTCAAAGCTAATAGAGCCATTAGCCAATGCTCTCTGGTTTGCATTTCAGGGCTCGAAATTAACTTTTTTACTTGGTAGCACTGGTGCTCCCAACTTCAAAAAGTTAGGAGCACCAGCAAAAATTTAGGAGCACCCACCAAAAATTAATGAGCACCACAACTACAAATTGTATATTAACAGATTTCTTTAATTTGAAAACAACACCAATCAACACTAACAACAACCAGCTACAACAAACAACACGGATGGTATCTGCTATTACACCTATGATATAGGCACATGACTTGTCATTTGCATATGTCATGTTAATTGCAATACCGTTCTTTTTTATTAGCTGCAACATGGGTTTAAATTTAGTGAAGGCAAGCTCTTCTTTGGCGATGGTGTATGTGGTGTTAAATTTTACGTTCAGTTCTGCCAACTGCGCGGAACGGCTGGCAGTATCCTGACGATTAAAAGCCTTAACGATCGAACCTGATGATACTGAACTTTTTGCCACATGCTTGTCCCTGCATTTCTTGTGTTTGGCACTCTTACTGTGTTTGACCAAGCTCTCGCGCTTAAAGTGCGTCGATTCAGTGGCGAACGCTGTGTTACCTGAAAACTCCGTCCCACAGGTTTTACAGTGAATGCAGTGCATAGAGCCATTTTCATAGCGGAGCCACTCGAAGTCTTTCAATCATTCTCTCCGAAAACTGTACGCCTTCTTTTCGGCTGGTGAATCAACATTCACCACATGATCACTATCACCAGCGCCATTATTTGTAACTTTACGTGGTTTGCAAAAGAAATCTGTCAGTGTTCTTTTCATTTTCCTTCTTCTTCACCTCTTTATATTTACATTTCTCCGCTGTAGTTAGCGCCGTCACCTGACTGAGTCTAAAATCACCAATCTAACCAATCTAAAATCTCAACGGCAGAACGGTTACCGTATCAGCATTCAGCACACAGAACACACATATACTGTTAACGCTTTTTAGAGAAATTAAAACAGGTTGCACGACAGCAATTACATGCACTCGCACCAATGCTCCCAAATATATTTTGAGGTCGCATAGATGAAATTTCGGGAGCATATGTGACCAAAATGGTCGCAATTTCGAGCCCTGCCTTTGCGACTTAAGCATCTCTTCATGATAAATGAACTTATAAGAGTTTGTTGGAGGCCTTTCTAGAGCAAATGTTGCTTCTAGCTGCAGACAGAACCGCTGTCACCCCCAGCAGTGAGCGACATGTTTTCGTAATCAGGCGCTTGCCGCATGCTGCCCCGATGGAGCTGGCGGTGTTGGAAATGTGAAAATGAGCCGTAGGAATCTGCTGGAGCGTGTTTGGCCCGCGATGGCAAGTTCACAGGGTGGGAGTACACTAAATTGTCAACAGAGAGGAGTATGTCACACATGCTTTCTGTGCTGAGATCACCGGCTGTGACCAATGTGAAAAGAAACGCCATCTGCTAAATGCTAAGTGCTAAAAATGGCCAATTATATAAACTACGAAAGCCCCTATAAAAGAAGCTAGCTCAATTAAAGGGAGGCAGTACAAGCTTTCCCAGCAGCCAACTCTGCAGGAAGTTCCCAGAGACTCAGTTTTGTCTAAATGCTGAGTTCTCTAATTACTTAATAGAGCTCCTTAATTTTACTTGACGTTACATAATATGGGAGGCTCGACAAAACTGTTTTAGCTCACTTTTAGCTATAAGAACCATAGTGTTAATGTTATCCTATCCATGAGGTACCCCAGCCTTTGGTCCTGTGCTACCTGAGGCCTTTCCCACATCCCTGGTTTGAGGAAGAATTTCAAAGGATGCGTCCCTCTTGGGAAAAGAGGGATCTTCAGTCTTCTGACTGGCCTTTGTTTGACAGAGGATTGTCGAGGTCTGTGTTTGTGTTCCTGCCAAAACCTCTTTGAAACGACTGTGTTAGACGTTGAGATGAACAGGGGCGATTTGACACAGCACAGGCGTTTGCCTTGCTCTCGCGGAAATGGGCGCATGTAGCCGGATCCTGGGAATGGGCGAGTCCCATCCCCAAAACGGAACTCCGAACCCAGGCTGTATCCCACAGAACATCCACCAAGATCCGTCTTACTCTGGCATGTCTACGGCTCATTAATAACGGAAATTCGAGAGAGATGTACCGAGACCGTCCCTAAGCGACCCAAGTAAACATGCGGGACTAAGCTGGTATTTATAATACCCGCTGTCCCAAAGTGCTTCCTTTGAGCTCCTTAAGGCAGTGGTTCCCAATCCGGACCATGAGGACCTACAGCAGTCCCAGCTCCAAGTAGGGAGCAAAATGTAGACCATCTGTGAGTCCCCAGGTTAAGAAACATTGTCTTAAAGCAAGGGTGTCAAGCTCCAGTCCTGGAGGGCCAGAGCCCTGCACATTTTTAGGTTTCCCCTCATTTAACACCTGATTCAACTCCTTGTGCTAATTACCATACAGGTCTTGAGCTGAATAATTTGTGGTGGAACTGGGAAAGAACTAAGCTACACAGGGCTGCGGCCCCCAAAGACTGCAGTTTGACACCCCTGTCTTAAGGCATCACACCCCACCCAGTCTGCACCCAGTTCTCTGTTTATCATGACCAGATTCCTGCCGTGAAAAGTAGGTGCAGTTCCTCCAGCAGGCTTCTTTGTATAATGCACACTTCTTTGTATAATCTACATGAGCCTTGAATTAAATCCCCCCCCCCACCCTTTTTGTGGGTGACTTTTCCATTTCTCTGAGATACTTTGGAATCCAATCTGAAATCAAAAATGTATGAAATTTAAAAATGAATTATGCAGGCTATAGAAATCTAATTGTGTGAAGCTATACCTTCATAGATTAAAATTTTATTGATTTTTGTGTTGAACTGTCCCTGCAACCTTTGGTGCCACCATTTTTTTTTTTTTTTTTGGAAACTGGAGTTAAGTACCTGTGGTTCCCAAGGCCACCACCAGGTGGCCCCTAATCTGGTTGCATTTTATCTAGGCTGTAAAAATTCTTTTGCTCTTAGGTCCTTATTAACGTTTCACTTCAACTTTTGAAAAACAAACCGGAAAACAGTAAAATATGACGTGGGCTTGTAGCACCTTCCAGAATGCTGTAATGCACATTTCTGCCATGTAGACTTAATGAAATTGAAATGTTAATGAGTCATCTTTTGTCTTTTTTTGAGAGTGTGATGTTTGAGGTTTTTTGGGGGGCTGTATCATGCCAGAGGGATATTGAATGGTCCCTTTCTGGCTCATGCTTTGCACTGATAGTGTCACAGCTGTAGATGACGCTGCAGTCCCTGGGTCCCAGTCAGGGGCGTAGCAGGCAATTTAAAAGTGGGGGGGACAGTATTTTACCCAAAGTGGGGGGGACGCTTTTACCCAAAGCAACAAGTAGGAAAGC
>JAODJU010000043.1:15438425-15449056 GCA_026776725.1 Gnathonemus echidnorhynchus
CTCCCCCCCCCCCCCCCCCCCCCCCCCCCCCCCGGGGCAGATCAGAGGAATAGCTCCGTCCTTTCCAATTGGCTGCCTTTTGATGAATCGTCACCTGATGTCAGCTTTACCGCCTGGCCCCGCCCCCTCGCTAGAACAGCCCCAGGTCAGGAAGCTGATTTGCAGGGGGGTCTTGGGACCCCAGCTCACTCACTGGATCTTATGACTCCTGTCAGACATAAATAAAACCCAGACATGCCCCCCCCCCCAATCCACTACACACGCACAAATCCCACCCTGGACCCGCCTAGGGCCTGCTGTCTGAATTAGCCTGGCCTCTTTACAGCCTAGCGGAGGGCCTGCTATCTGAATCAGGCCGGGCTCGTTACAGCTTTGCAGTGGGTCTGCCATCTGCATCAGGCTGGGCTCTTTACAGCCTAGCAGAGGGCCTGCTATCTGAATTAGCCTGGCCTCTTTACGGCCCGCCTGTCTAACTGCCAGCTGCTTTCAGACATGAGCTGGAATGCTAACGACAGAAACACGCCTGGAAAATACAACCCCCCCCCTGCCAGGCCCAGCCCCGGCCTCCGCCGTTTTTAGTGATCCTCAAGAAGCACTTCCAGTTCTCTTTCCCCTGAATATCATGTCCAGCCTTCTTAGCATGCGACTCGTTAGCGACGGCCATGCTACTCAGGGCCTAGCGGTGAGGGCTTGGCTGAATGCACCTGTCGGTCGACACTGGGTGTTGTCCATACACGCTCTGGCCCAGCCTCGCATACCTTCCCCCTGGCACGGCGTCTGTGGAAATACAGCTCTTAATCGGCACATTTTTAACCGTCGGAGCATGTGGAGGATTCAGTGCTAGCGTTTAGCTTCCCGTACGAGCCTCCTTGGGGTGTCAGGATAAGGTCCTAGGCTTGATAAGCAGCTCTCGGGCAGTTATGTCACGCGTCCCATTCTCTCTTCTGAGGTCTGGTGTTACAGCAGGGCGGCCGTGCCAAAAACTATGAGAGCAGCACTTATTATCACTAAGAATAATAATCAATACTTTATTGATCCCCTTGGGGAAATTGTTTTTATGCCTCCCTCAACTTGCTCTTTTTTGTAGAGTAAGCTGTCCACAAAGGGCAGCCACCCATAGTGGCACCCAGGGAGCTGGGGGTTAAGGGCCTTGCTCAAGGACCCACAGACATGCTGAGGCTGGGTTTGAACTGGCAACCTTCTGATAACAGGCACACAGGCTTAGCCCACTGAGCCACACAATCCCCTCGTCAGTTAGTTATTGATTAAGATCAGAATAGAAATAGATGCAACACGCTGCAACCAACTGAGCCAGGCACCCTGTTGGTTTTGTTGCCGTACAATCCCCACCTCCATCAGAGGAGGCAGGCGCCTGCGGGGACTGGGACGGAAGGTTCCAGAAGGCGGGCGGGAGAAAGATTTAAGTATTATTTGGTGGAGTTGGGGGGGGGCACAAAATTAAAATGTTGAAGATGGACACAGACCAGACTGAACACAAAACTGGGGCAGCGAGGCCGAGCAGCAAGTGTGACACATGGTGACGATGAGTAGCAGCTGCTGAGTGCCCCCCAAGGATGTCGCCATGATCTCGTTACTAGGGAACCATTGTCAGAATCCCACTTCAGTCCGGAACTGCGATGGCACCTGTGATAATATTCCACTCAACCGATAAAAAATGCAGCAGTTACCTGGAAGTCTTCTTGAATAAACAGAAGTGGAGAATCTGAGAGTGTTTTTCCTGAAGACTGCCGATTCACTTCTGGTCATTCTTCCCAGGACAAAGATGGACGCATTCCTGAAGCCACGGTCATCTACAGTTCAAGCCACTTGATTTCCAGGGGGATCAAAGCCCAGAAGAAACAGTTGCCACAGTGACCAAGAACCCTACAGAAATATGTTAAATATATTAATAAACAATGACATTCATAGAACAGCTAAAAAAAGTACAGAACAGCTCCTTCTAGCTTGACTGCGTCATCATGTTAAGGGTCATTTTAACTGCCAAATTTGGCTTAGGTTTGCTTAATTAATTAAAAGACAGACCGATGTTGAGACGCAAGGCCTATTTATACATTTACTAAATGTAATTTACTTTAAATTTTCCTCTTCTGATTTGTGTTATTCATAGAGTTTGGGGAAAAAATGATTCTGTTCAATTCAATTAAATTTTATTTGTATAGAGCACAACAGTACATTGTCTCAAAGCACTTTACAGCATCCCCGCCCAAAGCCCCCAAAGAGCAAGCCAGAGACGACAGTGGCAAAGAAAAACTCCCTAGAAGGAAGAAACCTTGGGAGGAACCAGACTCAAAGGGGGCGCCCATCCTCCAGAGGCCATCACGGTTTGGCCAGGGGATGCCTTACCCAGAATGCTATGCGGGGTCTGAAAGCAGCCGGCCTCCTTCTTCTCGGCCGTGTAGCATTCAGACACCTGAGACTGAGTTCATTTAGCGGGGGCTAAAAGCTCTCCACATACCCATAAACACAGCAGCAGGTATGTGGGTTGCGACCCCAGACCACAGCATAATCATGACATTGTAGCATGACCTACAGCAGCCAGCCTGTGAAGCAGTTACCATTATTTAGTCTGTGTCAGTCAGCAATGTGGATTGCCGGGGTCTTTATGGCTAAGTCTGCATTTCTACACGGTATTCTCTATTCCAGCTGTGTTTTGAATGACTCCCCAAAGACCCTAAATTTTCTTAAAACTTGTGTGTTCTTTTTAAAATTCAGGCATTTTTCGTAATCAAGCTCCCGTCCATTTTCAGTGCAGTTTCCGAATTGCATCATTGAATTCATTAAGGGAATATGGTGTTCAGATGATTATTTCTTTTTATGATAATGCATTATAGTGTTTTTTTAGCGCAACGGGCAGGTGTCTTGCATTCCGGTGAGCAAGGAATATCAAGTGTCATCAGGCTTAATCAGACAGATTGCACTGGATGGGCAGGTTAAATAACACATAAGGCGGAAATGTCTCTACAGAAACCTCAGCTGTAATGGGGAAAGCCGACCGCGCGTGGAAAACCTGCATTTATAGATGTGGTTTTCATTTGCCTGAGGGATTGGAGTAAAGCATTGCAGTTAATGGATTATATGATTATCCTTTGGCAGATTCCCAGGAATCGTCAGTTTCAGTAAAATACTCATTTTGTACCCATGAGAATTTCTGGTCAACTGCTCTGTGTCATTGCTACGGCGAGTTCCGTATTCAGGCAAAGGAAGGAATGTCTGTTAAATACTGTGGCAGCCAGGAATTGACACAGGGACAAATGTGTGTGTGTGTGTGTGTGTGTGTGTGTGTGTGTGTGTGTGTGTGTGTGTGTGTGTGTCCAGGGGGGGACAAATTAAAGGAGGGCAGGCAATCACTGACAATGAGGACAACTGGAAGAAAATGGAGGATGATGAAGATGACAATTTATCGGTATGTACAGTCATGGCCGAAATTATCGGCACCCGTGGAATCTTTCCAGGAAATGCAGCATTTCTACCAGAAAATTGTTGCAATTACAAATGTTTTGTTATACACACATTTACTTCCTTTATGTGCATTGGAACAACACAAAAAATAGAGGAAAAAAGCCAAATTTCAGATCATTTCACATTAAACTCAAAAACTGTGCCAGACAAAATTATTGGCACCCTCAACTTAAAATTAAAAAGTTATTTGGAAAAAATAACTGAAATCAGTCGATTCCTATAACCATCAACAAGCTTGTTACACCTCTCAACTGGACTTTTTAACCACTCTTCTTTTGCAAACTGCTCAAGGTCTCTCAGAATTGAAGGGTGCCTTCTCCCAACAGCAATTTTGAGACCTCTCCATAAGTGTTCAATTGGATTTAGATCCGGACTCATTGCTGGCCTTTTCAGAACTTTCCAGCGCTTTTTCTTCAACCATTTCTGGGTGCTTTTAGAGGTATGTTTGGGGTCATTTTCTTGCTGGAAGACCCATGACCTTTGACGCAGACCCAGCTTTCTGACACTGGGCCCTACATTGCGCCCCAAGATCTTTTGGTAGTCTTCAGATTTCATGATGCCTTGTACACAGTCAAGGCACCCAGTGCCAGAGGCAGCAAAACGTCCCCAAAACATCTCAGAACCTCCACTATGTTTGACTGTAGGTACTGTGTTCCTTTTTTTGTAGGCCTCAGTCCGTTTTCTGTAAACAGTAGAATGATGAGCTTTACCAAAAAGCTCTACCTTGGTCTCATCTCTCCACAAGACGTTCTCCCAGAAGGATTTTGGCTTCCTCAAGTACATTTTGGCAAACTTCAGTCTGGCTTTTTTATGTTTCTGTTTCAGCAGTGGGGTCTTCCTAGGTCTCCTGCCATAGCGTTTCATTTCATTCAGATGTCGACGGTTAGTTTGAGCTGACACTGTTGCACCCTGAGTCTGCAGAACAGCTTGAATTTGTTTAGAAGTTCATTGGGGCTGTTTATCCACCATTCGGACTATCCTTCATTGCAGTCTTTTATCAATGTTTCTCTTCCGTCCACGTCCAGGGAGATGAGCTACAGTGCCATGTGTTCTGAACCTCTTGATTATATTGCGCACAGTGGATAAAGGAACATGAAGATCTCTGGAGATGGACTTGTTGTCTTGAGATTGTTGATATTTTTAGTTTTGTTCTCAAGTCCTCAGACAATTCTCTGCTCTTCTTTCTGTTCTCCATGCTTAGTGTGGCACACAGACACACAACAGAAAGGTTGAGTCAACTTTTCTCCATTTTAACTGGCTTCAGGTGTGATTGCTATATTGCCAGCACCTGTTTCTTGCCACAGGTGAGTTCAAACGAGCATCATATGCTTGAAATAAAACAATTTACCCACAATTTCGAAAAGGTGCCAATAATTTTGTCTTGCCCATTTTTGGCGTTCTGTGTCATGTGATGTCAAATTTGGCTTTTTTCTCTGTTTTTTTGTGTTACTCCAATGCACATAAAGGAAATAAACATGTGTATAACAAAAGATTTGTAATTGCAACAATTTTCTGGGAGATATGGTGCATTTTCTGGAATAATTCCAGGGGTACCGATAATTTCGGCCATGACTGTACCAGGGAAACCAAAACACGATAAGCATGTATGTTATTGGCTGTGACATCATTTCAGCACTTCTGTAAATATCTAAGTCGGTACGAAATCTTTTATACAAAATTATGCTAAAATATATCTTTCTGTATAATCAAAGGGCCTCATTCTCAGTGGGTGAGCAGATGTAGTGTTTGTGTATTTGGCGTGTAGGAGCTTCCTTCCATATGGTTTTCCATGAACTGTAAATGCTACACGATCGAGTAGCTATAAATGTTCATGCTGAGAGTATTACTGTCAATGATATGTGCATTTTCATATTATTAAAAATACCATTCTGTTGGACCTTTGAGGGGGGGTACCTATTCTGAATTGCAATAATGCTGGTAAATAGATGATTTGGATATGAAGGCCATGGTGAAAAGGTACCGGGCTGCTCCAGCACACCCTTTGCTGTCATTTGAAAGCAAATTGGCCCGGACTGGCAGGAAATGGCGAGTGAGTCTGGTTTCCAGGTTCTTCCGACGTCTCTCACGCGGTGGAATGCATCCATACCCTGATGGAAACGCTGAGTGTTTGATGACGATCCAACCCTGTGATTGTTCTCTGAATCGCTGTGGGTGGGGTTCCGGTCTTTCGAGGGAGGAGGGTGTATCTATGTGTCAGTGTGTCAGATTCTGCCCCCGGGCCCTGAATTCCATGCCAGGTGTCCCTGCTCATGCCAGGGAAGCACATGGCAGCGGATGCTGGGGACTCATTTTTGGCCCAGTTACTCGGAGACCTAGATGGAGGCTTAGAAGCATCATCTGTACTGAATTTTCAGTGAAAGCAGTGAGCCAAAAAAGGTTTTTTTTCTCTACAATGGACTAGCATTCCGTGCAGGGCATCCCCCGTGGCGTCCCAAGCAGGGCATCCCCCGTGGCGTCCCATCCAGGGCGTCCCTGTGGCGTCCCATCCAGGGCGTCCCCTGTGGGGTCCCAAGCAGGGCATCCCCTTTGTTGTCCTGTCTTGAGTTCCCCTGTGGCACCCCATGCACGGTGTCCCCTTTGGCATCTCATGCAGACCGTCCCCTATGTTGTCCTATACAGAGTGTCCCCTGGATACTGGATAGGTAGTTATTGAAGGTGGATGGCAGGTTGTATGGATGTACAGCTAGCAGTTTGTTAATTGCACATTGGCGAAACCCCATGGCACAGCTACTGGTTTCAGTGACCTTGTTTCTGAGGAAACGCCGTCTCAAGGTTCCCAGGGCCCCTGGGGAGGGCCAGGGGCAGGTACAGGCACGGTGAATGAGTCACATCTGAAAAACGAAACTTCATTAATTGCATGGTTATAATGAGAATGGCTCTTGCGGTGGATTTAACGCCCTGTACTACCTGTGCGTGCGCAGATTCTGTCAGAGTGGCCGAGGAGCATTAGGAAATGAGGATGAGAGCGACGGCCTGGGTATGCCGCTCAAATCGCCACGGTAACAATGGCCGGCTCCACATCCGACCCGTCTTCCTGGTACACCACTAGGGCTGGGAAACACGCAGGTATCGTCCTTGTCAGCAGGCCTGTGTGGAGCCTCTCAGCCGACGGGGAGGCCTGCCCGCACCACTGCAGGCTAACAGCTCACTACCGTAACGTTGCGGGTCACATCCCGTCTCTCCTTCCTGCCCAGCGCGAGCCTGCAGGTTTATACAGCCCCCCCCCCCTGTCGTTTTCCATTTACATCCTGTGAGGTTGCGCCTTTCGGAATCCGTGAAGGAATTCCTGGAATGACTTCCCCAGGGACCCCCTGCCAGACAGCTTGGAGTTATCGGACGGGAAGGTGCTGAAAGGAGACCTATTCATTTTCATCACATGTGAACGGAGAGGAATTAAAGATGTCTGCATTCACCCAAAAGCGATAGTACTGTACAAAAGTCTTAGGCAGTCAAAGAAAATGTTTAAAGCTATTTGTCTGCATAGCAAGTGTATATTTGCATAGGGGAAAAAAATCACACAATTAGCATCAACATTACAATATATGCAAAGTAACAGTAACATATTAAGATGTAGCAAAAATTCTCTAAAAAGTTATACTGGATGTAGAGACTGTATTGCTGTGAGTTAGGAGAGATTTTGAAATGGCTAAGCTGACACACTTTGACAGACATATTAGCATAGCTTTACACCAAGACGAAGATCATTGAAACATCATTTCTTTGACTGTCTGAGACCTTTGCACGGTATGTGGAAGCTCAAAAAGGAAAGAGAAAAAAAAGTCTCTCTCTGAGTGTTACTAAGTTACTCGTATGTCGTGATTTATCACGAGATTGCTGATACTGTACCTAAACACGAGCCCTGAAATGTGTTATGTGATAAACATTTGCTTAAAGTGGTTCAGCGAGTTTTTTGTGTGATGTTAAGTCTAGACAACAATGGTTATTTTACTGCTTTAATAATAAACCCAGTATGCTAATTATTTAATTAGAAACAGCCCACAGAGGTCCCCAGTGATATCACCTCACCTACAAGTACGTTACGGACCTGGGAGGTTTCATAAGTGTCTGGATGTGCTGATGAAGATCTGCTTCACATTAGTGGATTCCTACGCTTCACCTTCCTAGAAGTTTGGGTTGTTCCCTTTTGAGGCATACCCCATGTTTTCATTGAGGGATTCCAGCCCCCCCGGCACAACGTCAGTAATGCCCGTCAATCGTAGTGACATCTGGTCAGATGTTTCCCAGATGGATGGTCTGAGGCTCCTGGAAGCGGGCCAGGCAGACATGCTCACGGTTCTCCATAAGAGCTGGCTTGTCTGAGTCTGTCCACCGACCCCAAGGAACACGGAGCCTGAACCCAACTCAGACAGGTAGATGTTTGACCACTGAGACCAGGCAGGAGAAGTATGCTTCTTCGAAGTGTCTGATGTGGAAATTTCTGCAGGGGAAAGGCGAGATAAATCAAATTGTGGGTATCTGAGCCAAATCTGACATGTTCCTTGCCAAAGATCCCAAGGATAGTTGTGGAATTCATTCTTTTGATGCAGAAGTTGTTAGACAGAACAGAAGCAGATGGGGTTGGTTAATAAAATCAAAGGAATATTCCATAACGGAGTTATGTTAATGTTTTGGTTCCTAGGACCTAGTGTGGGATCAGACCTGAAGCACCCAGGGTCCACGCAGCTTTCTGGAAGGTTCCATGTACTTTTTTTTCACGTTGAAACCATTATCCGACCCAAAATAGATCACAGGGTAATTTTGGTGTGGAAATTACAATTGAATGCGGTTGGTTTTAATCTCCTGAGTATAAAATAAAATGGAATAAATAGAAGATCATTCTTTTCCAGTTACGCTCCTTGACCACTGATGGCTGTTGGCAGGAGCATTTATATTATGGGAATTAATTAAGGGTGAAGAAAAAACGGACCCAAACCACGCTGGAATAAGTGGATAAAAGCCCAGGGCAGCACCCTGGGAAGCCGCGTCTAGCCGACGTGCTGCAGAGGACACAAAGGAACCCAACATCAGCCCATTAAGGCATCCTGGGTCTTCAGTGATGTCAGAGAGATCAGTTGCAGCACTTCGGAGATGTATCAGCCTGTAGTTTTGGTCCGGGCTCAACCCAGTTGGGGGACACTCCGGTCCATGTTTGGGTCCCAGCCCTGTGACTTATTTCTTAATATAATTCATTCCTAATATAATTCATTCACAAATTAATGGTTTTGAAAATGGTTTTGTTTCAACCAACCAGTTGAGGTCTCTGTGACCGTGACTCTTTATACTCAACTGGTTGGTTGAAGCAAAACCTTGGTCTGGATTTGTACTTTCTGGACCTGAACTTTCCACCTGTCTTTAAATGGATTACTTTTGTGAGTAACTTCCCCAACACTGCTGCTGAGAACCTCTGAGCACAGAGCACTGGCCAATTAGTCAAAATGTCATATATTGTACGACTTTTCGCAAATGATGTGTTTAATATGAGTAATACACTGGGAGAATGCGTAATTGCACACGCACAGATTTATGGCGCAGTGATGGACTCCAGCCCTTCATTATGGAGCGGCGAGGCAGTAGTGCGGCTTGCTGAGCCGCCCTGCCACCCACACGGATTATCGTCATATACAGTTTCTCGAAAATCTGCGCCTTTGTTAATGATGAAAACCACATAACAGCTGAGTTATGTAGATAGCTACCTGTGCCCCCCTGTGAAGCTGACGTTAAGCCAGGTAGCTATACCTATAATCGCAAATGCCGTCACAAAAGCTCAGGGAGGTTCTCGCTTCTCGTACCCTGTGTGGTAGCTAAAGAGAAACGGCTGTTTCTGACACGCTACTCATGTCGGGCCGGCTTGTGACTCGCTGAGGGCTACCGCTAAGCCTGCGGGCGCGTGCGAGGACTGCAGCTGGGCCTCCCTTTGTGTACTACTGGGGTGTCATGCTTACGCTTCTCTGATGAATCGCTAACAAACTGATTACGAGGCATAAACAGGCAATTAATGTTAATGAATATTATTCAGTGGCAGAGCCGATTAATCATTCCCTTCAAATTAAATGGGCGTGACTTCACTCGTGGGAGTAATGATGTAATATTAGTTATTCTTCCCAGATTAAACAGTCCGATATATGGTACAGCTGTGGTACAACTATGTGTTACGCCACATCTATTACGTGCATCCCACACTTAGGCACTTCTCTGAAAGCCAGCATCTCGCCCACTCATAACTTGGGGCGAGTTCTGGGTTTTTCCATTCACTCCCATGGTATCTGGGGTGTGACTGTGCGCTTCACACCCACAGGGGGCAGGAGTGAGCTCAGAGCTTGCCTTGGCAGCCCTTGTCTGGGTCACTTACTGGCTCACCTCCCACCCCCCACCCCCCTTTAAAAAAATAAAAAAGCATTTTTAAGCCAGCCAAAGACATAATAGACTTTGGATAATGGTGTTTTTTTCCTATGAATTAATGAAAATTTCGATTTGCGACACTCTAACGTCAAAACTTCAGGTTTAAAAGAGCTCTGTGTTTCTTCACTGGTGTCTGGACCCCCAGAGACAGGCTGTGCGGTGTTACCACCCTCCTCCCCTGCATCTCAGTGGGGGGGGGCTGGGGGGGGGATAGCCATGAGCCCAAGGCGGCCACTGAAGAACAGTGTCTGTCACAGCTGACAAGGAACAGCAGCGGCTGATGTCAGCTGGTCATCATCAGAAGGCGTGTGGTTACCATGGAGCAGAGATAGACTGCCCTGCCTTCACCCCCAAGGGTAGACCTCCCCAGAAATGACAGGATGGCAGGGAAAGTTGTTGTACATTGTTTCCCAACTTAGTTCACATGGTTCATGTTTTTGCTCCCTCCCCACTACCTGCCAGGCAGTCCACATTTTTGCTACCTTCCAGGAGCTGAGAGGGAGTCTTTGGGTCCCTGAGGTCTGGATTGAGAAACATTGCTGTGGAGGACAGGAAAGCGGTAGACAGGAACAGAAACACATCTGTTAACATGCCTAAGTTGAGTTAGACTTGTGCGTTGCATAATTACCAGCTGTGACTTATAATATAACTGCTTATTAAACTGTCTACCTTATTAAACTACACGGCCTAAGATTAATAATTGTTTATGGACTTGGGGGGGGGGGGGGGGG
>JAODJU010000043.1:15449156-15459194 GCA_026776725.1 Gnathonemus echidnorhynchus
GGGGGGGCCGGGTGCTGTTCCGGACTCCGGGCCCATTTGTTGTCCGGTTGCTGCTTTGTGTACTCAGCTTGCCTCCCCACATGTGGACGCACATATGCTGGTGAGGTCACAGACGCTGAGAGACGCTGGGGAAGCCTGGCTGATCGACACCCGCCTGCCCGTGTCTCCCAACCCGCCCCCCCCCCGCAGCCCACCCCGGCCGCTCTGATGTGAGGCTTCATTTTTATGTTCACACAGTATCCTGCTCAGGGAACGCTCTCGCTGTGACAAGGAAAGGTTCTAGATTCCTACCACAGGGAGATGTGTCGCAGCTCCGTGTCTCTGATGCATGAGGCAGCAGCTGCATGTAATTATCCCTATTTAATTAACATAATTAAAGCTATTTGAGCGGGCTGAATCGGATCCAGCAATTAAACGGAATCATCCAGCTTCCCTAAACCACAGATACCTTCATGCGTCAGTGGATGGTCTTATACAAAAACGTATAAGCTTATCTTTCCCTGTTGTTGTTTTCTCAAAAGCGAACAAGAGACTCCATCTCATGCTGTGTGTGTAGCTGGGCTTTGATTCATCCCTCCATCTGTCATAACTGCTAATCCGCTCCTGGGTCACCAGGGCGCTGGAGCCCATCCCGGGAAGCACGGGGCCGGAGGCGGGGGCTCCCGGGAACGGATGCCAGTATCTCACAGGGTACACACCATCGCACACGTCTTTAGCCTGTGGGACTACCTGGAGGATACACACGCTACACGGAGAGAGCACGCAAACTGCACACGTGCAGTAGATTATATTTTTTAAATGATACGTCATTCAGATGATTTGTTCTATTGTACAGTGTGGTCATTCAGATGGCCCATTTCCCGCATTTGTACAGCCTAGCACTGCATATAGCTTTTCCAAGATCCTGATCCCCCTCTTCCCGCTGCTTCTGAAGGAACGTGCTCCCGGATAAATGCCTCTCCATTACCCGCTCCACCCCCTATACAGCTTCACAATGAAGACAGGCTGCGATTGTGCCTTTACCCCAGGGGGAGGCTTTGGAATTTATGAGCATGAAAAAACCTTTATTTGCCATTTGTATAAAAACAGGTACACTGAAATTCTTCTCCTTCCCTCACCTCCTCACCCTCCATAGCTTGAGGAACATAACAAAAGGTCAGCCAGCATGCGGCGGCCCTGGATTTAGAGGTTGAGGGTCTCACTCTAGGGCTCACAGATGTGTGACTATTCTACCAGGGTCAGGGCTTGAAACGGCAATCATCTGATCTTATGCACAGAGTCTTAGCCGCTCATCCATGTCAGAGGTGTTTACCTCTCTGAGTAATTATGTAGAAGCACCACATTCACTGTTTTCCGATCCATTTCTGTTAACGGGTTTATTAATATCATATTATTTAAAGCCACAAGTGATTTACTCTGCACTTTGATTTACAATTCAGATTTTTTTTCCCCCATGGTGCCTTGCATGCATTTGTAACCCGCTAGCATTCATCATTAGGAACTGAAAGTGGCGGTATTTACTAATGTTATAGGGTTCTGGCAAAATGACAGGCATTCATCTGCAATCCAAACACAGATAATCCCACAGGGCACAAGGCTGGGGTTCCCCATGAATGGGACGCCAGTCCATCACAGGGCACATACACTCATACACTAAGGGCAATTTCAAGATGCCAGTGAGCCTTAACAAACACTTTGACAATCTTTTTCATTAGTTTATCTGACATAGATTTCCAGATGGTTTCCCTTGTAAAATATGCCCAAATGACAGATGCAACATATGAAATAATTAGGATAAAATCCCCTGTGTTGCACATGATCCATCCCAAGCTGATAAACCCACCTCTGCAGCTGCCTTCCAAGCTGGAAGATGGAGTTGCTTTTTTCTGACAAAACCTCATAAATAATAATTTGGGTCCGAGACGTTTTTGTGATTCCCTGCAGTTCCTGTGACAGGCATCTGGAAACACTGGGTCAACTTTCAAGCTCAGAAATGCAGTCTTCAAAACAATAGGTCTAAGAAGCTTCCCTGGAAATGCCAATGGCCAGACCCAGAGGACTAAACATGAGCGGGGAGTTAGCGTTAGCAAGCCATGGTGCTGAGAGAAATCTCCCTTCCATCTAAACCCCAAGTATCTTCTGCAGAGTCTCCCCCCATCTTAGCACTTAGCTTTTACCTGATACAGTCTCAGGCTCTCACTACAGTCTCATCCTGATCAGTGTATGTGTCATGTTTCTCCACCATGCACGATTTTCTCTGCAAGCTCACAGTTTCCTAGGAGTTTCATTAAAACTAGCAGCGTCTGGAAACCCCCAGTTTCGCCTTTGGTTTTTGGGTGTTGCCGCATCATAGGTGGATTTTAATGTCACTTTCCCTGTGTAAGATTCCAGGCGCAGTTCCAGGTCAAACAGCACTTGCTAACATGACACGGCTCGCAATAATTTGCATCAATACGTCAAATCAGACGCAGTGATTCACCTTAATAAATTCCCTTACTACAAAGAAACTAAGCACTACTTACAGAGAAGCAATGTGATCCCTAACCTTCAAGTAAACCAATTCAGACATCTGTGTAACTCTACAAGAAGCTATTCAGTAATGTGATTTTGGTAAGGTGAGTTTCGTTGTATTATACCAGAGGCTGTTTCTACTGGGCCTGCACTATATCCTCAGATTTGCATCAAATTACAGACTAAAACCATTAAACGAGACATAAACTCAATGCTGCCCTGATAAATAAGTACAAATTGAAAAAAATAAATCGGATTCGAAACATCATATCAAACAATGCATCCATCCATCGTACAGCCTCTTAAAAGGATAAGGGGGGGGGCTGTCCAGTGTAGGGCTCCCCCATGGCCCTGCTCAGGATAAGTGCTTAGAAGATGGACGGATGAATGGAAATCACATGATGCCAATGAATGGATGTGATTTTCGTATATATATCCTCTCTGCCTGCTGCTTTGTGTCTGTAATTTCTCTACGCATTTCATATTTTTTCAGTAAAACACAAGATGATCAAAAACTTGCTTAAACATGGACTCATCGATATTCACAGCATTTTTTTACGTAATATGTATAGCTGGCCGTCTGTGGTCACCATCTGGGCATCTGTGATCCCATTCTTGAGTTTATAGCTTAATGAATGCAGGAGTGTGAGCAGTCCTTTCTGGAGATAGGCCATCTCTGTGGCCTGGAGACACTGTCCCACCTGAGACATCAGAGGAACATGTTTCCAACCACTGAGTGCTTCTGCGCCCATTTGCAGCAGTTTGGACAACACTCCAGTGTAGTACCCCTACTCTATGTACCATTTACATACTTCTGTCAATTATTATCCCGAGTTCATCATCATATCATATTCACCAGCACTGCTGAGAGCTCCAGGTTTGAATCTGGGCTTTTGTCCCTTTAGGTTGGTAGTTACTGGACATTTAACATCATCACGTTTGAACGTTCATTACTCAACAATTTCCTGATCCCTGGTGCCCGCTCAGGAATTTTGATCAAGGTCACAGATAATAATCCAGCTGAGGGGGCTTCGTCCAGGGCCTCGCTGGTACCCCAGTAAGCCTTGGCACCTTCTGGGATGGCAGCGTTTGTTTTTCCATTGTTCCTCCCAGCTTGAGGATTCAGGTTTCCTGCACTGAGGACCCCTTGACTTCCATGGATCTTAGTCCTGAGCTGCTTCCATCCCCAGTAGAACCTAAATGAAATTTCCAGTCTCCAAACAGTGTAATCAGTCTGTTTATATGGCCTTGTCATGACCAAGTATATCCTATAGGGGCTGAAATTGCCCTCTAATTGCATCATTTTGAATGAACTGTTGTCACACGCCTGTCGATCTTTTCATAGAAAAGACTCACAGTGCAGCACAGTGTTTGCATGATGTCAGCTCGACATTCTAAGCCCTGTCATTCTATTTCATCAGCTATCGGGGCAGCTGATAGGTTTGGAAGCTGCAGTTCAGGTTCATGTGTAGCAACTTAGCCCTTTGTGAGAGGAAGACAATCAACCCCGAGGGTCAAAGGTCATCCCTTTAGTCTAGATGTCTAGAGTCTAGTCTACCTGCAACTCCAAGACTTTTTTCACAGGTTTCAGGTGAGTGCTCCGACAGTGTGGCTGTCAGCTACAAATGTACGTTGTAGGACCACCTTTGTTGTAAATACATACAGGCAGTTGTACTGATGATGAATGAATTTCTTTCTTCTATGTGAACAGAGGCCTTGGTTAATGAACCAGGCCTTCAACAGAAGGTTCTACACTCAAGCTGGACTGAGCCAGGTCTTGTTTTTCAGGTGGATGTGTTTTTCTGCATACGGTGTCATGCAGAACCTCTAATTAAAAGCAGTATTGTGTCAGGAATTAATTGTATACAGACAAATACTGAAATTTCCATCTGTAATGGCTAAAATGATCCTGACATGAAAAATAACATCAGCATTCAGTTGCTGGAAATAGAAAATTAATTTGAGGAAAATTAGTGCACCCACGGCGCACTCTCTGTTGCCGTAATGTCAGCCTGGAACACCATGGCAACTGTCCTCAGTCAAATTGGGCAGATGAGAGTGTTTATTATTTATTCTGGGGAGAGAGAAGAAATAATTCTACACAGAGTTTAAATATAGATGGAGATTCTTATGTCCAAATCGCACCTCTCTAGTGCCCAGCTCTACCTCCTTATGTCCAAATCACACCTATCCAGAGCGCAGCTTTATCTCCTTATGTCCAAATTGTGCCTTGCCAGAAGTGTAGCTCCGCCTCCTTATGTCCAAATTGTGCCTTGCCAGAAGTGTAGCTCCGCCTCCTCATGTCCAAATTGTGCCTTGCCAGAAGTGTAGCTCCGCCTCCTTATGTCCAAATTGCACCTTTGCAGAGTGCAGCCACGCCTCCTTCACATTTAACCTTTTTTATTAATGTCCTAAAATTTAGTAAAACATCAAAGGGTTTAATAAAAGGTTTTGCGCTAAAAAATCACGTGTTTTCTTCATCGTTTAATGTTAGTTTCACAATGCCTTGAATTCTGTCAGGAGTTTTAATATTTTGAGTTGTTTTGTTTATGGTACTGCTGCCAAAATTTCACTTAGTAGCTAGACTCTGCTAGAATTAAAACGTGTAAAAAGCAATCTGTGAATAACATGATATTTTAATGCATTTTCACAGGGACATTACAAATGAAGAAGCAAGTGTAGTGATACACTGTTTTGATGCAGTTTTAAGTTTTATTGCATGTAATGTTCAACCACAGTTAACCTCTTGTGTACTCTGTTGTTAAGATTGTGATCATGAATACATATGATTAATATATTCATGTACAGGGCAGCTTATTCAGGACCCATGCTGCCCCCCCCCCCCCCCCAAGCAGCTCTTCAGTTATGAATTTTGAATATAAGAAAAGTTGTTTAAACAAAACTGTTGAAACAAAACAGGGGACCGATTTCCTCTCTTTGATGTTGGTCTGCGATAAGCATCCTTATTAAATATGGAGAGGCCTTGAGGGCCAGTCTGGTCATCATTCAGTAAAATCTCCTGCCTGCTTGTTGAGCTGTCAACAAAAAGAGAGACTTAAAACCTTACAGCTGGACTCTCAGACGAGTTCTGAGACCTTTTGGTCCTCTCTGCGCTTTTTGTGTCAGGTGGTTTGCGCTTGGCCCCGTGACTCTAGCACGCTCATCAATGCCCACTCTGTGGGGTCACTCACTTGACCAATGGGACCCTGGCTGAATGCCCAAGCGGCCAATAGGAAATGCATTCTTGTTGAAGGCTGAGGTTATTGCCTCAGGCCTGCACCATCCCCATGGTGTACTGCCAGCTGTAATAGCAGAAACTCCCAGGTTGGCTGTTTGTTTGTCGGTGAATGGCAGGGAGGTTCTGATAGAAGATTAGGAAACAGATCCCTCTGTCAGCCACCCCCCCACCTCACCAAACTATTTTTCCTTGTGTTCTTTGCCAAGATTTAAGCCATGAGTGATTCTGACCGTATCAAAACACATTAAACTCCAAATTCCTTCATTATTACTCAGTTTGTCATACTGAATGGGTGGTCACCTGACTGAACCCACATGGATCGCGGGCCGGTTTGGGATATTCCACAGTCACAAGTGCTTGTGTAAAAAATGGTCTGAATATGAATTAAGAACATACAATATAATGACTCCTGGAACAAGGTGTGCTAAAAATAACCCGAAGTGGTTTGCTAGTTATGCCACTAGAATTTGTGGGAGCTTCAATTTTCCGGCTTTTATGCTAACATGAGAACTAGCATTCCTCAGAAATCGCTGACGACAGCAAAACTTTAGCCAATCGCAATTACATGTCGCACCCAGTGGTATTTTGCGAGCAGCGAAACGCTAACACGGTAGCCGTGAACCAGGGAGGCGCAGAGCTGTGGAGGCGAGGTGTCTGCGGCTAGGAATGCGAGGAGGGAGCCAGTCATATTGCTCACGCAGGTGCGCAGGAGCCGCTGCCAGAAAGCTCCACTATCCAAGTCAGAGAGGAGTCTTCTAGAGCTCGGTCACTACTGGTGCATGCTGGGAAATTGGGCCAGAGGGTGGGGCTTTGTGCTGTCTGACAGATACACTATTTCAGCCTGGAAGAAGGCTTATCAGTTTGACATAATCAGCCTGCTTGAGCAGTCAAGGGGACAAATAGACATGTGAATTTCAGTTAGCCTGACCTCATTGTGCATCAGCCCTCTAACCAAGTGAGTCTTCTGAGCTCATGGCTGCCAAACTTCTGCTTCATCTCTGGAGTACTTGAACTGGCTTATTCTGGGTAACTGATGCATGTTTCAGCACCTGTGTCCTTGCAGTTTTGTGATACCTGCAGTGGTACGGTGGTGTCTGTGTAAAGCAGCTTGTAATTCTCCTCAGTGACCAATGGGGATGTTTCTGTCCAGAGAGTTGCTGCATCTAGCCTGTAAACATGCCCTTTCTCTCCTCTGATGCTCAGTACACCCCTGTTTTTCGCAGACTGAAGCTGTGAAGATGGTGCTCAAAGAAATGGAACTGAACATCGTGGAAATAGATGACGAGTCGGCCACCCTGGATGGAATGGATGTCTTATTCACTGGTACGAAAGGGCACCATTTGGGGGGGGGGGGAGTTATGATGATTCCAAGGGCCCCTGACTAACAATATGATGCATTTTCATGGGGCTCAAAATCTCTAGTGGTGCCCCTGCTGGTACAGACAGATTTATCTGCATCCCTTTTATGAGAAACACCCAACATCTGTCAACATTTTTTTCTGTTCATCAGCCAGCTGTTCCTCAGCTTGGTGCCATAATTAGCAATTAATCTGTGCCATAGTTAATTCTATTACGAATTCTGCAGGGCGTGTCCAGGTTTTTTGGTTCTGACACCCGCCAGTGACATCTAACTCGTTGACCATATTTACCCGCTCAGGCAGAGAGTTCTTTGTGGGCTTGTCTGAGAGGACCAATCAGCGGGGGGCGGAAATTCTCGCGGACACGTTCAAGGTGGGGTGAGATTCTGCGTCTCTGCGAAAGGCTCTTGGTGTGAAATCAAACATGGGATTCTGCAGCACAAAGAGTTTTCCCTCCCTCTGACCCCTGACCAGGTGATTGCATCAAACAGTCTAGTTACATACTCATTTACTCCCATGGTATCTCATATACATTCAGGACGATTACAGGCTACTCACTGAGGCCACCTCTTGTTACCATCAAAAAAAGTGTCGAGGACTCACAGACCTGGTCATGAAGTCAGGAAAGAAGATTCTTCTGGAAGAATCTTCAGGAATGTCCTTGCAGAGCTCATTACACATTGACATAGTCTTTTTAAGTGCCTTCGTTTAGCCCCAATTGTCTGCTCAGAGACAACGCCCATTTCCTACCTGCCGAACTCGTGTTTTGCAGGACTACGCTGTCTCCGTGGTTCCCGTGCAGAACGGCCGGCACCTGAAGAGCTTCTGCAGCATGGGAGGACCAGACCTGATCATCATTGGGTCCAGCGAGCAGGCCCAGCGAGCCCTGAAGGTACAACCACGTCTCTTGGCCTTTTCTGAGATTCATGGTTCTGGGTCTGGTCCACTTGGAAGAGCCTGAAAGTCAGCATCTTGATCTGAAGCTGAGTTTTCCAACCTGCTTCATATAGCTTCTAATCCAGGACTCCAGGTTCCTCCCACAATCCAATAAGTGACATTGATTCTCCAGATTGCCTTTATGGTGTGATGTACATATGAGTTGAAATTGATTGGTATCCTGTCCTGCTCCTGGCCTTGTGCTGCTTGGGATGGACTCCAGGGACACCACAGCCCTGTGTTGGATTAGCAGTTATGGAAAATGGACAAGGACAAGTCAGGTCGAGTTGGTTTCTTTTTCACTGTTATTGAAGACAAAGAATCAGACCATGGTGACCAGATTAGGGTTATTCCTTTGTGAACGTGGTTTTTGTGGTTCCTTATATCCCAGCTCGCACTTCTACTCTGAGAAGCTCATATATGCTCTCAAAGTCTCTGTACATCTTCCTTCAAGTTGTTTGCCTTGGGAATCCAGGCCACTAACTGCAGCTGACAGGAAAGACCCCCGAAGGCGGCAGACTGACAACAGGCCACATATCACTGTTATTAAACCCCCACACCAAATTAGGTTTGGCGGTAAACAGCTATGACTTTTCTATGGACTCTGTGCCTTTTATTTTGTTTTTATTTCCAACTAAATTTATTATTTGCCTGGGGAAACTAACACCTTGCTTTATTGTGTTGTGGAATCCAGCACTGGGAATTATGGGAATTTATTCATCTATTTTCCCACTAAGAATTCCACCTCCCTCACACAGGCCAAGAGCATCTGGAGATGAATCACAGCTGCATAATTTGAATAATTTAAGAGATCAACTATCCTGTGTCTAAATCAATATGGCTGTGATGTCACTTGATGGTTTACTGTGCAATATGCATCCTGAATAATGTGTATCTCATTACAAGTCTAGTAAAAAACTGAAAAAAATGATAAAATAGAGGACTTGCAGTATCTGTGCAACTAATTATGCAAATGTGTGCCAATTTAAGTTTGTAATTAGGTTTTAAGTCCTGTTGGATCCTATTTGAAAACTTATCAAATCCAAAACATCCAATAATTTCCAGAACCTGCTAATTAAAAATGATGCCTTGTACAAGTGACACACCATATATGAGTCACCGCTCCATCAGACACCAGTCATCACAGGCAAAGGTGGACATTTCAGGTCCAGAAAGTAAAAATCCAAACCAGGATTTTGTTTCAGCCAACCAGTTGAGTACTCTGTGACTGTGACTCTTTATACTCAACTGATTGGTTGAAACAAAATCCTGGTTTGGATTTTTACATTCCGGACCGGAAATGTCTGCCTCTGATCACAGGACACACCATACACAGGAAACAGGAAACACAACCATAACAGGAGACACAGGCTGTGTTTGAATTCAGGGGCTGCATCCTTCTAAGGCTGCATTTGATGACTGAATGAGTCACAGCGACGCCCCAAGGCTGCCCCATTTCAAAGGCTCCTTCAAATGCAGCCCAGAAATGCATCCTTCTTTTCCCGCTCTTCGAAGAATCACCTGATGGATCCTTCGCAGCCCAACATATCCCAAGATTCATTGCATAGAAGTAAAGTGGGTGTATCCTGGGTAGTCGATAGGAGAGGCGCTTTGTGACCCAAGGTCGATGGCCGGAACAGCTGGTGACGTAAATAGGAAATTGTCCGCAGGCCAGACCGTCCCATTTGATGCTTTCTGTACGACCTTTGAAGAACGCAGCTTACAAAGGCTACACCTTCATAGATCATGTCCTTTGAAGGATGTAGCTTCTGAATTCAGACACAGCCAAAGTAGGGGCACCTCTGGGGCTCCCTGAATTGCTTGGGGGGGAATCTGGAATCCCCTGGAGTAAGAGCTGGTGCTGGGTTTCAGGCACCAGTTCAACCAGTTGGATCACCATGTTAAAGACAGCTCATTTAGACAGTGACAAATAATGTCATTCACTCCAAGCTGCTGTCCATTCCTGAAAAGAACACACCCACTTGACATCTGGTC
>JAODJU010000043.1:15459294-15469911 GCA_026776725.1 Gnathonemus echidnorhynchus
CCCTCCCCACCCCCCCCCCCCCCCCGCCATTTGGTTCCGTCCCCTCGCTGATGTAATGTCACCAGCGCGCAACTCTTCGACCACCACGTCACCTCCAGGTTTGGTCCATCTTCGATGCTGCCATTACGATGACGATGACATCACAACTAGGTTAGTAACAGTTTCCGGCCCTGAGGTCATCCACTCCCAATAAACCCGGAGCTCAGCTGTGGCTCTCCTGACTCAGGCTGCAGGACTGAGAATGAGAGTGACCTCTCCCGCTAAATATAACTCATTTTATTCAAAGAACATATCGCTGAGTCTTCTGTAAATATAGCAGTGAGTAACTCACACTCCTACGCATTTTACGGAAAATCATGTATGACCTAACAAAGCAGTAAAAGCTAACAATGACATAAGGAAAGCTAACAGTAGTCCAGACACAAGCAAAACTAAACCATGTGAACCATCATTTCCCCCCAAATGATTAATTGGCCCCATTGTTTGAAAATGTCTTGCATTTCAGAGGGATTAAACACATTTCCAGGATAACAGATGGAATCCTGACCGGACAGTCTAAGCTAGAATCTTACCATAAATAACTCTGGCTGACAGACCGTTTGGTATTTCAGACGAAACCCAGCTCAAAGGACCCCAGAACATTTCAACTGTTTAAGATATTAAAACAAACGCCGAATATCTTCAGGATGTCATGAAGGCCACGTTTATTATGGCATGTGAAATTATAGGAAGGTCAGGAGATCCTGGATGGGGTGGTGGCCTGCCCTGACTCTCCAAGCCGCCCCCTGCAGATCATGAAGCAGATGAGTGACCATCGCTATGACAAGCTGACGGTTCCCGACGATGCGGCGGCCAACTGCATCTACGTGAACCTCCCTGACAAGGGTCACGCGCTACTCCACTGCACGCCGGAGGAGTTCCCCGAGAGTGCGAAGGTATGAACCCCCACCTCGCCTCATTACCCATGCGATCCAGCATGGCGTAAGTGTCATACCCTCAGATCTAACTGCCTCTGCTGATCATTTGACTAAAATAAAAACTAAAATCCTTTCTGCTGTTCTTCTTCCAGTCTCAGATGCTAATTAGTATTTTTTTGCCTCCAACACAGACATGTAAAGTGATGTAAAGCCCAGACTTGTTTGAATTCTTGAATTATTATCAAATAAATATGAGTACTTTGATTAAAAAAAAATCTATACTGCAGTACTCTTTGAGATTGTTCCAAAACAATTTAACATGTATGCCCTTGAATTAGAAAACATTAGCTTTTGTCAAGAGCATAGCATGCAAGTGGATCAAAACAGATGCCCTGGGGAACACTTTAGGGTTCTGAATTAGGTCTTAATCTCTGGATTGGGCTGTAATGAGCTGATAATACAGCCTAACTATGTGTTAATGAGTTATCAAGCTGTCCTTCCTGAAATGTTCTCTTTGGCATCACTTCAGGTTATTTTTATGTGGCGCTTAAAGACTTTGCAGCCGGATCTCACATGCATTTTAAACAAGCTAGGAACTGCACGACAGAAGGACAACAGCGGTTTAACGTTACACACTTGGGCAGTTCGGCAAACATTGACAATTAAACAATAATAAATTAATTACAGCAGCTATCAAAAACATTTACGGACAGGGCTGGACTGGGATTAAAAACCGGCCTGGTCTTTGCTGCTTTTTTTGCACAGAGATTTATGATTGTTCCATCGGTCCACTGGGAAAACACAGAATAACCAGATGTTTACAGGGGCAATAGATACTTAGAGGCCAGCTGTCTTATTATTAGTGAACTGCTTCACACATTTATATTATTCCAATTATGTACAATTTTAGTTGTTCCCCCACCCTGACCTCGGTACCCCCCCCCTCCCCCCGCAGATGTATTTCCGCAAACGTCGCGGGGGCTTTTGTCACAGTGATTCATGCTCGCAGGCTCTCATGGCGTTTAGCCATATTAGGAACTACGTGAACTATGTGGGCTGTTCTCAGATCACATTTATTCTCTTTGAGGAGATCTCCAAACACAGGCTCTGAATGACAAACTGTTTGTCATTTGATGCCCTGGTGCTCTCTTAAATGGTCGAGCAAGACTGGGATAAAGAAAACGCCACTCACACGATAGCTGGAAAGAAGCCTGATGCATGATGCCCAGTGCCCTGCAATGGGTCGGCACCTTGGCCTATTCTATAAGTATATAAAATGGATGGATGGATGGATGGATGGATGATGACTCCTGGAGACTGTTGAACTTAATGTGCAGAGAAAAAATGTATTTACAGTTCAAATGAAAGGATATATATTGAAATGTATCATGAAATACATGTTGGTGGGACAAGAAAGGAACATTTTTTACAGTTGATGACAATGGAGCGTTACAATGATCTAAAACAAGATGTTTGGAATAAAGTGCAGAAAAGCAAAGATGTAATCAGTTTACAGGACCATCCAGTTCCTGGTTTGAATCTGACACACGATTCCCTAATCATTTATTGACGTGTGTGTTGACGTCCGTCCATGTTAATTCACGAGCAGCAAGCACACAAAATAGTGTATTTTTTTCGACTAGGGAGGACAGAAAGCACCTGGCACCCGCATTTCGACACAAAAACAACAACAAAATGATTCTTTTCATTTTCATGGCCTGCCTTTCCAGCTGCTCTGCTTATTAAATCCTGCATCCCAAACCCACTACTATTCAGTACATCTGTTACATAATAGTCCCACTTTTCGTTTATAGAGTTTAAAGAGTTCCTTGCATTCCTGTCTCTTGGCATTTGTTTGCTGTCCTTTTGAATGCAACTAGCTTACAAAAAGACAAACTTCTTAACTCCAGTTTAAAGAATTCATCTGGAAGTGCATGTAGCCATAAAATCTTTTAAAATTAAAACTATAAGACAATTTATTTTATAAACGTTACAGTTAAGTCTTTAGACAGTTGTCGCTGAGGGCATCCAGCCTCTTCTTGTGACTAACATGCAATTACCGCCAAAACAGGGCTTACATCATGTTCGGGGAATCCATTCCTGTGCACAATGATTTCTTGGAGGAGTTTAAGGAAAACCACGGCATCTCAGACAGGCGTCACAAATTACACATCATTTTTTAAATTTGTTTACGTAATAACGCTTTTGCTTAGGGAATTAAATTGATGTTATATTAATGATTTCTTTTAAAGCGGAAGGCTTAGCCAGCAAATATAGACATGTCATCATTGCATAATTACCGTGCGCCGTTTTAATGCTGTCCAAATGTGGTTTGTGGAGCTTTGCAGCAATGTCTGGATGCCAACCAACAAAATGAGGACGCTGCCGTTTCTTTGCCGTTTTTTCCAGGTCTTTGAAAGACTGAAGGACTATTTGCTCATTCCCGTCTCCAATGCCGAAAAGGTGAAGGTGGATGGCGCTCTTACCTGTTGCTCTGTACTCATCCACAAGAAGGTGTGAGCCAGGCTCTTCAAAACCGCGTCCCCCAGAGTGCTCTTGATGTGCTTAAGGCTGTGTGATCGAGGTGTGTGCGATCGAGGGGAAGGTGAAAGTTTGAGTCTCTGTCGTAACAATTGATGTTTATAGCACTCCCTGATAATTTGGAAATCCGCGTAGAGTACCTACAGTTATTTTAGTATTGTAGTTGTTGCGGTATATTCCCTACAAAAATAAACATTTTCGACTAGTGTCGAATTCTAATATCGTTCGATATTCACATAATTAATGATGGAGCCCAAACTTCCTTCTCACCAGCACTGTTCGTTTTGTTAAAACCGGTATTTTCAGTTTGTATGCATATGCTGGATATTCGTTTTTATTCAGATTAATGTTCACTTTCTGCCATCATAGACCTATATAAGGAGTATTACTAAACCATAGCCATGTATTTTTTCCATGGGATTTGGTGCTGATGATTTTTATTTGGCACTGGCGAGTAGAAATCAAAGTTTTCAGTTTGCCGTCATAAAAAGTCAGAAAGTGAACACTACGAATGTTCTTGTGAACCTAACAAAGTCTTCATTGTTCAAAACGCCTTTTGATATGAAACCAGGTGTATTTATTCTCTTTTAAATGACCCCGTGAGTTTAAAAATGTGAAGTGCAAGGCCATAAAAAGACTGTTTAAAGACCATTGAATATTCTGTGGAAATTTCAGGACGGCAGATGGTGAGGTTTGTTCGCAGAGAATCAGTTTATTACCCTGGCTTACCATCCTGTTAGCGTAGCCTGCTCGCTAACAATCGAAGCTTTTTAAAAAGCTCTAAAATTACAAAAGGTCTGCTTTATCTGCGTTTTTCTGTATTATACTCATCTAAAACCTTAGTAGCCTTATAAACACCTGTTCAAACTGCAACTGGTTCAGGATTTAAGGAGAAACAAACTCACAAAATCACAAAAAAAGAAAAATAATAGGCACCTAGCACCCCCGGTGCTTGGACCCCCACAAATGGGAATTTTATGTTGTAGCCAATTTATATTACACTGAAAGTTTCTTTGAACAACTATGATATGTGCCCGTATGTGTATTGTTGGTGAAAACAGGACTGTAAATCCTGTATAATGTGACCATACTAAAACAGTAATTATAGATTCTTTTAGTTCTGCTGTATAGATAGTTCTGTTTCACTTAGACCTACTTGTTGTGCCAAAGACATTGTAATATGTAGCTACGTTTGTCTGTTTGGATCAATGGTTTTAATAGATTTTAATAAAATATGTGCCTCGTCTCAAATTTGTTTTCTTGCTTGAGTTATTTTGTTGTGAATTGACTACACAATACTGACTGGCTGATGTTCAATGCAGTTTAGACGCATAGCAAAAATCCGTAACCCGGTGTAAATAGTAAATGTAGAACTACAGCGCCATCTAATGGCCAATGTTTATACTGTCTGTCATAAGTCGATCGTTCATCTATCTTCTAATTGCCTATCCTGGTCAGGGTGTGGTGAGACGCAAGGCAGGGGTACACCCTGAATCACGGGTGCTGGTAGAGATTTTGGGCCTCCCGACCAATCCAATTATTTCTGAAAATTTTTAGGGTCCCTTTACGGCGCCTCTGTCCTGACAGGCATTACAGGGCACGTGCACTTTTGACAAACTAGAGACGCCATTTAACTGCATGCGTTTGGACATGCCATTAGAAACGCCCCCAAATGATGAATTGTTATACAATAAATTTTAAATCCCACTTGAGCCTGGGTTTAATAATTGTTCGTATGTCCTAAACAATATCATTCAGTAAGCTATAGGCCTACACAATATAAGCCAAATCCAAAAACAAGACAGAGCAATGCTACTTGCAACATGATATGCGTAAATTGAATCACGAGTGCTACAACGATGAGTAATTTAATTAAAATCCTAAAAGCACGCTGAAGTGCGCTGCCAGCTTGCTGTGCAAACTTAACATTGCAGTACTGCGATGGAGACTTGGCTGCGTGTCAGATGCACGGCAGTGTCCCAAAGCGCCAGCTGGCAGCTGGTCAGTAAATATCGCTGTGAGCGGCATAATGGACACTGATGGCTGATAAAGAGCTAGGCCTACTGACACGCCTGCGATCAGAGTAAACAATTGTGTCCATGAGAAACAGCCTGGACCGATCTGCTGCTTAAATGTCTATCTAAAGCTAGTACTTTGCATATCTTTGCTAGTCAGCCAACCTTTTTGTGGGAATATTTTATTCAGATAATTAACAGCAGAGGGCGCTGTAATTTTATTATTTTAAATCTGTACAGTAAAATATCTTAAAACTTAGGAAATAGTAAATGTAATAGTTGGTCTAGCACGTGGTATTGAGCTTTCTAACAGACGTCTGACACTGGCAAGATCAACAGCTGTCGACTCGGCAGAACATGCATTATGTCTATTAAAGGTGGCAACTTCAGCCTCTTGAGTTTCCTCCCGTCCTGTATTGAAAAATGAAACATGGTGTCCCCTTTTGAACCAACAGACCTAAGGGACGCCATCTAACCTATATTTTCGTGTCTGGAGCAAAATTGCAAAAATAATTTAACCTGGACCGCACAACCTTTCCCCCCTCCCCCAGTCGACAGCTACATTATCGGAGAAAATAGTACAGGGCCACCGACAGCTCAAATAACACAGGTGATTCTGACTATGTTAATGTGCCTCTGATTAACAGGTAACTTTATTTAGTAGCTTATGTTTACATTTAAAGTGTCCTAAAGCATAATGGCTTAAATGTCTGGATATTTCTATGTAGAAGCTCAAGCTAAACGGTCTTCAGTAGCTCTACAGTAGGGAACATCCGGGAAACTGAACAATCAACCCCCCCCGGGGTTACAAGTATTTCGTCGTAACAACAGCACCACCTGCTGCCCGACAGCGGCATTGCTTACTGGTAACAGGTAATGAAGAATCACGGGGATTTTTTAAAAAGTGATTGTGATAGCTTTTTGCAAAAACCACACCCGTGCACTACAGCTGTTTCAAGCTGTACAGGAGTCGCCCACACAAATGACAAACACTCCAAGTACCGTGTAAGGGCTTAACGTGGTAATGTAGGACCTACCAAAACAGCCACACGTTTTTCTCAGACATATCTGGCCATATACACTTCCACCTGGCAAAAAATCAAAACCGAAATGCGAGGAGTATGAACTTCATCTCACAGAAAACGCCGGCTGACGTGGATGTCGTTTGTACAGGAAGAACCCTACTTTTTGTCAACATTTGTGTAATTGTGATCAGCAACCTTGCGCCCTGGCACATGAAAAGGAAATCGGTTTATTTTATTACAGTCGTGCCCATAGATCTGATGCAGGACAGATTTGCTATGCAGAAATCTGGAGCATGTACTGTTACAGTCTACGTGCCCTTTTAATATCTCCATTTCCAGTTGGCCTTAGAGAAACCGCAACGTGTGACTTTGGCCGACCTGGCAAAAGAGAACATTTTTGAGCCTTTTAAGGAGTCTTTTTAAGCTTTAGGGAGAGCATGGTTGACATTTAAGAAATGCAACAATTAAGTGCTCGCCTCTCTAAAGGAAAGAGAGCTGAAAATGAAATGGTTTCCGTCACATCTCTCGGTTCGTCACCCTTTCAAATTCTGCCAATAGAATCCGTCAATGGGGACGGAAAACGGCGAGCATTTCCAAAACAAGTGTGCTTTAGGGTAACAGTACCTGTAACTTCACTTGTTTTCTTAAAACAGCTTCAGATCGAGGCTACAGCGCAATCATGTTAAGAATGTAACACCCGGTACGTGGAAATAAACTTTACTAGTACGGATCACGCAGCTTTTGGTTTAGAAACCCTGACGGCGGCTCCACAATTGGCGTCATTCTGCATAAACCAGGAAGCTGCAGGGTTTTTTTCCCCACATTGAATTACTGGTGATCAAGCCGAACCAAGTAACACTAATACTAGACTTAAAAGGGCCAATCTGCCCCGATAAAGTGTACAGTCATTGCCGGCGTGATTTGCTGATACTTCGGTTGATCGCCGCAACCTTTTTTGGGGGTGTGTGAAGTCTCCGCTGACAGCTTACCTTTATTTTGTGCTCGATTTAAACGACCTCCCTCCGCACCCCCGGAAGACCCAACTTAGATAAGCGACCGACTACAATGGAAATACCACATCTCACAGAAGAAGAAATGACCGAAATAAAAAAGGACGTGAGTATTTTATCCTGTTTTTGTTTGCTCTTTTGAACATGAACTGATGTGGCCGGCTTTCGAGGTGCTTTCATACGGGGCTCAGATTTAGATTAACGCGGGGAAGGTGCAGCGACTCAGTGCCAAATGGGGGCGAAGAAGCGCTCTCCCTAACATTATGTTCAAGTTTTGTCTGACCCTAAGTCTTGTTCAATTTTGGGATAAGGAACTCACAAGATGGCCCTGGGATGAGAGGCAGTCGGCGTCCTGACTCTACTTAAGACTGCCATCTTTTTCCCCATTCCGAACAGGGCCACTTTGAGTCCCAGTCTCACTCCAGTGCACTTGCCGCCCCCAGATTATGGAAAGCACCATATATTCATGACGCTTCAGTTCAGTGGCCAATACGTAAAGCCTGCTTTTTATTTTATTTAGGTTTTGTCATTTATTTTAAGTTATGTCTCTTATGCCTTCAAGTAAAGTGATTAACATTTTTCAGCCTGTCAATCAAACTAGGGGCGGGCTGACTACGTCACGATGACTCTTCCATTACTGCGAGCTGTTTCGAATCTGATATTAGTGTGATAATCTTTCATTTCCTAGCCTGGGATTATCGGTGGTTAGGCCTATACACCACCCCTTATTATCAGTCCGAGCGGTTTTAGCGCTTTGATAGCAGTCAGAGGCCCATAAACCAATTCACTTAACCATTATAATAACCATGATTTATTAAGAAAAATACAAGTATAAGCCGTGCCTCCCGTTTATTTTAATATTTTCCTTAACTAATTTCCATCCAAGGTAGGCCTATTCGTTTGTTCCCAAACAATGCCATCCAGTTAGATCCAGTGATACAGAGCGAATGGGATTTAAGGTACGGTGTAGCACGTCATCTCATTATTTAAGCTTCACAACTTTTTATCAATGAATTAAACGTAACATTTATACGCAGAGGCAGACGAAGGAGTTTTTGCGGATTTGGGGTACGTGGCCAGCAGGGGGAGACACTGGCCTGAGTAATTTCCACCTACCTGAAGGTTCTTGGCCTTCCTGGCCCAAGGAGAGTCTCCCCATGTTCAAAATACCAGAGACCAGCTACACCCCTCGTGTATGTAACAGAGACGCCGGATTAAGATTAACGGAACCGTTCTGTGGGCACCCTCTGACATCGCCACCCTGTGCTTGGTCATTTTGGGCCTAATTTTAAGTCCCGGTTGTTAACCACGGGTAATTAGTGTGCCTTTGTTTATTCCCGTCTTTATATGTACGGTGTTTAAATGCCTTCAGCGCAGTCATGCAAGGGTGGTGTCTGCTACAGGAGGTATAGTTTTCTTTTTTGAGATGGCATTCTATTCCTACTGAATCATAGCTTACCTCCCTAGAGGGCTTTTAAAGGAAAAGTCATATATCCTTCACAGTCGGCCGAAAATACAGTAGCAGGGCTGCCTGAGTGGATCTAGGTCGATTTCACCCCTTCTTTGTAAAACGCAACTCGCCTGCAGCAGACACGATACAGGACTGATTGTAAATTAACTTTCATAGGTGAAGCAATCAAAATATTTTATATTATAGTACAAAAATGTTATATTACAGGAGCCCCTAAATTAGCAAGGGTGTTTAGAAAGGGCATTTGTCAGTCTGCTAGGAGTTTCCGGCTGCTAGTGTGGTCTCACCCAAGGAAGGGATTCGGGTGTTAGAGCACAGTTCAGCTAAGAACATATTTCTGGTAGCTGATGATCTGTTAGGTTCAGCTGAGTCAGACCCCGAGCCAGAATCCATGAAGGACATAATGGAGGGAGGACGTCTGTACTGTTCACAAGGGTGAAATCACTGCATGAAAATAATTACTGCTGAAGTACCCACCCCTACGCCCCCCACCCCAAGTTGTGGATAATGATGCGTTCCATTTACCTCGGAGGTCGGAACTCGGAACTGGGAATGACGTCATACACGACTTAAGTGTTCCAATACAGAAAGTCGGAAAGCCATTTAGCAGTACTGGGGGCCTGTTTCAAAAACCTGGATAACTTATGGGATTTAATTTACCCCAGTTCAAATGGACAGTTCACTTACATTTAGCCCAGACGACCTTAAATCCAACAAGATGTCTGCTTAAGCAAGAATCCTGCTTAATGAATAGGGCCCCGTCCAAGCCCGGTTAAATGTTAGCTATTGTTAGTAATATCAGTGGGTAACGACACATTACGTGGCATTTTGCATAGCAACACGTCCACAGATAGTGGTTGAACAGTACCGTGTGTACAATCAATTTCATGAGACACAAATAAGACGCAAGTCGTAAGCTTTAACTTCTGTTGATAAAGGGCGCAGCCATCTTGAATTTTGAGTTTGGGGTTTTGTCGATTCTTCCAACTTCATGAGTTGGAATTCCATCTTCAGGGGGCGTTCCAGTTGGAATTTCCGACTAGGAACTTGGGATTTACGAGTTCAAATGGAACGCTGCATAATTGTAACCGTTCTGTTCCTCCAGGCGCTGGATAGACTTAGGCCATACCTCTGTGACAAGATCACAGCGGAACGGCACTTCGATTACTTGCGTTCGAAGAAGATCCTGACCCGCGAGGACACCGAGGAGATCAACTGGAAGGTGACGAGCCGCCAGAAGACGAGCAAGCTTCTGGACTACCTGGCCGAGAACCCCAAGGGTCTGGACACCCTCATCGAGTCTATCCAGAACACCCGGTGCTCGGACTTCATCATCACCAGGATCACCGACGAGGTCCAGAGGCTGAAGAACGAGAGGATTGAGTCCCTCAAAGGTGAGTCAGTGCAGCTTCCGGCGGGTCGCCGCGAGTCCCTATGTTGAAATTCGCAGTGACTGCACCCCTGAAGTTTTCCATCCATGGCCCCCAACTAGAGCCCGACCGATTTATCGGCAGGCCGATATTAGGCATTTTCCAAACTATCGGTATCGGCATTTATAATAGCCGATAAATGAATATTTCAAAAATAAAATAAAAACGGACGAATAAAAATGGTTGTGACAATAATATTTTAGTGAAT
>JAODJU010000043.1:15470011-15482609 GCA_026776725.1 Gnathonemus echidnorhynchus
TAACTACAAATAACTAATGTTAGGGAAATCTGTTAATGTTTTGTTGCGCGTTTCTGAAATTTAAAATATATATATATATATCGGCCGATATATCGGATTTTAAAACCAACAAATATTTGTATCAGTATCGGCCTTCAAAATCCTTTATCGGTCGGGCTCTACCCCCAACCCCACACTGATCCCTCTTCTATCGCCCTCCACAGCGTCTTTCAGCGCCTTCTTGCCTACGAAATGCACAGGGGCGACGAATGACCTCTCCCGGACATTCTCCAGCGACTCCAATTTCGATAAGGGCTGTGTCTCCACCCTGCTGTATCACCCCGAGGGAGAGTGGAGTCCCTCGGTCTCCTCCACATCGGCCTCGCTGAACGTTCCTCACGGGCCGGCCTCAGAGGCCGCACCCCTGTGCAGCAGCGTCATCAGGTCGGCCGCATCCGGCCTCCCGAGGCCCGGTGATGATGGGGCACCTCCGCTACCTCCCGAGCTGCAGGCGGAGGCCGAGGGAGCCTGTGGAAGCACGACAGGCAGTGACTCCGCCTTCCAGCCCTTGCGCTCACGCTGCATCTCGCAGCCCTGCCAGAATGCCCCCCTCCAGAGCTCCCGGTGAGGCCCCCCCATAAGCTAGCACCCACCTCCCCAGGGATCAGCCCACTGTGTAACCTCATAGGCAGAGGTGGAAAATTCGACTCCAGTAGCTACAAATCCAGATCAAGGTTTTGTTTCAACCAGCTAGTTGAGTACTCAGTGACTGTGACTCTTTATGCTCAACTGGGCACTTCATTTGTAGTTACTGGACCTGAATTTGCTGTGCACTTTTCCATGTCCTGCTGTCGCTTCCTTGTTTCCTGCATTTTATGTCTTGGCTCCCATTACCAAGGTTTGGCCTCAGTGAAAAAGGGACCTTTTTAACAGAACAGTGTGTCACCATGGCATGGACATTATACCCTTAGTATGTACTGCATATATAAACATAGCCTCCTGGTTATTTGAACATGTAGCATGTTATCGACTTCCATATCGTCTTATAATGGCTTTTGTTCCACCATGACCGGGATGTAGTACACACTGTTCACGCTACAGTAAAGAATTTCTAAAATCTATACCTAAGATTGACAGTATGTTGTGTTTTTTTTTTTTTTTTTTTTGGTTTTGCTCCAGTTTGAAATGTAACAGTAGCCTTTTGTATAATACAGAAAATGTAATTCACTTCTTAAATTTCCATAAATAGGGGAAATGCATTGGTTGTTACTTCGAACTGCTTGATATTTAGTATTGTACATAAAACTAAGATTTACCACATTATCAGCAACTCGATAATAATCAACGTGGTATTTTAAGCTAATAGGACAATCTGTGAATGATACAAATATTACATATGTATTTCCATTACCTTGGCCAGCAAGTACAACTTTAGCATTTAACTCAGTTTTATTTACATATTAACTGTGGTGTTCCTGCTTTTTCAGCGCAAACCTTGGTAATGAATTCATTTGTTCAGTTGAATGGTCTGAACCAAATCCTGAGAATTGTTTGGCTGTTTATCGGGGCAAGGTGGCGTGATTGTAGGGTCTTTGTGGGTGACCACATCCGCCAAAGAGGTAGGCCACGAAAACATAGCAGGGAGATTGTAATTATATTTAAGAATGGACATTTTTATAGTGCAAATTTTATTTTTAATTGCATATGGTTTGCGATGTTTTTTTATTATGCATGGTGCATTATTACAGTTAGGTTTTGTGGTGGGTAGATGGTAGACTGTGTTGTAGAATATGCCGGAAAACCCGAACTTGGGACTCAGGCTGTCATTACCGACAGAAAAGATCCTCAGCTAATTCTCAACTCTGCTCCTCCACGGAAAGGGCCGTGTCTCACTGACGTGGAGGCGGGACTCGACTTCACCGAAGACCTTGCTGACAAAGATCCCTGAAATGTCTGCAGATTGGGCTGATTGTAGTCCCAGTCACTGATGCTTTTGGGGGGTTGTTTCAGACGGGGACGGCCTTGTCTGGGCAGCACACCTACAGGTTCACCTTGTTTGCTGTGTAATTACCTGTGGGGAATTCCTGGTATTTACCTGAATATATATATTTTTTTTTTACTTTTGTTGGTGTCGTCAACAGCAGCAAGACGCTTTCAGAGTCTGCCAGGTGCCTATCTGCTCTGTTTTCCCTCTTATTGTCTGGTCTTCTCAGTGTCCTCTCTTTGACTTTCATTCCCATGCTTTCCATTGTGTTAGAGTTTGAAAGGGCCAAGACAGCCTTGAGGAGTATCTTTGACTGGGTTTGATGAAGCACTACCTTTGAATTGTGATTTTGATGATGTTATGATTGTAACGGCGGGATGCGGAATGTGCGATGTCGAGCCTTTCTGTTTATACAGTATTTAAAAAAAGAGAGATTTTCTCAGTTTCTTTTCAAAGTGCTACAATGCGTTTGTTGCCAAGGTTTCCGTATTTTAAAGGTGCTAGCTAGCTTATCCCTGCGCTTTTCTGATAATTGTAACACCTGCGATTTATTGCAGCTGTCATTGCCGTGTCTGAATAAAATGGATTCAAAAGAAAAATGGACTTAGGTTCTCTAATGTACCGTCTGTAATATGGAAATCAAATTGAATCACGCAGTTTTGAAATACGAATCCCGCTGCCGCAGATATTGTGCATGTAAGTTTCAAGAATTAAATGTCCATCTGCCTGGTTAGTTTGATGGGTAGGTTGGGGTTAGTCTTGGGTGATAGGTTACCCCCTTTGGGGAGGTAAGATATATGCTGGCTAATTACTCTGTTTTTGACTAGCTTGCTGGTTAAAGGTCACGAAAAGGTCACATACCGGCGCTCGAGACATACCTGTGTGACCTCAGTTGATCACGACGTCTTAAAAATACGATGGTGGTCTCCGAAGGATGTGACCCTCGAGCTGAGATGTGCAGAAATTCCTTCTCCCTCCTTGCTTATACGTTCCCTCCATATGGGTGTAAGTCTCAGGCCATGTGCCGTCATCCTGCCTTGTGAAATGCAATACATTTTCATCCTTTAATATCACTCTAGGCCTGATTTGATATATAATCACTGCGGCAAGGAACTTTGTAATTTAACGCTGCACAGCGGAAATTAGTCGGTATGACGCTTAAAAGCTCACAGACGGGAGAGGTTTTCAGGCAGTAGGCAGTGGGCACAAGTACTTTGAGGTTTGACTTTTATAATGCGTCCGTTATCCGGAATGATGTTCGTGAATTAGATGTGTCGTGGGGGGGTGGCTGAACTCTGGGCTGTCAGAAATGCTTGGTTTTCGGGGGGTATTTGCAGAATGTTTGCAGGTGCCTGTGGGGGCAAATTCTCAGAGGGTAAATCTTTCAAAGGCCAGAACGTTGTCTTTTTCACCTCTTCGTATCAGATCAGACTTTTAGAGTAAAGGTGACTTACCCAAGAAAATAAAGCCCTTTGAATTAATTCAGATTGATCAGCCCTCAATTTTCAGAGCTGTCACTTAAAACAAGAAGCCATTTTTAAGCAGATTTTGTTGCTTTACTGAAAAGAATATTTCTAATATAAAATTGTGTGGCATGTGTAATGTGCTTTATGTGATAAAATCCTGTGAGAAAAGATTAGGAATGAAATAAAAAAAGAATCGGTTCATTTAAGGCTGTTGGATTGTATCTCACATGGAGGGAAATGAAGGAGAAGGTGAACACAGCCCATTTGTCCTCACTGCCCATCAAGTGACCGGGGCTGTTTGAACACAGGCCAAGCAAACAGATGTTCTGATTTAACATCACAATGGGTGAAGCAACTGGTGGGTAGTGGGGGCTGCCTTTTATGCCACAGAGCTCCAGAAACGCTGGATGGGTGGAGATATGCTCCCCTTAGCCATGCCAGCAAAAGAATTGGAATCACCGCTGACACCCAAGCCGGGGTAATTAAACAGAGGGCCACAGAGATGTGGGTCACGGTATTTGATTTGTTTTGAGTTTGTCAATCCATATTTTCAAAAGGACCTGGCCAAAAAAACGAGAAAATAAACCGATTTTAAAAATATAATAAAACTCAGCAGTTTGTTTTTAGAACCACGTGAGGATCAAACAAAGGATGATCAGCACAGAAGTCTGAACAACCATTAAATAATTCAAAACAGTTACTGTTGTTGATGTAGTCAAGTTGACCTAATAATAGAATGAGATAAACATATCCATACAAATTGAGATGACTGCAAAGATTTGGCAAAGTTTAGTCAAGAACATTTCAGTAAAGTTTGTATCTGGCCAACTAAACATCATGACTTCCTCTAAAAATAAAGCACGGCACCCAGTTATCAGAAATGGCGAGAAACCTCACACTTATTTACACTTAGGATTGAAAACGCGTTGACAACGCCTTAAGTATATTAGTTGAGGACTGTATTGTCTAGCTTCTGCGAAGTAAGATTTAGAGTGATCCAAAATTGCGTTTGTTTTTTATTCTTAGAGGTAAGATTTTCTGCCAAGTATTGTTTTTGTGAGCTTTCCATTTTTATTTTCATCCCACAAAATTCAATTTCGCCAAGAACTATAAATAACAGAGAAAAAACACGTTTGCGGTTACACAAAATAGTTAGGGAAGAGAAGAGATGGAGTCCTGCCAGGCGTTTTCAACTCGACAAGGGGGAGCATCTTGAGCGCCTTTGACTGATTATCTTCAATACCGAGACACGCCGTTTCTTGCTGAGTTCACGCTGCCGCAGTTTCACTTTCACGCCGGACGGCTCCTGCGCAGACGCGGCGCAGACGCTGCGCAGTTTAAATCGCCGCAGACGCGCTCATTGTCTCCGCAGGCAGAGACGCGCTCGAGGGCTGCGCAGGTCGCCAGAGCGAACACCGCGACCAAGCAGTGACAAGCGGAATGGCGCAGCCCTCGGAGTCCTGGACGTTTTTCAAGCGGAGAAAGGGAAGCACAAGTCGCCCGCAACTCGCCAAATAATAAACGCTGAAGCTGGAGGTATAAAGGAGCGATAGGAATGGCCGATCCTCTGCGGAGGACAATACTGGCAAAACTTCGGGGGAAGAAATCCAGGAAAGCGGCCGCAGTCGGGGGCTTCGGCGTCGCAACTTTTGTGGATAACCGAGAAGGTAAAGACGGAGTTTTGTGCGGTGTGGATGAGCAAACACCGGACAAAATTATCACTGAATTAAATGATTTGCCAGACATCATGAGAGATAAAGAGGGCTGCCTTAACATAGCGTTAGAAAGCGGGGCAGTGAGATCGAATTGCGAAAACGCCGTGGTTAAAAATGTGTCGCCCCGGGGCGATACTTGCGTGCATTTAAACGGAGGATCGGGCGATTATGCTCGGTGGGGTGCGGACTTAAATCATACGGGTCAAGTTTATAAGAGACGCCTGGGGGTCTCTGATCAGAACGAAATGCAGACTCGGGCGAGCCGCGGAAACCGGATTAACTATTTTAATGAGCTGGAGTTAGATCTCTCCAAAGATGCATGCACTGAGTCGTCCGAAATTATGCGGGAAAACAGCCAGCCGCTTTATTCGAGCGGACGTCCAGGACAAATACTAGATTTAGACGGGGTAGGATTGTGTAGGGAGTTAACTCCGGTCCAAACGACCTTTCACTATGTTGAAATGAGTGGAAACGGTGGACAAGGTAAAGAGAGCGGGGTAGATGTGCATCAACAGTGTGGGGGGCGTCTGGGGAATCCAGTGGTTTCAAATGCTGAAAAAGATGCCGATTTACTTTGTAATCTCCCTCAAATGCCCTACACCGATATTTCTATAAATGGGGCACAAATATATCAGTTTCTTGCTGTCGGTACAGTAGCTGAGAACCACCAAGTCAGTAATAATCCCTCTGGAAACTACAGAGTGAGAAGTTTGCAGAACACGAGACTGTTTCCAACCGATTTGGTTGTAAGCGATAAAAATGTGGGCACCGAGGCAGAAGTCCAGTGGCAAAATTTGGTCGGCGGTGATGATGGGGATTACTACGACAACGACAATCTCCTGTTTTATAATCCACTATTATGCGCAGCTTCCGGGCAAAATTCAGACCAAGTCAAGATGAATCGGACACAAGCTGAAACAGACGGGTTTAAGGTGTATGAAAGTTACATTGTAAGGACCCAGTTTAAGGAAGCTTGTGTTCTGCTTATAAATGCGATGCAAGGCATTAATTTGGATAATGAAGTTGCTGTCAGTGGACTTGGATGCCATGTAAATCTTACTAGCTGTAATTCCCAGGAGAGTCTCTGCTCTGAAGTATCTTCTAAAGTGGTAGATTGTGATGCATTCTCCTCTGGAGAGGCTGTTCCCCCCGAGTCCCATTCTGTACGCTTTCACGATGGTGAAAACGGCAACTTGTGGCTCAGGTCCTTAGCCAGCAAGAGCTTTGAAGTCTTGCCCACTGAGAATCCTCCGCCTTTGAGAAGGTCCGTAAGTGATGGAGTGATCGAATACCACCAAAATCAATATTGTCGCCTTGAACGCAAAGTCCCTTTAGCCCTCATGAGAGAGAATGACTGGGGGATGTCTAGTGGCATTGTCAGCCTTGCGAATCAGGTTCCATATGATGGCAAAGGTGGTGACAGTCTTCTCTTGGAGATGGGGGATAATTGCCCATTGAATGAAACCAGTGGACCAGTGAACAGTGCAAAAAGCCAGGGCACAGAGCACGGCTTATTGACCACCCAAGATGTCTTGAAACCCAACGGGGTGACTGTCAACAAGATTCAGGAATGGATGCAGAAGGGACGCATGCTCTCCTCTGAGGTGAAGCACCACATCACTGGTTCCGCTCTCCACGAGGCCTGCGGTGACTCCCCCCCCCAGCGTTCTTGCCCCGGTTTCTTGAACAGGGCAAAAGCGGCGCCCCGGGTGACCGGATCTCAGAAACACAGAACCGTGGCTCGCGGCCAGGGAACCAGACAGCCAGGTAGGCAAGTTGCCAAGCGTGTTCGATGGGTGTGCTCTCACCCGGGCTCCATAGTGCTCTTCTCTTCAAAGGTCCAGCCCGTCACTCTTCTGGATGTGGACATGGGTGGAGGGATGACCTTCCAGTGCTTTCTTTCTCTGGACTGGTGGTTGGGGTTCACTCTCTTCTAACTAACATAGGCTAATCTCACACTAATCTCACTAATGGGTTTCCAAGTTTCAGTGCTGGTGTTTAACTATTTTAAGGGTCACCTTACCCGGAATTTCTCATGGGAGTGGGGGGTCTTTCTTTCTGCTGTGATACAGGACACAAGCGTTTAATATATGCAATAAGGAGTTTTTTGAGTCTAGTCAAATGTTTAAGCTCTAGAGAGAAGAGGAAAGTAGTCAATACAGTAGTAATGGTATAACCATTTCAAGTAGGTCTTGAAACTCAGAATGTGTGTGTGTGTGTGTGTGTGTGTGGAAGGAGCATCTCCTGACCTGATTGGTTCCCCCAGCTTTGTGAACATTCACTGCTGCTGTTGCCCTGTGTTTCTCAGTTATATGAATGATTGCTCGTTGGATGCTAACTAGGGACCTAGTTTTTTGTTTACCTAATTGTTTATGTGTGTATATCATAATTTAAAGGCATGGTGGTTTGTTTAGATGGAGAGTAGGGTTTTAATTATTGAAATACAGATAAGGCAGTTTGAAAATGTTCAGTATAGTACAGTATCTTTTTAAAGTCTGTGTTTTCACATACAGAAACCATGAATTTTTAATGCAGTTTAATTATCTTTAGCTGAATGTTTAGCATCCTGATGACTCTGTGTGAGTACGGTAGTCAAAATCATTAAACTTTTAATATTAATCGTGCGTCTTGTTGCTCTCTTAGGGACACTGGGGTCACCTTCTCCCCTTTTGCTAATAGGTTTTCTTTTTCTGAGCTGGTAATTGAACGGGGGAAGAAAAACGTCCAGCATCAAAGGTGCAGAAGTGTGTGGTTTTGACAGCAGACGGCAGGCCTGCTGCGGTGGGCGGAGCCTCTGGCTCTGGTAGCAGCTGGCATGCTTGGCTTTTGAGGTTGCGCTGTTGTACCTGCGGGTCACCGTGGAGACCAAATGGCCTTAATTGAATCTGCCTTTGCCTAAGGGGCAGGGTGGGGCCACAGCCCTGCGGGGGTCAGTCCCGCTGAGTTGGGATGCTGTTCTCTCTCCCCCCCTCTTCTATTCAGCTGGTCCTATGAGCCACAGCAGCAGCGTTTGGGCTCCGCTCTGTTATGGCGCCTGTGGAGTCTTGATTTTCAGCTGCCTCTTTTCTGTAAAGACGGAAAGCTGCCACAGATGCTGAAACTGTAAATGTCAGTTTGCAGGGAAATCATGGCTTTCTGTCCGCTGAGTTTCTGACCGAGGATGCGGCACTCTTAAGCTCTGTGTTCGTCGGTCCGTCACGGCCAAACCGTAAACAGCACAATTTATGGTTTAGACCATGTTCAGCAATTTCACTGCTTTGCTAGTGTTCCTGCTGTTTCTGTGTGAGGGTTATTGTCCCGGGGGGGGGAGCTCAGGCAGTTGGGAGTGGAAGCATCTGTGGATCAGACCATTCCGTGACACTGCAGCCGCTCTTTTTGTCTGTGATGGTGCCACGGCGCAACTTCTACACGACCTCCTGTTTCATCCCGGCCATCTGTCACCCTGAGGGCTCACAGATGCATTTAAATGGACATACATGCTCCCCCCCCCCTTCAGTGCAGGTCAATTTATTCTCAGACAGCTTTCTGAGTGCCCCCCCCCTCCCCCCTTTAAGTTTTAACGTCAGTCGTATATTTTCTTGGTTGCTATCAAACGACTGAGATCATTATAAATCTACAACACGAATGTGTGTTGAGCCTGTTTCCAAACAAATGACAGGCTGTACACTCGACTTCCTGCTCTGTGTGGCTTTGTGCGTTTGGCTCGGAGAGCTTGGCCTCTCTCCTCACGCTACATTTTAACGATCGTGCGCGCTCACTCGCCCTTCCCATCAATAATATGGATCCACAACACGAATAATTAGGTTAGGTTTCCCGGAACGGATTCCGCACGCACGCACCTGGCTTACTATGACCTGGCCGACTCCGTGTTTGCCGAATCTGTGAAAGAGGTCAGGAAAAAGTACAACCGGTGTTTTTGAGATGAGCATCAGTGCGAAAGCTGATAAGAACGGACCACCCCCTCGTACAGAGGTGGAAATTTCAGGTCCAGAAAGTACAAATCCAGACCATGATTTAGTTTCAACCAACCAGTTGAGCATAAAGAGTCACAGTTACAGAGTACACCACTGATTGGTTGAAACAAAATCCTGGTCTGGATTTGTACTTTCTGGACCTGAAATTTCCACCTCTGCCCTCGTAGCAGAGAAACCCAGGTGACGTATGGGGCAGTTGCAAGCCCTGGTGAAAAGTGTGTGAAAGATACCTGAAATGCATTATTTATTTTGCTTATAAACTCCTGTGTACATCTCTGTTCTTTTTCAGCCTATATTAAAAATGCTCGAAGTTCCGTCACAGACACCCAGGAGGCGATAGTGAGCAGACATAATGAAACGAACGAGAAGCTGCGGCTGTTGACCGCCATCACGGTCTCTAAGAAACGTCACTGGTTCCAGCATAGTACGCCCAAGAACCCCTTATCGGAGGAGGGCAGCGTTTCCGTGGAGCCTGACGTTGCCCCCGTCCGCTCTGAGCCTGAAGCCAGCCAGCTGGCACCGACCTCCCTCCACAAAGCTCCCCACCTTCAGCCAGCCAGTGCCAACTGTGACCCCCAGCGGGGAAACGCCGCTGATCAGGCCGGGGACGGCGGCGGCCACGTGGATGAGGAAGGCGGCGAGATCTGGTACAACCCGATTCCAGAAGATGAGGATCCCACGCTTGTCGGTGGCCCTGCCGACGTGGATGGCATCCATCACTCTCAGGAGGGCTGCAGCTGCGAGAAGAGGCTCGTTGACAGCTCACTCCTCATGGAACCTGCTGAGCTGCGCAGACGCATCCTCACTCGCAGATCTGCAGAGGACAGCCTTCCTCCCAAAGTCACAGTTCCAGGTAAATTAAAGTACAGCGATTAAATCCCACGCCGCCCTCACTCGAGTCTGGGGAGATGTGTCTGGCTTATCTTTTATCGAGAGTATATTATCTGCTATGAAAATTCATGTGACACATAATAGCATTTAATAAGGAAATTCATAAGAATTAGCAAGGCTAGTCACTGCAGGGATTTATTGTATATAATTACTTAGGTCTTAGACAAGCTCAGAGGAGCAGCTTTGCCCTGAACAGAAAAATCTCCATAGTTACGGAAGTGTTCCATCAGATTTAAAAGCCACTCTAGTACAAATATCCAGCCTTAGGTGGGGTGTGTGATTTGCGGGAGGATGTTGCAGTTTGGGGGTAGATGTAGTGTTTTCCAATCCGGTCCTCAGGGACCCCCAGACAGTCCACGTTTTTGCAAGAACCTTTACTGTCTGGGATAGGAGCAAAAATGTGGACTGTCTGTGGGACCCCTGAGGACCGGGTTGGGAAGTACTGGTCGTACAGGAATGCCAGGGCTGAAAGGCAGAGGTCGTTTGTTTGGGGCCGGCGTGAGACTTGGTGACAGCTCAGTGTCACATGGTCCCTTTGTCATTCTTTCCTTTTCTGTATTATTTGCTCACGACCGTGTTTGCTTTAGGGCGCCTGCACTCCGGCTGTTCACAATGCGGGATCTGCCAGTGCGTCTGCACTGCCTGAAGGAATATGCATCAGACGTGTCGTGTTTGTGATCTGCGTGACGTGAACGATGGCTCGGATGGCAGGTGGCCGCTCTTACCAGCTGGAGCTTTCACAGAGATGTCGTCTTAGTCCACATGTCTGCACAGCTGGCCTGTTAGTCTTGTCTGCCGCGACAGAATGAAAAATTTTTGCTCAAGATTGGCATGAATCTGGCTTTGCCAGCCAGTACTTTTCTCGCTTAGGATGCCCAGGCAGTGGCATGCTGCCCAAGTGCTTGTCGTGGCAGGCAAGAGGTTAAACCTAAATGATTACAGTTGGGAGGGCGATTGTTGCTGGGTCATCAATGTCAGTTTCCAGACGTGATGCAACTTTTTCTGATTCAGCTGCTTGACGTCGGTGGTTAACGGCTGCATTGTGTTCAGTTCAGACAAATTCTTCTGTCATTTTTTCTGGGATGTGCATCTCTGGAATGTGTATTCTCTCTCTCTCTCTCTGACCAACACAGACACCGTGAGAGATGTGCAGCCTGAATGATTCTGACGGTTGGCCAACAACCAGCTAAACTCCCTGGCTGTTGTTTGGGCTGGTTTTAATAACAGTAGCCTATAGCTCTCCTTAAAAACATACGTCTGATTAACTACGACTAAAAAGGGATAAGTGATGTATACAAAGACATTTGAGTACCCTGATCAGTACTCTGTTATTACCCAGATACAAAACATGGAATAATAGAAAGCAAGTCAGGAAAGCGAGTTGTAGATGGGCCACTTGGTGCTTTGCTGGAACTGCAAGGGCAGAATTGAATCAGTAGATTAAGACATGACTTGGAGACCAGTATTCTTCCTAGAATGGTCATGAAGTATCACAAAATCTTCCCCATACCTCGAGAATTCACTCCATAGCCGATTATAGTTTTGTCTAATATCGCTGGTGCCAGCAGTAATACAACTTTCCAACTTAACAGAATAACGTTCATTTCTTCTTTATTTTGTGAAAAACAAGATATTGATCTGCAATAGAGACAGAACCGAACGAGTTATACTCTGAAAACTATGAGACTTAAAGGCTCATTTTTTTCAGCTCGCCAGCTTATAAAAACTTAAAATCCAAAAAAAAAAAATGGAATTTATAGGAACCTTTACTTTTACTCACTTCTGCCTATGTGACATTTCCGTTCTGTTATTTTTTTGGAGCCGGCGGAAATGCAGGCAGGTTTCAAAAGGCACCAGGCAAGAACCAGCCTGGCACCAGCTCTGTTTTGGTGGAAACGAGATATTAGTCAGTTAAGGAGAGAGTCCCAGGCTCAAAACTTGCTTAGTACCACATTGAAGGTAACCGAAAGACAATGCAGTGCTAAATTAGAACCCTGACCTGCCTTTAGAGGCTGGTTCCCTCACTGGAAGGGCCTTCAAATCATCACCAGTGGCAGAGGACTCCTCTCTTCCTCCATAAAAATGCTGAACCCTATAAGAAGCTCAGTACCTTGTATTATGCTGAAATGCGAATGTCTGCTAAGCTGTCAGTCCTCTTGCTTCCCCCATCCTTCTCCCCCTGTCATGCCCCCATGCCTCTCTATCATCTTCCATCTCCCCTCCTCTGGCACGTACCAGCCGTCTTAAAGAATGAAACATCTTTAAGCTCTTCAAGAAACAAAACTGCAATACAGCAACTTGTCTGAACTGGTCTCCCCATGACAATGAAGGCCTCCAACAAACAGCTGGCCTCACTGTTTTTAAGTATCTTCCGTCCAGATCTACTGCATTGTTTCTGCCTGCTTTGAATTTTCTGCTACTGTCCTTTTTCCTGAACGATCTGCCTCAGTGATTCATTGCACAGCAATTAATTATATTGAAAACATTTCATCCTTAGATTCTGCCCAATATTGACTAGGGATGCACCGATCCACATTTTTTCACTTCCGATCCGATTCCGATACCTGAATTTGGATATCTGCCGATACC
>JAODJU010000043.1:15495570-15543560 GCA_026776725.1 Gnathonemus echidnorhynchus
GTGGCATGCGGGCGGGGGCTGTTACCGCGATTCTTTGCAAAGCCACCTCGGTTTAAGCCGTCGTGGCGGCTGCCAGTTACAGCCCAGGAATTGGCCGCAGACTTGTGTAGCTCCCTGTAAGATGATCCTCAGTGACTAGGGAGGGACTTCATTTAAACCATTATAGTGTGTATTCCAGTAAAGGGGAATTGGGAGGTTCAGGGTGCGAAGGTGGATACTCTGAGGGCGTACTCCTATAGTTAAGCACCCTCTGAAATCTGCCTATAGACCCATGTTTACTTTTGCTTTTAACACGTATGTTTGGCTATACATAGGCTATAATCCTGGGCATTCTCCCGCCTCTTCCTTGTCGGCACCCTGTTGGAGTTTTGGTCACGTAGGGCGCCCCCCGGGGGAGCATGGTTTAAGCGAGCCTTCGCACGACTAGACCTCGAAGCTACAGTTAACTCACTGCGCTCTCCAGTTAATAGGCAGAAAACTCTGGCTTAAAAAGACAGTTATTCTTTTAAAAAACGGTTCTTTTTTTAAATGAAATACTTCTCAGCTGCTCCTAATATTTAATGTGTTTAATATTCAGTGGTATTGGCCGCTGGTTTCGGCGGGAATGTCTCCCGTGATATTTGCACTGTCCTCAGAGCAGGGAAGTGATGGTTTGGGGATCCTTGTCTTCTGCAGTGGTGGACAAGACCCCGAGTCCGCAGGAGGAGGAGGTGTCACCGACCTCACAGTGCATCCGCAGGAGGAAGGACCGTCCACAGGCCCTGAACCTCAGCGAGGCGGAGATGGCCGGGGTGCTGCGTTCCAAACCGGGCCGCCTTGACAGCCCCAGCAACCGCTACGCCGGAGACTGGAGTCTCTGCCGGGACGGCTACCTCCAGCCATCCAAGGAGGGTGACGGGGAGGACGCCGACTACGACAACGTGCCCTGGGAGGAGGAGGGGACCTCCGAGGAGGGCAAGGCTGCAGAGGAGGATGAGGTGGACGACATGGAAGTGGAGGAGAAGACCTCCCTGCCCGATGAACCGGACAGTAACATTTTGTCGACCCCGAATGATCTAACCAAAGATAACGAGTATCAAGGCTACATGAAGATTCGCGAAATGAACTCGGTCTTGAACAACACGCTGAACCTCAACGAGCTGCAGCAGAGCATAGACAACTTGATCGGCAGCTTGGAAAGGGAGCTCAACAAGAACAAACTGGCCGTGGGTTACTGACTTAGACCCCCTCTCTGATGAACCCCCCTCCCTGATAACGTGTCAGAGGGACCTGACCCACCTCTGCTGGTTTCCGGACCCGGCAGAGCCGGGCCGTAGTTCTTTCCTTTTCCCCCGGTTAATGATCCCTTTTGTTTTGGTGCTTTCGCCTTCTTAGGAGAATCCCAAAAAGCTGTGAAAGCACCTTAATTTTTGCAGGGCGGTGCTCATTTAACTGATGACATGATACGAAGCCTGGCACTTACGAAGGTACATTCTCAAGAAGCTGAAGGAGACGTGGATTATGGCCAAAGCTGCTGTCTCTACGCTGGGCGAGCTCGATGCTTGAATCACTACTGGGGCCAACCGGGTTCGGACCTGATCTGGGTCTGGAGCACCAGTTTACCTACATGTTTAAGTTATAATGCATGATAAAGTGACTTACCCTAGACAGACTCTCTGTAGCAGTTAGCATGAATTATGGTACGTGTCATACGGGAAGAAATGTCTGTTTTCTTCTGAAATGCTGAACTTGAAATCTACAGCTACGTCGTTGGTTCCACTTGGGCATGCGTGGTTTCCGATGGCAGTAAATAGAGAATCAGTCACTTACTGTGAAACTACTACAGGTTTTTAGAAACCAGATCAGACCCCCACTGCAGTGACCTTGCTTGCTATAGAATAGTAACTGTCCAGTGTTCAATATTTAACATGTAGGTATTTGAAGAACGTTAATCTGATTTCAGATTATAAATATATATATATATATATGGTATGTGCATTCATATATTTTATCTCATTCAAAGATATTGTAATAATAGTATTGAACTGATTGATCATCAGACTTCCTGTACATTAATGTAAAGACAAGTTATGTTTATAAGCAATTTACGAACCTTAGTGTACTATTTCAACCTCAGAGATCTACACATATCATTTATTTTTATTTGTATATATATTTGGTACATTGCAGACTTCTGCAGTATTTCTGTTTAAGGACTCTGAATTATGCTTGAGTGTAAGTATATCCCAAGGACAAGAGTATGGGTACATTTATCATTTTCCTGTCTTATTTGTTAGAGAAGAGAAATTAACCTTAGCCGTGTGCTGCTGTTGCAGCTTAGATCCTGCATCTGAGTAGATCCAGGGCTGTTAGAGGGGAGCCTTTGTTCAGGGCCGGTCAGTGTTTTCACTACAGAAGGCAACCAAACGGCGGTCAGATGTGCCCTTAGAGTGGGGACACAACCGCACGCTTGGGTTGGAGGGGATGTCAAGCGGAAGAATCAAGGTCACCTGCCCTCTGCTTCCTGTCAAGAACAGAGGCTTTACAGCCATTTGATGCTGTTGAAATTGTGCCGAGTGAAAAGGGGGATGATGTCATTGTGGCGGTGGCAGAAATCCGTGCTTATTAATTATGTGTCCTGCGGTGTTTGATAGTCTCATTATGTGACGGTGTTTTCCTCCAGGAAATATGCATTAAGCGGATGGTAACTTATTAATTTATTTTTGTAAGATGTATATTATAGCATGTTGTCTTCTGCATGTAGGCCTTGTGAGTATGAATGTTGAGATGTTGCATCCGAGAAACGTATCGTCGAATTAAAGTTTATAATTGTCAAATCAGCAGAGGGTCATGTCAGTGTGGGTGACTGAGTTATGTGGGGAATGAAAAAAAAAAAACTATTTTCAGAAATTGGTTTACTTTGACTCACCTTCACATGTTTGCTAACATAAACTTTTAATCTTAAATACAGATAATCATTAAATCATAATAGAATTTTATGCCACTTGGTCCTGGAGATATTGTCTCTGGCATGAAAAAATATCTATTCCTAAACTGTTAACCGTTGAACCACCTTCAGAGAGCACATGTGAAATCCAGGAAGTGTCAGATCATGAACATGAAAAATGAAATACAAAATGACTCGACTCATCCAGAAAAACAAAAAAAAAATGTTTCCATAGATAAGTCTCTTGCTGATCTCTGGCCTGTATCACAAAGTTGGATTTCTTGCTTAACCAGATAACTTGTCAGATTTAAGGTACCCCAGTTCAAATGGACTTTCTTTGTTCATTTCCATTTAATCTGACATGTTATCATGTTATCTACACTTACATGATAGCTTAACATAGCCATAATACAAAGAGCTTGGGGAAAAACCCAAAAAGCAACAAAGGAGAGGTTACAACGGCTCTCATGGTAGCTATATGGGGAGCCGGAGTCAATCCCAACCCACCTTTGGGAATGTACATTGTACAAATACAGAAATACATATGATTATCACTAGAGCTGATGTAGGCGTGTAAGTGGCTGGGGTGTGGATCCCTGGGCTGAGACACCATGCCCATGATTAGAGGGTCGCTGGTTCAAATCCCTGATTGGTTGTATGGTTTGAGTGTTGGGCCCTTAACCCCTGTTACTCTAGCAATTGGCTGAGCTGGCTCTCAGCAGAATATTGCTTTAGATGGAAGTCTCTGCTGATGAAACAAATGCGCACTGGGGCCGGGGGGGGGGGGCAACAGAAATCAGGCCTGCAACCCTGGAGGTGTGAAGTTGCAAGTCTATTCCAGGGCAGCAGTAAAAAAAAAACAGAGCCGGTTTTTGAAGAACTGGCATGTTGCTTTAATTCATAACTTAGCACCACATTCATTGCTTAGCAGAAATGCAAGCACCTGAATAATTCCCTTCTTACACTCTGAATGTCTTCCATTGGAATTCTGCTTCATCGTCTTACTCTAGTCTGGAACCTCGGTTCCTGTCACACTTTTTAAATCTGTGAGCTTTTAACGTCCGATACAATAATGTCCCGAACCGTTTCTCGTTCTGGCTACACGCTCTGATTGCTCTGTATCAACAGATATAAAACCTCATATATGGCTCCATGAAACGCTCACGGGGGATTCTGTGCATTGGGGAGAGTTTTCAAGGTTGTAAATCGTGTCAGTTCACACCAAGGCACGCCTGCAGCCGGCCTCGTCCTGGTCTTCATCTCCTTTATTGTCCCCTGTTCGGGTTTCGAACAAGAGATGAACGTGAAACTCAGACACCGTGTCTGACGGCCGCAGAGTGCCACCAGAGGCGGTAGATGAATTATATTACCGTGGAGTCGTAAAATTTTTTTTTTTTTCTTTATAAAAGCAGTCGAGGACGGGACGTGACTCAGAGCTAAATGTGTCCCTCTGTACTTACCCAGGAAGGCCCAGCCTGCTAAATTATGACTCCATATTTGAAGTAACATTGAAGTTGTTTTCTGCTCCGGGTGCTGCAATGAATTCTGTAGGGCGCAGTAATGGCTTAAAGACGGCTTGCAGCAGCGAGATCGAATTCCTCGACTACAGCGGCTCTCCCGTCTGGTTCTGCACGCTCTGTTTTACCGCCGCCCGCATAGCAGAGTCTGGCAGGGGGCCAGGCGGACCCCGGCTTAGTGTCTGCGAGGCATTTCCTTTTGGACAGATTGATGGCAGCCCGGGTGAGGCGGAGCCCTGCTGACTGCTTGCAGAGGCACGGCACAATGGCCGCGCCCCCCCCATTCATTCAGAAGGCCAATTTATGGCCTATTCTGCCCAACACCTGCTTGCATTGTTTTGCAAGCTGCCTTTTGGTGGGTTTGGGGGGTGGGGGGACAGGATGGTCTCCTCCACAGAGGCCAATAAAACGTTCTCAGATCATAATGTGATCTCCCCAGAAATAGTTGCATCTTCAAAACAATAACTTAGACAACCGTAAACGGAAGGTAGTCAGTGCTTCTGGGTTTGGACGTCTATTCCTAAATTATGCATCTGATTGTGTGGTGATCGGTGGAGCCTGAAATGTAACCTCAGGCCTGAAATTACTAATATGATAAAAATGTCTATTGAAATTAATGCCTTCCCTTTTGCGGTAGACGGGGCCCTCGAAACAAATTCACGGTGATGTTTGCAAAGGGCTGCTGTGCCTTGAAAATGAACGTCATTCTTGTGGCGGTTAGATGACGATGGCTATATTTTGTGCCGTTCTCACGTGTTCCATTTTCCACGTGGGTATCTGTGTCACTCCGAGCCCGTGGCTCCCCCAGGGGGTGCGTGAGTCACGAACCGGGGGGAGACATGGGCCTTTGATTTCCCTGATTCTGTTGTATACTGTTTCCACAGAGCTTGCACTCCGGGACACATGACCCACAAGTGTAACTCGGCAACCGGTGGCCATAACAGAGGTGGGGGGGGCGCGTTTATAATCTCCAAACCTGCAGCGTCACTGAAGCTCCGCAAAGTGATGCCGCCATTAGACAAAGGAGCCAATGAGAAGCAGAGCTGCAATAAAAAGGGGGGAAACCTATAGGACGATCCCAAGGGCCCTAATTGGTTTGGTCTGGGTTGGGGGCCAAATATCACATGCTTTCATGGGGCCCCCTGATTTGAAATGAGACATCCTGATGACCAGAATTTAATTTAAAATCAATGAAAGACAACTTCGTCTTAGTTAAATGTCACTTAGCATCCCTGATTGATTTTTTGCACGCTGTGACTCAAACCTCATGATAACCATTTTATATTTTTGTTCCCTTGATCTGCTAATAAGTAGAAGGATGAAGAAATGAATGCCTAAGACAGAGTCCTTACTGTTGCAGGAATAAAGTACCAAGACAGGCAAATCATGACCTGGATTTTTGACAAAGACACCCACCAATTGCATTTCCATTCAGAATGTTCAAGTATCCATCCATCCAGTACGTGGAGCGCCCCTTGTTGGTGGCTGTGGTGTTTTCCCACAGCAGAGAGTGATATCCCCCCATGCTCCAAGCCATGCGGTCTTGAGCCTCACAGCACGCTCCCCTATCCATCCTGGGGGAGGAACAAAGGCGAGCCGGGACCTCGGTGGCCAGACTAATCACACCCTGCCGTCCGCTGCACTTCAAAGGCTGCTTTGGCGACCGGCATGGGCCCGCAGCAGTGGCCATCTGACAGGGGATACCCCTCTGATGTCTCCCAGGGACAGCTGAAATGAATGAGAGGCTCTGCTCGGATTTCTGGGAAATATTTCCAGCTTTGACACGCCATAGAGTCTGCGCATGACTGTTACGTTAGGTGACCAAACACTCGGAATGCAACACAAGCAAAATAATCGGAATCCAGCATGGCGCTTTTAACATGTTCTGTATATTTATGATAAGCACCCAGGACGCTTACAGCACACACAGGTGTCATAACTCAAAGTTCTACAAAAATAATTTTAAAAGAACCTATACATTCAACGAAAGAAAAACAAAGCCATCCTTTACCTTCCACACCGTTACCTAAAGTGACAGTGAACGGAAACCGCTTAAATACGGCAGTTCAACTAATAATTAAATCGGCCAACCAAATCATACGTTACGTTACATATCATCATATTACTGAAATCTGTTTTATATGTTGTTTTCTTCACCGAGCTCAGATTTTGCCTGATGTCATCGTTAACATAATCAAAGTATATTAATATTTCAGCAGCAGGCTGGAGTTTGGTAGGTTTTCTATTACCGTCTGGTTAAAATTTAATCCCCCGCCATGACTTCAAAGAGCTTGAAGATGCAATCTGAAAGAAAGATGGATACCCCCCACACACACGCGCACACACACACACCGCCATTCTGCAGAGGCAGCCGCGGCGCTGAAAGTCAACAGAGTCATTGCAGTTATCCGACTCGTAGCCTGAGGTCACGGACGTCTAGTCCTGCAGTGTGTGGCCCACGCCGTCTGAACGCAAGCTATTTAAATCCGAGACACACTCCACGGTGTCTATGTATCGCTAATTATAAGATCTAATATACTGCTAGCATCATAGCTATGTGGATTTATTAGACCCGAATGGTTTTCCTGTTGTTTCATTGTGCCTGAATGTGGCCTGGGGTTTAACATTTAAATGAAAACCAGGCACCCTGACGGATAGCGTCCAGTAACTAATAATACGCGGACGGATTAAGCATTATATTTTTAAATGTTAAGTACTATATTCCGAATGCTTGTGTTTTAAGTGTAAACTGTTGCGAGGTATATTTAGTTACATTTGCTATATCAGTAAGCATATTCACATATTTTATCAGAATATAATGGGCGGCAGGCAGCGGCGGCGCAGTAATTTAATGCTAGATGTGCTACAGGACAGCTATTATTTATAGCGGGTGCTTTTGCATTTAGGCTTCAAGATAAGCAATTTAGGATAATACAATACCAGATAAATTCTACCTTCTAGCTCACCCATTTTGGACAAAAATACTACAAGAAGGCTATAAAAACAACAAAAAAAAATTCACATTATATGATATACAGACATTTTTATAAAAAAGAAACGGATGAATGCGGAGGTACAATGATCATTGCAGGAGCAGCCGGAGCGCTCCCAAGCTCCTTCCACAGGTCATGACGGGACAATTTTGAGGAACAAAAATTGCCCTTTTCTTTGGTACTTGCAGACCCAGGGACAGCGTTATCTTCTCCCACCGACAGCGCTTTAATGTCCATCGACTGCCCCCTAGCGATCGACATCTTTTTCTGCGAAGAGGTTTATAGAAATTACTGGGGAAAATAATCAACTTCACCTCGGGCCTTTCAGATACCCTTACATTAACATTTACTTTTGTCTTTTCACAGTTTGAACCCAAAAATGAACAATTTGCTGCGCATTTATATTATAGTAAGTATAGACTACAGCAGCAAGGTGTGGTTAGATCTCGGTAAACTCTTGACAATGTAACGTTCTTGATCTGAGATTCTGGAACGACCACATACAGCACTAACAGTCATATCTCATTGTAAACCGCTTATTAAAAGCATCATGGTATGATGCTTAGCCAAACACCAACTGAACCTTCAGACCCTTTCTGCATACTGGGACCATTTCTGTAGATCAAAGTGGTCATACTTTCTGCCTTCAGATTCTGTGATCCCATACAATTCCAGGAAAAAGCAGTGACACAGCAATCAAATAGACTTAAGATGACTTATCATGAATATAAATCATAATCCTGAAAATAAATAATTACTGGGATATACAGGTCAGCTCTGACAAAGGAGTGACTTTTTCTGACATCTGAAGTCAGATTTTGTGACCCCCAGTGTGACTTGTGAAAAAGTAGCAATACAGCATTCAGAACGTTTCGTCCTTTCGCAGTATTTACACACGTATTGTCATGACCTGCTCGTCCGATCCTCCTGTGTGCCACGCCCCCTCGTTACCGCGTGTTAATTCCTGATTGATATCACCTGTTGCCTGTTATTCTCTGCTTGTCTTGTGTATTTAGTCCGCGTTCAAGTCTGTTTCCCTAGGTCTGTCATTGACGTGGTTCGTTGTGAGCTCCCCTGTCTGCTTTGCCTGAATAAATCCCGTTCACCCGTATTCACGGCTCTGTTGCCTGTTTGCCGGATCGCCCGGACTCGCGACATGTATGGTGTCTTCATATTATATCGAGCATTCCTGATTCTGAAAGTAAATGTAGAGCACCACGATACACGGTATCACACATCTCAGAATAAAACGCCAAAAAACAGCTGTGTAAGTCTCAGAATAATAAGAAAACGTAAAAGAATAACTATCATGTCGTTTTAAAACATTCATTTATTTGAAATCTGCATTTACAAACATGAATAGGCCTATATCCTTCGGGGTTAGTTCTATGTTGCTTCCATGCACCCCATTTGAAATAAATCAAAATAAATTAAAAGCGAGGAATGGTGTAAAACAGTTGCAACCTTGGCTATATGCTTTGCAGCTCAGAAATACCCACTCCGTTAGGCACCTATATAATTCGCGAATGTTGGTTTTGAAAGAAAACGCATACGAGTTATTGCCAATAACAGCTCCTGAGATAACACAAAGAAATACAAATAAGAGGACGGAACAGAAAGTGGAAACGCTGCTGCCTTGAAAAAGTTAATTTAATTGCGGTATGTTAAATGAAAAAGGTAAAATAATTACTGTGCGGGAAATGCTCGTGCACGTCTACGGGAACATTCCGGTCATTCCCAGTAACGTGTGAAACAGCGCCCCTGGAGTCACAAAATAGAGTGTAACACCTGTTACTACGGGCGCAAAGCAGGGAATACGGGGCGCCAAACCATCTGTGGCACACACATTTACACCTACGGGCAGTTTTGCCAAACCAGTTCACCTTAGCATGTCTTTGGACTGTGGGGCAAGGGGGTGCGGCCAGGAAGTCAATCGACGTCCTATTATTATTATTATTATTATTTTATTATTATTATTATTATTTGCCGTCAACGCTATAGGTAGGCTCTTAGCGACCGTATAGACTTAATTCCTCTGAAATATTCTTATTAATGTAAGCCTACATATGTTTTATACTCCTATGTACATTTTTTTTTTTTTTTTGGGGGGGGGGGGGGGGGGGGGGGTCCTATATATGAGAAAACGCAGTACTGCAGTCTTCGTTATTTTTTTCTACGTATCGATCCTGTAAGTGATACTGTATATGATCAGGCACATGCGGCTTTTTACACTTTGCATCTCGTGTTTCACACCTGTGTGGCACCTGCATCAATTCTTGTCAGACAGGAAACCGTGCGGGGTTTGCTGTGCCTGCATGTCTCAGTCAGTCGTGCCCTTCACAAGTAGCCTACTTGTTCGCCCCAAGGAGCGCTGCAACACGGTACGTCTCCTCTGTATCTGTACGTGGGGGATTGGGAAATGTATAATAGTCATCCTGATTTTGCTTTGCTTATGTAATCTGGGGAAATAGGTGGTGGCTGTCTACTACTGACATGATATAGTTTTAATTGCGTTTCTGTTTTGGTTAGCCTTCTCTGTGTTAAGCAACTTAAAAATCAAAAATACAATGGGATGCAATAACGCAGACATGCTAGGGACGACATGGCCCATTCACACAGTAGGCCTAGATGATAATGTGGTGTCTTGAAATCCTGCATTTGTTATTTGTGCTTAATGGCATTTTATCAGGTACTGGCTGTCTCCACCACCTAGGAATAAGGAATTCCTTATCGAGCACCCGTCAGGCGGAGGGGAATGTGGCGGCGATGAAAACAGCCCGATTGGGTTTGACATCCCCCCCCCAGCAGCAGACGCCTCGGTAGAGATTGCGAGAACAGCCGTGGCACTCTTCCTTAGGAGTGTAGCTCTCTCAGAGTGACTAAATATTCATCGCAGGTGTGTTCACATTTCCCCAAATGCTTATTCTGCCGATTTATTTGTGTTATCGTATAGTACTACTGTATATAACGTCGTTAGTATTTCTATTATGTGGAAAGTAATCTCCTTTCCCCAATGCAAGTAAACGGTACACGCTGAATCCTGAAGTGAGTTTGCAGTAAATAAAGGTCAGCATTAACCGGTTCAGCGTTACTCCGAGAGTATCATTCACTTTAAGTATAAAGTTATCTAGGCATCCAGTTAGCATTTCGGAAGTAGTTGACTATTTTTAGATTTTATACTTCATTGATCCCAAACAGGATATTTTGCATTTTTAAAATTTTAGTCTTTGAAGAAGGAAAATAACTTAACGAAACGGTATATTAATTGTTACCCTGTGTATTTATATATTAATGCTTTGGTTTGGTCGTTCCCTCCATCCATCCATTTTCTATGACTGCGTACCTAATAGATGTTTTGATACATCTATTAATAAAAAAAAAACTGACAATAAACAAGACATTAGATATTTGGCGCCATCTAATGGAAGAACGAAAAAACAACGTGAGTTTAACATCTTTTAGGGAAGTTTGTTCTCTTGGTTTGTACACAATTAGAACTTGTAAAGTTCAATACAACTGACTGCTATTTTAATACGACATCTTAATTGTTATTGTTGTATTCAGTATAGGAATGCTGTTCTAACAAGAACGAGAATATCAAGTCGGACCCGGTCGCATATCAGCATCATGTGCTGTGTGAATAATTGTCGAAATGAACCTTTGAGAGAAACTTTGACTTTTGTCGTTTTTCGTTCGTTAAGAATTGTAAAGGGTTAAAACAAAGTGCGGTTCTGCCTATTTCAGATTTTGTGTTGTGCAGGACCGTTCGAAGCCCATGTTTGCGCCCTTGGCAAGCAGTTTACTAGGGTGTTGCCTGCTCCGAAGATGAAACCATTGTCGGCATAATTTCCAACCTAGTTCCAGTTCACACTTTTTTGTCCTACCCCCACTCCGGTTCAGCCTTACCTGTGATCTAGCAATCATTTTCATTGGCTAACGTCAGCCGCCCGACGTCTGAGTACTTGACAGACGGTGACAACTTCTCTGGGGTAATTTTCCATGTTTTTAAATCACTCTTTGATGTTTGTTTCAGGAGCAACAGTAGACCTTATAATAACTGTATGATTTATACTTTTATTCATAAATTTATTTTTGCTGTTTCTGGATTTTATTCGTACTAGACAGGTAGTCATGACAAACCTTAATTAATTAATATCAGTTAACTTTTATAGGCTTATAATGGGGACTTTCATTGATTGATATATATATTGATTTCACTGATTGAAATTTTGGCCTATAGTGCATCCCAGGCTGCCAGTCTCAAACATTAGATCTAACTATGTCCTCTGCTTTTGTTGTACATCTTATTTCTGCTTTAACCTGTTGTTGTCTTGCTGTTGTTTTTACTTAGATGAGATATGGATACCCCTTCTTTTGACTCACTAACTCCAAAGTGGGTAGCACACGTCTGTATAGTTTATGAAACAAATGTTGGCATGTTTTGAAACAGAGCCTGTCTATTATTATGAAGTTATTATGAAGTATCATGAAGTTCCCTACCAGCTGTTTGGCTACAGGAGTGTCACAGTTGCCTGACAACCAATGGGATCACAACAAGGGGCGTGGTTTACTGTAACTTGGTTGGAAATTGTGTACATGTGGAAATTGTGTACATGCTGTCAGAGGTACCCTGTGGATCCACATTCCATTACAGTAGAAAAGTTGTTTGGCATAAGTCCTAAAGCACAGACCATGTGACACTGCCAAATAATTAATGTATTTGGGTAAAAATCTGTCAGTAATCCATTTTTACAATATTACAGGCCTATTGTTAACTTATAGTATTATATTGCTAATTTACTTGGTGCCATAAGAAAATTAAGTGCCATGAGAAGGAACAAGTCTTTTAGAGTATAAGGAAACAGATGAAGAAGATTAAAGTCTTGAGAAGAAGAATGAAAAGAATGGCAACACTTTTATCTTTGTGTTTGTAATGTTTTAGTCTGTGTTTGTCTGTCTTTGGCAGTAGATGAACTTGAATGCCGTGTGGGTAACAGCCATAGTTTTACAGGTTGATTCGGAGGGATACGATTACAGCTGCGGCTTCACCACATTGCTTTCCTGGCTTTGAGAGATGGAGAGGCAGAGGGCTTTCCTGGACAGTCGGAGCAGCCGCCCCATTGACAGCGGCTCTGCCGCCTCCCTGAATTCCGATACTGTTGAAGATTTCAGGAAGAAACTCAAACACTTCTTCACGAGCCCCTGTGAGAAAGTCAACACACAATGGCGAATATCTTGGAAACTGCTTCTACAGATCCTTAAAATCGGACTTGTCACCACCCAGGTATAAATTAAACGAGTTATTTAGATGTGGATGATTACGCGTTCATTTGCCCTTTGTAGTGCAGTATGCCGCATATCGGTCTCACGTTAAGTGCATTTACCTGCTAATGTCTTTCTGCCGTATAGTTGATCTCCTTTGGACTCAGTAACCAGATGATGGTCACATTTGAAGATGAGATTCTGGTCACACTCAAGCATCTACTTTTGAAAGGATATAATGACAGAAATATTGAGAATTATGCTGTATACACAAAGTCTGAAGTGTATGACCACATCAATTTTATTGTTGATCAGGTAAAATGACCATTTTATTGGAATATATACACTGATTAACTTGGATATACTGTGTGTTTTGGTTAATGTGTCCTTATGTTTGTGACTTAACTGTCTGGACACTAGTTTTTGGAATGATTCACGGAGAGTCATCAGCTGCTGTTGTGTGGGGGGGTCAAAGTCATGAGGTTCGATGTGATTTATTCACTTGATTTCTGACTGCTCATCCGGATGAGTTGTTGTTGACGCCACTTACCAAAATTACTGCCAGCATTTTGTAAAACTACCAAACCAGGAATCGTTAACCTGCACAGGTTACTTTAATACAATAAAAAAATTGCCCACTCGCTATTTAAAAACACTTTGGTGTCTGACACTGGTGTAATCTGCATAAGCAAATATCAACTTTCCAAAGCATACAGCATTTAACAAGGGGCACCTCACTAGCACGAATTACGAAAATAATTTTTTCATACTGTAGTTCGGTTTTAGCCATTTATTTGTACTTGTGTGTTGTGTAGCTTTACTCAATATTTGTACGTAGCAATTTTCCAACAGGCCTGTTTGAAACATTTTATTTATTATTATTGTTATTATTATTAGTATGTAAATTTGGGGAATCTTTCTGCGGGCAACCATGCATACGAGAAGGACGGCGGGAAGTATACGCACCTTTCCATATGCCAGGACTTCTACAGAAAGAGCCTGATTTTCCCAGAAAATGAGACCTTCCACATTGATCCCCACGTTGAATCAGGTACCGTGGTCCAAGTGACCCGTCCATCTCTGCAAAGTAGAAAACATTCATTTTTCAGCGGAAAAATGTCATGGAATATGTGATTGGGTGGAAAACATTTCTCGTCGGTTTGCGTGACCACAGAAACAAGAAGTTAACTATTTACTCAGACGTGTGTTTCAGATCCATATATAATTATTAATAAGTCATATTTTCCTTCCCGATTAACATTTAGGTATTTATATATATCTCGCAGTATAAATGGCGTCTTTTTGTTATTTCTGGCAGAGTGCTCGGACATATATCCATCGCAGCTCCTTGCAGACCCTACAATTATGAAAAAACAGTTGAATATCACTCTGGATTTTAAAAGGTGCTTTAAAAATAAGTTTTTGAACTGTCTGAAAATTCTCTCCACAACTGTTTTGTGCAGTAAAGTCCCCCAAAAGTAGTCCTGAAAGCGCACGAACAAATTTTGATCGGAATTAATCCGAATATAGTGTTGTCATGTGTGATTTTGATTATTAACGATGGGAACAAAAGCGTTGTTCTAAGGTTTTCATTAGACAATTTTTTCCTTCTTGTCCTCAAGGCTGATTAGAATAAAAATCCATTTCGCACTGAAGGCCATAAACGTGCAAACGCTTTTCCATCAGGAGTTGCCCGATTGCTACGTCTTCGCTGTGGCGGTAAGCATCCGAACACCTCCCCAGTTCAGTCCCAAACGGAAAACATTCCCAAAAGAACCAAAAAAAAAACTATAAAAATACAACTATTTCTGCTATGTTTGCGTTATGGACTAGTGCAAATAACACTCGCCAAAAATATATTTCTAAATCCATATTTATTATAGACCAGAAAGATAGCCAACAACACGAATGCAGGCTTGGAATAACCATCTGAGATACAAATAGGTTTGAGCCACTGTGCATTAAGTAGCCTAATGGAATGACCCGCTTTGATCTGGTTTTAAAAACCAGCACCGTTAGTGTTCGACTTAAGACCATCACAAGAAATGCGTGCTTATGTTATTTTCTCACACTACAGACCACGTTTCACAACATTGCTCAAAGTGGACGCATCAAAATGACTCTGAACAGCAATACTGACATTAAGGAGTGTAAAGACGGGAATGTTACATTCACGTGTAAGTGTTTCGTCTATTTATCATCACTACTATTTTGTGTTTTTAGATGGTAGGACAGCGCTACTGTTCGGTATCAGTGTTATGAGTCTGGAAAAGGGCTGCGTTTACTCTATTTAGACAACAGGTGGCGCAAAACGGCCAATAAATTGAGAGGCCTAAAATATGTCTTGTTGCATAGTTTAATTTTTCACAATGCTTTAGTTAATAGCGATATGTATATGTCATAACATAATATAAGTAATTTTCAGTTCCCAGGAACATCCATTACCTTACGTTAGATTCTTTCATCATCCTCACCTGTTTGACGTCGCTGCTTCTCTGTGCCCGCTCGCTAATCAACGGGATTCTGCTGCAGTTCGTAAGCAAGACCTTTAGTGATATGATTGTACAGTGGGAATTGTCTGAAATGTCTGATCTACATGTATGTGTGTTAATCTCACTCAGGAATACACTGCCTTTTTCCGAGCTCTGCGCAAAAGTGAAGCACCATGGTCAGATCGCATGGAGTTTGTGAATGGCTGGTATATTCTGATTATACTCAGCGACTCCTTGGCAATATCAGGCTCTCTCCTCAAAATCGGAATCCACCTGAAGGTATTTCTACACTACTGCGATTAATGAAGTATATCTTATATAGATCTATTATATCTTACGTTGGGGCGGCATGGTGGTGCAGTGGTTAGCACTCAAGCCTCTGGGACCTGGGCTGAAGTATCCACCAGGGTTCCATGTGTGTGGAGTTTGCATGTTCTCTTGCATGTGTGTCATCATGGGATTTCCTCTGGGTACTCTGGTTTCCCCCCACAGTGTGAATGGTGTGTGCGTGTGCTCTGTGATAGGTTGGTACTCTGTACTGGGATTCTCCTTTCCTTGTGCCCATAGCTTCCCAGATAGCCCTGTGACCCTGAATAGGACAAATGGTATCAGAAGATGCATGGAGATTCTATGTTTATGTGTCTCTGAAGTGTGAATCACTCTGCCCAATCCTATTTATTGCATCTGCGTTTTGTTAGTGTCACGCCCAGCTCCGTACGATCCTCGTGTGTGCCACGCCCACCTCGTTACCTCGTGTGATTCCCCGATTGTCAACACCTGTGCCTTGTTCCGTTTGCTCTTTCCTGTGTATTTAGTCCGCGTCTGAGGTCAGTCCCGTCAGATCTGTCATTGACGTTGTAGTGTTCGTTAGTGTGCTTCCTGTCTGTGTGAATAAATCCCGTTTCGCCCGACTTCTTGGTTGGACTCACCTGCTTCCCCGCACACCTGCAGCCGACACCCGTGACAGTTAGCCCTGTCCAGCCCCTTGAAATGCTTTGCCAGTATTCAGATTCATGTATGTTAATCCATTTTTAAAAATCGTCTTCATTACTATTTTTCTTGCCATTAATCTTTGAGCATTTGAGCATCCTGGTCCGTGGTTATGGGGCATCACAGTTGCACCCAGCACAGAGGTGCATGTAGAGATAGTACAGTACCCTTCTATACCAGTTTACTGTAGCCCATTTTTTTAAATAAAGCAGTTTACCAAGTTTACTGATTGTCTGATTTGCAGTGTGAATGTTATAGAATTATAATTAACATTTGTTTACTGGTTTCTCTTTTTCAGAATTTCACCAGTTATGACGTCTGCAGTATTCTGCTGGGTATAGCCACGCTGCTGGTTTGGACAGAAGTCATCTGGTACCTCGACTTGTTTCAGAAATATAACGTAAGGCTGCTACGTTCATTTTTTTAGCACAACGAAATGCACAGATTGCAAGTTCCACTTTGATGGTGAATGCAGGATGTCAGTGTAGCGATTGAGCAACTGGGCTTGTGACTAGGAGGTCACGGGGTCAATGTCCTGGATGTTGTCCAGCTCTGTAGATTTACACTTATTGAGCCGATACTTTTGCCCAAAGCGGCGTACAAGTGAGCCTGGGAGTTTTGCTAAAGGCAAATGTAAATGTGTTCAGGTGTAAAAATAAATTAGGATATTTAAAATGTGAGGCATACCCAAACGTATACACACTCAAAAGAAGTTGGCTGATATTAATTCGTTGCTCCATGCACAGCCTGTGAGTTTTCTAACCCTGAGACTGCCTTCTTAATTCTGCAGGTCCTAACCCTTGCGTTAAAGGCAGCCTTTCCCAATGTCCTCCGGTTCTGCGGATGCGTCATCATGATCTTTCTTGGTTACTGCTTCTGTGGCTGGATTGTATTAGGACCTTACCACTCAAAAGTAACCCTTCTACCTCATTCTCTGCAATCCTGCACAGACCTGCTAACTCATGTTGTGTAATTAACAAATAATATTGATCTGTTTGGTCTTTTCTTTTTGGGTCCAAAGTTCCAGACTTTGAACACCGTGTCCGAGTGCCTGTTCTCCGTCATTAGTGGAGATGTCTTCCACACCTTCAAGAACATACGGAGATCGAGCTACCTGGTGTGGCTCTTCAGCAGACTGTACCTCTACTCCTTCGTTTTGCTCTTCGTCTACATGGTTTTCAGTCTCTTCATCTCGCTTATCACAGACACATGCAACACTGTGAAGGTTGGTTTCTTTATCTGGTGAATCGCATTGTTTTCTATTAAAGGAAACTGAGTCATGAGTTGTTATTTTCTCCCTTAAGCAACAGCAGCAAGACCGCCGGACGGAGTCGGCACTGAGGGCGTTCATAGACTGCAAAGACCTGCCGGATTCAGGGAAGTTCACACTGGACAAGGAACCGGATTCATGCTCTTTTTGCAACTGCCTTCGGTGTGTCACGTAGCCTGTAAAACAGACCTTATCGAGAAAGGGCCATTGTGTATGTGGGTTTTCGCTGCAACTCCTTAATTAGATTACTAATTAGAGGGCTGATTGGCTGAAGAGTCCTCAAACCTGGGTTTGAACAGCTAACCTAAAGGTTTACCCCAGAAACCTGAACACACACACTGGCCCTTTGCGGATAGGATCGCCCACCCGCTGTTAAAGGCAGTAGTGGGAGTAACTGCCCTTGCAAGTGAGCCAGATCATATGGCTCCTTCACCATTCATTTTTCGTCCTTCTTACAGGGCAGAGGTTAATAGGTTTATCTACAAAGTAATCAGTGGGATAATGATAGGGCAAGATTTGGATCAGATTCAGACTTACACATCCCACTGATATAATCTCATTTCTTATGTGTGGACTAGGCTTAGCTAGAGGAGGAGGTGCCAACTTTGAACATTGAGTTTGCAAACAGTAACTAGCAAATCCTGCTCATTCTGCCTTTGAGGACAATAACGCGATAATCGATATCTCCTGCGACTGGCTGGTGCTACTGTACATAAAGGGGAGTGGAAGGATTTAGGGCGGGCGATGAAATTTGGACAGAACAATAAAAAGAACAGCTTAAGTACGACTCGGTTGTCTTCGTTCATACCAAGGAGTCGATACAAAGAATCGGATTGTTTGCAAACGTAACATCACTAACGGACGGTAGTTCGTGGGGGTAGTTACATGTTCATTCAGGGGCTTCCAGCAGTCTTTCTTCGGTGATGGGGCTGGTGCATCAGCGGTCATTTAGCCAAGGGAGCAGTTGAAAACAATACAAGCAGGTTCAACACACTTTCAGTTATGAACTGTGGTGCGCGATCATGTTGGCCTCACGCTGAGAGTAGCCAATAAAAAATAAAAGAATGACATTCGTGAAGACCATTCAGTAACCCTCATTTAGAGTACAATGCCAGTATTGGTGTTGCCAATTGGTAGTCATCGCAATTATGTTAACCACTACTAATGGCAAGGCAATAATGAATCAAATTGACAATTTTCTCAAAGTTAAATTTAATACTAGGTTTGTGTGCAGTTACATTGACGAGTGGGATGCTGTCCGTACAGAGTACACTGTGTCCCACCATACAATCTCTTAACTGCTTGAGCAGAGCAGACAACAGCTTGTGGAGGCAGTCAGTAAAGATGAACAATTTCTCAGGGCAGTTCCAGCACCTTTGAGAAGTACTGGATGGTAGTACAACACTGAGATACTTATGTGTCAATCAGGCAGAATATTCTGTGTTGGGCTTTTGCAACTGTTTAGCTTTGCAACTAATTAGTATTGGTATCTTATATTAAGGACCAAACAGACAGTAAAACAGAGGTGGGTTTTCTTTTAGTGCTTCAGTAGGATTACATCTTTGCAGTTGAATACATTTCAGCACTCTTTAGTGTGTGTGCAAGTCAAAAATTACTCCACTAAGAACAATCTATGGCCCAGATATCCTAATTAGCTCACTACCATAGAATTACACCACACAGTCTTAGCATTTAGCTGTGATGTTTCCAGAACATGCAATTGTCCACAAAGGTACATGGTAATGCTATACACATCAGTCCCTTTGGTCCAAGATCCCAAGAACCTACTGGCAGTGACTGGCATGGATGTGGCTGAGCCATTCTGGGACTTTAACCGCTGTGCTGGTGACGTGAAGGATCTGGATCCACTTGGTGCCTTGGAAGTCTCTGACCACCACCCAGTCACCAGGCTACAAGCCATGCAGGGCTCCGTCCTTTTGGACTGGAAGGACTGCTTTTACCTGGGGGTAGAGACAGGAGTGGACTGATTTCTCTGGGGGGCCCAGGCTGACTTGGGTAGGGGGCCCCCAAATGGGCTATTGGAGATCTTTTCAGAGCCAAAAAAGAAATGACAGGGAATTAAAAACAATGGGACATCAATATTGTTCTAATCAGAGTGTAGGATACCAGCAGTAACACTTACACTTCAGGGTGGGGGTGGGAAATTGCTGATGGGGGAGGGGGATATTGCCCCAGAGGATTGATCTGTCAAATTTCACAAGTTCAATCATTCCTTCTGGTTGGTCTAGATTTTTTTTGTATATATTCTCTCCATGTCTGTTCACATGGTGTCTATAACTCTAGCAAATTCGTCTCCATTCATCTGTATAAAAATAGCTGGATGAGACAGAACCGTCATTTCTATTTTCACAGTTTTCTATCGTGTAAAGTTTAACTGGAGCTCGTTTAATTACGTCATCTCGTTGTGCTTCTGATGCGTACAATTCTCATTATTTGTACATCGCACGTCTGCGCATGCGCAGCAATATTACGACGGTGCCCGATTTGTTCAGGTAGCCTTGATTTGAACAATTTCATGACCCAGCCGGATCCTATTAGTATTTCTTTTCACTACTTTAGGGTCATTTATAGGACAGAGAACTAGAGAAATTTATGGTATTTTCTCCATTTACTTTTGATCCAGCTGTTTTGGAGTGTGCATATAACTGCATGGTACACAAGTACGCATTCGCCGTAAAGCGATACACGCTGCATTTTTTTCTTGTAGCAGCGTAAATGCGTGCATATATTATGTGCATTCGCGCTGTTATGAGAAGAAATTACCGTGCATTTTAACCTTTACGTGGCTAATTTGTACTACTTTCGCGTTATAGTCATTAAAACGCAGTAATTTCTTGTTATATGCATATAAAATAAATACGCCTTTTCATATACCGCGAATGCGTAATTGCGTAGGCTACTAGTTATGCGCATCCATATATAGCAGTTATTTCAGTTGATGGAAATATAAACTAAAATTTCGGATATGGGATATTTAGGTAATAGCGTTGACCGGAGTGAACACTTAAAATGACAAAGAAAATGGATTGTGTTTTTTAAGGCAATGGAAACATTAACACGAGGGGTCTGTATCATGTTTCAAAAACCAGATTTCTTGCTTATCCGGATAACTTGTCAGATTTAAGCTACCCCAGTTTAAAATGATTTTATCTTCGTTCACTTTTTTACTCCAGACTACCTTAATTCCAATAAGTTATCCGGCTTAATTAGTTTGCTGTTAATGTACACAATATGATTTGTAGTAAAATGTCAGGATGAACAGATCGGGCAGTGTAGACGTACGAGGTAAAATCGGGCAGGTGGTATGGATCGGGAAAAACACCAACTATTTATCTCGAGGCGTGTAACTTATTATTTCTTAATGTCATATTAGGCCTCTACAATTTTGTTTACAAAGCTTAAAGGCAAAAGCAGTTTTTATTTAAATGTTTGAAAATGTAATATTCAGTTCTTCATCCGGTGTATATGTAATATTAAACTGATTAGGCTAACTCTAGGCTGATAAAATGATCAGAAAAAGACAAATCGTTAATCGCAATTAGCCTATTTGTATGACAATTAATCGTAAACTAAAATTTCATGATCGTGACAGCCCTACCTTAAAGTTTCTGCATCAGTATCTTATGTTAGCCCTGGTTGTATGAATATGTGCCTTATTCAGCTCTGCAGCTTATTGCTATGTTGGAGGCCAAAGAATATAATTGGCTCTGTAGCTAAGCAACATGTGACCAGCCTGCTATTGTTCATTACTGAAAAAACACCTGAGTTCTCAGCAGTTTGGGGTGTCTTGCCTGAGGCTCCATTATAATGTCCTTTGCTGGTTCTTGGGCTCTCTGCCATGAGTATACAAAACATTGTGAAGGCCGTTTTGCTATGATCGTGCTTTCTGGAAGGTTCAATCAAAGAAATGATTGGCAGCCCACAACTTATAGAGGTGGGGAAGTAATTGGACCCTCAAAAGACAGGGAATAATGGTAAAAAAAAACACCTTGGGGCGAGGATTATGAGGTCTGGAAGAGGAGGTACAGTGACAGCAGTTGGTCCAGAAAGATGATTCTTGGGACGTCCCCTATGACGAATATCCTGGTAAGAGATATGAAAAGTGTATAAAAATCAGTGTAATTCAGTATTAGGCGCACTTCTGCAGAGTGTCCAGCCTTGGTTGTAACTCCACTGTTACAATAAAACACTTGACTTCAAATTCTACACAACAACTTCCTGATTTGGCTTAAAATGATTAACCATGACAAAAGAAAGTTGAGCAGACCAGTCTGTTACAGCCAAGACGGGGGCAACTTTGTCAATCCTGAAAACTTGCAAAAAAATGCAAGTAACATACATGTTGCTATTATTTAAACGATCATATTATGCAATATCCTTAAATGAAGCTTCTGAAAGTTCTTTCTTCATGGGGCTCCTACTTTTCAGGGGCCCAGGTGGCTGCCTAACCTTGCCTTATGGTAAGTCTGCCCCTGGGTATAGCTATTTTGCCGTATGGGTTAGTTTCTGACAGTACCTGAACATGGTCTCATCCATGTCCTCCAGAGCAGAGGGAATAGAGAGATCAAGATGGGGCCCACATTGCATAGGACGTCCAGTGAGGACTCCATAAGGGGATATCCCTGTCCTGGAGTGAGGCTGAGGAACTGGAAAATATCCATTATACAAAGCATTGAAATATTATTTACAAGTTATATCTCCAGTTGCCAGTGTTGTCTTCTTATTGTCTTATGTCTAATGCCCACTGTCTGCACTTTAGATAGGTAGATGTTATTGTGTGGTATAGTTATTGGGTATTGTTACTGTTATATGTGCACTGTGATCAGTGATGAACGCTTTTTCATCTCACTGTGTGCTTGTACAGAGTTGTTGGTGACAGTAAATAAACCTTAGCCTTACTGTCCGAGTTGAAGGAAATACGGAAGTTCATTAACTTTTTATTACGTTTCCATGCAGCAGAGTATGTTTGTATTTACGCATTAAATAAACATTTCCTGTAAAAGTTCTTATGCGTGGGGAAAGACAAATAGAAGCGGTAAACCCGATGTGGCGTGTTATCAGCTGCAAGTCGCCAAATTATGAATCGTTGTCTGGTGTTATCGGGGATAAGCACTAGAGGGACACCCCCCAAAAGAGCGTGCGGGCGTATAGTGATAAATACGTTTAAGTTTACACCCTTTCATGAAAATAAGTTTGGAGAAGACGAATAATGCCGTGACGTGGTGTCCTACAAAAAATAACCTATGGGATCATTTATGTTTCCCCCTAGTCATTATTCTGCATGGCAACATTCACACTGACAGCTGAGAACCAGGATGTTTTAACGTGAACAAGCGATTGAAGGTATATTTAGAGAATCGTGCCCCCTCCAGGCCACGGACAGTGCCCGGCGAAGGGTGAGTGGCACCGGGTAGGTGCTGCAACCACGTGATAGAACACGTTGCACTTTAACACGGTTTGGAGTGAGATACAGCGGGCTGATCGCTGGCTGCGGGGCCCGGCCAGCTGCACTTACCGGGGTGCGATGTGAGCACTCTCACACCGAAATGGAGTTTCTTGTAAGATACAGTGAAGCAAGTGATTCGATACGGTAAGGGTTGCCTTTCGGCAGCGTATTGATTGCAGTACAATAGGTTCTGATAACTGTTTAAATTGGTACTGCTCTATAATAAAAAAATAAACAGTCTGAGTATGTGCTTCGAGGTTGACCTGAACGCGATTCCTATAAACGGATTTTACGCTTCGTGTGTGCAAAGTAACTTTTGTACGTCCGGGGAATGTAAGCTGGCTGCAAGCGCTTTAATTCTCACTCGATGATATTTAACCACAGCATTCAAAAAAACTCAAAGTTACGATCAGTTTAGTTCAATAGTTCCGCTTTTGCTTGGTCGATGAAGTTTTTTTTTTTTTTTTTTTAAGTTTTATCTGTTCAAGTCCAAAGTATATTAAGAGTCAGAAAGCCCATGCATTCGTTTAACATGGTTTCTAATTGAAAACGCACCTGAGGTTAATAATTTTCAAGAACAGCGGAATGGGTGTCCTTTCCTGTTTCGTTTGCGTCAAACGCCCTCAAAACCGAACGCTACTCTAAAGTCACGCACTCCCAAAGTTGTAGAACATTTAGCGTCCAATGATTATTAAATGTTTTCCAGTCATGCTTCGTATTTAGAGTGATTCCCGCTGTCGAACGGTCCATTAAAAAAAATCTTGTCAGTATGATGTCCTTAAACGGATACGAACGGATCCTGCTAGGTTGCAATTCATTTCCAAAAGGACAACAAGGTTCTTCATTTCCCCCTTCCTTTGGTTATTTTAAAACTAATGGTTGTTGTTATTATTAGATATTACAACAGTCCTTTCTCTGAGGAAACCAGTATACATTGATGTTTTGTTTTTTTTTTTGCAGTACCACAATAAGCTCTGATATGTTAGAGGATGAGGAAAAGGCATTAAGGGATGACCTAAAATACTACTTCATGAGTCCCTGTGAGAAGTACAGGGCACGTGGGCAGATCCCATGGAAGCTTGGAGTGCAGATACTGAAAATCATTATGATCACCACACAGGTAGGCCTAATAAGCATTTCACACGGCGCTGATGGCTGCGATCTTGCATGAACAACTGACTCGTGAATCCACACTTGTGAAACCGATAAAAAGGGCAAGTGTAATTTTGTTGATGTATTTCATTTTAAGCATTAGTAAAAAAAAAAAAAATATAACACGCTGTCGGGACAGGTAAATTACTGTGTAATCCAGTAACAAAGTCCACAGCAATTTGATTACCTTTATTAAGATGCAAGTCCGCTTCTCTTGTCAGAACGTTAAACCTGCTCTTTGATTTGTGGACGTATTGTCAAGGGTTGTAACTGGTTTTTTTTTTCTCCCCCAAAGCTTATCCTTTTCGGCTTGAACAATCAGCTTGTGGTTTCCTACAAGGAGGAGAACACGGTGGCTTTCAAGAGCTTATTCTTGAAAGGCTACACCGGTGTTGATGAAGATGACTACAGCATCGCCCTGTACACGCAGCAGGCAGTTTCCGACAGTCTGTTCCACGTGATAGAGCAAGTATGCGGTTTTTTTGCTTGTATCGTGTCTTTTGCAGGAAGCTGAAGTGCAAAAGCCTGGTCACTGAACAACTACATCGACTATATGTGTCACTGGAGTTTAGTCAGTTACGCAACGTCTGTTTTTGTTTGGCTTTCCCCCTTAACTGTTTAATTTTATACCAGTTCAGTATTTTACACGGTGGCAAGAATTCTCTAGCCCTCAACGACCTAGAAGGTTGTGTTTTTAATGGTGTTTCATGCATTTAAACTTGAGCATGTAATTTATTAATGGGAGGTCAGTTTGAAAGGAGATGTTTTTAGCTGGTCTTGGCGTAGCGGAGTTCGCTTTACCGGGTACCCAAAGTGAACTTGTCCTGTAGTGCCACCTGCTGGAAAGTATTAGTAAAGACAACTGCAATAAATGACCAATAAAATGCGTGCATTGCATACAGCGCGCACACGTGTATTTTATGCTTTCAGTATGCCCAGTTAAAGGACCTCTCCGTTGGACCGGTGAATTATGCTCAGAATGATGATACGTGGTGGCCCATCAAGATCTGCAAAGAGCACTACGAGAAAGACAGCGAAGAGTTATACAACATCAAAGCCCAAACTGAAAAAAGTTGGTGCTCCTTCATTACATTTACAATTACAAAACAATTACTTTTGTTTGAGTTGTTTATAAACATCTGTTACATGTGTGTGCATATAGGGGAGGTGTGTGTTTCAGTGGGTTAGTGCTTGTGGTCAGAAGGTCACAGGTTCGAGCCTCGGTAGAATAGTCACATCTCCATTTGGCCCTTGAGTCAGACCCTTTACCCTTCACCACAGAAAAAGCCTATTCCTATGCTTGGAGCCCAAGCTTCATTCTGATCTGTATACATGTGTTTGTCTCTGGAGAGCAAGATGGGATTTTCAAAAAGAAGCATTCTCTTGTACCTGTGCAAATGCCGAATAGCACAATGTCTTTTTAATATCTTAACAGTTTGCTTGGAATTCAATCCAGTCACACTGAATGATGACAGATGGAAGCGTGACAACGCGTCCTTCTTTGTCCTGGATTTTTACAGGTACGAATACAATTCATGTGAATACATTTAACTAGGTCAATTTCTCATTGACTTAAAATGTCTAATAGCGTCCTTCAATGCAGGCTCGTCAACGTTAAGATCACGTTCAGGCTGAAAGCAGTCAACCTCCAAACGATCCAAGTGCGCGAACTACCGGACTGTTATGATTTTCTCGTCACGGTAATCGCTTTTGATTTCTAATGCAGTTATGCTGATCTTCGTTATGGATGTACCTTGTGTAATGTCTGTTGCATTTGGATACAGTAAAATCCCGCTATAGCAGATTCGCTTATAACGGAATATCGTCTATAACGGACGAGGTCCGCTGGTCCCGGCCGTGCGCCTTTACGAACATGCAGAAAAAACATCGGATATAGCGAACTCGCATATAACGGAATTTCGCTTACAACGGACAAACAATTTGGTCCTCAGGGCTGCTTTTAGCTGTGGTTTTGTTCGGCTATAATGGACCTGCAGGCTCCGCCGACAAGGCGTGTGGCGTGCCGGTGATATCCAGCGCAAATACGTAGTCGGGTTTATTAATAGTCACGCATCTGCTCAGGTAAAGTTGGATTACTACATGTACAATATAATAATCTATGCCACAAGTGTGTCTCATGGGATGTGGCATGAGTAAATGATGTCCTGTATAGTTGTGTTCTGGGCATACACATAACATATAACAGACTGTTTTGCCAGGTCCCTTTAAGTGTTATAAATGAATTTTACTGTATTTGTAAATGATGCCATGATGTTTTACTTGCAGATTACTTTTGATAATCACTGCCACAGTGGACAAATCAAAGTGTACTTCGATATCAATGCTCTCAGCAGCATATGCAAAAACTGGAAGATTTCCGGAACAGGTAAATGATGTTTAGTATCTTTTTTCCCCCCTTTGTCTGAGGCCCACTATGTGCAGTTCAAATGCCTTCCGGACCCTTGTGTTCACTAAAATTCATATGCATGTTATTAATTTTGTAAAAACTACAGAAGGTCTGCTTAAATATGTCATTAGGTTCATCCTTGAATGCATGTATTATAGGGCAGACTGTATAGGAGCAGTAATCACTAGGCTCAAATTAACCAAAACCAGAACTTGGAAAAGGTCCATAATTGCACCTTGTACAAATTATTATATTGTGTTGTGTTTAAAAAAATAAATCTCATGGTGTAATTCCATAACCAATAGCTCTAAGCTATGTTGAGGACCCCTGTCAGTGTCGATTTTAAATAAACCCAGTGAGAGTGTCAAAACAGCCGAGTGTTGTTGGTCAGGGCTGGGCGGCAGCTCTGCAGATGGTGTCTGAAGACTCCTGAATGATGGAGCGGCCCTAAGGCACAGGCTATCTGTTTACCTTTCCTCGTATTACATGTTGCTGTTTCCAGCCCAGAAGAACCCGCATTATCTTCTGGTGTTTGATAGCATCATTATTATGGTCTGTCTGTCATCTGCGGTGCTCTGCACTCGCTCTATCTTCCTGGCAGTGAAGCTGCTCCAGGTAAGTCCTTCCCTTTTCCTCTGTACGTATGAATCTGCCCACTCCTCTTGCCCAGCCGCCTGACGCCGTCTTTCTCCTTGCCCAGAGGTTTTCCAGGTTTTTCCATGTGAACTTTAAACGCGTGGTGTGTGAGGACGACCAACGCGAGTTCTTGAACGGCTGGTACGTCATGGTCATCATCAGCGATGCTTTGGCCATAGTGGGGTCTATCTTGAAGATGGAAATACAGTCCAAGGTAGTTCCAAAACGCAGTTCTCATTCTATATATATATATGTGTAGAGAAGTGAAAGTTTATGGTTTGTCAGGATCAGCCAGTCATTTTGATACCAAGAGTATTCTAATGGTCTAGTCGACCTTTGGCTCTTAACCCATGGCTGTTAACTTTTCTGCATGGTATATGGTGACAAGTTATTTTGAGTTTCTGTGATTTCACATGCATATCACTTCAGGCCACTAGACATGACAGCTGTGTAACCCAGACTTTTTAAAAATCACTTAAGATGTCAACTCGCATGTGGGCTTTAATTTTCATCCTTTTCCTCTTCCTGCAGAATCTCACAAGCTATGATGTCTGCAGTATCTTCCTTGGAACGTCCACGTTGCTGGTGTGGGTGGGAGTGATCAGATACTTGGGCTACTTCCAGAAATATAATGTAAGGAAATGGGAGGGGGCTGGTGGGCGGAGCTTATTTCAGCCACGTCTTCTGGGATGTGCAGAGCGTGACGCTGTTCGTGTTGTAGGTGCTCATCCTCACCATGAAGGCCGCCTTTCCCAAGGTCCTGCGCTTCTGCTGCTGTGCAGGCATGATCTACCTTGGATACACCTTCTGCGGCTGGATTGTCCTTGGACCTTACCATGAAAAGGTATGTGTGTAGCGTCTGTGCTGTCGACGTTGTTGACACTGGGTCTGCATGTTAGTCCCACGGCTGGCAGAGTTGTTTGCATTGGAACATTGAAGAAGGCCTTTAACCCCAGTTGCTCCAGGGACACGGCCTGATTCTGCTCTCTGATTCTCGCCTGTACCGAAATGTCAGTTTGGACAAAAACATCTGCTAAGGAGCAGTTTTCAGTAGGACAGGTTTACTTTTCCAGTGACACGGGGGCAATTCAAGCTCAAAATTCCCATCCAAGGTACAACAGCTGAACTCCTCGTGGACTTATGACCAGACGTGATGTAGTTCATTCACAAACTAATGTGTATGACCTCCTGACATGCCCTTTAAGAAAAGCATGACATGACTCATAACATGGAGTGTCCTGGTAATATGGGTTATAGGTAACTGCTGCTTTTACAGTCTCCCACTAACTGGGTCATTAAATGTTATCCAGGTGGTATATCTCTAAAAAAGCAACATATCTTTTTTTTTTTTTGGGGGGGGGGGGGGGCATAACTCTCTCAATGGTTTAGAGACACAATCATTCTGCGTGTAACTTAATGTCAAATTTTAATTAATTTTTTTTGCATAGTTCCAAACATTTTTACTGTTACGTTTTTCTGTCTCTCTGCCCTGTCGGAAATTCCCTCCTAATCTGAAATGAAACGAACCTGATTCATTACAAGGACTGTGAGCCTAATTAGCTGATCAGGCCACGTAACTGAAAAAGTCAGTCGTTATGGCCAGCACTGCCTTCCTTAGAATAAGTCTACTCCACTGTTAGGTTCCCACAAAGTCTGTGCATGTAGTTTTCAGACTTTGGTCTGTTGGTGGTGCTATGGAGTTGTAAATAAGGAAGTGAAAGTGTACAATCCATCCACATATCCTGCAACCGCTTACCCAGTACAGGGTTGCAGTGAGCCTGCAGCTTCAGTAAGGCAGAGAACACCCTGGATAGGATGCCAGCCCATTGCAGGGCATCCACAGAACTGCAGAATACAGTGTCTGATAAAGTCGCATACAGCTTAGACCCTGAGATGTTACTATTAACCAATGATAGATGCTTTACTAGGTAACATTACATGAATTTATCAAATAGTTAATAAATGCTCTCAAATCTCTAAAGACAATGGGGGGAGACTTGTCAGTCTGACTAAACTGATAAGATGCATTTAAATCATAAAACGCACTGATGCTGGTTAATCAAATTGAGTGTAACTTCACTGTACTGAACATGCTAAGGTCTGACATCAACCACGTAGCCTTCACCTGCCATGTGACCCCCGCCCCACCCAGAGTAGCAGCATTGCTTCGAGCGCCCTTCCGATCCTCTCCCCTCTCGTTTTCAGTTCGAGGGCTTGAGCAGAGTCGCCGAGTGCCTCTTCTCCCTGGTGAACGGGGACGACATGTTCCCCACGTTTGCTCAGTTCCAGGAGAAGAGCATCCTGGTCTGGCTCTTCAGTAGAATATACCTCTACTCCTTCATCTCGCTCTTCATCTACATGGTGCTCAGCCTCTTCATTGCTCTCATCACCGACTCCTACGAAACCATAAAGGTGCTCCTTTGGTCGTCTTCGTGCCGTTGGACACAGTCACGCGCTCAATTTGTGCCAGCGGTCCCATTTCCACTTAAAAATCCTGAGCCATTCAGGGAGATTACATTATACCTACACTTTTCTTGCGTATACTTTTTGTGTTTGTAGAATTACCAGAAGAATGGTTTTCCTATGACTGACCTTCAGAAGTTCCTGAGTGACCAGAGGGATTTTCCTTGCTCTGAGGGACCAAGAGAGATCAGTTACTGGGGGCTTTGCTGCTGTAAAAGGTAAGATAGCGCCATGCTTCGGGGAAGACATTTGCGACCTGAGGAATGTGCACACACCCTTCGATGAAAAGCCTCATTCCCACCTAAGGGGATCGAATTACAGACGACAAAATCACGTGTGCCTGCAGAAACCTTTTTTTTTTTTTTTTATGTACTTGCATACTTGCATGCAGGTTGAAGCTGACAGAGGTTTAACAGAAGTTATGAAAGACTTGTGCTAGACACTTCTAATTCGCAAGCTGTTTCAGTGGTTTTACTTGGTTCTAGATATGAGTTTGTTTTGTGGATTCCTGCTGTAATTAATGTTAATGTTATTATGATCTGTTCACACAGGCTTCCGAAAGATGATGGTATCTTGCTTATCTGCTGAAAATGGCTGTTCTGGACAGCAGGAAATGAGGGTGGACCACTCTGAGTTTGAGACCAGAAGCACAGATATCACTGGGGGTTGGGCTGGGCTATGCTGAAGAACACGGCCACCTGAGAACCCAGAGATGACCTAAGATACCTGAATGTTGAATGCTATATATTGCTGGTCAGCAGCAGAAGTGGATAGTTCAGATCCAGAAAGTAAAAATCCAGACCAAGATTTTGTTTAAACAAAGTCAGAGTATTCAACGAGTTGGTTGAAACCAAAATCTTGGTCTGGATTTTTACTTTCTTGACCTGAACTATCCACCTCTGGTCAATGGTAGCCTTTCAAGTTCAGAATACAGATTTATTCACTGCAAAAGGGGATTACTGTGCCTGGTGATTTTATAGGGTCAATCAGTCATAATGCAAAAGCAATTTTTGCCCTCAGTAGGCAGAAAGCTGTTGACCCCAAGGCCCTGGTGTGATGCTCATTTGCTGATGGTTTCTCTTGCCTGTTAGTCAGTTTTATACATATTTGCAATCTGTATATTTGTATTGGTGTGCTCATGAGGTGCACCTCTGCTGAGAAGTGCAATAATTTCTCTGTTCACGTCTCACTTGATCTCAATGGAGACTGAATATACTTAAGTGTTTACACCATGCTGTACATGTGCACCGAGTCCTGCTTTGCCTGTGTCTGCATAAAAGCTGTTGTGTCTTTTAACGTCTCTTTGCTTGTCTTATTTTAGGGCAGCAGTTCACAATCCCAGTGTACGGTCTTATGTTTCACCCAAACTTTGCTTCATGCAAGCATGCTTGACTGTCTCGTCTTTCAGTTTGAATCCGTAGTGTTTAATATGAGGTGGCATTCAGCTATTACCTTAAATAAGAGGAACTGAGGCAGGTAATATAGGAGTCCCATGCTGAAAAACAGAAGCACAAACATACTAATTGTGCAGGGAAATGTTTGTTTATATGGTCTTTCTATATTCCGGATTTTCACCTATTGCTGATGGGTCTGGAATGTAACTTTTGCGCTAGGCGGGGGATCACTGTAGCTAATTTGGGGTTTATAGTGGAATACGATAGATCTGCCTTAAGATTTCTTGGGTGAGAGTCTGAAAGCGTGAATGTTACGCCCGATGCGTGAGAGTTGGCAGCCCTGAATATTTGGTCCCATCAAAAAAGTCAACATCAATCCATCATGTTCCTACAGATACCTAAAGTACGTTTACAGTTAAAAAAAAAAAAAAAAAAGAGCTTCTCGCAGGGCAGGATACACTCTAGAAGGGATGCCAGGACTCGCAGAAACTAAGATTTCGTTGGATGCAAAATGGCCATGAGCCGCATAAGGAGTCAGTCATCTCCTTTCACTACGATATTGTCAGTGCCTCGGGAAAATACGCGCCTGTCTGAACATGCCCGCCGACCCAGACCGGCAAAAATACCATAAATGTGACAACAGCTATACAACTCGAGGTGAATTCCGTGACCAGCAATCGGCATCTTAATCTTATATTATGGACGTCTCTTAAGTTTGCCCTGGCATCGGCCAGCAACTATTAGATCATTATTAGACTATTAACGCCAATACCTCCAAGGCAGATGAAAATCGGTACAGCATTACATCCGTTAAAATAATCGAAGTAATTATTTAAACATCTTTTTAGGTTAAACGTCCTTATTTGCACATCGCCAGATGATTGCAAAAGTGGTGAGGACTAGTGAGGGTTGATCAACATTTCTGCCCCCCCCCCGGTCTCATCCACTATTGTTATGGACCACCCCTCAGCACACACGCCCCCGACCTCCCCTAGCAAGGTGAGGGAATGAAAGGCTCCAGACTTCCGCGGAACCGTCGTTTCAGACAGTTACATGTAGGTTATTTATATCGCAGTAGCGAGCACAAATACTCCGTTCCTGTAATAAATGCACTTAAACTGAACGGTTTACTGCGAATTACCGGCGCCCCTAAACCTATAGTCTCCAGCAAGTCCGAAGTGGACGGAGTGTAAGGTAAGTTTATCCTGCAGGAATCTCTGCACAGCCTCATTATAATTTAACGGTGTTTTGGTTTCGATACTAGAAACTCCTTTCGCATTTAATTCCTTGAGTTCCTTGTGCCTCGCCCTACAGTTACTTTTTGATCTTCCCTATGCTAACAGAAATGTATATTTTTGCTTAATGAAATATGTTTAGCGATGCCCACCAGCTGAGCGTTTTCTTATGTTTCCGTCAATTTCCCTTAATTTCTACACAACGGTCCAGCAATTGAGAATATGAAGTAAACGAATTTGAAACAGCCATTATGCAAGCAATTACTAATAGTCCTATAAATTATTTTTTAACAAATTACTTGGATGCCATTGTAATTTTTCTATATTACATACAGAGGGGAAAAATAATAAGTCGTTAATGTACAATTTCAAAATCATAGATGGTTTTTTGATTTTTATCCTTGCGATAGGTTAATACTAAAGTTTGTTAGCGATTTGCCCACAGAAAGGCATTGAGTAGACTATTATCTTCATCAGATTGTTTTTTTTCCCTTTTTGTTATGGTTGGAGATATATGGCGTTGAAAATGGACTGTAAAAATATTCAGGTTCACTATTTGGACAGTTTTTCCCTTTATTTGAAAGCCAAAGATCCATATACTGATCTTACTGCTATCTAGAAGACTAATGTGGCTTTGCTGTTGCAATTGTTACTTCGTCTCTGAAACTTAGCCTTGGCACAGAATTTCCTCTTTTATATTTTAAAACAGATCCACCTTCCTCAGTTTTGAGGCCGTTACTAAGAAATGGCCAACAACATATCCTGTGACCGCAACCAGTCCATGGCCGCCTTCTATGACCGCCACCAAAAGGAACTGAACTGGACTGACACGCAGCTGGTGGTGGTGAAGTGCTTTGGTTCTCTGTTCTGCAGCTTCATCTTGGCGTCGAACGGGCTGGCCGTCGCTGCCGTGGTCATCAACCGCAAGTTTCACTTTCCCTTCTACTATCTCCTGGCCAATCTAGCGGCGTCGGACTTTCTCGCCGGAATAGCGTATATCTATCTGATGTTTAACACCGGTCAGGTGTCCCGAACGCTGACTGTGAACATGTATTTCGTGCGACAGGGATTGCTCGATATTAGCTTTTCGGCGTCTCTGGGTAATCTACTGGTCATAGCGCTGGAGCGCTACATTGCCATCATGAGCTGGAAGCTTCACAGCGGCCTCACCAAGCGGCGGGTCTCCCTGCTGATCATATTCGTCTGGGCCGTCGCCCTCTTCCTGGCCGCGGTGCCCAGCCTGGGCTGGAACTGCCTCTGCAACCTCGAGGACTGCTCTGCGCTCGCTCCCGTCTTCAGCAAGAGCTACCTCGTCTTCTGGTCGCTGTCGAACCTGGTTGTGTTTTTGGTCATGGTGGTGATCTACACACGGATGTATGCGTACGTGAAGAGGAAGACCGTCGCTCTGTCCCCGAATGCCAGCTTAAACCGCAGGAGGATGCCAATCAAGTTCATCAAGACGGTGATGACGGTTCTAGGTGTGTGTTTTTTGTGTTACTGGTGCTCAGGTATCAGAATTATTAGCCCAAGCCTGAACAGTGGACGTTCCACAGTATTTCTTAGTTCTAAAGCCTTGTTCACAAAGCTTGGTGATATTTGCCCAGTAAGCCCCCCAAGGAAAATGATCCCTTTTGTAAATAGAATAGAATAGTGATACTTTATTAATCCCGGTGGAGAAATTCTTTTTCTACACTTTGCCCCATCTTGCTCTCCATATAGATGAGAGCAAGGTTGGGAGTCACAGTGAAAGGCAGCCACCTTGCGGTGCCCCTGGAGCTGGGGGTTAAGGGCCTAACTCAAGGGCCCTCGGACATGTGGCTCTCCAGCCAAGGCCGGGCTCTGATCACAGGCAGAGACTCAGCCAGACGCCGCCCCCATGAGTAGAGTGGAGTTCCTTACTGTTGTACCATAAGCCCCAAATCTATCCTAAGATGTAGAACTTGACTGTCCATTCATTACATCATGGTGGTCTGTCTTGGTTTATATTTGCCTGTTTATACGGCTGGGTATTCCCTGCAAGCAGATGCGCTCCCCTGGATCTGAGAGACAGCCTTTGGGTTCCATCAGCGAAGGGGCGCCCACATGCCGGGGGTCTGCACCGAGTGCCCCTCGTCTGTTTACTGCACTGAGATAAACAGGATGCTGCCCTCAATTAGCGTCTCCCCAGTGACCAGCGCACACGTGCGAATAACGTGACATCAAGCCAGTCCCATCTATAGTTTTGGAGGAATTCACTGCCAAGTGGTGGCTGCTATTCTACAAAAATATCTTAATTCAAGGTGAAGATCTTAGTGTACAGTAGAAATCAGGGAATGTCCAAGGCACTCGACTCAGGTCAAAACACTACCATTGACTTAGCAGGAAAGACACAGGGAGATTCTGCTTCATTATTTATTCCCCCCCCCCCCCATTCCATAACCTCCACCAAAAAGAGACAGTTGTGAAGTGTATACATTTAGGTAAAGACCATGTGTGGGTGGTGATGGACTGCATAGGTGTGATTCATCGTATAGATATAGATCGTAAGATATGGGCGTAATTTAAGTGTGCAGGGGGTCAGATTTCTGCCATAAGGATGTCGTTTTCATTTAAGATGCTGAATTACCATTCTTCATTGTTCTCAGATTCCACTGTCATTGTAAATATATACTCAGCCTCTGAGAGAGAGGTATGAATTTAAATCAATGGCATTGAATGTGAAGATGATATGAATTCCACATCCCGAAATGCAGATTTATCTGGTTTTGGCCCAGTTATTACATTTTGGTAGTAAATGATTTGAGGACTCATTCTTGGTAATACACAGGATATACTGTATATGATCATGTTTTTCATATTATGATCCTTTTTAGAAGTTAAGTAAAAGTATTTATTTAATGCTAACAAAACATGACATTGAGTAAGGTATGTTTGTTTATGGAAAACCAATTACAGGTATGAGTTATCCTGTCAACGCAACATTTACAGACAGACAATATTCACAGCTGGGAGGAAGACCTTTTATATTATTCAGAAGGAAAATGGAACCAGAATGACTTGCTGAATGACACCCCCTTGTGGTCAAGTGAGTCAATTAGGCAATGATACAAAAATGTCCCACAGTCACAAAGGAACCCCCCTGGGCAGCAGTTCCCTGTGTTTAATTATTTAGTTCTTTGTGGAAAGGATGAAGTCATCCGTTCCCCATTTATGCATATCAGTATCTCAGCCTCCTTCAGGTCTAACTCTGAAAATGCCATCCTGATGTGTAGCAGAGTGTAAGGAACTTTCTGGTACTAGGAAGTCTTCATTGAGATCTGCTCCGTCTCCCACTATGGGTGTCATTAGGTCCAATCACTTGGGACTACAGCCCCGAGTATTTTAATCCCAGCATTGAGTATTTTAGCCCCGATGCCAATCTTCCTTCAAAAAAAAAAAAAATAGAAAATCCCCAGGTAAATTTGACTTGGATCTTCTCAATAGCTAGAAAACTCCCCTGTCTTCCACAATACTCTGAAGTTTCTGGTTATATATCACTGTTTTTACTCCATCTGAGTACGAGTGGAAGATGATGGATTTTTCTGAGCATCCACAAAGTGTACACTGGAGTGGTGTGTGAACTGGTTCAAGAAAATGGTTTACAGACTGTATTAATATAATGCACTTTGGAAGGCATGATGTCTCAGTCTCTTACTCATTTCTCACTCACCTCTCTCTCTCTCAGGGGCCTTTGTAATCTGCTGGACTCCTGGATTAGTGATCCTTCTGCTGGATGGCATTAACTGTCAGAAGTGTCACGTGCTGAAGTTCAAAACTTGGTTTCTTCTCCTTGCCACCCTCAACTCAGTGATGAACCCCATCATCTACTCCTACAAGGACAAGGACATGTGGAGGACCATTAAAAACATCATATGCTCTTTGGCTTGCCTCAGGCACAGGGGCCGGCCAAGGAATAGCCAGCGGGGCCTGAAGCCCCATTCAGACACTTTTCCCATCCAGGAGATGGGAATCGAGAGCCAGTGCTCGGTCGAGGAGAAGCTTCAGGACTGAACTTACCATGAGCCCGAGAGGGAACAAGGAAATGTTAACCCTTCTGATCAATCGCTTCAGATGAATTTGGACCCCTTGGCCAAAGACATGGCCTACTGGAGATGCATGGTGTGTAAATTGCCTTGGAATTTGCGTTTCATGGCTTAAAGAACTGCCTTCAAAGAATTTTGATGGGGGTATCAGTGCTTGAAGTGGGTCGGTACTCACCAGTACACAGTACCAGCACCTCTGTTTTTCTCTTCAGAGTGCAGGCACCTCTCAGTACCTGCTGGTACTGAATAGCAAGAGGAATACCGGTACCTGGCATTGAATAATAAGTGGAGTACCGGTACCCGGTACTGAATGACAAGTGGAGTACCAGTATCTGGTTCTGAATGACAAGGAGAGTAGCGGCACCTGGTACTGAATGACAAGGGGAGTACCAGTATCTAGTACTGAATGACAAGGGGAGTACCAGCACCTGTTTTGCCTAACTACAAGTACTGGGGGTGGGGGGATGGTTATAGATTTCCTTTTAGGAAATAGTTGGGGGGGAGCTTTTACAAAACAAATTTTGCAGATGTTTTCAAAAATTATTCTATTATTTTTTATTAATTTTGTTATAGACAGAATTCAATTTATAGTAAATACCAATGGGTTCCACAAATATCAATCCGCCTTAGCGATCACAATCACTGCTATCACAATATTCAGGGTTTCATTTTGTTACTGGTATCTTTGTTGTGCTCATCATACCACCTACAGAGGTTTTGTAAGATGTAAATGTTTGAGTGAATGAGTGTGTGTTGCAGGTTGACACTGAAAACACAAGAAAAGTCATTGATCAGTTTAGCAGAGGCTATATTAGCTGATGTCCTGTCCTGGTTGCTCCCCTGTCTTGTGCCCTGTGCATTCTGGGATAGGCTCCAGGTGCCCCCAAGACCCTGACCAGGATAAGCGGTGTGAAGATAGATGGATGTCAGTTCTAACCACATAGATTAAAACCAGTTGTTTCTTCCATTGGTTCTATGTAAGGCTATTCAAAAGTCTGCATGGAACATTAAACTCACTTACTAATAGGCCTAGTTATTGTCATACTCTCCAATGCTTCTGGACTCCTGTCGGGTAACTTTGAGGATGCCATTATTGAGGTGTGATCTCAGTCTTGACTGTCTTCTACACTTCTACAAAATTCAGGTGCTATTTCAATGATTTATCTCTTGAAACTTCAGCTGCAAACAATGTGGCAGGTTTATTATCGCGACATTGTCCTGGTCCAGCACGTCAAAAAACAATCTCCCTGTGGACATTTTATGGAGGGGTGTGCTATGACTTCCGAATATGAGAATCGTATGTAACCTGAAGCCTAAACTGAAACTGTATGCTTCTGGGCCATAAATGAGTCACTGAAAAGTAGCCCTAAAATATGGGTATTCAGTCCATTAAATGCTGCTCAGGGACAACACTGTGGTTTAAGGTTTCTTGTTCCATTAGGAGCCTGAGTATGTCTGTGCATGTAAAAATGACTGGAGGGGAAAGCAGAAAGTAGTTTGTTTTGAAACCTAAACGACCTGTGGCCTGTATTACGAAGTAGGGTTCTTGGCTTATCGGGGTAACTTGTCGGATTTAAGGTAGCCTGGGCAAAATATAAGTGAACGAATATGAAGTCCATTTAAACTGTGGTACCTTAAATCTGACAAGTTACCCCGACAAGCCAGTAACCCTGCTTCATAGTACAGGCCACTGTGCATCAAACAACAACAGTAATAATAATAATAATAATAATAATAATAATAATAATAATAATAATAAATGCATCTGCAATTCCCTAACCAGCTGCCCTGTTTCCCACATCAGCTCCTTGATTTGTTACACCCTGGAGTAAAGCAGATACTCAAACTAAATCTCTGAAGTGCAACATTAGATGTTAAAAGTACACAGCAATGTACAAGTCTTAGGCAGCCTGAGAGAAGGCTGTTTACATGGTTTACATGGTCTTTATGTTGGTGTAAAACTATGTTACTATGCCTGTCAAAGTGTGTCAGCTTAACCACTTCTACTAAAATGCCCCAGTATTTCCAGCAATCATCCAGCACACCCATGGATTTCTGACCGCTAGCACACCTCATATAGCTAATCAATATCTCATTGACTTTTTAATTAAATAAAATAATTAAGTGAGCTGGTGGTGAAATTTAATGAAGACACGGAATGGCTGAGGTGCCCCTGAGGAGAGGTTTGGGAACCAAAGTGGTGTTCATCTAGTCATCCAACGAGATATCAGTGTCTTTTTGGAGAAGAAATTCTTACTAGATTTTACTGTTATCCTTAATTTGCATTTATTCTAATGCTAAACTGTGTTTTTTGTTCTGAGCAAAAGTGTACTTACTTACTACTTGGATAAATAGCTGAAAACATTTCTTCTGACTGCCTAAGACTTTTACGCAGTACTGTAAATTTATTTGGAGAGGAATACAGTTAGCTGAATTAGCTGAATAGTCCTGAAATTGCATGCTCTGTGCTTGTGTGTGTGTGTGTGTGTGTGTATGTATACCCAGAGATGACCCCCCCATCCAGTGACCCTATCCAGAATAAGCAGGTGGAAGATGGATGGATGAACATGTCGAAATTTAACTTGACAGTAGGACCTTGACATGGGGAAATACAGAAAATAACTTCCACTCCTACTAGTTCAGTTTATTCATAATCTATTTTAATATTATGTTTATCAATCTCAGTCTCATATGTAAAGTACTGATAGCTTTTAAAATTGATTTAAATTCATTGAATATTAACCATGTTTCTCCTCAACCAGACCTAACAATACTTCACAATACTACTGAAATGTATGAAGATGCCAAATCTCATTTACCGCCTTAATGAATTACTCATGTTAAAGGAGCAGCTCTGTTTCCAAACCCTTCTGCTCAGTGGTGCTGAGGATCACTGCCCTTGTCCCAGATATTCTAACAGTAGCAGGTGAAACCAGTAATGAATGAGTGGTCATAAAAAAACTGTATTAATGTTCATACATTCTGATTCTCATACTATGTTTTTCTTACTTGATTGTGACAAATAAACAGCAACCACCAAGCATATATGCTGGAGGGGCAGGGTCAGTCAGGTCCCACGGGGGAGGGGGCGGGGGCTGGGGGAGGGTGTATCTACACCCAACTGGATAGCATTCAAAAAATGAGGTAAGGCCCCAGCTGCTTTGTGCTGGTGGGGGGCTTATGTAAGCTAATTGCTTCCATTTACTGGCCTCCAGAAGCACATGTCACCCTGGCCCCGTTTCATGCTGCCTCTCTCACAATTAGGGCCCTACACTATGCCATATAATATATATATTTTTATACACGAATGCAGGACCATTCAGAATGAGGGGCAGCATGAAATAGGAAATATCCAGAACACTAAAGCTTTGTGTGTATGTGCCTGTCTTTTAAAAATCTGTTTCTGCCTATCGTGTTTATTTTGGTGGTTCCTCTGGCAACGCACACAGTTATGCAAATGAAAATCTGACACAATTTGCAATTAAGATGTAACTGCAAGGGCAGTAGTCCAAACTACGCGATCCTCGCTTTAATTCTACCCCCCCATAGTCGTTATTTGTTAGTTTGCGTGTCATTTTTAATATTTCAAACCTGCAACTTTGGAGAATAGCCTATAATAAAAAAAAAAACACAAAGCCACGCGTATAATTACAAAATGGGTTCGGAGACAGGACGGTCGTTGCTTATTCGCAAAATACCTTCTACCTAGGTACCAGCACTGCCTGTGTATATGGATACCACAAGTAAAAATATATAGTTAAATTATGAAGCCTAGTGGCTGGGCGTCGTCCAATAGGGTGTACAGGTATTGGTTGCTTGACAACGCAATGGCCAATGGCAGCCGTGCTTCTTGTTGCGCCCGGTAGTCGTAAGGCTTCAAACCTGCAAGCCAACCTGCGCTCGGCTGATAGGAGGGAGTCGGTGGCCAGTCATGGAACAAGACTAACGAAATACGTCCCAGGCAGCGGCCGGTGGGCTCGGTTTCGGCGTTTTCACCGTCGCCACGTTTCGGACACGTCCAGTGTACACAGCGTGAGTTTTGAATAATTAGAAGAATAAAAATCCGATCACTAACCGTCAGTCGCTGGTTATTTGAATGGGTTTGCTCAGAATGTTTAGTATCGGAGCGGGATATTAAGCTGATAAGCCACGGTATGTTTTAGAAAAATGCGATTGATGAGTGTTTTCAAGTGTTGCCGATCTGGGCTATATCTAGGATTTAGGCGCACATGTGGTGTGAACTAGGTTAGGTATGCGAAGTAGGCGACTGCATGAGTTAAGGTGGATGAGCACCTGTATACCTGCGTAGGCTCCGTAAATCCCGGAAAGGTGTAGCGAATGGTGGAGGAAATCATGTTGATGTATCATTTTGGAAATACGCTGTAAATCCGTGATAAACTTCTATTTTATAGTATCAGTGTGTGTGTGTAAGGGGTCAGTAAATCATGACGGCTGGTGAATGTGTGTCAAAGTCCTGCGTGGCGTCCTCATTTTAACCTGATCAGGTTGACTCCTCTAAGCAGTACATCGTAAACAGTCCTGGTTAGGTACCGCAGATAATCCCCTCCCCCCCCGCCCCACCTAGCCCCACCTAGCCCCACTGTCTGTCGCAGTTCACGCGATTCGGTTAAGTACTTCTTGATTGGTTTCTAGTTTGCTTTGCGTGTAACATACTATCAGTAATTTCCGTATTTGGCTGTCCAAATTTAAACGTGCATTTGCCGTATTGCACGTCTTTAATATACCTAAAACACATGTCCTTAATACAGCCACTAAATTTGGTGCGTGGATTTATAAATAGTCTTTTTCCTAAGTGATGGTAACGTCAGCGAGCCAAGATTATAGCGACACCGGTCCGTCCTGGTTCACTAATCTGAAGATCAGGGTCTGATCTGGAGGTAATTTGGATATATGTCACAGCAGAAAATGTTTAATAGCTGGTCTCTTATCCAAGATGACCCGACTGACGTCGCTTGTAAGCAAAGCATCATGTATGCCGCATTTAGCGGAGTACGGCAGTCTGGTTTGGGGAAACGAATGAGCGCATTAAAACTGGTGACGTTGCATGGTTAAGTTGAGACAATTCTTGAAAAATGGCGCCATATGCTTTCAGGTCCTAATATTGATATTTCAGTGTGAACTGTGTGCTGTGTTTTGCAGAATAGGTGTGAGTGGGTACGGGCATCTGCGAGTCGGATTTATTGATCACTACATACACGCACAACGCGATTTCCCCCCCCATTTAACTTACTAGTTTCTTTCTTTAGCCGTCGGCAAATGTACGAACGATATACCATATTCGCAATTTCATATAAAAACCGGTTTTGTTGGGTAAGTGTCTGTCTAAAACGTGGGTGAGCTCGTCTTACCAGTTAATGATTTCTTTACGAGACGCATATTCTGTGTTTGGTTAGATATAAACACGTGGTGTGCGTGTAGAGCTGTTCGTATGGACGTGCATGTACTTGACAGCATCCAGATCTGAAACTAATGACAACGCCAGCGTGCAGAAGGTCCAAAGTCTGCAGAAAGACGAGCGCTATCTCATTACTCGATAGATCACCCTCCCCCTCCTCCCCACCCCGGACCCATGGGTGCTGTTTAATCTCATGTTTATGTGGGACGCTAATCTGGTACACTGTGCACCATCTATTTCAGGACCTGTGTGCTGAGAAGCCCTTCATCGCTACATGCGTCGCACTGGCCCTACGATCACCAGCAGCCTCCCAGCTCTTCTCGCATCCAGCGGATACGGGAGATAGGTGGACGCCAGCAATGGCGGAGTCTTCGCTGGGTAAACGTTTGTCTATAGCGCATTAATTAATCTGAAGGCTGTTGGCCGGATTCTCAATCCTCTTCGTAAATGTATGTCTGGAAATGCCCCCCCCCCCATCCAGCTCGGATGCGTGTTTGTTCTACATAGCTAACCTCCTTTCAAAAAGGAGAGCGAATGGGAACTATTTAAAGGTGACTTGCTTTTCTTAACACTCTTGTAATTGGCGCCCGTTGAAGGGCACGACAGGCAGTTTTGGCTCATAGAATAATGGTTTCACGGAGGTGCACGCCGTGTTTCATCAGCATGGCATTTGCAAACGTGATTATCTGCAGAGAACGAAAACTTCGGACACCTGTCACATGGGTTTATGTAGTATCGGTAGTTGCTTGTTTAATTGTGGTTTTTGGTCAAACTGTAGCGTTCAGTCTAATTAGTACAGGAAGTTCACTCTTGATTTTTTTTTTCTCTTTTTACTTTAACAGAGAGCCCAAACATGTCCTGCAACTCTTCCAGGTTAATGTATCCTTCGAGGAATCACACTCACTCCTCGATGCCTTTGTCCAAACAGTCCTACAGTGTTTTAAGTGCCTTTTGCTCGGAAGGGAACATAGCGCAGTGCATCTCATACATAAATCAGGTAAATGGCTACAGATGTTTGCAAACATTTAACTCGGTAACAGTGAAATTTTTGGTGTATCTTCTGGGGAGCGGCAAGGCTTTTGTATATTTGGTAAATATGTTTGAAAAATATTTCCCATTAAATTGGAAACGCCGTCTGGATTTGATTTCCATAGGAGATGTCCTCACTGGGCTTCCCCGCCGTGTGTAATGAGCTGGACAGCGGCGGCGATCTGAAGGCGGTGTCGGTGCTGAACAACATGTACGAGCTGCTGCAGCTGCACCGCCGCAGCCTGCGAGCCCTGGAGGAGCTGGAGACGGAGCAGCTGAAGAGCGCCAGCCACCTGGAGCACCTGAAGCTCTGCAACTCTAGGCTCAAGGTGGCGCGCGGGGGGAGTAGCGCCGCGTGCGGGGGGGGGGGGGCGCGTGCCGAATTACGGCTCATTAACTTACCGATAATAAACGCGGGAATGAAACCTCCGGCATCGATTACAGATGTTTAATGGTATATGCGGTGTTCTTTTTGAAGCTGCATATGAACAGTCTTGATTAATAGTCTCTTTCCGTGCTTCAAGTCTGCATAAGTGAATTACGAATTCGAAATATTGATTTTTCATTTTAAATGAGTTGAATGTATAAGGGCAATTGGAGACGCTACTACGGAGTACGTGAACAATTTAAAGTCCAGCTCTGGGACTGTCGGTTGTAGGAGCAACTGGAGCAGTCCAGAAGGGAGAGCACGGGGCTCTGTGAACGGGAGCGGCAACTCCAGATGAAAGTCAAGAGCTTACAGAACTGCCTGAAAAACGAGAAGGAGGAGGTGAGCATTTGGGGCTGCTTTGGAGAGCAACTGCAAATTTTATTTCTAAATTCAGGTTGGTTTAGTGTTGCAGCTCTGAGCTTGTTAAGCGGTTCATTTGGTGCTCTGTAAATTGTGCGAGCACGTACGGTCTTGTTAATATCCATTGTCTGCCCGTCCGATCAAAGTATTTTAGAAACGGGAGATAATTAATCTTTCATGACTCGTACAATTGGAGTATAAATCTTTAACATCTCGTTTTGTGTGAACCCTTGTGACTATTCACAGAACTTTGGTTTTACCATATATTTACCTGTCTGACTTGGTGTGTGAAGGTGCAATTCAATTTGTGCACTTAAATTTCAGTGGTGCATTAGTATTCAATAAGGAAAAAAAGGTACAGCCCTGGTATAGTTTTGTTCCCCAAGGTACAAATAACACAAATGGTACAATAATGTTCCTGAAAGAGTCAATTTCTGTACCTTAAATGAGACCTGTGTTTCCTAATCTGGTCCTTGGGGACCCACGGGGTCCATGTTTTTGCTCCCTGTCTGACAGTCCACATTTTTGCTTCCTACTGGGAACTGGGAGAAACATGGTCTGTTTGGGCTCGTGAGGACCAGATTGGGAAACTCTGAATTAAACTAAACTAAAAAATTTAAGTAAAAGGTACATTTACCTGCAGCTATGGTACAATTGGCAGACCCTTGGGGATACAGCCACAGTGACAAGTAATTATACACTCAAAGCTACAAATTGGTACTTTTGTGACAGTGCTCCTGCATTTTCCTATGTCACATTTGCTATCCTGTTTATAAATCACTAAAATGTCACATGAGGGCAACAGGGAAGGGATTGTGACCCAGTGATCCACCTCAGGAAGGTGTACCGTTATTCTCAGAATGGTGGTTTTTGCTTATCAATCCTTAATCTGGTTTTAACAGCCTTATAATTTAGACTGTGTCCTTCCACTGCCAGTCAGAGTGTGATTATCCTACGTACTGGTGGATTCCCATGTAGAAGATCCCAAAGAAGACCTTTGAAATTCATGGAGGCCAAGAACCCTGAAGGTTCAGTGATCCATTGGCTTCTGCTAAAGTTCAGATCTTGAATGTAGAGCATAACAGAACTCCACGGGTATTTATAATATGCTATAAGGTTTGTAGATTGTAGTGGTCTGGGCTAACCCAGGCTTCAACAGAGCTTCTTGATTTAAGTCCGGTGTGGTCTGATGTTTTGTTCTTCAGCATTTGGTGTGGACTGCTGCCGCTGCTGAAGTCGTGACTTCAGTGTTATCAGCAGCTTTTGGAAACACTGCTGTAGAGGATAGTGCCAGGACATTTATCTGCAGTATGTGCTGAGCGGAAAGTGGGCCATGCAGAGACCTGCTCCCCATTTAAATGGTGCACTAGGACCTCAAGCCTTAACGTCAGAATCCTGTGCGAAGGAATGGATCAGCCTTTTTAATTCTAACCTCTTCCGGTTGTGCTGACACCGACAAAGTCTGGCATAGCCTCATTAGCTGGACTGGATGCTCTGGTGTATAAATGTTTCATCACTACTGAAATGGTACTAACTCTTGGAGTTGAAGTTGCTGTTGACATTTCATCTGATTACAATTAAAAATGTGGCGGGGGCCCAACTTGAGATTCTGGGAAGTCGCACTGAGCATGCAGATCAATTGGTTGTGAAGCTCTCAGTTTTAGAATTAGGTGATCAGTGGTCATTGTTAACACACCACAGCACACAGTGCGCAACAACGAAATGTGTCCTCTGCATTTAACCCATATGTGACTTTCGTGACATAGCAGGGGGCAGCTAATTCAGTGCCCGGGGAGCAGTGCTTGGGGACGGTACCTTGCTCAGGGTACCTCAGTGATGCCTTGCTGGTCGGGGATTCGAATCTGCAATCTTTCGATTACAAGTGCGCTTCCCTAACCATCAAGCCACCACTGCCCACATTTAAGGCTAGAAGTGCAGTTGGTACACCTTGCAGGTCCTGTAGGCCTACCTTGCAGGTCCAAAATAGTCACTCATCACGATTGGCTAGGGGTCACCCTGGTCGAACATGACACTATTTAGATTTTAGTACTTGGTCTGCCTGTAGCTCATATGAAGCATTTCTCCTGAATTGTCTGAAGATCAATCATTGATGCTCTGAGCTCACTGAGAGGTTGACATGGGTGTCTTTGGAGACCAGCTGCAAGTAGGTTACTGTGCATGGAGCTAATTTTGGCTGTTTCTGTGTGCAGTCCTTGGGCTAGGTGTCCAGGTTTGTGTATTTCTCTAGATAACCTGCAACTTGTTCCGTTGTGATAAAGTTTACTATAAAACATGATCCCACATTAACACTGAAGGATTTGTTTTTAAATGGCTTGTGTGAAAATCAGTATACTTCAGATGGAATTTAGGTCTTGCAGGTGCAGCCTATTCCTGTCAGACATGTTGTCCTTATATTAAAAAGAATTTTACTGTGTTACTGGAAGCAAATCTGTGTCCCAGTTATGCCCGCCTGCAGGGAAAACCTGTGCTGTTGTCTTTGCCGTATGTGCAGATCAGCCTGCCAAGCCACCGTCCCTCCTGAAAGGCTTCTCTGTCAAAACAAACATGCAAACCTCTGAATCGGATCCATAGTGACCTGTCATGTCTCACTGTCCAGGCAATAACAGTACTGTGAAAACCTAGAGATATGGTAGACTGTCCTGTACTCACTGCATGATGGGAATCCATACTGGCAAAAAATGCATGGCTGGTGTTTAAAACTACTCAGTTTTTGGGGCGTGTGTTCTGTCTCGGCCTCGTTTTAGCGTTTATCTTTCTTGGCCAGCTACTGACACTCACTTGAAAGCTGCCCTTATCTCATCAGCTGGATGATTACTGCATGCAGCTCATTACGTCTGTTTCCTTGTTGCACTGGAGTGCACTTTATTACTCAGGAGCTAAACTGCTGGGAGCAGGGGTGCTGCTGGATATTCTGTACCCCCTTACGGGGGGGTGGGGGGGGGGGGTGGTCTCCACTGCAGAAATTTAGGGTGGGGGGGGGGAGTTCCCTATGGTAAAATTTACAGAGTGGCTGTATATTGTTCCTCAAGTGACATGCATTAATATTTTTCATATTTGAAGGCCCTGATAAAGTCGCAGACCCCCAGATCCTGGCAGACCATGTGAGGCTTGCTGAAGTTGCATCTGTGCATGACAAACCAGGGCAGAGCTGATCTACACACCAATGTAGATAACGAATGTCATCAGCTGTTTTATGTGGTGATAAGTCAGCAAGCATGTTATTTGCTGGACTAGCAAGCTAATATTGGTAACTGATTGAATCATACGGAGGCAGGTGTTGACAAACACTAATGTAAAGAAACAGACCTTTTGCTTGGTAACTGTCACCCTCTCCTCTCAGCTTTTTTTTTGTAGCCTTAAAATCCAGGATTCATAACAACTTCTTCAGACAACCAATATCAGGCAGTGTCATGCGAGTGAAGGCAAAGCTGAATCATTCCAGCTAAAACGGGGGAAGTACAGTGTGTCTTTTTTTTTTTTTTACTTTTTTGCAAAAAGAGAATTATAATAATTGCAAAATTCTATCTTCTTCAAATTGTAATTTCAATAACCGTCCAATAAAGGTTATAAAATTGTTCCATCCTAATCTCCCCCCTTCTCTGTGGCCCTAGTAGGAGACCCTGCAATCTGAAGGCATTGTGGGGAAATGGTCTGTAATGTGGCTGAGTACAGTAATACAGTAATGAGTACAGTAACACAGTATTCCCCTTGTATTTACAGGTGGTGCGTTGAGACATACTGTGGATAGCAGATAATAGCAGACCGTCCATGCAATCTGTATATACATGAGTTTTGTGTACTTGGTACTTAAATATGGAAATTGATAAATCACACCCAGTAGGATATTAACATTCTACAGCAACAATAAAATACATTATACAGTACTGTACACATTCTCTCTCTCTCTCAAATGAAAGCAATTCTGATGTTGTAGCCTAATTCTCTAGAGACTGTAGAGCAATGGAGAAAATATAATTTATCAAGGGATGATGGAACAATGAAAATTATGCTTTTTATACCCCACAAATGGAAAATGAGAAATATACAGGTTTTTTCGACCTACGGTAAACCGCAGATAACTGAATCCACGGATGCGGATGACTTCTGTATATTCGTTTACAAAATGGTCAAGCTCTATATCCTTTCACCCTTAAAGATGTCGGCTTGTTGCAGGAAATGCCTGAATTACATGTCTGAATTCAACTTTCCCCAGGTACAAAAGTTACAGAATATAATATCCAGTCGTGCCAGCCAGTATAACCATGACATGAAGCGTAAGGAGAGGGAGTTCAGCAAGCTGAAGGAGCGTCTGAACCAGCTTTTAATCGACAAGAAGGACAAGAGACTGGGTACGTCTCCTGCATGCCTGTGATGCTCATGAACCCTGTTTCATAGTCTAAATACTAGAACTCGTGGCCATAAGTGGAAATTAGCGGGAGAACATTTTAAAACAAATTTGAGGAAGCACT
>JAODJU010000043.1:15543660-15554751 GCA_026776725.1 Gnathonemus echidnorhynchus
AACAACTCTGAGCTATTAGTTAAGTTCTCCCCAAATGAGCTTGATGGGCTGAATGGCCTCCTCTCGTTTGTAAATTTATGTTCTTATCAGAGACCTTGCTTGATTGCTTTCTTGGTTGCTTTTAGTGTGAATGCTGAATATGGGTTTTACACAGTTTGTTTGTACCTCGTTCCCCAGCTATTGAAGTCTTGAATTATGTGGGGAGATCTGATGGCAAGAGAAGCCTTTGGAAGACTGTGAAAACCGAAGCAAGGTGCATTCAGCCTTGGCTCTTATCAATGTCTTAGGTGTCGTCTTAGGACGTCTTACTAACAGTTTGGTGCCTGTTTTTCAGGAACGAGGGTGAGATGTATCAGACCCTTTTGAATGATTATGAGAGCCGGCAGAAGGAGCTGCTGGTGGAGAATGCAGAGCTCAAGAAGGTTTTGCAGCAGATGAAAAAGGAGATGGTCTCCATTTTGAGTCCGAGGAAGCACAGCCAGAAAGGAGAGACGATTGATGACAGCCTCGAGCTGGTTAATGACCTCCCCTCTCATCTCCCGTAATCAAAAGGGAATATTCAGAATTCGTGTCAGACTAAGTGGGGGCGTGTCTTTGCAGCCCGGGTCCGAAAATGAGGAGGAGGTGTGCGATTCGAGCCGGGAGACGCTGGAGCTGTCGTGTGAGCATGCCCGTGAGCAGCTCACCAACAGCATCCGGCAGCAGTGGAGACGGCTGAAGAACCACATGGAGAAGCTGGACAATCAAGGTGAACGCTTGATGGGATGTACCATTATCAGTTTGGGGGGGGGGGGGGGGGGGGGTGGGACTCAGGCCTGATGAGGTATTAGAAACAATAGGATCTAGAGCTGTGGATTGCCATCCTATTTCCAGAAGTTTCTCCTTGACTATAATCCATGCTGATTTGATTATGGTGCAATTACTGAGCTCTTGGTATCTTGGCTTCCGCTAATCATCTCCATTTAATTACTACTATGTTACTTACGGATGGATCTTTGATTTTCCCCTTTAGCGTAATTCTGTGTTTGAAATTAACTATTGTCTTGCTCTTTGTATTACTAGAAGCTGGTAAATCCAGGTTATGCTAATTAGCGACTGATTCAAGAAGCATCCCCATTAAAAGGCTCAGAATTCATTAAGTCTAATTGGCTGCGCAGTACATTTTACATCATATGAACCCAGACGTTTTCTTAGTCATTTGGACAGGCAGGTACTTTTTATTGTTGGCTCAGGCAGTTGGGCATCTGCTGGTGTCCAGAAGGTTGTGGGTTCAAGTCCTGTGGCTGACAATACCACGACCTGGGCAAAGGCCTTTAACCCAAACCACTCCAGGGACGCTGACTCTGTGCACAGACTCCAGGCTTTAATGACGTGCATGTTGCTCTGGACCAAAGCATCTGCCAAGTGGAATCCTGTGTGATTTCTGGGCTTTTCCTACTTACTGCCAGATTTTTTTTTTCTTTAACCTGAGTGTACAGAGCCTTCATTTATGTGCAGTGGTTGATTTATGAATATTTTGAAAAAGTTTTAACAAATATTTCTGGCACCAGTGTAGCATTTAAATTTGATTTTTGTTTTTGCCTCCTTTGAAATCCAGTTTAGTATTTTAGTTTTCAGTGCTTTATTACTTTTGTTTCTATTTACTTTTTTCCAGTATTTTTTTTATTTTATTTCAAGGGACACTGAAAGTTAGAGAGCTGGTTTGTGTGTCTGATCTTTAGGGAGACCTACATAAATACAGTGCACATGTTCCAGTGTCCTCAAAGTGGGCAAAACAGGTTGTTGGTATTAGTGATGTTTCAGTATAAGCAAAGCATCATTTTCTAAAGTGGTATTAAATCATAACAAAGTGTTTGACTTCATCTGTTAGTCTCCAAAGCAATATTTTGTAGTTTTCATTTAGCTTATTTTCGTGTCTTAACATTTTCACAAACTGGAATATCTGCTAGTTGTAGTGTTCACTAACAATGACCCTGCCTGGTACACAGCATCCTTGGTGCAGAATGGCTCACTGGGTGACAATGAAGTCATTTCCAGGAAGAGCCACGAGGAGACTGTGGAGAAGCTGAAGCTGGAGATCCAGCAGTGTAAGGACTTCATCCAAACGCAGCAGCAGCTGTGGCAGGTATGATCTGGAGAGCCCAGTCTGATGGGACCGTTTATCGAGTATGGTCACCTGCATGAACCACCTGGCTCTCTACTGCCCCCAACTGAGTGCAGCAGCAACTCAGCTACCCGTGCGACGACGAGACGGCTGCCCTCCTGAACGACTGCTACATGCTGGAGGAGAAGGAGCGCCTCAAGGAGGAGTGGAGACTCTTCGACGAACAGAAGAAAAATTTTGAGAAGGAGAGAAGGAATTTCACAGAAGCTGCCATTAGACTTGGCCATGAGGTACTGGGTACTGGGAGTGTTTACAAATGCTGGGCTCCTCTGGAGTTTTAAGGAAAAAAAGGTCCACATCTTTCTGAAATGACCACAAATTTCTCTCCTCTTTGCGTCCGTCAGAGGAAGGCGTTTGAGGAGGACCGAGCGATGTGGCTCAAGCATCAGTTCCTGAACATGACGCCGTTTCTGGACCGTAAGAAATCGCAAAGTGCCTTAAAGAGTGAGTGCCATTTGGATGCTTGCCATCGCAGCAGAATGCAGGAGGATAAAATGGATTGTGACATGATCTTCACCCTGTGACCTTCCTCAGGTCCCGAGTCTGAAGTGGCCGTCGCTCCAGAATCGCAGTATCACACTTTCACCACCCCCAAAGCGGCGCCAACAAAGATCCCGTCAACAACTGACCTCTACCGCACACTCCGCCTCCTCCCTGACCACGGGTACCCTTCACTTTCAGTGTATTTCTGCTTAATTAATTTCTGCAAAAAAAATATCATGCTTTTGTAATTCTTTTACAGCTCACCTAGAAGCCAACCAAAGAATGGAAACTGGCAGGACTCCGACGTCATCCTCAGCCGAGATGTTTCTGCCAAATCGGGATTCCTTGGAGCAGCCGATTGCAGTATCTATTCGTTTGTTGGCACTGAGAGCAGTCCAAACTGACGCTTTGCACTTCTTCGACTTTATAAAGACATTTCAAAAATGCTGGCCCTATGTGATCCATGAAGATTATTTTTACAACAGTTCTATTGGTCATCTGATGCTTGAAAAAACATGCCAAAAACTCATTCTATCTTTTTTTTTTTTTTTAAATATATCCAGTGATGAATTTGTCTTCATGAGCCAGTTTTAACGCGTGTGTGCAGTTATCCTATGGGAGCATCCCGCTTTAGATTATTGACAGCTGATTGTAGTGCAAATATTCATCCCAAATCTTCAAAGATGTTTTATAGGTCTTGTCTGTGTATATTTGAGATTTAGTTTATATACCTGCAGTGTATTTATTTTGTAATGTAGATCTTTTGGGGGGAATTTATGTAGCTTAAGTTACACATTTTAAGAATTTTATATCTCTGTAGACTTCTATAGACTAACTTTTGAGTTTCTGACACCCCAACCCTCGATAGACCGTTCGCAAATCCATGGTGTTTGAATTACTCATGCTGCTCTTACAGTCAATGCAATAATTAGCTTTTGAATTAAATGTAATTAAAATGCATATAATAAACTTGTCTGTTTCACACATTCCTGGTATTGATAAAGTGTTTAAATTGTGAATTGTACATATGGATAAAATTCTTAAGATTATGAATCCAAGGATCTAGAAAGATGTTTAACGGTTTGCTGTGAAAAGATTGGTATGATTATTACCCAGGGAAATGGCTAAGTTGTGGCATTGGCTTTATTGAGTATCGCTTAAAACTGTTATCCTGTGTTTTTGTTCTCCAATCTTGACCATATAGAGCTACGTGGTTTAATAGTTTTACTTAAATTATATTTTAAGCGTGGATGACAAGATCATTTCCTCAAAGTTAAATACTGGTTTAGCGGATGTATTCTAGTTTTATGATGTATACACGCTAAACGTGGGACTTTAGTACTGATTCGCCAATTATACGTTCCGATTAATCCAACGCCATATCCTAACTGGGAATAAACTTTCGAGTGAAACTTATTCAGTTGCCCGAGTTGTTGTTTTGCGCATGCGAAGAATTGTTCTCGTCTTTACATCAAGGGAACAACTTTGCGCATGCGCACTAACGTTTACGTCTTTTAAACTAATGGTACAGTCGCAAAAAATTGCAGTTCAAGCGTATAATGCAACTTGTATTACAAAAAGGAGTAACTGTATATGTCCTTTCTCATTTACAGCTGATTCTTCAAGGCATTTTTAGGTTTCATTTACATTTGTGAATAAATAATTTGGCATATATATAATTTCAATATAAAAAATAGTTTCCGTTTGTGTTTTTAAATAATAAAATACAGCATTATTGTAGGGGAATTTTACATCCAGACAACGCTTCGAATAGGTGTTTTACATCAATTCAAAAGTATAACATTTAATATTCATAAAATTTTCGTTTGCGGGATATGTTTTAAATTGTATTTCTTACTTGTTAGTTACAATTTTTTTATTGCTTAAAGTCCAGGCATTCTTCCGATTTATATCTTCAAACGGAGAATTCCAAAAGAAAGTACAACACAAAGCAGCATAGCTGTGCATTAGGATTTTGATGTACGCGTATTTCTTAATTTTTAACAAACCTTTTATGTTAATACCACTTATCATTACGTCTGTTATTACGTCTGTTGTGTTACAATCTTGCAGTAGTTTAATACAAGCATTGCAAAAGTGCTCTCTGGGACTTACTGGAACAGTACATTTAGTTAAAAAAATTATGCAAGTGAGCGAACGACCTTCTTGACTGATCAGCTGAGAAACTGATAGAATGTTATTTTTAAACAATATATATATTGTTATATATATATATATATATATATATATAGTCTAGCCTCATATATATATACATACACACACGTTATACATGTTTATATTTGTGTGTGTGTGTGTATTGTTATGCATATGAATTATTCCAAATTAGAATAATTCGATTCTATAGGACCTCAACATCTTCATCCGTCGATCTGTTTTGCGCCTGCGCAGAAGTCCTCCCTCCCCGCCAATCAGAGACTCATCCTCCTTGGAACTGTGGAGCTGCTTGGCGCCTGCGCAGGGTGAACCCCCACAAAGAAAAGGCGAAGCTGAGGCGAAAAGCGGAAGCGTGATTAAATCCAGCGCTGGGTCCGACAAGCTTCTACTCCGACAAAATGTCCAGCTCATCGAACCTTATCGCAATGAGAAAGATCGTGCAGCAGCTGCGTTTCGAAGCAAAGATTAACAGAGTGAAGGTATCCGAGTAAACTTTTGCTTTGCGAAAGGCGGTTAGACGCGTAGAAAAAGCGGGCAGGTCTTTAGGGCGTGGGGAGGGAGTCCTCTGCGAGATTACTTTTTATAATTGTGGTTTGGAAATGTGGCATATGTGGTTTCATTAAGTATCCCCACATCGTACTGGAAGACCCAGTTTTTAAAAATGGGGTTTCCGACCCTGTGCTGCCATTTCTTTGGTAATATGCCAATTGGAAGAGTAGTGGGCCTGTTTAGCGATGTTGTAACCTCTGGATTGGTAAACTAACGGAACTTTTTCATGTCGTCGTTATTTCGGGTAATGTAGGAATGTGTGTAAATCCGGAATAATGGGACAGGTGTGATACCGAATTCTGCGCCGAGGCTCGTGTCGGTCTCGGTTCGACAGTCCTGCTCAGTAGGTTAATTCCCGCATTTCCGTTGGAGACGGACATCGACCTTAGAGAATACTGGTACTTAAAACGACCAATTTACATACCCTGCTGCGAGGGAAACTGGCTGACTGAAATTGACCATTAGAGTTGTTGTTGTTCGTTGTCATCGAAATAGAAATCATGATGTGGATTTTGGTGATCTTTATTAAGTCACTGCCACCTAATACTGTTTCTTAAATTATAAGTGCCCCACCCATTAATGAAACATATTAGTGTTAAAAGGCAGGGTGACATAAGATGGAGTTTTTACGGTTTCGTTATGGGTGTTCGCACTGAAACACACCCCGGAGCGTGAGGGTGCCACTCGTTTGCAGTCCATCTTCACATTGTATACTTTGGCAAAAACATGAAGACAAGGGAATGAACTCTATCCTCATTTCATTCATTCTCTTCAACGCGATCTTGCCTCTTGTGGCTTAAGTGTAGATTTGAAATTTGTAATATTTTGCTAAGACGCATGGTATATAGAGTGATGGTGTGTGAGGTGTTGTGGATAATGTGGCAATTGTGTATTTGTGAGGGATTAATAAATGTTCTCAAAGTTTTATACTCTTAAAAAGTAAATGTGCACTTTGGATTGTGGCATCTTCCTATCATGTCACACTTCTGGGCTGGCATGGCTCATTCTGGCTGCCAGCAGCTGTTGATCAGCTCATGTCATTTCTGGCCCTCAGGTGTCTCAGGCAGCTGCAGACTTGCAGCAGTTCTGCCTGGAGAATGCGCAGCAGGACCCCCTGGTGACCGGGATGTCTTCCAATCCCTTCAAGCCGCCAAGGGTCTGCTCTTTCTTGTGACGCCTTCATGGGATGGTAAGGTCAGCCCCACATATTTCCTTGTGTACAGCAGTCTGTTTTGATTTGAGCCCGTTTTTTTTTTCTTGGCCATGTGGTCATTAATCGTAACTGGGGTTCAAGGATTTGGGAATCAAAACTGTCGCGTGAGTATACCTTTGCTGCTAATGTTTGAGGAACGATGTCTCGTTTGATGGGTTATGCGTTTCCATGGTATTGCCACTGGAACGCTGCACTAATGGGTTTAGACTCGGAACTTGCAGCTTAATTCTGGACTTCCTGTGGTGGGTTACAACACAAACAGTAGACAGTTTATCAACAAAATGCAAAGGAGAGTGGATTGCCAAATCCGTGTAAGAATTTCAACCATGACTGGCTAAAGCGTTCGGGAGAAACACCTGACGTGTTATTGAGTGTAGATGTCAAAGCGAGGAAGATGGTTTGAAAGATGACTCTGGGAATAAACCCATTTTTACCTTGTTAATAGGCATCTTGGATTAATGAAATTAACATTTATATTTACCCAAAATATATAATGTCTGGGACTGTCAGTGAAAGCCTTGGTGTCCACATGAACCTCCATCCCCCCCCCCAGTTATGAGACCCAATTATGACATCCATTAAGTTATTCTATGGATAGCTTGAAATGAAATCTACATCAGTCCCCTTGTGGGTGGAGTACTGAAATCTGTTGAAGACTAGTGGCTTCTATATTGAAGGTTATCGACACGAAAATGTTCATGACTGTTCTGTTACTAATTTGGAATGTTTTAGTAACCCAAATGGACATTAAGACTTCCTCTTTTTCTTTTGGGTCCTGTTTAGGTTGTTGACCCCCTTCCCAGAAGCCATATGTGCCGGATGACATGGGGCATTGCATTGATAATAGCTGGCTCTCTCCACCTTTTCCATTGTACTCTGTGCCTCACAGGGATTAAACTGCCAATTGTTTTTTCCCACCAGCATTGATATGACACTTGCCCTGCAGGTGCTTGTTATACTTGGATGTAGTTGAAGGAAAGAGCTTTACTGGTTTTTGCATTTGTGCCTTTTTATGATGTTATCTATTTTCACTTGCAAGTGTTGACTTTTATAACAAATAAAAACAAAACACAATCCATGAGATGCCTTTCCATTATTATGAGGAATATTTACCTGGTTTTGTGTGTCAAACTGCTGGTTAAACCTAGCAATGAATTCAGTAATTTCTCTGCCCTTCTAAGAACTAGTTCAGTCAGCAATTAGTCATGCATGTTTTATCTTGTTGCTCTCTGGCAGAATGTTTTGTTGCACTGAGAATGTATTGATCTGCTGTTTCTGTCTCATCTTACAAAATAAAGCATTACTGAGCAGGGAACTTGGAGTGTAACGATGTAATAAGGGGAAACCGCTTTAGCCGCTTTCCTACTGAAGTTCAGGAACTTGCTGGTTCCTAGTCCTTGGGCTGTCACAACTGGGAACTTCGTAGTTCCTGGCCACCTTGTGGTATATATAGTGTTGCATCCTATTGTCGGGAGTGGCGATTTAGACTGCATTATTAAAATGACTGTAAGTAGTCATCTCTGAGGGGTCACTGAATTTTTAGCCATAGAAGGCTAAAGAAAAGAATTTCGCTGTCATACACTTACATCTGACAACTTTATTTTCAAAGATCTGACCCAGATCACAAACAGTAAACTGTCTACGTGCCCAGTCCCAGATTCGTCTTCACAGACTGCTTTAACAGACACGTACATATTCAGCGCATGGTTATCCAACCAACCCAAATCCATGTTCCCTGGGCTTCAGTTTGTTTTCCAAGCAATCAAGAAAAAAAATGTATACCAGTCCTCTGTACCAGGAGAGCAGTGACACTGATTACTTGCAGGGTTATTTAAAAAGAGAAATATCAGATTTGTAAACCTTTGCCCAGTTTCCAGTGCACAAAAAGAACAAGGGTTGAGAGAGAGTGAACACTGCTCACCTGATCACCTTCACAGTCCTCCAGACAGGTGTAGGGGGCACCCATAAAGCTCACTGTCAAAGTGGTACGAAGGCATGGACAATAATGCTAACGATGTCAATAATTAAAACAAACAGGACCAAATTAAAGGAACAGGTTCTGGGCAAGGTTCAGAGCTGTGACAGCTTGGTGATTAACTAATGTTCAGATGACGTTAAACTGCGGGTGGGCAGCCAAGGATTCAATTCTACCAGCCAGGGTGGTGGAATGGATATTTCTAGAAGTCCCTTGAAATCTTAAAATGAGTGTGTAGATCACAGATTGATTACCTAAATTTTACTAGTCACAGAAAAATCAACTCAAAATAACCAGCTGAACTAAATAATGTGAAACACTAATTTCCTCGGCTCTATATCAAAATTAAATATCAGCACAAATGCAGCTGTGAAAAACCTTTATCTAAAAGTACATGTGCTTGCTAACCATGGTCAGAAACAATCTGCATTTTATAGAAATCCAATCAAGCTTAAAGCTGGAGCAAATGATCCCTGATGGACTGTATGTACACGCTGTACATGGAGATCGCTACACCCCTTCCTGTCCTCAGCCAAGTCAAGCACCATTTTATACCTGTACGTTTCAAACCTTTAACCCATCAGGCTTGAATGCATTTATAAAGCCAGGTTCCTTAAGGCCTGAGTTACAACGTAGTCAAACATGCTGGAAATATTCTCACAGAATACTCCTTCAAGCAATTAAAAAAAAAAAAACTAAAAGAAAATCACTAGTCACAACAGTACAGAAATTTTCTTTGCCATAATTTGGCATTTCAGTCTTTAACTCCAAAAGGTGCGTGAAACGCTCATTTGGACTTCTCAGCAGACAGGATGCAGGATCCCTTTCCTTGCCAAATCAGGCAGACGTTCCAGTTTCATCGCGCAGCTGTTCCGTCAGTGTACCGTATCCCTTTTTAGAACAAAAGGAAGACACTCATGAGAGGGAACATGGCACCCAGAACTTCAGGGGTCAAGCAGCAGCCAGAGCACAATCCCAGCCTGTCTGATCCGGTACGAGGTGTGCCAGACAGCGGCCTCGGAGGTCCAAACAAAGCCTGACTCAGGAACGGTTTACGGTCTGCTGGAAAAAGGTGCTTCAGTTCCATGTCATATCCAGGTACTATTAATGCAGGTCCCATGAGGATCATTCAAACCGACAGTCTTCTCTGCTTACATCCAAGTCAAGTTTAGAAAATTCCTCTATAGGTCTTTCATCCAACAAATGTCCAGGATATCCAACAGAAAGTGATAGTTGGTAAACAACTTTTTTTTTTACATCATAACCAACAATGGCAGCAATCATACAATAAAAAGAATAAAACAAGTAAACAAAAATCCTACACGATTCACCCTTTCCGTTTCAAAACAGGAAAAAAAGACCCAAAAATCTGAGATTCAAAGTCTTGTACCTGTATGACCCAAGCGGCTGCGGCAGGGTGAAGGACAGACCCACGCAGATCGCCCCCTTCATTGCTTCAAGTAAATTTGCATAAGGCGCAAAGCTCCGTCCGCAAGAGTCCCCCGGTGATTGTCGTGTTTGGCGTTGCGCCGGGAGGCGGGGCTACGACACGTTGTTTTTCAGGTGCTGTGTCTGCAGCGGCTTCACATGGTATTCGTAGATCTTCAGTGCTGGACCCAGCTTGATGGACAGGCCGGTGAGGACGTCGTTCCGTGTCATCAGGAGCAGCGACTTCCCGTCGATTTCCTGAAGGGGGAGACAAACGCTCAGCTAGGACACAATACCAGCAGGTGGTGCAGCAATTAAGGGCACAGTGTTGGCTTAAGACCCAGGTAGTAATGATATGGCAATCGTGGACCACATCATGTAATATAAGAGTATCAATCGACAATACTCTCCTGAAGGAGCAACACTGTATATAGAATGAAACAAATATTTTATAATTTTCCCCATTTTCAAAATTTGCCAAAAACCAGAACCACACATTTAAAAAATTTTAAAGGAAAAATGTACTCAGAAGTATCGATCTCACTTTTTCTGTCCCGATACCTGAGCTTTGGGTATCAGCCGATACCGAATGCTAATCCGATACCAGTGTATAATTAATAAGCTGTAGGCTTTGCTTTCAAAATACAGTACAACTGTTTCAAATTACAGTACTATACAAATAAAATTACTGGAATGTGTATAATTCAAATACGCTACAATACAGTAGCCTACTGTACATAAAATATAGATTACTATAGTTTCGCTGTTGCATGTCATTGGCTCGTGTTTGGCAGTTTATCATAAGTTTGATGAGTCTATACTTCTCATTGAGAGAAAATGACTTTCTTTTTCCCATAAGGTTTTCTGTGCAGCCAACATTAGCCTCAGGTTGCTAGCCAGAAGCAGATGGGGTAATTACTAGGGGTGTAAATCACAGCTTTCCTCGCGATACGATACAATATTGATTCCTTAAGCCAATGGTTTGATTTTTTTTTTGATACCTCAGAAATTCCCATGATACGATACGATTCGATTCGATTCAGTTCGATACTGGGGTTAGTAGTCGAAATGATGAAATTTCACACAATCCTTTACATTTCAATG
>JAODJU010000043.1:15560315-15585614 GCA_026776725.1 Gnathonemus echidnorhynchus
GGGGGGGTTGATCCGCCTTGGAGATGCGCTGCACACCTTCCATGTGCTTTAGTCAAGAAGCGAAAGCCAGAGCAGCAGGCAGTGAATGCAGTGACGGCTGGACCTTCTGCTGTATAACAGAATCTGCTGCACACTGGGCTGTAGGGATTCCAAGATACGCAACTTACTCAGTAAGGAATAAAATGGGACCAAATGCACGTCCTGTTCCAGCCAGACCTTGCTCATCTACACGATGCTGCAAAAAGGGGGCAATCTGGATATAAGTAAACAGTCCACTAAGGTGCGGACAAGAAGCAAAATAAATCTTAAATTTTCTCATTCCACTCTTGCTCCACACAATTGCTCTACAATTAGGCCCAGAAGTAGGTGTTATTTTAACAAGATGTTGCAGATTACAGGGAGCAGCAGACAACTAGGCTCTGCTGGCATTTGCTCCAGAAGCTCCTCCTGGTGTTTCCACTTTGTTCCCCTTCCCGCTAAAGCTCACTCCTTGGCCACCCCCCCCCCCCAACCTTCCCCTGGCCACACCACAGTGCGCTCTCCCATTGATGCACATGGAGAGCCAGTTGCCTAGCAACATAGAGGAACAGTGCTTGACAATGTACTGCAGTGTTGGGGAGAGAGAAATCACTGAATATGTAATTGGCAATCATAAACCAACTAAGCAGCTATTGATAATCAATTATTAAAGGGTAGTTTAATACTCATTAAAAAGAAATTCAATATTATTCCAGGGTTTGCTTGAATCTCAGGCTAAATTAAGAATAAAATAAAGCTCAGCGTCCTTGAAATGGAAAAATTGTTTTTTCTTGACTGTCATATAATCGAGCCGCTGGCATTAAGTTTTTTCTGTAGCTTATTTCACTTCCCTACGCATCTGTTACTCTTATCAAGGCCTAAAATGATACAGCACTACTTTTAAGCATAAAGCATAAATTGCATAATCCACATAAAATACAAGACGACTGCGTCTGATGAGCGACGCTTGCTCATCTATTCTGTCAGCTACTGCATTTGTCATTAATTTTAGAGCACAGATGGATGACAAGTCTTGGAAAGACCAGGGATGAAAGTCTCTTTATTTGGAGCAGCGGGCGTCGCGCGGGGGCACGTATTATCGCGGCACCGGCGCTTGTCTCGCGGAAATGCGCGCGCCCGCGTTATATAACAATAGGGCTGATTACGGTGTATAAAAAGAAAAAAGGTTCACTTAAAGGGCCAGAAACCCTGTAGCATGGATGCAATACGCTGGGCGTTTAAGTTCAATTAGTAAACCCCAATATGTAGGTAAGCAACGTGCAAGTTATGAAGGGAACTTGCCCCCGCCGCCAATGCTACAACTGCAATACCAAAATGCAGTCTGATGAACAAAAAGAACAATAATGCAAACTCACAACATACCTGATTGTTTTCTGTTTCAGATTTCAAAGTCTATTTTCCCTCATTCAGAAAGCATCTCTCCTGAATTTAATTTGATACCGCTAATGCTGATAAGGCGGTCTGTATGTTTAAAGCTTTTAGTCTTTTCAGCCTGCAAAACTGTACTTGTCAATTTAGTGTCAAATCCAGCTCTGTAGATCTGGCGCCGATATTTGACTGTGAAATGGCAGATTTCACTTGGAAAGCCTTAAACCCGTGAAATCCAGTTAGTTCTCTTAATGTCTATTTTTGATTTCATTATGATTTGTCACTGTAAATCTTTCGCAGCGTCTTAACTTTGACTCGCAGGAACATCTCGGATTTAACGCACAGATCACACTACTTAAATTGCCACTAGCAGTTTCGGTCCAGAGAGGATAACAAACGTCAAAGGACTGACACTGCACGATTCTGAATACTTGATGGAGACTCAGTTTAGATTTATTTACACATGCTGCGCATAATACAATCATATGTCAAATGTAATACAATCCAAAAAACTAGACAAAGAAATTTATTTTTTATTATATTTTTATAAATGGTTATGATGATATCATTCAGGCTTGGCACTTGATTCGCTCCTGTATTCAACAAACAAAAGTTAATAAAAAACAGTCTGTTCTTCTTAACACACTCACTTTCTATCTCACGCACACACAAACACACAAACGGGTCACTATGCCTTTTCACTTGAACCAGACAACGAAAATGTGTTATTTTTTTAACTAACGTGGTTATTTTAAAAGACTTTATTTCTGTCTTGTGTAATTCTGGGTCCTTTATCATACTCACCGTATATTCTCGATCATGCATAAGTAAGGGAGTCACTGGGCTGTTTACGGCTGAGAGCCCAGACAAATATATGACCCATTTAATGAACAACTGCAACCCGTTGCTGGAGAAGCGGAAAAAAAACATTGGTGGACTAACACTTTTAGCAATAGCTCATGCTTAATATCATGAAACCAAAGAAACTGTCACCTTTACAAATGCATCCATAAATGTCCCCACTAAGTAACAGGACTTAAACATAACATCTTCTTTCAACTCTCATTCAAGTTGTCACCCACTGTAACAGCACGGACTGTCATATTTAAAATCAGCTATATTTTGAGAAACAAAACTAATTAGAACACAATTTTCAATTAAATAGATCCTTCAGTTAATTTAAACAAACGCGATAATGTTCAGCTTTTAACACAGTAAGAAAATGCGTACTCAAAAAATAAAGATAAATAAAAAACACAAATAAAGCAGGGTTATGTGTCACATTGGCCTGCCGTGGAAAAGCACTCGATTTAGCGACCTTATATTGCAAAAACATGTCAAACCAGATCACCCTCACGAAATTCAAGCTTAGTGCGGCTGACACTGTTTTCTAACTGTGTCTAACTGTTATAACATCCAAAAGAGATCTTCGCTGTACACGTCATTATGGGGAAAACAAAAAAGCAATAGATTTCTTCTTAAATAAACTGAATTAATTATTTTTAAACCGAGCAAGAATCTGGTGATTTTCTATTAATACACCAAGTACTATTTACACTCGCAAATAATTTTATTTCTCCAAAATCGCTGAGACTCGGCATAGACTCAAATCGTCGTGTGAATAATTAGACGCATTAAAAGTACTGTCTAACCTATTTTGACAGCAAGAAATGCGCACGTTTGTTAACGCCGCCTTTTTATTTCATTTGAAACACCAGCATGGGCTACACCAAAGCCATCTGCCTAGAATGTGACATTTAGCTAGCTGGATGCTGCAAATGCACGAATAAACCAACAGATCACCGCCAAGGCGGAGGGGGAACTTCCTGGATCGCCCCGACCCGAAATTAAACTAGTCAGCCGGCACTTTTTCAAGCGGCAAAACAAAGGCGCTTACCTTATTTTGTGATTTGTGCAGCTGGCTCGTTAGCCAGATTTTGCGAGCAGCTTCCTTCCCTGGACTACATTCACGGCCACGGTTCCCAGCGAAATTGACGGCCTTGGCCAATCGGTTGCTGCCGTTCGCTCGCAGGGGACTCTGGGAGGTGGAGTCTTTCACCTCCCACTTGATGGCGTGAAAAAGCCTGGCTCTGGAGAAACGGTTCAACCGGAACGGAAACCCGAACGGTGGACGACGGCGGGCCCTAGAAAAGGGAGTTTCAGCAAGCAGTAAGGTTGACATGGATGTAAGGGGCGTTAAGATACACTGACGGATAACAAAGGGTTATCGTTGTCTCATGTAATATTTCTTTATTTTCTTTACCAGTTTCATGTAAGTTGTCTTTATTCTGCAACGGACACATGCCATCAGTGCAGATATATTGCATATATAATAAGATTTATATCTTTAAACATAATGTTAACGATGACAACCCTTGGTGTTCTGCGATACTAGCTATTTTAAGTTGGTAATTAGGTCTGAACATTTCATACAAGACAGTTCATTCTTTGAAAATAAAAAGGGCATCAAAAACACACCTTTTGTACAACTGGATTTACACTGAAAGATCAAATAACACTCTGTAGTTGAAATAACGGTCATATATAAGGGTCAAAAAGTCTCCCTGACATTAAGAGGAGACCTTATTAATCAACAGATAGCATATACAGGATTTTGAAGAGCCACACACATAGTACCTGCCTCCACACAAGATTCTCCCTTTTTAGTGCTAACATACCGATATCATGACAGTTTTCTCAGACTTGATATGAAACTGGACAAACATGTCTGCCAAGCAACCTTCATTAGTAATTCAAACTGCTTCCATTCCTAATTAGTCAGCTTCTGAAACGGGCCGACATAGCTCACAGCTTGCAGTCCTCCAGCTGGGGGGTGGGAGCTTCCTAAATTGAGAGCATGCATTTATTTTTGTTTAATCTCTAGCATTTGAAAAGGAGGATTCGGGTACAGAATGATTTGTGAAGTAGCTGGCATTCTGTGCAACATTATGGGTTCGGGATGAGAAATTTCATTACTGATCCTGAGAGCTAAATTTACCTACCTAGAAATATCAAGGATTTCCTGCCATTTTGTATGAAGACCTCAGACAGCACATTGTCTGGAAAAGCATACAGAGAGAGATAATACCTACCGAGATGGTCCATGCAAGAGGTTACCCTGGACTTCCCTGACATCCCAGACAGTTCCTGTTTCAGTGGTACGGGGGGGACCTCCCCCAGCTGCCCGTGAGTCTGTATTGTAAGGGAGGCTGAATATGTGGCCTTTTCAGAGGACACTTCCTGTGTGGAGTGTGCACCTCCCTGACACACTGTAAAAGTCCTCTCTACTCTCAATTCCTCTGCTGTACCAACTCCTCCAACCTCTGCTTCCTAAAAGCAAGATGTCACTACATATGGCTGGTGCCCTTTGTGACCCAAACTGGACATGACCCATCTAACATGCTTCTGCAGACCAAAAATAAGTAATTTGGTGGTAACGATTCACATTGTTTAGATTGTCGGTCTGACTGTAAATCAGACACATTGATTTAATAAGACCAAAACAGATAATCATACTGGAATATGGTATTTGTGATTGAAAGTCTGTTTCATGCGTGCTTGGGACTTAATCAGAGGAAATCACACACATGATTATTTTGTAGCTTGTCTTATTATATTCAATTAGTAACAGTAGCTGGCTGTCCAAGCTTCATATTTAGGCTGGACCAGCAACAACTGAACATCCGAACATTAGCTAAAATTCTCAATACCAATGATAAATGTGATCTCCAGCATTTATTAAAATCTTTTACGTTCATAAACGACAAATTTACCATAGATTATCGCATACAGCTTGCATACAACAGCATGTTTAGTCTAAATGAAATACAAAAGATTAATATTTTCATACAAAGAATTTTCTGTTCTTTTATTAATGTGATATAGGTATTTTTATATAACACACGCGCGCGCGCACACACGCACATACACACAGACCATTTGTTACATATTCTGCTACAGCAAAGTATCTTGTACTTCCCTTGAACACAGAAAAAAATGGGGTGGTCAAAAAATACAAAAAAAGAAAAACAAAAACTGCCATCAGCCTTTCAGATGATGTGCAAAACATTAAATCAAAAACATAGAATTGACAGTGGAGCCCATAATGTTCTTGTGAAACAGCTATAAATGTGAATTTAAAAATATATATATTTCAGTGAGGGGTGTCATGTAGCTTACATAAGGGCTGTAAAAGGATTCATACCAACTGACACACCAACAAATATAGTTGCTATATATAATCTATATATATATATGGAGGCAAGTATTTTCACATGGGTAGTATTTCATACACGTGAGCAGAGAAATCTTCAGAAGTAAGCAAAACTATCCCGTCTTAACAGTTTAAAAATAAAATTTATTAGACAGCATCTTTCTCTAATATGTATAAATAAAAACAAATATCAGAAACAACGCAAAATGTGCCGTATGAAATGAGTCGAACACAGAATAGAAAGACAAAAAGCTGGCAAACGTAGGATTTTTCAACTCTTTTTAGTCGGTGCGTGAAAGCAACTTAATCAAGTGTTTAATGTACACATCGCCCAGCCGCTGAACTACATCGCTGCGAGAACGAAATAAACCATTTTGGAAACACGCACGTAAAAATGGACATCTTGGGAATATGGCAGTTTTACAATCTCTTCTGAGAATGTTGCAAAACGGCTTAAGCGGTAGAAACTCATGACGGAGCAGATATCGCACGCTGGCCGAACGCAGTTCGACCAGGACTGTTCCACAGGCAAACCAGGCTGGACCCTTCCTCCCCCCGGACCTTATAGCTAGCTACAGAGCAAGTGAATCGGCCATTTCCGTTTGGGTGGGAGCATATGGTGGAGATATACAGTGATGTCAAAGGCTAAAGTCTGCGCTGTGTCGCACCTGAACGTTTAGTCCTCAAATGTACCATCCTGCAACTGACTATATTACTTCCATACCTGGATTAAGGAACTCAAATATAAAATTAGCTATTTATGAGTTGATATACTTGGAAACACTGCTACAAATGGTACGATGACCTATCTACTGCTTCCCGTTTCCTGTTTCTTGCTACTGTCCATAGTAGCCAGCTGTACAAAGGCCTGAATTCGGACCAAACAAAGAACGACTGTGGGTCAGTGGTACCGGGTTTCTACGACACCGAAGGTCATTATCCCCTTGCCATACTCTCAATCTCTATTTTTGGTCATTCTCTGAACACACACATGGTGTTTTAGATGCTATCCGTTTGATCGACATGTGCACAAAGAACAGGCAACTCTAACTTGTGAAAGAAGTCATCGAGATTCTCATTTTAGCCAAGATAGGATTTGCTCTTGGTTTTAAAATTCCCCAGACACGTAACAGACAAATTCCAGCTGGAAAGAACTAGAAGCAACATGTATCTTCGAATTGAACCCAAATTACACACCAAATGCGACACCGCCAGGGACGATCACTTGATCACATTGAAGGATGTCTGTTTACTCTTTCCTAACTGATCATTTTTTTGACCTGTAAAATACCACTGCTTTAAACAAGGGGCAAAAGAACATTTAGGACAACTACGACGGTTTGAAAACGGGGGGCGCTGGGGAGTGTTTCTGCTTAAATGTGCCGGTATATGTCAGTGCTAACTACACATTATGGGTCATGGCAATAAGGACCTCCATCACATACTGGAATGAAGGAACTAGGTATTTGTTTGAACAAACCGGATGATCTCAGTTCCAATCCCAAGCTCTTAGCAGAGTGCAATGATCCCAGTGTCTGAGCCCTAATGTGACCTCACGCTCACTCTAAAACTCCAGAAACTCCTTGGCGCATTTCTCCGTAATAGACACGCGGATGTCCTCCTCTTCGTAGTCGTCGAAGTTGCTTGTATCGCCTGCACCTCTGCACTTTGGTATGAAAGGAGCCTCCACCTATGAGCGAAAACAAATCACAGGAGGTAGGGGATCAAAGAGGAGATACAGGCTACAGAGGGTTTATGACAGATCTAAGCCATCCGGCTTCCCTTTGCACAAAACAACTTCATTTTTCATTATCTGCCTGTGATCTAGTACCCAGATATCTGGCACCCTAGTAATCCTGACCTAAACCCTGACAACTAATGCAGCCTGTTTTTCAACAAATTGTGAATCCTTACCTTTCTCTCATAAATGGCAATCCAGTCTGTTGTGGCGAACCACTTGTGGTTTTTAATGTCATTCACTCCGTTCTTCAGATTTCCGTACCGCTTGGTCAGGTCAACCTGGAGCAGGTTCCTCAAAAGGTCTTTCAAGTCTGAGCTGAAGTGAGATGGGAATCGTACCTGCGGAGGAATGGTTGGAACGGCATAGACTAAACACTGATGGATACATTTTAATACACGCACTTCATTTAAAGAGACAGGCAATGATTTTTTAACCCGTGCAAAGGAATGCTGTTGATTAGGAGATAAGCTAATGCTGATACACTTCTGTTAAAGACCCTCATTCAGGAGGCTGCTATACACAAATTCAGCTGCAGAAGCTGACTTGAACTGCGATGTCTGTTATCTGGAGTAACGCTAAACTAGATTCCATTCATCTCTTGATGAACGAGTGCAATCGGCTTGGGCCACCAGCTTCTCTCTGAACAGAGAAAAGAATCAGGTGATCTCTGGTGCTGGTAGCACTTTCTGAAGATCTCCATACCTTGCCAGACACTATTTTCTCGTAGATCTGGATAGGCTGGTCTGCAAAGAAGGGCGGGTAGCCAGCTGCCATTTCATAGATCAGAACCCCCAAGGCCCACCAGTCCACAGCCTTGTTGTAGCCCTAGACAAAGACATTTTCCAAGTCATGACCCACAAGAGCTGACGACACCCCCCGTGCTGGGGATCCGGTTGGAGGCCTTTAGTAGTTTTATGTCCACACACGAGCGACACAGATGCCGTGAGAGTCACACACCTTGCTGAGAATGATTTCTGGTGCCAGGTACTCTGGGGTTCCACACAACGTCCAGGTTCTGCCTTTTACTCTTTTGGCAAAACCAAAGTCTGTCACCTGAAATAAGAAGTTGAGATTAATTAATTATATGAGACGGTAGCAAATGCACTCTATGTGACGGACTTGTAGAACCAGGACCGAATCTTAAACAACAAGCCTCAACACACCACGACAGTAGTTTAAAAGGGACTGAGCCTGCTGGGAAGGCATCACCGACCTGGATGTAGCCATGCTGATCAATTAAAAGGTTTTCGGGTTTCAGATCTCTGTAGATAAGGTCGAGTGAATGGAGGTACTCAAAAGTCAGGACTATCTGAGCAGCGTAGAAGCGTGCGTGAGGTTCGCTGTGGGAGGGAGCGGGGACATGGTTAGACACGGGCAAGGGGCACCTGAGCATGTGGGCAAGAATGAGAACTACTGCCCACTCTCGGAACCCACCTGAACCTGCCGATCCGTCTGAGATGTGAAAACATTTCTCCACCTGGGACGTACTCCATCACCATGTATAAATTGGAGTTGTCCTGGAATGAAGGGTGACAGCATGATAAGAGGAAGCACTCGCTCTGACCTTTTCAAGCAGTTAAACGGCCTGTCGGACTGACGGGCCGAGAATCGCACACGGCACCTTGAAGGCATATTCCAGCTTCACGAGGAAGGGAAAGGACACCGCCTGCAATATCCGCTTCTCGTTTAGCGTGTGCTCGATCTGCTTCAGCTTCACCACCTGAACCAGGAGAGATGGGCCAGCAGTCAGCGAGGGGCGGCGGCTCACCAGAGGACGCATGGTCCCTGAAGTGTCCCCATACAGTGTCAAGGCAATATAATACAATAATTTAATATAACTGTATAAATATATAAATAGCTTCTTTAAAAAAGAAAACTCAAGATAGCCAAGCAATTCACTTGCATAACAAACAATAATTTAGAACCATAACATACTTATAAAAGATTGATATCTATCAACAGTCAAAAGAATCAACAAACTTTGATATATTAAGGGCTGCCTATGGAGACAAGAGCATGGGTTACAGAAAAAACAGCATGAATCCACAAACATCTTTGAAACTAAATGACTAAATCCTCCATTGCACAAAACATCTGCCCCAAAATGTAAATTATTCTGAAAATGAGACAATCCACTGCTTATCGCACACGTTTATTTCAATATGCATTTCCTTGAACATCCTGCAGGGGGCGATGGAGGAAACAGGCAGTATGTAATTTGTGACATTCACCTACCTTCTGCTTGTCCAGAATCTTCATGGCGTAGTACTGCTCTGTGCCTCTATGTTTTACCAACATAACTCTCCCAAATGAGCCGGTGCCCAGTGTCTTTAGCCTTTCAAAGTCATCTAGGCCCGTTGTGCTCTGAGGAGGGAAATGCCAGCCATTTAAAACAGGAGTTGCTGGATCGAGCTCCACCCAGATCCAGAACCTGAATTCAAACCCACACCTACTAGTAAATTTAAACTTAAATACCCATTAAAGAACATTAATGCAAGTCAAGGCTTTAAAAGTCAAACTGTTTTAGTGCTGTCATTGTTGAAAGCACATTCTGTTTGACATTCTCTGTTGGCCCTGCTGGTAAAAGTGCTCCCTTAGGACAATACAGCACACGAGTGCCGGGGATCAAACAGCCTCGGGCTTCTGTACCTGTGGAGGGCATTCCCATTTCCGTAAGAAGTCTTCTTTAGCTTTGGCTAAGAACTCTTTCACTGTGGGGGAAGCATAAACAAATAGTTAGACACAGACAAACCGTCAACTTCAACAGGCTGACTTCTCTCAGTTAAGGAAGAATGCTCACTTCTGCAGTCAAAATTTTAATTTTAAGCAACCACAGAAAAATTAGTATTTAGTTATTAATATGAAAATTAATATGCATTCAATATTTTTTCAACAATCTAGAATCTTTATAAAATCATACATTAAAACTCAAAGGCAGGCAATCTGAGAAGTGATGCAAGATTCTCAGGTAAAGCATTCACTTTTTAAAAAGCAGAACAGCGATATTTAAGAGTAAGATTCAGGAACTGTCACGCATCACTTCTAGATGTTAGTCTCTTTTCAAAATCGTTTATGGAGTGAAAGCACGCCGTTACGACTAAAGGCACAGACAAACTAGATGATGGAGACCACAGCCGACAGACAGGAGGGGACAGCCATAATCACAGAAACTCCGGCGCAAAGCCAGTCAAGGGCTGGCATGAAGCCTGCATTGTTTCTACATGCTTAAATATCGAATTAAAAGGAAGAATGACTCATGGTGCACACCCGATAAAATGTCTAATTAACAGTGATGTAGGGAGGCTGGCTGTTTCTGTGATTGTGGACATCTTGTTGAAGAAAAAGCATACCAAAGGTCTCTACAGATCACCAAGGATTTGCAGGAACACCCACAAGGATGGGAGGATGAGGAGAGGGAGAGAGAAAGGGGGAGAGAAAGAGAAAGTTCATGTATTTACAACAAGCACATCAAAAATACAAAGTGGTTTAGAGGCAATGACAGTTAGTGTCTATCAGACCAACAGGAAAAAAGATGGAGGAGACAACTGGTTTGAACAGACTGACCGTTATCCAAGTCCCCGAATACCACCAATGACGAGAACACAACTTCGACATGACAAAAGCGTTACGGCACAGAGACACTGTAGGCCAGTGTTACCCAACCCGGTCCTCGGGGGACCTCCAGAGCCGGTCCATGTTTTTGCTTCCTCCCAGCTCCTGGACATGGACCGCATGGGGGTCCCCAAGAATCGGTTTGGGAAACACTGGCCTACATTTGGTCACCATTCACTTAGAACAAACCCATCGTGTTAGCATCCCAGAGAGGAAAATGGACCAAATGGTTTACAAAATTATCTATGTGGGCAGCCAGTGAAGCTGGTCATTTTACACGCCTGCATATTCTCACATAATAAAAGACTTACAATTGCACTGATGCACTATCGCCTAGGTGGCTGACAGCTGAGATTTTAGGCTGTATGACTTAATGACTATTATTAAAGAAACAGCAAGGCTACTATGGGAAGTTTTTTAAATTGTCAGTTTAAAACAGAAAAGCCACAATGAAAACAAAGCTCTGGGGGAACCTTCACCATAGAAGACAACCGGATTTCCTTTCATAAAAAAAACAGACCAAAACACTGGAAGGGGAGGTGGGACGGCTTTGAGTGGAAACTGAAGCTCGTTACCATAAAGATTTTAAAAGCTGAAAAACAGAACTGAGCAGAGCAGAACAGACCAGGCTGCTTGCTGTAGAACCTGAACAGATTTCTGCGTTTACCAAGCATATAACAGAATGAATAAATAACTAATAACTGGAATATTGCATCATTCTGCATCTCACTCAGGCCCAACAGATATGAAACCTGACACGAACAGGACATAAAAAAAACTAACACAAAATAAACCGTACTGCGTCACAATGGAGGGCATGCTCCTAGTAAAAGGTTTTCCAAGCAAATTGTCAGGTATTGATGACGGCTGACGACAGTATGGGCCCAAACGGGCAATTAGTTACCCCCGGACCTTCGAACAACAGGGGGAAACAAGCACATGTAAAGAGCACATTGGCGATACAGCGCGACTTCTCTGATGTCTCGTCTGTGGAGCTACGTGGGGGACACCACCTATGCAGTGCACCACCTATGCAGTGCACCACCTATGCAGTGCACCACCTATGCAGTGTAGCCAGGCCACAAACTGCTGTGCAGGAACGGAAGCCTCGGGCCGGAGGTTCGGCAGCAGAGAGGCGGGCGGCTGGCGGTGGTGTGAAGATAACAGCCTCCGCTGCTGGCTGGAATTTCCCCTTCAGAGCAGCACCAAAAACATGGCTGTCAGAGTCTGACCGGCACACTGCTCGGGTCACCCCGGTAACACCGTACCCGCGACACATACAGCAGGGCTTATTTCAGAAACTGGTCACCTTACGATGGCATTCAGACACAATACAAGCAACACAAACATGCAGGGCTCCCTCTACAGACTCCCCAAGGTACGCGTCTGACAAGATTCCTCTGCAAATGGGTATAATTCTCACAACTGCACTGTATACATAGACATCATATATATACATAAATTCCATCCATCCATCTATCCACTTTCCAAAGCTGTTTGCTCATAGGTTAATTGATATCCAATGGGTGGGGGACAGCTTGAACAGTAGGACTGTATTAGCAAGAATCTGGCGGTACGATACATATCATGATACAGGGGCTACAATACATTGTGCAGTCCCTCCAGGAAGTTGCGATGTTGCAAAACAGTTGTAACTATTTCTGCAAATTCATTTGTTCTTGAAACGAAATAGACAAAAAATAAAGCCTCGAAACATCGCAACTTTCACCGCAACTTTTTGAAAAAGCTGCCGCAAAATCAAGCATTTTAAGTCGCAACAATCAAAAAAGACGCCCGCGAAATCCTGGAGGGATTGATTGTGATATATTGCGACATAAGAGGCTATTTTTAACATCTGTTTTTAGGAACACTGTCATAGTATAAAGGACTCACCGCCATATGCATAAAATCCCAGAAGAAATGCTGTTTTTTTAAATGGAACTAGAACAGTGGGGTATGCTTTTACATTTACCACAGTCCCTGTAACATCCAGCATCACAGCGCTGCTATTTGTACAATTTGAGCAAAGGGATTAACATTCGACTATATCAATAAGTGCTGGCAGGATTCTTTAGGTAAATCGATTAAGTAAATAAGGATTATAAGCAGACAGCATTACATACGTTTACAGACAGTGCATATTTTTAGATCCTGCTTTAAAGGTTCACAGTATGGCAGTCTTTACGAACGGCACGGCTCTCCTTGGTGCCTTCTGCATTGTGTAAGCTAAAATGAGCCTCTATGAAGCTGTGTATGGCGTGGGAGCCAGTCTAGCTCTTTTGTACACAGCCATTGGTGGTAACATTAACACTGAAGCCTCGTAGTCTGCTAGGTTTGCTAATGCTAATTTTAGCAGTGCACTGCTTCCTGCCTCGGTTTGGGGTGTTATGCTGGAGTGCAAGAATCAAGAATCAAATGCAAAAGAAATATGCCGTTTGTCTGTCTGTCTAGCAGTCAGGGGATTAAACACGACACAAAATTAACCACTGTCTGCCACAAATCTTCGCATGGACACTATTCATTAAAAACCTCTACGGTGTTTTTGAGAATTTATACAGTATTACAAAACATAATATCATGATATTCAAATATATCGATATTTTCTTACACCCATTTTGAACAGGACAGCTGATCCACCACTGGGTACAAGTACACACACTCTCCATTGAGGTAATGAATAAATTCAGAGTTTCACAAATAGCTAAATGCTTTTCTAAATGCCATAAAATCTAACCTGCAAAGACAGCAGATAGATGAACAAACATTTCACATCAGATGACCACCACTGCCGATTTAAGACTCCTCTCCAAATCATATAATTTTTCCAAGAATAAGCAGAATTTTTAAACTGCATCATGCAGCACTCTGATGCAGAGAAGGGGCCCTTTTGAAAACGGCCGTCTTTAAAACGCAGACCATCACACACACTCAGATATCTGTAAGCATTATTTTACTTACCATTCATTATGATCCAGCAGAGCGACACATTAAGACAAAATTACATTTTAAGTGCAAATAAAGGCATCTGCACTTGTATTTTAAACTGAAATCTTTGATTTTCAGGATGCCAGTAAAGCCACAGAGAGACAGGGGATGCAGCCGCATCATGATGCAAAAGTCCTCGCAATTAGATCAAGCATAGCCCGTCACCATGGGAACAGCATCAGCATTTACCTCCAGGCTGCGAGGGGGCCTGCTCGAAAAGCACATTCTCTCCCAGGCAGACATTTCTAAGCACTACCGGGAAAATATGTTAATTCAATGGGTTCTAAACTGAGCAAGGCTAGATTCTTTGGATTAAAAATAGATGTGGAGCAAAAATGTGGTTTGGTAGGGAGCTGGGAGGGCACAAAAACATGGACTGACTGTTGTTCCCAAGGACTGGGTTGAGAAGCACTACAGTAGAGGGAGGCTACTTCTTACCAAGGCAAGCTGGCAGATCTCTCGCATTTTTTTAAGCATTATTTTGTAAAAGACAGAGAATACCCAGAGAGGGATTCTGCCAGTTTTTATATTTTTGATATTAGAAAAGCCACAAAAACTCTCAAAGTACACTCAGTTGAGTATGATCTGGCTAGTACCAGGTAGGACCCGTTTTGCCTCCAGACCTGAGCAGTGCACTCTGGGAAGCTCCTCTACAGACGCTTGTTGCATTGATCTGCTATTTTTGTACTTTTGGTCATCTTGTTAGCTTTTTTGAGTCTGGCCATTCTGCTCTCCCCTTTCTCATTAACAAGGTGTGAGACTACGCTCACGTCCCAACTCGACAAATCACGGCTGCCTGATGGGTCTTCAGACACTTCCTAAATTCTTAGCGTCGCCCCACAACTTCTTTGGTGTCCTAACTTTAGGAGGTGCTGCTCACAGTGACCCCCTGCTCATTCCGTGGGGTTCAAACCTCACGCCACATGCAAACAAGCAGCCAAAAAATGCTCGACGGGCACCAATCGCAAGCAACCAGTAAAGTCACTTAATTGTAACCCAGGGTTGGATTCTTTCTCTCACCTGTATGTGTGTGTCTGTATGTCTCATACAGAGCACAACTGGATGGGTGAAAAGACAGTTTTCCCACAAGGATCAATAAAGTATCATACTCTGCATATTTTTTATGTTTTTTTTTTTAAGTATTTTTTGCAAAGGGACCCATTCTAAGTTTTCTAACACTTTTGCACAAAAAAACCCCTAAAAACCTCGTTCTTCATTTGTTAGTGGTAAACCTTTCAGTCGGATCCAGACTTATGTGGTCATTCTGCATCTGTGGAGAATCCCTGCCAGAGAATGACCTTAAATACCGTAGAGGAGCGCATGTTTTCGAAATGCTCCGTGCCCTGGCTTCCTGGCCCCCATCGAGCTCCCGCCCTCCTCTCACACACACTTACTCAGTCGGTCATGGTGCAGGGCGAACTCCGACACACGGGGCCCCTCTCCCTTGTGCTCTTGGGAACTCTTGCGGCACCTCTGAAAGATACGGCTGGCCAGGTCCAGCTTGGGCGCGCTGTGGCGCCCATGAAGTTCCTTGCCCTGGGCCATGTCGCGATCGATCGTGTCTGGTGGCTTGTGGGGGGAGGGAGCGTTTCTCTGTAAAGTGCAACTAGGCAGGGTGTGTGTCACTTCCTGTTTGCCGCCTGGCACGTCGCACGCGAACCACCCCCCCCCCCCCCCCCCCCAAGCCCTGCTTCGCTGGGCGGGGCCTCCACATCTAGAGAGGACACTAACTGCTTCCTCTAAGGAAATGACATCACTCTACACAACAACAAAAATACTGACCACATAAGCAAATTTAAACAAGAGGCCATTACAGTAAGGTGCAAAGGGAAATTAATATTCCCCTGCACTGAAAGGCTCCATCAGGCTGTGGGTGGGGCTTCTGTACATTATGAGACTCACACAGTGAGACAGTTTCACTTTCACTGAAGGATGCTTCACGTTCCTCCTCAAAAGCAGAAGTTACCACAGCCATGTTCACTCTGAAACATGCAGGGTAAGACAAGTCACATTAACTTTTCTGTCATTTCGGTGGTCGGACATGATGATGGTTAATCAAGCTATAATTGGAGGGAAAAGATGCATCACGATGAATCGAATATTAAAGTGGAAGTTCAACTGCACTGATCTGTTTATGGCAGAATTAATTTTTGGAGGCAAAATCCTCCTTAAAGGTAAAGACTCCTACTTCCGGGTTGTACCCTCCTGCTTTCACGTGCTGCAGTACCAGCGCCAGCATGCGACTGTCCGAAACGTAGGGCAGCAGGGGAAAGGTCATTAATATTCATAAAGGAAGTGCTAAGATGATTATCTTTACCTACCACACTTTGGGGAAACTCACCCTATTTTGCATCTATCTAAAAATAACCTTATGTTACAATACTTTTTAGAAATACCTCTCTGTTGTCGCACAAACAAGTCATCCTTTTTCCTGGAAAATGTAGTGATGGTCAAAACTAAGTAAAAAGCGACATTAGCTTTTGCAATATACAATACGCTGATTAACATATCATTATAGACTGATATTCATTAAAATTCAAGATATTGACATTTGTCCGATGCGTCAATCCTGGCCGACTTTTCAAATTTCAATATTCAAAGTTAGTAGCACCAGAGCTAAAGACATAACTACTAAAAAAAAATGAAGGTGATTGCATTGTACGATCAGCCATTTTCCAGACAGAGGTCTGCGCGGGACTGATTTTTCATCCTGCTCCCGCCCACCCCCTCAAGTTTGTCTTGCTCCCGCAAAAAACTCAAATGTAGACCCGTGCTGCATGCTTTTGCGTTGTGTCCCGCGGGTGTCCCGCCCTGTTGCAGACCTCTATTCCAGAGTGGAGGACGAGGGATTTCATCAGCTCATTCACCACATAGCAGAGGTCTCAAAGTACCAGCCCGCGACATGTTTATAGTTTATTATGAAATCAGGCCCGTAGATCAATATTTTGTTTTCCACAGAACAAAAAATGTTATGTCAAGAACATGAACCAGCAACCCACAATCAAACAGCACTTCCTTTAATGTGTTTGTTTATATCAGCACAATTCAGTTGTTGGCCTTTTAACAATCTTACACTGGCTGGTTCTCCCTGTTTAATAACAACATTGCTATGAGATTGCACTTTCTTTGTACTCCTTCAATAGTGTGTAAATTCCCATGGCAATATCTGTGAATTTTTTCAGTGAAATTAAAAAGATTTGAATTTCGGTCAGCAAAATAATCAAACAACCAATTAAATCGAATCTGACTGTGATACAAATTCAAGATTTACGATGCATGGAATCATTCAGTCAATAACCATAACTGAATCGCCTTGGAGCCAACGATTAACACCCCTAACCTATAAGGATAAGCCTTTTAATGGTCTACATACAATGACCCGACATTCTTCACTTGCATGCTACAAGAAATGAGTTAAAAGCCAGTAATCAAGCCCTGAATGATTTGTCACAACATTCACCGGAGTGACACACACCATAATATCAAAATGAAGAGATGAAACCATCATTTTCTGTTTTTTATGACAACACTACAAAATCTTCCAACTTTAGATAAGACAGATTTACCTGTTCTCACCCGCTAAGCACCGCATTCTCGCATTTTCCCAGGGCAAGACACAACCTGCTTAAAACCTTTTGACCATTAATTTATTACTGTGGTGAATTTGAACTGCTTGCAGTCTTCTTATTGTAAGAAATTTGTACTTCAGTGCAATGCTGCCCTCTCCTGGTAATGTTTTGCATTCTTCGTGAGTCTGAAAGGGGGAGTTAACGACGTAAAATTGCTGATATACTACAGACAGGCAGACAATCAGGTGCTTGAGGGTTTATGAGGGTCTTTGTATTTCCACCGGCTTCGCAGACAGTCCTACCACCCCCCCCTCCACCCCGGCTCTTACGTTTGAACGTTTGGAGGCCAATGGGAGTCAGTGATAGGCACAGGAGGGAGTGTGCTAAGCCACCCGGAAAGGGGTGCGGTGATGCGCTCTAACGTGGGCTTGTGCACCCGAGGCATCTCGGGCTGGGATAGGCTGCTGAGCGCTCACCTTTTTGGACATTCCATTTCACAGTCACACACATCTGAAAGACAGACAAAGCTTTCGCCAAACCTGAAGCGAGGAACAATGAAGTTTGGCACCTAGCAGTCACATCTTAGCGACAGGGACGACTCAAATCATTTCCAAGGGCTCCAAGATTCTCCGTTCTATTTCCCTAGCTCTTTTCATGCTCTATCCAAAAACGATCCCCTCCCCCAGACCGGTTAAACACCAACGACTGCAAAAAAGTGACCCTGACAGATCTGAAGAGCACACAATAGGCCAGCTAGGCTGAATATGGGAGATGGTGACAGGGCTTTTGTGCTTTGTGTCATGCTGAATTGAGGGACAGAATTATTTGAAGCGGCACGCAAAAAAATGTATGACAGACTCCCGCGAGAAGAGGAGCACAAGAAAAATGCCACATGTGACTGTCAGGTCTGAAGTCCTTCCCTACAACACAGACAGAATCGCTACTCTACTTCAGCAGAATTAATCTCAAAACTGAGGTGTGAACCTTAAAATCGGTACATATGAATGTATTTCCACAGAAATATTTTACAGCTTGAGTAAACCGGTTTCTCTGAAAGATCCTGCCGGAAACACCACTGCTGATTTTAAACCTTTTGTTTGCCTATAAATAGCTGTGCATAAATCGTCCAAAAGAACAAACACTCCTCCCAGGTTATAACCCTCCCATAAATAAAAAAACACAACACTACAGTACAAGTATATATAACACTACTCTATGAATCACAACCAACTTATCAATGTAAGTCAAAGGACATGCAAATGAATACAAGGTGATTGCGTCAAGCCTTTGAAATCTCATAATTAAATTCATCCGCTGACAAAGGTTCCAGTTGGGGTTAAATGAGAGGTCCGGCTGGACCTTCACGCCACCAAAGATAAGCGAAGGCAGGGTCCGATGGGGAAATAAATCACTTGGGGGGGGGGGGGGAGGAGCCGATATCCCAACCACTTTTGTGACTGTGGGCAGAGGACTGGATGTTTCACCATATTAGGCTGTGGTGAAGCATTAAGTAAACACAAAGGAGAAGTTATTTACTGTGGCAGATAAGTACTGCAATGGAAATGCTTAGTCGAATTTCACTTCCCGGCCTGCTGTCCACCTCTCATGGACGACAACGCCGATGTGTTCCCACTCGTCTTCGCGGGAAAAACGGTCTTTGTCACGAGATGCTTCACGGGAGCTAAAAGGGGCCCAGGAATCTCAGTATCCTAGCTACAGTACCGGGCTTAACGTGAACGCGATCTTTAACATACCGGACGTGGAAAGGACAGTGCAGCATACAACAATAATTGGAAATGACTGCATTGGACAGTCAGTCATTTTTCGTACTTGCGTACGAAGGATTTTGTCGCCTCATTCATCACTTAGACCCTCGGTAGAGTCTCCCAGGTTGGCTCTACTTCACCGACGTCTCACTGTCTGTATAATATGATGCAGTTACCGATCTGTGAAGCTCAGAGGTTAGTTGGTTACCAGTAAAATTACTCTAAAATAGTAGTAGTGCACCGATATGGAAATTTTAACCAGTTCTGATAGCACACATTTTTATTTTATACTGGTGATTAGCGCAATGATGTTACTGGCCAGATTTAAGAATGAATTAATTGAATTGAATGAAAACGTCTCGTAGGCTTTGCAGGGGGTACTTTGAGGCCCTTAAGTAGAGTCACCATGTGCTCCGTATTTTATGTGATCATCTCATATAATAAAATGCTGTGTCCTGTGTTGAAGTACAGGAAGGAGTTTGCTCCATGTTTTTCTTTCTTTCGGACTACGCAATCGATGTCCCCCCCCCAGCAAATTTTATCATCAGGGACCTGGTGGTGGGGGGCTGGTGGCATCTCCTTTCATCAGACTGAAAGTGGCAACCCTACTTCTAAGTGGTGAAAGAGGAAAACAGCTGATAGACCAGTGCATCCACCATTATAAGTTATGTCTTTAGCTCCAATGCTCTTAACTTTGTTTATTGGTGAAGTTTAAGAATCAGCCTAGTTATCAGAATCGGCCAAAATTTCCACACCGACGCGTAACTAATTTAAAGTCAGTTAGGTGCCACTTTAAAATAAGGCTATCCATAATAATATTATTATTATTAATTAGGTTGTAACACTTTGTAATTTATTAATAGATAACTTATCATTTGTTTTTCTTTTTATTAATGAGTTACTACCATTTACAAGTGGCAAAAGGGAGCCTTATTGTAAAGTGGTACCATCAATTTTATGAATTAGTATTAAATCAAATGGAAATTTTTAAATGACAAGCAAAACACTGATTGATAATATTCACAAACACTCCATTAAAAAAGTCATTCACGGAAGCATTTTTGAATGACATGAAGTTTTATGGAAAGGTCAGGGAAAAACACAGAGAAGTCCAAGAGACAGATACCCAGATTCACAGCACAGGATCCAAAACTGTCTGGGGTAGCACAGAGCACATTAGGAGGGAGTTTACTTACTGTACAAACTCCAATCGCCATTGACTTTATGGACATATGATTCCTCTACAAACCAAAAAGACTGTGCTGAAGTGATACAGAGTTTAAATATATTCTAAAAAAGTACATCTGAAGATTGAGGTCCATTTTAAATAATGTGGCAGAGCATTGGAAAATGCAGCAGGCGAGGAAAATGTATGGAGGAGGTGTATCTGTTGGGGTGTGTTGTGCTTTGCTGCAGGTGACGCGGACAGAGCGATGAACTTAGCGCCTCATTCCCCTAAACCCAGTGCTGAAGCCACCTCTCTTCTCAGGACATGAGAATTGCAAGCTGCCTCTCGCATGACGAAGCAGTGCTTACATAAACACACACAGCTGCATCTGTACGCCGTAAAAGTTCAACACGATAGCATGCAAAACATAGTATTTCTTTAATCAGACACCAAACCTTTAAAAACTCAGACTTTAAGTCTGCAATCAGGCGTAACCGTATCATGTTAAATTTAAAGACAAATATAGAGAAAGAAGAGGTGCATGAAACATATGATGACTTATCAGTAGGGATCCTTGTTTTTTTTTTGGCATAGACTGCAAACACACAAAATTCCCTAAGACACACAACTTCCAAAATGTATGGCCATGCCAAAGCACAGTGGAATACCAAATCCTTGCTGTTAACAAGGTGGACTGAAATGCACAGAAGGCCAGCTGCTCTAGGTGCACGAATGACTAAAACTCAAAGTAATCACATTGGATAACGACCTCAGAGAGGGTGATGAAAAAGTAGGCGTCACTCTTTAAGATAACGAACATCTGCAGAATGTTAATTTCATTGGAAAAAAGGATTGTGAGAATCACTTAAACATTTAAATCGCTTTCCTTCTATAAGCATAGGGACAAAAAAATGACATTGATAACCTACATTTACCTAGCTTTAAAAATTAGATGGACTACTGAAAACCTCTTACAACTTTAAGCCTTCACTGGTGTTCAGAGAAGGAAAACTTAGACATACTGATGTCCTTGAAATGAAGCATTATTTCTGGTGTTCTGCCTAATCACTTAATTGATCAAAAAAATTGAGTCATATGCTGTAAAAACTTGCTGATCATTTTGCGATGTCATTGAAATAATACAGCTCCAAACATATTGAGGCCTGCTATTCAACCAATCAGACTGGAGCTTAGATGATGACAGCAGCCTATAAGAGGTTCAGTTACACTGCAGGCCACTGGTTCCCAAACTCTGCCTGTCCCATGGGACCCTTGCCTTTGACCGCTTAATTAGCTGTGACTGCAGCAGTCTGAATGCTGACTGATCTTACATACACTGACATTTCATAATCGTTTGCCTATACTGGCAAGAATAAGAACATCTCTTTCTAATACAAGAGGAAATCTCTAGTATTTCTATAGTTCACAATTTTTCAAGTCAGGGATTATGGATACATGCCAATCATTCACATGCCATCAAAGTCATACAAATATTTCTCTTTTTTTTATATGAATCAAACAAAATACACTAATGCATAATTTTTTGCAAAAGCTCTTAAATCCAAACTGTAGCACTGGGGCCGTCCCGTGGGTAGATAATATTCTAGTCTTCCACAAACAACAAAATCAAATAACCTTACACACTGTTTAAACCCAAAGGTGCCATAATAAACAGCACGTGTCTAAATAAGACATTCATACTAAATCCAGGCATAAAAAACAAACCACCATCTACCACTACAAAGATATAATAGATAGAATTCTAAGAATCCTAAAAAGAAACATTCATTTGGCAGATAGCTTAACATGTTTTCACTTCAATATTAATTTCAAACTTACAATAACAAACTGTCAATCAAAAACATGCAACGCTGATAAAAAGATCAAGGATTTCACATTGTTACCAGTTGTTACCAAATTCAAACTGGCAGAAACAGGAAGGATACAAACACACCTGTCCTAGCACGCGATTCCATCTGCCGTACAGCATTCCTTCGTCTGAATAAAGGCGCAAGTGCCTTTAACACGTAAAGGGAAAAACGTGTTTGGGTTCTGACATCCATTATTATTCTGTTTATGCCCCAGAAAAGCATGAAGCCCATCAGACACAGAGATCAGCACACAGCAGAGCGCAGACTTGCTTACGGTCAAAGCCAAGCACAGTATTTGTGTAATATGATAACTGTGGGAACTGAACCACTAAATCTGCCTTTGTCGACTATTTATACACATTGATGCAGTTTCTCTTCACGTCATTATGTAAGATTTTAAATCATTCACACTGCCTCTCCTGATGCGATGTTCTAAACTTGCTGGGTTGACCATGTGTCACTCAGGGTAAGATTTAATACTTGGATTAAAAGGTATGAATGTAAAAACGATTCATTTGGCTACGTCTTGCTTTCAGAAGGTGAAGGATTTGACCAAATACAACACAGTACTCATTAAACAGATTAAGACATACAAGTGATGCTTGGTAGAAACTCCTTTAATTTCCAAAAAAGAGGAGAATCACTCCAAATTCCAACCTTATCACTTGCTACACTGGAAAAAACACAAAGAGCCTTTTCTCCCCTCTTCCAGTAAACATTCTCCACGTGTCAGGATTAAAAGTGCAACTAAAACTGATTCTATATGTAGCCCTCGACCCAAGATCAGAGGTCTTTCCAGTCTTCACCCTAACAAAACAAAAACTGTCCTTGGTTGGGGGTGGGGGTGGTTAAGCAGTTAAGGAATGTAACTGAGCATATACGACACGTAGATCATCATCTATGATATGTTCCAATCAGTTTCATTCATTAAAGCCAATGTAATGCTGAACAATCTAACCATTTCATCACAGATCATACAAACCGTTCATAAAAAGTCAGGCGAGTCTTAAACACACGGCAGATGCGGATCTTCGGAGTATAGCAGCCATTTACTAAACCTTTCCAGTTTTACACCACTAAATGCCTTTGAAAAGGTTCCCGAAACGTTTGCAAAATCAAATACTCCTGCATCGGACACAACATCTGTCACAGGCCAGGGTGTGCGGCGACAGCTGCAACAAGACCCGCCGTTTGTCACCATAACACTGCCGCCTGTTTCTCGATGCATGTCCCTTCCAGCTGCCCACCCCGGCCGGACGGCCAGCCAGCCTCCCCGTATCTGACCCCCATACGGCAGCAGATACCTCTCTTGAGAGAAAAGCCCCGTATAAAATGGAGCACCACCGTGCTCCGATCGGGATCCGAAAAGGCCTACCTACCCCAGGTCTCCGGGATCATCCCCCAACCGCCCCGTCGTCCTACACCCAGCCGGAGCACGGAGGAGGCACGGCGGGCCGCGATGCCATCTGGCTCTGGACCGGCAGCCAACCCCGTGTCCGGCGGCCGGGCTGCAGCGGCTTGCAGGCCCCCTCCTCTTATATTTACCGCGGCTCAATGCGTTATAATTAATACCCTCCAACCCTCTTACAAGCGGAGACGAGGGCGAATATTAAGCATTTAACCCGGCGGCAATGAATGGGCGCGCGCCCCGCGGCCACCGCACCCCCTGCACCCCCCGGACCCCTTCCCGCACTCGGCCCAGGCGGTGGGCCTGTCCAGGGCCGCAGCCCCCTTCCCCCCGGGACTCACCGCTCTCCAGCTCGTTGCCTTTCTTGGCGGTGGCGGCGTTTCCCATCGTGAGGAGAAAACGAGCCGGCGGTTGGGAGTGTGGCAGATGGCGGCGGAGCTCGAAAGGCTTCCCCGTTATGCCCCCGGTCCTCAGCCCGGTAACCGTGTAACCGCAGGAGGGAGGGAGGGACGGAGAGAGGGAGGCCCCGCTTTCGCCGCCGGTCCCTTCTCTCTTTTCTTTCCCTGTATCTTAGCGGGTAAAACCCTCACCTACGTCGCTGTCATGTAGCTACCCGTCCCTAGCTGCGCTCTCTCGTGTTTTTTTTTCTTTCCTTCCCCCCCGTTTAGCTTCCACTGTTGATCCTCGTCCACCATCAAATACACACCGGAAGTGACGGTAGGTCAAGGAAAAGGACGGGAGCTGCGCTGGCACCTAGCGGTCAGAGGGGGGCGCGCAGCCGTACCGGACGGCGACAGGCAGGAGGATGCAGAATCCACATCTATGATTGGAAAATTTTAAACCTAATTAAAGAAACAGTCCAAACAGAAAGCAAGACTTTTCTATGTATAATTATTACCCCCCAGCTCTGAGATTCCAGACACAACTTTGACCCACAGCTGTCTGGCCTCACCCTATAGGCTATGCCAAGATGTTCTGTGTGGGTATTTTTGTATCCTATGAAGGACTGGTGTTCCAGGCTTGATCACAGTCACCCTCTCTGGACAAACAGTTTACTAAAAAATAATAGAATACTGTTTGTAGCTGCGGTGTTTTGTGTGGTGTTACTGCTGGTCCCACTGATCACTCTGACGGTCATAAGGAGACAAGAGTAGCCAGAGGGAACCCACAGAACATGAGGAGAACATGCAAAATCCACACGCAGAGAGCAGGGGCGAGATTTACAGGGCTGTGCAGTTAGCCACCCTGCTGCCCTTAAGTTCAGAGAGAAGAGAGGAGAGATGAACCCATTTGTGGTCTTCAGGTGTCTGCTTTGCCTTGGCCTCTGCCCGCTGGTCTGCACCTCCAGGTCAGTCACAGATGGTGATGGATGGGCACCTGCATGACTGGAAGCCAGCCTGCTGTCCTATGAACCTCTGCAGGTGAGAAAGTGAGCCTGGAACTCCCACAATCAGCACCTTGCTTTTGTCTAGGCCAGGGGTCCCCAGCCTTATTTACTGTGAGAGCTACTTATAAAACGAATTTAATCTGGGAAGCTGTGGGGGTTAGGTGGGGGATGG